>CAVLGL010000126.1:17162142-18412142 GCA_963668995.1 Parnassius mnemosyne
GCCATATCTTCTATTTTACGTGGCAAAGACTTGCTGCAGCTATATTAGTAGTATAGTTGTAGCACGAATGGGTAAGCTCGACCGGGGAAGGACCACGCTCTCACAGAATACCAGCGTAAAATAGCAGCTTAAGACTGCTGTGTTTCGTATGGTGAGTGTAGACAACCGGAGACCCTTTTTACTGGAAAAGAGGCATTCCATCTTAGTTCTCACGGATGACAACGCATCTGCATTTTGATTCGCAAACGAAGATAGATGTTGATGTCTATGGGCCACAGCAACTACTTACCATCAGGTGGACTGTGTGCTCGTTTGTCACCCTATCCTATAAAAAAAATATGTACGTAAGAATGTCATTACTCTAAGTCTGTGGCTCAGACCAACAAAGAAAGATAGACGGAGCGGTGTATACATTTCAAGAGATGCTGAATCCATGCCCATCTCTTCTTGACACGCACACATTTTTCTTCTTTTTTCTTTACAAATAAATAAAATTGAAGTGTCTGTTTTTAATGTCAAAATAACTGCTTTTTAGTAAGCGCATATGAAATTATATACGGTACCAATTACAAAAAACCAAATTTTTGTCTGTCTGTTTCTTCCGGTTAATCTCTAAAACGGTTGGCCGATTTTGATGCGACTTTCATTGACAGATATCTAATGTTATTAGGTGGAACTTAGGCTACTTTTATTTTAGAAAAAGAATTAGGGTACTACGCAAAAATAATTAAAACGGCGAAGTCGCGTGGGACAATTAGCCAGCCTATAAAATTCCACGACTAAACGCACACATATGCACCTAAAATCTAAACCTAAAAAGGGCTGTTGGCCACTTTTAAATAAGTAACTGACACATTGAGTTCATAAAGCTACATTTTAATAAGAAAACTTGCGTGATTTGTTTGTACATAGTTGCAAGATGGTGCCAACGGCGGTCAGATTTAGGCGCGCCGAGATAAAGTTTATAATCTCATCCCATGACACGAACTAACAAAACTAATATTTATTCGGGCTCAGGGTCTCTTGCTTCAAATAAGTTCAGTGTTAACTGGAATGATAGTAAAACGTCCTAAATAAAAAATCATTCTATTATAAAATTCCAGGTATTTGTAAATACTAAGGAGTTTCATACAACAATATAAAAGTTTTTTTACGTTACCACCATAGTATAATATTGTCTTGAAAAAGGCCACGATTCTTTTACATACATATGTAGATAGCAAAAAATAAACATTTGGACGAAAATAATCATTCGTAGACCACACGAACACTAGAGGTGTCCACCCACTAGATGAAGTAGCCACCTGGTAAGATATACAGCAAGGCGATGGATGCAGGTGGCTCAAGACCGTGTTTTGTGGCATTCCTTGTCTATGTTCAGAAGAGAACTTGTGAAAGCTGTAATGATGATGATGATTATGAAACAAACACTTGTACCTTTCAGGATTCGAACTGGCGATCCTGCTGCGCTGCAACTGAAAGCTTAGGCATCTATACCGAGCCATCAATAAAAATTAAGTGACCTGTGTAGTACAATTTTTAATAATGCGATCACATATTATTAGAAACCGTTTAGAGCTGAGTTCAGTTCTCGCCTCAAACTTTTATACTAAGTGCAAGCAACCTAAGCGCGAGTCCCGCAGGCACCAACGATATTGTTGCAACTTTAAATGCTGATTAACTTCCTCTGACCTAGATGTCTAATATTAAAAAAATATTTCGATAAAATTGAAAGTGCATAAACAGCTTTAACTGGGGTAGCGCAGCGGCCTCTTAATGAGAAAATTAGGGAAGGCCAGGAGTGTTTATTTTTAAATATTAAGTTGTTATATTAAATATTTAGTTGTTTTTTTTAAATAATTTTACACTATTGATGTCATTTCTGAAATAAAGGCAGTGTTTTCTTTGTCTTGGTGACAAAGAGTGCAAAAGGCAGAGTGGTAAAAGGCAGTTAAAATTGGAGTACTCAATTACAGCAACGTCCATTCCGGGTCTTACAAAACTACGTTTGCTTGTCCCGATCCTAGTTGCCTCATAAAACAAATACGTATACAACATAAATTTTAATTTTGTCCACTCATAAAAGTAAACTAGGGAAAACATTGAAAATGGACAGGAATATTGTTTGGTCGCTAACAGAAAAAAATAATTAAGGCAAGTAATACGTTAAAGTCTTGCTTTACAAGAAAAGTTTTCGGTCTAGATAAGCAGAAAGATCAATAACAATTATTAATAACGTAACTAAAAAATAACATACTCACGTGATTATCAAAGTAATTGCAATAATGAATGAAAGTTCGCGTATTTAAAACAGAGAATGTTAAGGATGATACCTGCCCAAATATATGTTGGCGGATTTCAGAAGTCCATGAAATATTTCATTTTCTCAGAAATGCAGGTTACTTCTCGATATTTCCCATTACAACCAAGAGAATCTACATAGTCCTCTGCAAGATAGAGTCGTGGGAGAAAATAAGTGTCGATATGGTTGGTATGGTGTTGTGCCACTCGACTTAATATTTGCGGCAATTGCAGGACTGCATCAATGCAGCAGTAATAGAGCCGTAAAGGGAGAAAAGTATTTGTATTACGAGACACCGCTCTGTCTAATCTGTACGGGCAAAATGTAATCGTCGTCGAAAACGTAGCCCATATCGCCGCTGGGGTTTTTTTTTTGGCCTCAAGATTTGCATGGGCAGAGATGAGGGTTAGCGCCTAATGTTACGGTGCGCTTTACCTGAGGAGGGAAAGGGCGAGGAGTTGTTTTTCCCTAAGAAGGGATTGCTTATGGGTGGCTGCAAAAGCGTTGCTGCAGGGTTGCAGATATGCAGCGTGAAGTTTTAGTCGGCGCGACTACGACATAACCCATCCTTGACCAAAAAAGGTTCGGCCGAACGTTTGAATGTTTGACGTACGTTTTTTAGTAATTGAACTAATTAACGATTTTATCAAAGTGATATAAAATGAGCCAATATGATTTAATAAACGTAATTTAATAAACGTAATTTACTGTGTAATGGCGGTGTAAGAATATCCACTACACTGTAGGTGTCGAAAGAAGCTACAGAGGGAAACAAACCAGATGGGCAGCAGCGTCTTCCTAATAACCACTAGAAAATAAAAAGCTGTGGTTGCCAACTCTCCTGCCAAGCGTGACAACTATGGCAAGTTATGAAGCAATCTTTGAAGAGGCCTGTGTTCAGAATAGGACTTTGATTGGCTGTTATGAAGATGTTGACAATGAAACGAAACGTAGTTTTAACAAACCGAAGTACTTTTATATATTAAATTTTAAAATTAGGACCTATATTAGAAGAATATTTTCTATTTTATATCTAAAAGGGATAAAAACGCTGGAAGTTACGACATTGTAACCCATGAGATCAAACAAATAAATTAAACAAATAACAACGGTTCTTGCAGGTTTAGCGGAGCAAGATCCTCACGTTATTGAAAGGAAAAGTATGTGGATTTGATAAAAGCTCGCCCCAATCCCACATAATTAGTTTCCCATTTTTTCACCGCAGAACATAATAAGGCCGGCGTCGAGTTAGCGCCTGCTAAGGTGAAAAAAAAACCGCGACAACGACAAAATCAACGAACCAGGCTTTAAAAAAGATTCCGCAGAACCTGCTCAATTTAAAATTAAAGCCACGAAACGTGTTTTTCGCCTATTTTATAAAAATCTAGGGATATGCGAACAATCTTCGACGGATAAACCCGCACGCTCATGACATACGCAGAAGTTATAGGACTTTTTATCTTATGCAAATAGATTTCCAACTTTATTTCCAAAAAATTGTAAAATTAGATATTAAGCAAAACTGCCACTTTAATATAAAATAATAAAATTTTAAAAATCAACACTGGCAGCAAATTGACTAATGGATCAAGGACAATAGAGTTGTAACATATAAATAAAATAACGTTTTAATCTCCCCATTTAAATTCAATAGCAAAAACGGCAAGTGCAAACTAATCATCGCAATATAATGGTTCGTTGCTTTCGGAGGGGTAGTTTTTTATGTGGGACAAAGATAGACTACTGCTACGTTTATATGAGATGGAAAGAGATAAATTATAGATTCATCCGAATAGACTTTAAATGATAGCGTTGTTTTTGTTCGTCGGTGATGGATTAGGAGCCGGTGCGTTTACGCCGCTTTCGCATGTTTTTTTTTCATTTTTCATCGTAGCACGATAATATAAAAAGGCTATAAAAATTGGAATGAAATAAAGATTTATAAAAATCATACCGATAACAATGTTTTTGTTACGTGGTAGAGCCTTGCTGCAACTATATAATAGCTGTAACACAAATGGGTCTTCTCGACCGGGACAGGACAACGCTCTCAAACAACACAAGCGTGAAATAGCAGCTTAATGCTTGTGTTTGTATGGCGAGTGTAGAGAACCAGAGGTCCTCTTTTTACTAGAAACAAAACCTACTATCTTAGCCCTCAGTTGTGACAACTTATTTATTCTTAATCGAAAATAGATGTAGATAGATGTCTATAAGCTTAAATTAACTTAACAATATTTTCAAATAAACACTTTAGATGGCTGAAGCACTAACCAATATATCGTGTAGCAAATACATAATGATATCTGTTTTTCAACATGTGCCACGAGGACACCTCGTCCACGTATACGTACATTGAAGAGTCTAATATAGATAATTTTATTTATATTATTTTACATTGACTTCTGTACGTTTGCATTCCTAAAAGCACACATAACAAAGCTGGCTGGAGTTATACCGTAAAGTGACATTAAACGAAGTAAACTGATCGTGTTATTTATGGAGAAATATTTGTTATCTTAGTTCATCAAAATGTCTTACTTTCTAAAGGAACTTTTACATTCTGAACAAGAGTAAAATATTAGTTATATTCGGACTTATTTTGCGTAATCGGATGCAAAAACATGTGATATTTATTATTTAATAAATATTATTTATCAAGTAAAGCAACATTCCGAGTACACGAACGACCCTAACGGCAAGACTAATTGCGTAACTAAACATCCGGGGGCTGTAATCCGATATTGATGCCTTTGTAAAAACTATCCGATTAGTTGAGCCGACGAGTCTCAGAACTACACCCCTTGGTGTTGCCAATTTGTCTCTATTACTATATTAAAATTCAGGTGGACTTGTAAACTGACGAAATACGATTTAACACAAATTTAATTTCTAATAAAAAGTGCAAACCCAATCACAAAGGTAACAACTAAAATGTCGACTAAATAGTTATATTAAAATTTTCATTCCCTATTTTTACACTCTTAGGGATGGATATTTTTTCTTGAAATTTAAAACAATTAAACATAACCTATTTTGTAAAAAAAGTTAATCATTAAAATTGGTTCAACCGAGAAATCGATAAACATATATAAGTCGCGTCAAAGTAGAAATAACTAACCAAGTACGAGTCGGACTCACGTGTAAAGGGTTCCGTACCATCGTAAAACACGTTGATAGTAGCCCCCTGGAATTTTTAATTTATTTTTATTGTTATTATTTGTTGTTATAGCGGCAATACAAGTACACATTCAGTGAAAATTTCAACTGTCTACCTATTATGGATCATGAGATACAGCCCGCTGACAGACGGTAGGACGTACAGACAGACGGACGGACAGCGGATGCTTAGTGATGGGGACCCGTTGGTTACCCTTCGGGTACGGAACCGCAAAAAATATCAACTAGTTAAAACAGTATTTAAATAATAACAAATTACTTAGTTTTATTTAAAAGAGACGACCTTTCGCCTTAGTAGTCAGAGTGTGACTGAGTATTGACATGAATCTATTACGAACTGGTGCCAACATTTATTCATAAATACAAATTATTAGCTTTCGTTTCATCCCTGTATTACAGCAGCCAACTTCAAACGAATAAGACATGCTACAGACTGATGGTGATGTGGCTACTGCAGTCCGTGGACACCTGCAGCTAAGTTCAAACGAAGGGGGCTACAAATTATTTGTCACCTTTGAGAACTAAGATGAATGCCTCATAGCCTGTAATTATATTTGCTTAATGTGCCATTCAGACACCAGAAATACAGCAGTGCAGGCGCCACTATTAGGCGGCAGGAATATGATGAAGGTAGGTATCTACCCAAACGGAGGCAATTTTGTACAACTGACTTCAATATAAATTATTAAGGATAATTCAAAAACTACTGGTCAGACCTTGATCAAAAATCACATGAGAAGCACCAGCTTCAAATGAAAAAAAAGAATCATCAAAATCGGTTCACCTAGAAAAAAGTTATGAGGTAAGACACTTAAAACAATTAAAAATTAAAAATATTGTACAACCGAGTTCAATATAAATTATTAAGTATAACTTAAAAACTATTGGTCAGACCTTGATCAAATTTTTTACGGGACCACATGAGAAACACCAGCTTTCAATTAAAAAAATCTTCGAAATCGGTACACCCAGAAAAAAGTTATAAAGTAACACACATAAAAAAAACATACAGTCGAATTGAGTACCGACTCCTTTTTGAATTCCGTTAAAAAGGAGGCTTACTTCTATCTAATAGCGTTTACGTCCTGTGTTTAATGCTTTATCGACTCAATGGCCAATTAAAGAAGGCACAGGTGTACCCTAATCATTAAAACCCCTCAATGACATGTTACATCACGGATGACAAAAATTGCGTATCACCGAGGGTTGGGAGGTGAATGATCACTAATTTTGTATACACTGCAATAGTATTGCGCGGCCCACATCCCGTTACGCTCCTCATCCCGATTGTCCGTGACGACTGTTCTATTTTACTTTGAGAACTGCCACAAATCATATTATCGATTGAGAACAATTTAAGACACGTGCGTTGTGTTTTGTGTATTTTAGGAGAGAATATAATTCATAAAATAGTTTAAATTATTTAAAAAAAATGTATAATTTTAATCGTGTTCAAAAAATTATTAAAAATAAAACAACCAAACATAGGTACTTTAACTAAGCAATACAGATAATGTAAAATTCTAAACCGTTTTGAGTAAATAGTAAAAAGCGAAAACTTATACATTGATGTATGCAGTATTCATTTAAACTATATTATATTCTCATGCAAATGTTGTTATATATTTAGTCTGTAAATCCTTAAGGTATCCATTCTCTCAGACGCAACACATCTTAATAAAAATAAAATGGGCGAAGTAATGACTTCATCGTATACGGGGGCGCGACGACAGTGAAATGAAACACAAAAAGTCCCCTTTATTTTATTTACTATCCCAGCTGAGTTTAAAACGGGATTTATTTGTCAGTATAAAAGAGATTCTCATCGGTATTCATGGAGATAACGCATCAAATAGATTGGAAATGCTTCGAGTACTACGTTTTGTACAAAGTTCGTCTAAGGATACAGGGTCATGTCTCCTTTAAGGCTAGGTGATCGATATTTTAAAACTTATATATTAAATAATTAATTAAATATAATTTTCAAATGTTTAATAAAAAACACCGTTTAAATAAATTTTATGCACAGATCCTATCGTTTATGCTAATTGGATATAGTGTTATGTTTATATTAATTTTTAAATATTTACTCTAAAGTCCGATGTAAATGCACGATCAACATTTAATTCGGTCATAGATAGTAAAGACGCTATTTACTTCCATAACGCTGATTCACTCTTAACTTAAAGAGTTCCAAATTCTAAATAATTCTCATGAAGCTTTACACAAAAAGTCAATAAAAAAAAATCGCGATAACGGATTGTCAGGCTTTGCGAAAAAAAAATTAAAAATAATATGATTAATGTTATTACTTTTTATGTGCGTTCTCAACAACGCGATGAATATGACAAGGCAAGGCCTCAGTTTCTTTTTATCATTGTTCATGTTTGCCATAGTTGCCACGCTTGCCAGGTGGGTTGGAAAGGCGGCTTATTATTTTCTTATTCAGATGTTATTAGAAAGACGCTGCCTAGTGATGACTTGGTCTTACCAAGTCGTCACTAGGCAGCATCTCTTAGATGCAGGAAGTCAGTGGTTAAGGTTGGCTCATGGCCGTGTGTTTTATTCCTGGGGGAGGCTTATGATCAGCAGTATATTTGTGATAGGATGTAATGATGATGATGTTGTAGGTCTTAGTGAAGAGCGTTTATCTAGGACGGACGTTTGACGTACCTATATAACAAACACGCTTCTATTGAATTGCATTACAATGACTTAAGTGGCGGTGGCGGTCGCTCATAATGTATGCCAACGTGCCACTACGCGCGGCCGAACAGTCTCCAGTAAGGTCTTAGGCCGGTACTTGAGAGACAAACGCGAGTTTAAACTCAATCTCTACAATGTCGAGATTCACTAATTACTAATCCGTATTACCATGTGCCCCAACAAACGTTCTCCACTAAGTTTTTAGGCATAGAAGTGTAATGTAACTTACGTACTACATAACTTTTACTTTTACTGGTAGGAGGTCTCCTTTTCTGCCTAAGGATCAGTCTGGATAGAAACCACCATCTTACTAATTTTTGGCGCCAAATACTATTGCTCGCAATGCTGTCTTCCGGTCGAAAGAGTATAGAGAGTCATCATAATTAGAGGCCGTGAGGCATTCCATCTTATTCCTCAAAAGTAGCAACGCATCTGTAGCTTGTAGTTTCTTTGTTTGAAATTGGCTTCAGATGTCCATGGATTGCAGTAGCCACTTACTACCAGGTGAACTGCAAGTTCCTTTGTCATTTCCATTTTATAAAAGAAAAACATAATATCTTACTGGTTTTAGGCCGGTTTGATCTCTAAATAATCTCGAGCTTAGAACATTCTGTTACACAAATTTTGACATTGGTGTGGAGTTTGAGTTCAAACTTAAGGTTGTCTCTGAAGTGCAGAAAGTCAGTGACGAGAATTCGAATTGTGTGCCACACGCAGCGCAGAACTCTATCCACTTATGTTTTAAACTCAGGCTCCAGCTAATGTTGAGCTACAAAACAACGGTTGTATTAATTAAAGCCTATCCATAGCCCACTACTTCCCCTATAGATTGCCTCATAGGGGGATATTTACCATATTTGCTACGCTTGGCAGGCGGGTTGACAACCGCAGTTTTTTATTTTCTAGTTGTAATGAGCTAATGAGAAAGACGCTGCTGTCCATCTCATAGTTTGTTTACCTCTGCCGCCCCCTACGACAACCATGAGGCGATATGGAATAATAGATATTCAAAGTAAGTACTCGAATAGTTGCATGTTAGAAGGTACTGTATTGTAAAAGGTTATTCTAATAATAATAAGAAATATGTTGATGATAGTAACCCTTGAGAATGAGGTAGTTACTACCAAGCTGTTTTCTAAATTATTTGTGTAATTAATTGTCCAATATTATACATAAAAATAATTACAAACTGTTTAAAAAAAGTCCCGCTGGATTTTTTGCTGGTGGTTCCCAGGACCAACAGTAAATAAAAAAAATTACTTTTGACAGGTATTATTATAATATTTATTGTAATATTATAAGTAATAGAGCCATTCCACAGAGCATGATGGCTGCAACATGAATGTGTCTCTCAAACGGGACAGGTCCACGATCACACAGAACGTTGCAAGATCGGTAAATGGAGAAAACCGTAGAATATTTTTACTAATAACCATACATTGTTTGAACTCAGTGGTTACAACACATCTGCATTTCGTTTCTTAATCGACGACTGATGTAGACGTCTATGGGCCACAGTATCCAATTACCATCAAATGAACTGTGTGCTCACTTATCACTCTATAACGTCATTATAGTAGCAGTAACATTTGGAGGAGAAGTAAATATAACCTTATGACATCTTCTAATATATAATAATTAATTTCTGTTCGTTTGTATTTTATGCGCCGCAATACTGTTCGTCAGATTGCACTAAAACTGTCAACTTATTGCTTGCACTTGCGCGAAGGTTATAAGCTTAATACAATTAAGTTACAGTAGGTGGCGGGCGTATCGTACCGACAAATTCATTTGAAAGTTATGTATCATTCAACATCAATGAATGTATTATCTTTCTTAATTAAGCAAATTTCCACTTTAAAACGATGTTTCAAACACACTTCCAAATTTAAAACGATGTTTCTACAATTATTTCATCTGTGGCAGCCTTCAATCAACAATATTGTTGAGCGAAAGGTGGCAGCAAAGCACCAGGTACCAGTTAGTAAGATATAAAAAGTTAAAACACTTTAAACGTTAATAATGAACTTTATCCTCTTAATTTTCATTTACCCTGCACAGATTTGCGACTGCTACTGATTGTCATTGATAGTTTTTTTTTTTTTTATTTTAGTCACGTAAATAATTTTGTGGTTTTTTATTTACGATTACATCAAAAACTTTCATTAAAATTTAAAATAAAACATAATAATATTATCAATAGATAAACGATGCAAACTCAATGAGAAAATTAATAAAAAAAAACTTACGTTTAAGCTTCTCAAGCGGTTCATGGTGCAACGGCGGAGCGTGATGCAAGGGTGTGTGCTGGGGCTCATGGTGTAAAGGTGCCATCAGACTTGAGATGGCGGAACCCACGGACGCGGCCACCGACTCGTGTAAGTGGCCACCTCCGTGCAACTCCAGTTCTGAGAGGCACAGGCCGTTCTCGCTTAGCGGCTCCATGCCGGCCGCCAGCGCCTCCTTGTACACGCGGAGATGAATGATGAAGCTTTTGTATGACGCGAAGCGAAGTAGCCGCCTAGCGACGGTTTAAAACAGCGGCTGACCTGCTCTTCAGCACATAGCTTCGGTTAAATCTGGAAAGAAAGCATTCGTTAATATTAGAACGGGATTCTTTTTTTGATAAGATCGTCTCGTGTGATTTTGATATTTCAAAAATTTCAGTGCTACGAGTATGTAGGTATTAGGTTAGGTTTAGGTAGGTATAGCAGTTGTATTATAATCGTACTTTATTTAATTTGTTAGGATTTTTATGTCCTTAAGGTACATATACGTTTCTGACTTTTCCCATTGTCCCAATCCTGGGCACATCCTGTCTCCGGCAAAGAAGTGTCCATCGCGCTGCCCCAACGCGTGTTGGCGGCCTTGTTTTGGAAATATTATATTTGTTTTAATTTCTCGGACATACAGATTTTGTTAATGATTTTGTTAATTATATGACCTTCAAGAAAAGAATTTACTCCTTTTTAAAAGGCCGGCAACGCACCTGCAATTCCCCTGCAGGTGAGCCGTATGCTCGTTTGCCCCCTCTCCTATAAAAAAAATACGAAATACCATCTAGAGCTTTATCACCGCTTACCATGAACTAGTTTTTTTTTTTAATTAGTATTATTGTTTTCTAACTCATAATTAGTAGAAAAAACAAGCTATGAGATATTCGGAAGTTACTTAACAAAATTAATTTCTTTTCTGTACTTAGTGAATTCAAACAGATTAGATTATAATATTCGAGAGTAGAAATTTTATAATGAATAAAAATACTACTACGTAATTATTGAGTAGCGGGTTTTGGATTCGAATTCAATCAAGCCTATATTTTACAGAAACATAAACTGTGAAATGAAAAATAAATATTCAAAATTTGACCTCAATGTTCAAAAACTTTATTAAACTAAAATTGTATAAAAAGGGTTATTATAATATAAAGGCATTTATGGATGATGTGGAATCGGTGGATATTTCTAAAAACTATTATTTTTCTTAAATAAAATCCCGCTGGATTTGTTCCCGGTGCTTCCCAAGACAGAGGTCCCAGATCAGGATTATGTTGGCAGATATATATTTAAGGAAGTATTTATTCACTTTTATATATTTTTATTACCTTTTGATGTGTATTGTAAATATTAGTATTATATATAATAATTAGTATTATAAGTGTATTTAGTAGTATTTTTTGTAGATTAAATTAAGGGATGTGGTCTTTATCACGCAGTAAATAAAGTGTAGTCATTATTTCGATTGTATGCTATTGAATTATTCTAATTAATTATACTCACCTAAAGATTATGAGGCCAACAAAATCAGAATACTATTAAAAGTAACGGCTTAGAAAATATTATGGTACCACTAGTACGCGCACGTGTATTAATAATGAGTACCTCTAGTAATAACACGTTGTCGTGGCGGCCTACATTTACTTTAGGCGATGGCAATTTTTTCGACTTACTACCTACTGCTACGAAATCGTACAAAATACGAACTTAATTGATGGTATATGATCGGACCGCACTCTTAACAACTTAAAACATTTTTATACTTATGGTAGTCAAAATATATAAACCATACTTAAATAGCACCTAAAAATCCTAGTGTGGGGGTAACGTTTTTAAAAAGAAAAAAAAAGGACAGCACCTAAAATTCAGCATTTTACTACCCAAGCTTTTTCTTCGCACGCGGGCTGTTCTTTAAAAAAATAAAAAATCAACACGGCGAACGGTCAGATCGAGAGAACGTCCATATTCGCACTTTGCTCTTTTTACAGAACATTGAATTCTCGCTGAAATCTATCTGTATGTAAAAAAGGGCAATTAAAGCCGTAAATCACTATACGTGTGTCTTTTTCCTCTCGCACGGTTACTCCCTCGAGTTTTATGACGACGTAACACCTAGGCGCTCTGTCACGGCAATTTGAATTATGAACGGTGTTATGCAGTATATCTCAATCAAGGCATACTTTATGGTCTGTTTGTTTTTTTTTTTAATATAAAACACACAGTGGTGTATGCACACTATAAATCAACCTAATAAATACTGCATCGTTTTGCATAGCTTATATATTTTATATTTACATAGCATGTTTGATATAGCGAGTTATATAGAAGTTTTTGAATGGACGAATAAACTAGTTGCGTTTTTTTCTTAAAAAAAAAACGTTACCTCCACACTAGAATTTTTAAGCAGTTTACATACATAAATTTCATTAAGACAAACATTCAGACCCGGAACAATTATTTGTAGGCCATACAAATACTTGTTCCGTGCGGGATTCGAACCCGCGGCCCTCAACGTTGTAACTCATTGCTAAGGCACTGCGCCACGGAACCGTCATCTGAAAATAATTCGAACATTTTCAAAAGCTAATCTACTGTACAAAAGATATTATAGTGACTTAGGGTCTACGCAAGCGCCCACTCGTTCTAACCTATGTGTATCCGTTGTAAAGCTTAAGCAAAGAGATCAGAGATAGATTTGAATGCAATACCAGAGATAAGGCGGAAATGGCAACAAATTCAATCCCAAAAACCGTCATAATGAAATTTCGTATTTAGAGGGCAAAATCGACTATAGGATATTCGGGAAAACACCGATCTAGTGACGCTAGAACCTAAACTGGTATTGCAATCAATCTTTATCAACAATTAACTACTATTAACTACTTCTAATCCTCTTAATTGAGGGTAAATATGAATCACAGAATTTCTATAAGTTTAGCAGATGATTTGAATAAAAAATCGATTGTCTGTAAAGTCGGTTTACTGACGATAGTTGAACGTGACAACGTCATAAGAAAATGTTGCTATAAACAATTAACACGACATTCACTTTTCACTGCACTTCATACTTGACGAAAACATGTAAATGTATTATTGTATAGCAGCTGTCCATGCGGACGCATCGCTCACTCAAGTAGGAGAGAGACAGATGTCAAACGCTGCCGAACGCGGAGTCCGATTGTGCTTCTTCGTCGCTCGTTCCGCACTTTCGCCTGCACTTCAAGCCTTAAATGGAACGCCTCAGAGCGAGGTAACGCCGCATGAGTCATGTTTTTTCGTGCGTTTCCAGCTTCATCGAATTATAAGACGTTGTCACGTCAAAAAAAGTACTATAATTTATTTTTTATACTTTACCGATGGTAAGTAATTTGTATAAATTATCTAAAATCCTGTATACATTACTAACATACACATGTCATAGGTTCATTAGACATAGCCTAAAAGCCCCCTTCACTTATGTTAATTGAAAAATAATTTGATAATAACGATAACTGAAAAATTCTTATTACAACCTAAAACTAACTTTTAAATCAGTACTTGTTTATACTTCTTTGTGACAAACACAAGGCACAACGTACTCACTTATCGTGTGTTTAAATTAGGTATTTATGCAAATTCTATGCAGGCAATTTTTTCATATATTTAAGAATAAATAATGTATAATGGAAATAGGGTTAATCGGCATCATCAGCATCATCATCTATATAATTATCATATCATCTAATGAAAATTATTTGCATATTATTTTCAAAGTTTTATCAAAATAATAACTGTCTTCCTTTCTCTATTCAGTTTAGCGATTGTGAAATTACGAAATTCTCCAATTAATAAATTTGGTTTTACTGCGGTGAGATAAAGTATGAGGACCGCACTTGCTATTAAGAGCATAGACGGGCTGCATTTTTCCATATAAATGTACCCCTAGTCTCTTCCTGGATAATACCTCTAGAGTAATCGTTTTTGTTTATAAAAATCTAGGTCTTTTGCAAGCATGTCATTTTTTTTCCAAAGAATTATTACAAAAATAAATATGACTTTCCAAAAACCTAAAAAATGCCCCGTTTTTACCTCAGTAATCAGACGACTACCAAACAAATTTGAAAAGTTTCTAAGATAAAATCAAGTAATAGGAGTATAGATCTATTCTTCCTTTAAATTTTGATACCAAAAATAATTTAAGCGACTTAGTTTTCGAGGAGAAAATAGGGGAATACGAAACGTCGATTGGTCATGATTTTTGTAGGTAAAATCGTTCTGAATTGCAGTTCATATCGCATTCTACGGGGGGAGACTATAATATTCGGCAAGAGTTTCTACAAATACCTATTTTTCAATTCCCGCGCAGACCAATTACGCTCTTAATGATTTAAAAAATGTATCTAACGATACAGAACATAGAGTACTTTTTTCTTTGCGTAATATTAACAGATTTTTTTTTATTTACTCATCATAAGTATCACAACTCGAATTTGTAATTAAATTCAATAGGTTCTAATCAACATTATATTCATGTGAAAAGCTTGCAATCCCGTATTCAAAGCCAAAACAAAACATTTTTTCAGGTTAGATTTGCTTAAAGTTCTAATGGACGTGAAATCTACACATATTTGCATAAATAAGAGTTTCTTAAAAAAAGAAAGGCAAGAAACTTTGGAATCATTTTATGTTACAATTGACTACATTTTTTTATAACGTACGAACATTACTTCAAACAAAGAACAACAATAAACCTGACCGTCGCAACGAAGTCAACTTGGCAGTATAGAAGTCTTGAGTCTGTGTTGAGTAATTGGGCAAAGCCAGAGGCAGCAATCGGCTCGACTGAGCCACCATGATCCCTTTAAACCGATGCAAAGCCTTTTTTAAGCTGAAAGATTTAAGTTGGCGAAAGTGCCTTGCTCTATTAAAACGCAATCGCGTTCGAACGCCGAGCCATCAGTAGGTTTGAGATTCTTTATTTCAATATTCAAACTTTTGTTGACTCTGCTTCCGTCTGCTCTTCATTATTAATATGTTACTAATACGTAAATGATTTATAAATAAAATTGTGGTAAGTATTATCTTGATTTTATTTATTTAAAGTAACATAAACATTTCGATGTTACCATTTTTGATTGCTTTGTTATTTTACGAATTATTTTCTGTCAAAGATAAGTTATGGTAATTCATGAAAAATCTATACAAATTAATAAAATTTAAGTGTCTGTTTGTAATGTCAAAAACAGCTTTTTACTAAATACAAATGAAATATTTACGGTAGTTATAACAAACAAGTGTTAAAATTTTTGTCTGTTTGATTGTTTGTTCCGGCTAATCTCCAAAATGGCTGTACCAACTTTCATTAGCAGATAGCTATATAAGGAGTAAGTTAGTCTACTTTTATTTTAGAAAAATAAATAGAGTTCCGCACAAAAAAAAATTTAAACCCTACATGGGTCACATCCAATCATAATAAATTCCACGGGGACTAAGTTGCGAAAAACAGCTAGTTTAGAATAATCTTTATATATTTATATCAACTGGAAAGAGAATAGTATCATCACAGACAGGTTCCTGGATAGAAAGGAGTTACCTATTAAAATAGTACATTCTTTCTGTTGGTCGTCTTTTGCGCTACCAAAGGACGAAATCGGAAGCCTTAAGATCTTTCCTTCGGATCTCCGTTTCGGAGATTAGCCGGAACAAACAGACAAACAGAGAGACAGACAGACAAAATTTTTAAAAACGGTATTTTCGTTATAAGTACCATTTATACTTTCATATGCAGTTAGTTAAACGCTGTAGTTTTGACATTACAAACAGACACTTCAATTTTATTTATTTGTATAGATTATTAATATATGTACTAAATCTATGTTAATATAACATTATGTTAGTATCTTCCCGATAACAAGTCAAAATAATAAAAAAACTGCGGTTGCCAACCCAGTTGCCAAGCATGGCAACTATAGCAAAATTCTCCTATCAGGAAATCTATGATCGAGGCCTATGTTCAGCAGTGGACTTTTATAGGCCGTAATGCATTGATGTATTGATGAAAGGAATTTATGGATGATAATAAACTTTGGCAAGGAGGTGATCGCTAAGTAGCTATTTATAATTTGTTTAATATAGCATCTTGTACTATTATGTACTCTGTGCTTAGTGTAATATATTATATGATTGTTAAATGTATCTGTTACAAAGAAAATGTGCCGCTAGGTTCCTTGCTGGTTCTTCTCAGGACAGAGGTATTTTCCGAATCAATGGTAAATTGAACAAAAGGATGATTTTCAGTACGTATTATTTATAATTCATATTGAATAAAAAAGTTTCTACTTCTATGTCAAGCGTGATCCCAATACAAGAAGATAAGAGAAAAGTTTGGTTTTAGTCAGGATTAAGAAAGGAATGCCTCGGTGGGTTGGTCATGTAGAAAGAATGAACGAGAAAAGAGTGACAAAGCAAATTTATGTTGCAAAAGTGAATGGCAAAATCGGGAAGGGACGCCCTAGACGAAGATTTATCGACCAAATTGGCGATATATTTAAAATGGGCCAGATTAGGAGTACCCTTAACCGACGAGCGTGTATGCGTAGACATATGGATGTAAAGGAGGCGAGAGAGGTGTGTCAGGATCGTACCAAATGGAAGTCCGTAGTCTCTGCCTACCCCTCTGGGTGACAGGCGTGAGTGTTTGTGTGTAAGAAGAGGCCCATGCTGCGCAGGAGAATTTTACAAGCCGATCAAAAAAAAAATAAGTGGAGTCTAATCTCTTGTTTACTGTTGAAGACGTGTAAATGAATCCAATGTATAAAAAGAATGTACTTAATAAATATTTCAAATGAACATGGGATATAACATAAGATCTTTTTGTTATATCCTATAGTTGCCTCTTACAGCACCCACGGAATGAATGAGGATGACTGATTTATAATGCTGTTTTATTACATATGTCCAAAAGTAAACCAACCAACCAGAAACCAGAAGTAAATCTATCACTCCATCTCTTACATCCTGCATGTATTAAGAGTCAATTCTTTATAGTTTTTAAAATCCTTCGTAATGGTTCCGTCCTAAGATTATAAAGCTTAAATAATAAAATATAATTTGTGACGACTACAGGTACAAATATTGATGTTACATAATTCATCATCATCATCATTACAGCCCTTCACAAGTCCACTGCTGAACATAGGCCTCCCCCAAAGAATGCCACAAAGCACGGTCCTGAGCCACCTGCATCCATCGACTTCCTGCATGTCTTACCAGGTCGTCACTCCATCTCGTGGGGGGACGCCCTACACTTCGCCTACCGATACGAGGCTGCCACTCGAGAACCTTTCTTCCCCATCGGTTGTTGGTTCTTCGAGCTATATGGCCAGCCCACTGCCACTTCAGCTTACTAATCCGTTGGGCTATGTCGGTTACTCTGGTTCTACTGCGGATATCCTCATTCCTAAGTTTATCACGCAGAGAAACTCCGAGCATAGCCCTCTCCATAGCTCGCTGAGCGACCTTAAGCTTCTTCATACGGCCAGCAGTGAAGGACCACGTCTCAGTTCCATAAGTCATCACTGGCAACACGCACTGGTTGTACAATTTCGTTTTCAGGTTTTGAGGTATGTCTGACGAGAAGATGTGTCGTAGCTTCCCGAACGCTGCCCAGCCGAGTTGAATCCGTCGATTGACCTCTCGGTCGAAGTTGGACTTACCTAGTCGGACTATTTGTCCCAGGTAAACATACTCGTCAACAACTTCGAGCTTAGTGCTCCCAACAACTACCGGCATAGGTGTGACATGGACATTGAACATGATCTTTGTTTTGTCCATGTTCATCTTAAGACCTATCCTTTGGGAAACACTATCGACGTCATTGAGCATAGTGTTTAGGTCCTCCAGCGATTCTGCCATAAGGACTATATCGTCGGCAAATCGAAGGTGAGTGATGTACTCGCCATTGATGTTGATACCGTATCCTATACATAATTCAGAGAGCATATAATCAATATCATTAAATATATCATAAGAATCACAATGCAGACTAAGTTCTCAGCTTCGTTTCCAGTAAAAACGGTCTCCATTTCTCTACACGAAACACAACAGCATTAAGCTACAATTTCACGCTGGTATTGTGTGAGAGAATGGCCTTTCCACGATCAAGCCGACTCATTTGTGCTACAATCACAATTTATAACGTATAAAATATATATTACTCTTCGATTTTAAAAATAAGCTGGTTGTAAATAAAAATAGATTAAACTATAATTTACCAACCGCTAATCATACAATCATAGAAAATATTGATTTTATACCAATAAAAGTATGATTAACATATTTAAAAAAATAAATTACAATCTTACTTACAGCTCCCCCTCCCCCCTCCTTTTAATTAATGAAGTTAACAAATATCTCACAATGCATTTTTTATATTTTAACGGAATAATTTTATCTCACGTACAACAGAAACAATAACGTCCACATAACTTTACACGTTCCAAAATAATGAACACTAAATGCTAAACATACATTAGTAATATTTGTTCTCTCTGGTAGTCTGTGTTCAATAAATCAATTTGGAATATTTTGTAAAAACTTTGTTTTATCAAGAGAACATCATTCGAAATTCAAATCATATCGTTATTACACGAAAATGAATAAAGAAATTCGGCGAGTTTGACATCCGACAAGTAAATATTTGACTCTATCTATTTGTATCTTGTGTATCACCTGATAACATGATTCAACTACATTGTCAATGATCTGATACTAAAGCATAAGGAGTCGAATGTATCTACATTCGACTCGTGGGAAACTATATATTTTTAAAACATCGAAATGTTGACAAAGGACGAATTTATACAGACTCGATTCTTTTTCGGTTACTACCAAAACTTTGTGTTTCTGAGTGCTTAGAGATTTAGAAGCTGGCTATCGAAGTGACAGCTAAGTTACTTAATTCTATTTCTTACCAGCAACACAATAATTACAGGCTGCAGCTTTAAATTTTAGTCCTCAGAGGTAACAACGCCATCTACATTATATTAAAGTTTTAAAAAGTTACCTCGCGTACATCCGCTCGGTAAAACAAAATTATGTGTCTTACCTAGTTTGAAGAGCACCTTCCGCCTTCCCTCAATTGCGTGCACTATCTCTGTCACCACTAATCCCAGCACCACTACTCCCAATACCACTACACTACACTAGGAAAGACACACCACTGATGACAATAAAGTGTTTAACAATTTCTTTTTTGCGGCGTAGGCCAGTGAGTCGTCCTCCCTGTGCAGAGATGGTAGTGATGGCTACAGAAATTCCCTTGAACAGCCTTGGCGAGAGACCAGAATGCACGGGTTCCCGAGGGAAGGTGAACTAATTTCTCGCCAATTCTGCCAATGTGATGTGAAATAACTCTTTTCAAGGACCTTGAGGCGAATTTATACTTGTTTTTTAGCATGCTGGTGTTTACATCCCGAGCCGCCGAAGCCTCAGCCCAGGCCTGATAACACTCCTGCTTACTGACTAATGCAGTCTTACAGGAGCGGTCAAACCAAGGATGAGATCTACCTCCGATGAGTACCACTGATGATGGAATAAATATTTCCATTCCCTGTAGCACCACATCAGTGACAGAGTCAGCACCAGCGCTGAGATTAGTCGGTGAGAAGCAAACTCGCCCCCATGGGTAGGTTGCAAAAAAGATCGCATTCCGTCCCAATCCGCCGACAGAAACCTGATATTTGTCCGGATGAGAGGTCAGCAGAAAGTCCAACAGGGAAGGTGTATGATCCTCCACATCCGGAATCCGCATAGGCGAAGTATCCAGTTGTGTCAGACCATATGCCAAGGAAAAGTCATAAACAGATCTACCCGCATGATCGACTTTGAAATCGCCCAGCATCACAATCTCTATGGTTGGGATCTGTTGTAGCAAAAAATCTATAGCCATTTGGACATGGTCGATGAGTCGGTCTGGTTCGGCATTACCCCTATGGGACCTATAGAGGCACTCGTAGACGCAGGGATAGTCATCGCTGTCTACACGCAGCCGAAGGATAAACAGGTCTGTAACTGCAAGACTGCCGAGGCGTCGAGAACAGATATCCTTTCTGACGTATACGCAAACTCCAGCCCGGGGCACAAAGAAGTGTTCTAACTTGTACCCCGGGTAGGATGGGTAAGAAGTATCAGCCGGAGACGACACCTGCGTCTCGGTCAAAAAGAGCAAGGCCGGCTTCGCTGTCTCTAGATGGCGATGGCTCTGGACGGCGTTAAGGTTCGAGTAAAGTCACCTTATATTGCAGATTGCACAGATAGCGTGGCAGGGATTGCCATCGTTTTATCACTCCATTTGCCCAGTGCAGTTTTAGTATAGACCGGGATTTTATGCACTGGTTCGAGCCGGCCCATCCGTGCTACAGCAGAAGTTGCAACATGACTCTACCACTGTTATCCCTTATGTATTTTGCCCATCTCCTTTTTAATTACTTCCTGTCGGTTCTTACGACACCCACGGGATCGTATGGGGTAGTACATTCTCTTACACCGCCACTACAAAGTATTTGTATGGCATGACGAATTTATGAATGTTTATCACCCCCGCACGTTAAAGTCACCGAAGGACATTCAATTTATGAATGTCCTTCGGTGACGTTAACGTATATTTGAAAAAAAAAATAGTCATTTAAGTATTCCAGTATATTATTTATCCTTATATGTATTCCATAAATGATTAATTGTCACCTTTGAGAACTACGATGAAATGCCTCGTTACCAGGCTGACCTTTACAAACTTAAATCAATAAGTAGATGTTTCATTATGGTTTTAATTTAGAACTAGGATTTAAAGAAAGGAAAATATTAATCTATTCAAAAAAGCGTATTGAGAGTATTAAAAGACATTTCTGAGAAGGAGTAAAAATATTATTTTAATCAACTGTTGATATACTATATGTTCGATAGCGATGATAAAGAAATTGAATTAGATATTTGAATTATGTAAGAATGTCTTATCCTATGTTTTATATACTTCGAAAACTGATTTAATATTTTATCTCATATTGGCGTTGTTTGTAAGACATAGAGCCCAAAAATATTCATTTCAAGATATTGAATGAACTCGCCGTGTTGTAGAGGCGTAAGGAAATCCACTATTCTATTTCGTCCCGTATCCTAGTAAGGAGACTGTGAAAAATTCCATTGCAATACCAAATACCAGAGATCTCTTATGGCTTCCGATAAATAGCGGTATAACCATCCCGTTTACACCAGATCTAAACTAACCAGATCGGCGACGGGCAGCAAAGAAAAGCTCGACACACACAGTCAGTTAAACTGATGATCAGTTTAACTGACCAGTTAAAAACGGATGTAAACCAAACGAAGTCCCCACTCAACTTAAGATTTCACGCTCACGTGTTTATCACAAAACTCAAACATCGTCTTATGTTTTATGTTTTTTCCATTTATGGGAAAATATTTCCAATTTTATCTTTAGTTAGAACCGCCGCGTAAACTATAAATAATCAATATTTTTGGTTTAACGTAGAGTCTAAAAATATATTATATATAAATTCTCCCTAATATTCTTCCAGTTTTACGTTATAGTGTAACCAAAGCCAAAACTATTAATTTCCTATTAGATTCGATGATATATTGTATTTGCACCCATACAAACATACTAAAACTTGATAAGAAAAAATATTATAATAAATATTTTTAATATATCTTTGGTATACCAAAACGTTACATATTTTAAATTGTACTTACGTATAACATATAACTGATAACAACTAAAAAAATCTATGATGCAATCTATGGGGGAGGCCTATAGGCGGTGGTATTTTGATAGGTTGTGATGAATGAATGAAGGATAATTACCTAAACTTACAGCCTGTCCGTACATCCGTCCCACTTTTAGGCACAGTTGTCCTCTCATTTCTAAGAGGATTCAGTAGCTACAGTAGGGCTGTACGTGCATTTTTTACCTTTCTGTGTAAACATTAACACACACACACACTCACACACAGATAGTTAATTTAGTCAGTCGCCACTGCGTTGTACTTCAAATAATATAGGTATTTGAAACGCTACCTTATAGAATATAGAGTCTTATTTCTTAGTGTAAGATAAGCAATAAATATTTATAAATGTTATATTTCTCATATATTTTAATAAAAAGAAATCTAAAATGAAAAAATGTCTCTACCGATTTAACATACGCATTACGCATACCATACATATTACGGAGCCGTGGTAGCTCTAAGACTAAGCGCTCGCTGTAAATTTCACACTACACGAACATTCGAGTACGATCCCCGCCGGCACCAATGAAATTGTTAATTGCAATTTTAAGTGCTGATTAACACGTGCTCGGCGGTGAAGGAAACATCGTGAGGAATCTGCATATTTAAAAATTAAAATAAATTTTTCGAAGGGATGTGAAGTCCGCCAACAAGCATTGGGGCAGTGCACTTTCGTCGTTGCTCTGAAACCGTCTAAAAATTAGAGGAGGCTTACAGACTACATATGTCCCTCCCAGCAATGGGAGGGACATATGTAGTCTGTAATTTTACTTTTTTATATAATATTCCGACGTATCCTTTTGTATATTTTGACCATTTTCAACTGTATAGGTGAATATTTCAAAATAAAGAGCTTGAAAATAACATTTTTTTACCGAATTCAAAAAGAAGGAGGTACTCAATTCGACTGTATGTTCTTTTTTATGTGTGTCACCTTATAACTTTTTTCTGGGTGAACCGATTTTAATGATTCTTCTTTTAATTGAAAGCTGGTGCTTCTCTTGTGGTGCCATATCAACTTGATCAAGGTCTGACTAGTAGTTTTTGAGTTATACTTAATAATTTATATTGAAATCGGTTGTACAAAATTTTCATTTTACCACTTGTGTTATTATAAAAATATAAATTAATTTCTCCTCACATCATTTCCCTTTTCGCCAAGTATTGAAAATTAGAATACCTAAATTTAGTTCGAATACCTTACTTACACTCGATGTAGTTTACCCTTTTTTAATTAAATTATTATTTATTTTATTATTAACCTTTAATTTTACTTTTTTTTTAATTTATTCTAAGCGTGTAAAAGGACCAAATAACATTTTAAATTTGTATGTTTATTTTTTTTATTCTTTTTCTCCTTGCATTTAGGTTTCCTAGCATTCTGTTGCAGTAAGGATTTGTCATGATCGGAACGCTTCGCTATCACAATGCCAGACAGTCTGGCATCTACGACGCTGCAGCCCATCGCGGTCTGGATAATTATTGCCTTATTTTTTATATCTGGTGAAACGAGATACCTATGAGAGTTCTCAAGGCTTCCGATAGATGGTGACTAGGTAAGTCACCACCTATCGGAAGCCTTGAGAACTTTCTGGAACTCCCACTCATGTAACATCCACGGGATAAATGAAGTGATGGATCCTCTTACGGCCAGCACACGGCGTTATTTTTATTACTTTTTTAATACACTTGAATATTTTGTGCACTGCGCATTACTAATATTTTTATAACTTAATTTTTTGTTTGTTTGTTACGACTTTTTTCATTCAATTAGTTACAATTATTTTGGTCCCATATTAACCCTAATATTAAACTTTGGTTGTATTACGAATATGTTGGGTTGACCTTTCACAGTGTACTAGCGTAAAATAGCAGCTTAATAATGCTGTGTTTTGTATGGCGAGTGTAAAAAACCAGAAACCCTTTTATCTTAGTCCTCAGGCGTGACAAAGCTTATTATATTTTGATTCTTAATCGGAGCTAGATGTATACGTCTAGGGGCCGGGCCACAGCATCCGATGTAAAAAACATTTAAAAATAACCCTCTGCTACAAACAGGCAGACAAACACCAAGATAACTCCTTTTTATGACTATCGCACGGCATAAAAAAAAAACAAATAAAAATCTATGTGGAAAATATATGTGGCTATACCATTTTTTTTATGCATTATTTTTTCGATTTTACATCTAAAATCATTGGAAATAAAATTAAAAATTGTAAGCTATTACAAGATGTAAACTTATTTACAGTGAAAATAACTTAGAACTGAATTCAATACGAATGCTATCGATTTTAAGATTAATTCCGTTTGCTATTAGAAGGCGGCCGACGGGTTAACATTTTCCTCTGACCTTCTTTTTTGCACTAATCTGTTCCCCGCGCAACAAATGACCACAAATTTTTATTTTGGCCTCAGTAATTTAAAAACGTGTGTGTTTTAATTAACAAAAGATATTATTTTGTAATTGATCAATAAATAAAGCATTTGTATACAAAAAAAACACAGTGATATTAAATAAGCAGTGATATTTCAGATAACATAATTGTTGAATTTATATTGATTTGCATTAATATAAGATGCAAATTTTTAAATATACAAACATTATGTTTTTGTAAAAAATATAAATTTCCTTAAAATAATATTTCAAGCTCATACATTTTTATTTATTTTTCAGTTAAGATAACTGAAAAAAATGTATTGTAATGTATTTTCTTACAAAATAATGTAATGAGTTCCTTCCTAGTCGAAGTGATGGGGAAAGTTACGTTATGTTTTTCAAATTCCAAAATAGATTTCGCTGTATTCATTTGTGGAATAAAGCGCAAGAAGATACTTACTTTATGACAATGTTGCTACTTTCAGGGCTGCTGATAGTAGAGTTTCACGGTTCCTAGTATTGATGCTCACACTATATGTCCGGGAAATCCGATGAGTCCGGGATATCCTTCATAATCTAGTACGAGCCGCGGGATTATTGCGTCCACCCGCGGCCGCGCGTCACCCACAAACGTAAACACAGAGGAACAAAAACCGAAAAATCAACCGTAACCGATAAATCAAAGCTCACGATCGCGTCGACGTCGCTTATCCGCTAAATCCAGGCGGGATCGCGTAAAAAATACTAGTATTAAAAACAGTCTTAAGTGGGCTTACGTTCGCGGCGCGGTACGACCCGCGTTGGCTCTAATCTCGGCCACTTCCCGGCGCAATTTGAACCTAACTCCACCACTCTATACATCATCTGGGGGCGCCCGCCCACCGCGCCGTCGCGCGCCCTCTATCTACATCTCTTTCACACCAACTTTCCGACTATCTCATCGTTTCATTCCTCCTGAAATCTCGTAGCGCTGAAAACTCGGCAGTGGGGGGACGCAGTCAGCTGGCCGAACTTGTGCGGATAAAATCGACTTTTTATCGGCCCGCTGTGACGCCTCGTGACGTCACTGTTTACTTTTATACGGCGTGGACACTGCACTAATAGTGAGTGATGTGGCCTATTGCATCATGGAAAAATCTGAGATGTTTTCTTAAACAGTAACATGAAAATTGTTTACCAAATTTCCGTAATTGATCGAATTTTATTTAAGTATTATTTCGTTAATTAATCATTCATCATTTGTATATATCTTATCAATACCGATAGTTTGAAGTATCACTTTCAGATATGAATTTTGCGAAATGTATACCCTCCCACGGTAATCGAGTTTAATTTTGCTTCTCAAGCTTATTCAAAATCTCGCAATACGTTTTCCTTATAGTACTCAAATAATTGCAGTTTAAATGCGGCGTGCAGTAGCGTCGCCCGCAATAAATAAAAGAGGAACAGCGAGCGTTCGCAACGTAAACAGATCGGGCGCATTAACCGCGCCGGCGTACATAAAGAGAGCGGTATAAATATAAAGTTCCCACTCGCTGCCGCGCAAACTTAGCTAAACAACGCCATAATTGCCTTCATTACTTAAATTACTGAAATTATTTATTCAAAAAGCTGGCAACATTCGGGCCAGGGGAGCTCCGCCCATAGTTTGGCGCGTAACCAATAGAATGCTTCGCGCCATTCCGGGCGGGCTTTGTACAACATGGCTGCCGCGAAATGTTAGAGCCTTTTTAAACGTTCCGGGTCTGCAGACGATGCTGCCTTCGATGGCCTTTCGTTATTCTTGTGTCTTCTGGCGTGTTTGTTTGAGTGTTTTATTAATGAGCGTTGTTAATTTGTGTGAACGCATACTGTGATATTATACTTAAAGCGATGTGAGACTACGCCCGCCCCACACCGACGGTAAATGACCGACGGGAAGTTGACTCTATTGATTCAAAGCATGCATGATATTTAGTTTCTAGGTATTTTAAACTATTTAAACCCAAATAATATGGGAAGTGCACGGCATTATTCACACCAAATACTAAATTAGTTTTATTTACCCGATATTCAATTTTATAATGTTTTACACGACGAATAAAGAAAAATAAAATATAGTGAATTTATTTATATTTTTAAACAATCAAATTAACAATGGCATTTTACTAGTAATAGGACAATGAGTAATAAAATATTTTATACAATAGAACAGAAATTAAAAATATATTTTGTAACCAATTTTATCTTGTAATTTTTAGATCTATTTTATTTGCATGCAATTAATAGGTTAATATATAAGTTAATATACCTATATACTTAAATAAAATCAACATAATAATGAACGGCTGACGTTATCATCAGTTTTTTAATAATATATTTACATTAACTCCCAAGTGTATTTATTTATTTATTTATTATTTAAGTATTATCTGGACAACAAAACAAGTAGTAATCAAAGTAGGCACATTAAAAAATACATACATTATAACTTTTGTACCAGATTGTTACCCTACTTAATATGTTAGCACATAATTTTCGTATTAATTACAGGACAGATCAACTCTTCAGTAGACAATATTTATGACTCTACTTAACTATAATGTACAGAAAAATTAAGTGTTATGGGAATAAGTGTGTATAATTGAAAACTATTTTACTGCACTTTTGAATGTCCTGGATTTTGGGTCAAAATATCAAAGCACGCGTTTTTATGGATACCTATATCGTTGAAAAGTCGACACATTCTTATTATGTGCTGTTCTTATGATACCGTATCTGTATTAAATGTATAAACAATTTTATTTACAGTTTTGGTATAATTCTACCAATGTGTGCACTTTATTTAGAAAACATAATATTTAGGCAATGTGGAAAACTTGTAAAAAAGCCTTATATCGCCGACGGAATCTATATGAAAATGCATATTATTTAATATGTTTTACGATATGATCGATACAGTAAAATAAACGTGTAAGCTGATTACATAATCTCTGTAAATTTTATGCCAGTTTTTGCAAATCTAACCAATTGATCAAAATATATGAGTACGATCGTAAAAAATGTTTTTCTATCTTTTCCTTCATTTATTTATTTCTTAAAACAATTTGAAGAAATGTAGAGTTTTAAGTAACTTAGTTATATAGATATATGTATAAAAGTACCTACATATGAGACCTTTGCCTTCCTATAAAAAGAAGTATGTTAGTAAGAAGTAAGAAGAAAAGTTTTTCTAGCAGCAAATTTTTGTAGACTGATAATGGAGAAGAACTCATATTAAAATGTAAAAGTAAAAGGAAAAGAACCTTTTATTATGTTGGCACGCAGTTTCAGAGGTCTCGTAGGTAGGCTACTTTTCCGTCCTCATTCTAGGTATATTACATCTAGGTATATTACGAAGTTATACCGTCATCTATCGGTCATAAGATGAATCTGGAGTTTGACGAAATGAGGTAATACAATTTTTTCACCTGCTAGTAAGTGGATACTGTGGCCCATACACATGTACATTTATCCTCAATTAAGAATCAAAATGCAGATACGTTGTCAAGCTTGAGGACTGAGATGGAATGCCTCGTTTCCAGTAAAAGGGGTCTCCGGTTCTCTACACTCTCCATACGAAACACTATACACATTCGTGCTACAACCATAATATAGCTGCAGCGTCTCTACCACGTGAAACTACGTCTACTCTTACGCCGCCACTAGAATAAAGATGAGTCTAATAGTCTTCGACAATATATTAGGTATGGTAGAAAAATATATGTAATCATAACTTAAAACGACGGCTCCGTGGCGCAGTGGCTTAGCAATGAGTTGCTTGCGCTGGGGGGCGCGGGTTCGAATCCCGTACGGAACAAGTATTTGTATGGCCTACAAATAATTGTTCCAGGTCTGGATGTTCGTCCTTGTGCAATTTGTGTTTGTAAACTGCCTTCACGATACAGGAGAAAATCCTAGTGTGGGGGTAACGTTTTTAAAAAAAAATCCATCCATCTAGGTGGTCAACTTATGTAGTATGTATCTAGACATATTATTCTTTGCTGAAGATAATATATAATAGAAAATACTCTAATGATTTCTTATATTTATGCGAACACTACACATTGAATAAAACTACTTTTACGGATTCTGTCGCGTTTAATCAACTTATTGTTATTAATTCCCGACGTTTCGGGTGCTTTACAGCACCCATGGCCATGGTAAGTTAATTAAACGCGATAGAATCCGTAAAAGCAGTTTTATTCAAGAAAATACTCTCTTGTATGTACCTACTTCTTAAAATATTTTATTTTTTATTTGAAATTTTTAAATATTAGTAAATCAATTATTTTATATGATTTTATAAACAAAATTTTATACGTGTTAAAGCCATGCTGCAGCTATATCAGTAGTATAGTTGTAGCACGAATGAGTCGGCTCGACCGGGGAAGGACCACGCTCTCACAGAATACCAGCGTAAAATAGCAGCTTAACATTGCTGTGTTTCGTATGGTGAGTATAGAGAACCGGATACCCTTTTTACTGGAAAAGAGGCATTCCATCTTAGTACTCACGGGTGACACGCATTTTGATTCGCAAACGAGGATAGATGTACTTAGATGTCTATGGGCCACAGCAACCACTTACCACCAGATGGACTGTGTGCTCGTTTGTCACCCTATCCTATGAAGAAAAGTGGAACGGTATTGTAACTTTTAACTAGAACGTAGATAATTATTTTAATGGTCAGTGTTATATTAGTAATATGAGCCGCTTTGTCAATACGAAAATATAACTTGGCCTATGTAGGTTCTATTAATGTGGGGTTATTTACATTTAAAATATTTAAGGACCATTAATTTGACGAAGACCACCAATTTTTCTTGTTTTCAAAAACAATCTAAGTCTTTCGGATAAAATAAAGCCTAAATCACTCCTGGCATTACTGTCTATATGTTCGTGAAGTTACATTACGATCCGTACAGCCATGCCGAGGATTAGACCAGGCAGACAGACAAACAGCATACAAAAATTTAAAAAAAATGGCTATTTATGTCTTTATGGCATACAGATTAGCTCAATATAAAACAGTTATTTCGATATTACAGACAGACACTTCAAATAAATTTATATGTGTAGATAATAAAATTATTTAGCAAGGAGTGAAATGGGCTCCTTCGTAATCAAAATAATTATGTTCTCACTCATTAAAATTATACATCGTATGAGAACTTCGACTTCGACGAGATTCTAAACAATATTATAAGCAGTACTCATGTTGTAAGAGGGATAAATCACTGAAGTACACTTAGAAAAGGTAAATACTTCCTTTAAAAACAAACTCGATAAAAGGCATTTATTTTGATATTCCAGACCAAAACTTCAATTTTATTTATATGTACAAATTAAGGCAACAAAATTAGTGTGGACAACTAGCAAACAAGATATTAATACTCGACGAGCAACAGGCTAAGTATTGTTAAGATAATAACAATGAATCTGCTAGAAACAACAATATCGTCACACTGAACTCAAGGATTTATTGTATTTACGAGTATTATAAAGGATGGGGCTAAACGTCAATAATTATTATTTATTAATTGACTGTATCATATCTAAATGAGAAGAGCCGTAAAATCTAAGGTCTAAGCGTGAGGAACCGTTCTCTGCCAGCACCAGTGATATTGTTAATTTCAACAATTGAAACTTATTTACGACGTACTCAGCGGTGAAGGAAATCACCGTAAGGAAACCTGCATGACTGAATACACATGAAGTCCGCTAACATGCACTAGAGCAGTGCGGTGCGTTAATCGGTCCAGAAATGAGAGGAGGACCTGTCCTAAGCAGTTTAAATGCTGTGGACATGTGTCCTAAATAGACTGTAACTTTACTTTTACCTTTTTTTATTCAATGGAGAATATTTTATCTTCAAATACTAACCTAATCCGCATATAGTCTATGTATTTTCTGTGATGTTGGTGGAGTTATCCTAACAGCTCTTACAGCTTTATCTGACACAGGCCTCGCGGCGCTTTTTAAATAGCTGCGAGCTATTTAAAAAAGGGGACGGCAATGATGAGGTTAGGTTAGGTTAGGTTTATGATCATGAGAGTGATGATGATGATGTTTTATGATTTGTTATTATTTTCAATCATCATGTCCCCTTTGTGAAGGTTTTTTGAGTTATCTAACCGCTGTGCGAGTGGGATTGTGCGGATCCCCGTCTCTAACTGCTTAGCTCGTGTCATTCGATACTCCCGCACATAGTACGAGTACACCAGCTGACTAACGCACGAGGCTCTGGTCCCGGACTGATGACTGAAAAAAGTCGTACCCTAATTCCATAGATTGGTAAGGAATTACATTACCAGGGTAAAGTAAGTATGGTAACTCTTTAATATAAATGAACGAATGATGAATTTACAATAAAATGTACTCATATATGTGTATATATGGGATGCCGTGTACCTAGGGGCGGTGAAAGAGAATCCACTAGACCTTATCATCCGTGAGTTTCGTAAGAGACGACAGAGGGAAACTAAAACAGGTGATAGACAGCGGCGTAACAACTCAATAATAAAAATAAAATACTGCGGCTGCGAACCCGCCTGCCGAGCATGGCAATCATGGCAAAAAAGGTATATGTCCTAGTGGGTTCTACATGAGCTGTGACAAGATGGACGATGAACATAATGATGATGATTATGGGACACCCTCTGACTAGATGGAGCATGGAGCATGTGACTGAACGTGGAAGAAACACGCCTTTACTCAACCGTTAACTTCTGTAAATTAATAATCATAAAATATCCGTATATAATGCAATGTAGAATATTGTGACTTATATGTATCATTAAAAGAATAACAAAGAATAATATTTTTACATGGTGTACCTCATCTGCAGTTGCACAATTAAATCTCTTCAGATCATCCAGAAATGTCTTGCGGACCTTGCTGTGGTGGATGTTGTGGTGGTGGATGGAGCAGCGGACTCTGTTATCCATGCATCACTATCTACACGTGCTGTACGAAGATTTGTTAGTGCGATAGCATGGTCAGTGTCTGCAATACTTCGTCTCACCATATCATAATTGGTGCCGTTACGTGAATAAATATGTATGTATATATTATGACTGAGGCACCGGTGTGTCGAATGAGGAAGGACCACTATCTTGAATACGGGCGTGAAATAGCAACACACTATTGCTTACTTAATGCGTATCTTATTCTCTACAGTCAACCAGTATCATGGAGAGTTGTTGTAGCAGATGTAAAACTTAATATAAGCTTAATGCTGCTGTGTTTCGTAAAATGAGAATAGACAACCATACCCTTTTTATTGGTAACGAGGCATTTCATCTAAACTCTCAAGGGTGAAAGCGCCCCGCATTTTTCCTCGTAATTCTTAATTATTTATCGATGTCGATGTCTATGGGCCATTTAAAAAACGTTTTAGAGCCATGCTGCAGATAAATTAATTGTATAGTTGTACCACGAATGGGTCAACTCGTTCGAGAAAGGGCCACGCTCTCACAGAATACCAGCGTAAAATAGCAGCTTAATGCTGCTGCGTTTCGTACGGTAAGCGTAGAGACCCGGAGACCCTTTTTTATTGGAAAGGGTGCATTCCATCTTAGTCCTAACGGCTGACAACGCATCTGAATTTTGATTCGCAAACGAGGATAGATGTAGATGGATGTCTATGGACCACAGCAACCACTTACCATTAGGTGGACTGTGTGCTCGCTTGTCACCCTTATCCTATAAAAAAAAAAACAGCATATACTTACTATAAAATAGACAGTGAACTACGTACGTACGTAGACGTTTGCTACTTTTGTATTAATTTTTTTTGCAGCGTAAGATTGTCAGTCACCCTATCTCGTAGAAGTCAACTGAAGAAAATTCTAATCAAATTTCGTAGCTTACGGCAAAATAAAGTCTTAGTGATTTTTATGAATCATAATATATCTATGATCATACACATATACTATAATTTAACAACGGTCTTAAGCAGACACTACTCAAGCAACTTATACAGAAGCATGTGTTTGTCATGCACGCCTACTCGTCACTGAGTGTCTGCACTTTCTGTGTCAAAAACTAAATAAAAGAACTAAAAAAAAAGAAAACAAACAATAAACTCAAACTAACAGATACATTTCCCTTGTAAACCCGTCAGCGCAAACAGTAATTACTCAAAACTGCAGCATCGCGACCGCTTCGTAACGATTTGTCTGATTAATCGTGCGTCGCAGATGTCTAGCTAAAAATAAAGGGCATTTAGGGTCGATAAAACGCGAAATAATCGAGGACCGGCGGACGCTCCCCGGCTCCCCGCCATCACGACAGCACGTAATGGATAGTGTTCATGCCCTTTTTTAGCGATTATATTTTATTTTGTTGCAAACAAACAACCTGATGTCGATCCATAATAGTTGTTGATGGATTCTCGTAGCACCGATTTGTCGAAACATGTCACATAGTCCCGCTATAGATATTAGCGTTACTACTCATTTATTACGCCTGTATTGTATAACCCTTAAAATAATTTTCATTTATGTTATTAACATAACATGTTTATTTTTATTTTGTCGTTTAGTGACGGCGTAAGATAATTCACTATCCGATATCATCCCATGGGTGTTGGAAGAGGCGACAGAGAGAAAAGAAATGGGCAGCAACATCTTTCTGATAATAAGTCAAAATAATAATAATTAAAAATTAAAAATTTTGTACACCCGACTTCAATATAAGTTATTAAGAATAACTCAAAAACTATTGGTCTGACCTTGATCAAATTCATATGGGACCACACGAGAAGTATCAGCTTTCAAATAAAAAAAGAATCATCGAAATCGGTTCACCCAGTAAAAAGTTATGAGGTAACACACATTAAAAAAACATACAGTCAAATTGAGTACCGTCTCCTTTTTGGAAGTCGGCAGAAAAAAAAACCTGGTTGCTAACTCATTTACCAAGCGTGGCAACTATAGCGAGTATTCCCTATATGAGACAAATATTGCGAGAATGTGTACGGGAAGGCCAATGTTCAGCATTGAACTTTTGAAACTTGAAAAAAAATTGAAATTATTATTTATAAGGGGTTTTCATAGAAATTTCTCGAAGCGGAAGTTCTCGCGAAATTTGGCCTTATTTGAATTGAGAAAAAAGTGGTCGACAAATCGCATCTTGATTGGCAAATGCTACTTACACACAAGATATTGATCGTGATATTGGGGTAATAGTATTGGTAGTCTTAAAATAAATAAATAAGATAATAAATAGTGATCCAGGATATTGAACATGTTTTTTTATAGAATAAGGGTGACAAACAATTACGCAGTCTACCAGTGGCCCATAAACTACTACGTGCATCCTCGATTAAGAATTAAAATGCAGATGCGTTGTCACCCCTGAGAATTCTCGAGAAATTTTTGTCGGGAATTCCCTAGACTCAAAAAAAGGCGAGAGATGAGAAAACTTTATATGTATTTAATTGTGTCACTAAAATATTATTTTGCTATAAAGACACGAGCACTGGGATTTAATGCTAATGTGAGGTAATATGTGTGCAATCATACAAAAGGTATTGATTTGTATTGACTCTTTCGCAATACGCAGATAGCATAAGAGATTTATGAAACTTACGAAATTATTTTCATTTTACCTGAATTATAATTTCATTTCTGAAACGTAACTTTTTCAAAATTTAAAAAGTTTGAATAAAAAAATTAAATTATAAAAATTAATATTTAAAAAAGTTTCTTGCTTCTGCTAGAAACCCTGGGAGCAGGATCAATAAATTCTTCAAAATCAGCCGGAACAAGACAAGAAGCTCCTGTAAATTTGAGGTCCTTTGTGCTAGTATTTGGGTGAGCGTTGTCGAGAAGTACGGGACTAAATCAATTGACAATTGCAATTCTTGACACAATACCATAATAAGCTTTCGGGAACGTAAAAACAATGTGGAAGTTAGCTTTTACTGAATAATTTGAATTAAAATATTATATAAAGAACACTGGTATTGCAAGTTCTAAAAATAGAGATAATCATCAGCACACACGCGCTTGCCAACGTTGAAGATAAGTATAGAAAATACATTTGTTTTATTCATTTTTAAATAGTATCCCGATTGTAGAAGAAGTTTTAGCTTTAGCACTCCGGGCAGCAGTTACACATGCTGTGTCACTAGCTGAAATGATATAATGCCAACAAAGGTCCACCATACTGAATCAGTCGTTGAATCAGTTTTTAAAATAAATGACAAAACAGGCTGAAACAAGTAGGAAGAACCAAAATTTTTGTTTTTTTTTTGGTTGGCTAACATCACATGTCTTGGAATTATTTTTTTTCTTAGATAAGACGCAAATATAATTCAGGAAGCAACAGTGTTGCAAAAATTTTGGTTCTTCCTACTTGTTGCTTCATAACCCTCTCAATATGACACCTGTGCCCAGCATTTGACGTTATTGGCTGTAACATTACTTCACTTTAATTCCTACAAATTAAGGCAAACTTTGACGCAATTTTGCTGCCGTTTCAGCCTCTTTTGTCATTTACTTTAAAAACTGATTCAACGACAATTCAACGATTGGACGATTTCAAGAACGGCCTATAAGTATAGTAATACAAACAGAATTATAATAATATTTTTAAAATTAAGCATTTAAAACTAACATAGAATTAGTAGTGTGTGTTCGCTTCAGCTATAACTTTTAAAAGACGTCCCTACTTCGTAAGCCTGCTATGAACCTCATTTTTGAGGTCGACGTTTCCAGCGCGAATCAATCCAATCTTATCATTCAAAACACATCATCAAGAAAACTTAGTGGTTTTACCAGTGTGTAAATAGTTCACGCTTCTGGCTGCTTTGGACTCTATGGTAAAACGTATGATGAGACTTACAGATGGTTCTTGTTTATTTGAGGCCAAGCTACGTAGTCTTTAGTAGACTGAGGTGTTCGATGTCTCAATGTCATAGGTAACCACCGCTGCCTCCAGAAGATTAAAATTATTAACCGTGACCATGTGTGCTGTAAAATGCTCTGCTGTCGAATCGTCGGGAATATAAAATACGTTAATATACGCGACAGAATCCGTAAAAACTAGTTTTATGTCAATATGTAGTGTTCGCGTAAATATTAGAAACCAATTGAAATTAATTTTAAATTTCATTAAAAAGGGATTAACACCTTCTTATGTCGATCTCCTTTATGCACCAAATAAATTAATTAATACGTAATTAAATTTGATGGGCAATTCATTTCTCGTATAATTTGCCGCTAATGGGAAACAATTTGCATGATCTGATTGTCGCCATTAATGGATATAGGCTCATAACAACATAATTAAACATTATTCTGTCTGCTTAGTATATAATGGAGAGCGTTACTTATACGTGATATACCTGCGGATTAAAATATCATACTAGTGTCTCAGGAAGCTGAGAATACAAGGACCAAAAAGTTCAATCTCATACAAATGAGAATTTGGTATAGCATTTTTTGAAGATATTGAAGTTTTTTTTTGTAGGATTTTTTGAAGATTTTGTAAGTGGTTGCTGTGGCCCATAGACATCTATGTACATCTATCCTCGTTTGCGAATCAAAAAAGAAAGATGCGTTGTCACCCGTGAGGACTAATATGGAATGCCTCTTTTCCAGTAAAAAGGGTCTCCGGTTCTCTACACTCACTATACGAAACACAGCATTGTTAAGCTACTGGTATTCTGTGGGAGCGTGGTCCTTCCCTAGTCGAGCCGACCCATACGTGCTACAACTATACTACTATTATAACTGCAGCCTACCACGTAATTAATAAAAAATTAAGTGAAATATTCCACATATTAAATAGCAATTCATCATTTACATAATTTTTAAAATGTTCGTGGTAGAGGGAGACACACTGCTTTATTATGCGCAGTTCGAATGGGTTCTTATGGCTCAGCCGGAGTGGGACCACGCTCTCACAGAATACCATCGTGAAACAGCAGCTTATTGCTGCTCTGATTCGTATGGTAACTATAGAGAACCGGAGACCCTTTTAACTGATAACGAGGCATTCCATGTTAGTCCTCTCGTCTGTAGCTTTCTTGGTATAAAATTGGCTGCAGGTGTCCATGGAGTGCAGTAGCAACTTACAGTCAGATGTACTTTAAGATCGTTTGTCACTTCAGTTTTATAAAAAAATGAATATAACAAGCCTTTGTCTCTTTGGAGATACTTCTTAAGTACAAAAGCGAAAGACTCATTATCATAGAAATAGTTCTGACCAGATACGTTGACATTAGATATTAGAAATGGCAGAAAGATTTGTATAAGTGCATACGTCTCCGCATCTAAACAGTGGATGCTGCAGGCTGTCAAGATTACGCACAGATTAGTAGTAAGAACATAATCCAGTCTAGCGTCACTATGTGAACTTGACCGTATTGCTCTAACTTAAACACATGTTATGGCGTTATTAGAACACTGCTCGCTGTGGCTATCCTGAGTGATATTTGCTAAATTATCACATTAGGGTTCCTTGGATTTCTAAGACTTCTTCAGAATATAAGATTGCATTTATTGAATTCGCTACGTAGGTACGTACGTATTAGTTATTTCTTCAGGCTTAAAAAATAATGCTCTTGATTTCGTCTTTGTTTAGAAATCATATTCTCTGAAGGATTTACATCGGCGACGGATCGATGCTGCTCTTAACAAAAGGGCTAATCTTTAATTTACCTCAATTTCAAAAGTTGTCCCAATGCTGGCCGCAGGCCTCATATTACTTGAGAGAGTTAAGAAGCTAATAGTGAAGCATCAGTGTGTGTTGGCGGACTTCGGATGTCTGTGAAACATTTTAGGACTCAGGCATAGAGCGGTAAGTAGAGTCATTCGGGTTAAGTGTGCGCAGTTTGGTTTACTATTAGTTCACTACGCATAAAATAAAAGAGTTAGGAATATAAAAGATGGATCTGAGATAAACCATATAATAGCCTCTAAATTGAAATAAAAACTAGAATAGAAAACTTGGTGTTTTTTTTTCTGTAAGCATTTAATTACATAAAATCGAAATGCGCTCACTTGACCCACGATGCGGGTAACTGTGCGCACCCGTACGGGGTAAGTATACGCATATGGGGTAAGTAAGCGCATTCCTTGGATTAATCAAAATATACACAATATTCAAGAATAAAGGTTTATTGTAATGCCACTTAGAAAATATTTTTATTAGTTATTAGTCTTTGCATAAAAATAACAATTATCTCATAAAATAAAATAAACTTAACATTTATTTAAATTAAATTATAGAAACTTTTAATTATTAATATTTAGAGATTAACATATTTTAGTTGGGATTGTCTAATGTATTAGAAACGATACTAATTTAGGGATCATCAATTCAATTATCACAAGCAAAAACACCTCTCTCATATGCAGTGCATCCTCATCAGATGGCATCCTCATGTCACCAGTCTTTGCAATCCATGCACTGACTTTATTCTTCAGTATTTGGCTCTGTATATTTTTTGCTTACATAGAGGATAACAGTATTCTACTGTTGTGGAGGTCGAGGCCATAGAAAACTTTGTTCTTTCTCTTCAAGATGATGATGTTGATTTCGAATACAATACTCACCAACACCAATGGCACTTGCAGCAGCTCTTTTGCTCTTTCTTTTGCTCATGCTAAATGAGTGCTTTGGCTATAGAGATTTGTTCTTCAGTGATAGCGATGATCTTTAGCGATAAACGCGTAAACTTGTGTCTTCTGGGGATTGAACTGGACTAGATTTAGTCGCCCCCAATCCGAGACTTTGTTAAGCAAATACTCGACTTCAGACACAAATTTGTCCCGGTACTCGACAACGTTTTCCCGAGAAATACTGGCACGGAGGGTATATAAGGTATCACCAGTGCTGTCTATGATAATGAATGCTACCAGTTTGCAACATATCATTGATATGCAGGAGAAACAGCGTTGGTGATAGCACGCAGCCTTGTGTAACACCAATGCAAGTTCAGGTCTTTTTCTTATATAATTTCACGGCATGGTGATGAGAAACTGAAAATAACACCGAAGGGGCAAGTGTACGCATGCGCACACTTACCCGCGCACACTTTCCCCAGAATACCAAATTGCAAATCAAAGCTCATAAAATAAATTGAAAACAAATATAACATGATTTTTTTTTATATAAATGTAGCGTAAACATATTATTATTCAAAGAAAATCCACCTTACTTATAACGTCGATGATACATTGTTTTCCATTAAACAAAAGATTTCGAATTTAAACACCATATATTGTTTTTTATGAAAAAAAAATTATTCATCAACCGCCGCCACAGAGACAAGTCGCGATTAGCACGGCACTCTGGCGTCACTTTTCGACCTAAACAAAAACCTCCCCCCGATCCCCGTTCGGGAGATACACTCACTGCGCTCACTTACCCACTGCGCTCAGTTACCCCGAATGACTCAAAACATGATTCAGCGTGATTTCAGGGATCGAACTCGGGTTCTGTTAATTTACAACGGGCGATAAGCCCCTGACTACCACCCTGGCTGCCATGCCTTATTATTAGGTTTAATATAAGTATATAAAAGCTAATGTTTTACTTCAAATGTAAAAGCACTCATTTTATACTTTTATTTACTCATGTACTCACAAGTTCTTTTCAAATTTTTTCTACAACAAACAACAAACTGTTAGTAGAATAATTTGTACAAAAGTCTTAATAATGTAGTAAGCCTTGTAGATACCTAATGACTACGTTGAAAACTTAAATCGGTGACCTCATATTAAATTCGTGCCGCACACGGTAGCATTTAAAATCTATATTTATTATTTAACTTTCGGTAGATAGTAATGCATTTTTATCAACACAGCCATAAATTACAATAAATCTAAACTGTTATCACCGTCATCATATGCCACTGTACTTTTGATTAGATACAAATTACACGTAAATTATTTTAGCGTACCATTATAGGGTTTCCCTCTAACATGTGTTATATTGTTATGTTATATTTTTTAAACCTAAGAAAGTCATATACTAATTAAAATATTTGTTTGGAGAGGAAGTCGTTAGTCAAATGACGAACTTTAATTAATTGATTCTAGGGTAATTTTTTTATGATTTTAAAAGTTCGCTCCTTTCCCAAGATTGCACTGCTGGCCTTTAAAGTGTTTTTGTTTAAGTGATGAAATTTGTGAAGGATGACTCTCAACTGCGATTACTGAAGAGAATGTGATATCTGAATTTTTTAAGAGATGGAAATGTCCGCCGCGCTGCCTAAATGAGTATTGGCGGACCTTCACATGTTTTTTATTTATTTCTCAGACATGTTCCTTATTCCTCCACGCCAGGGGTCGAGAGATTTACAGCGATGCTCAGCCCCTGAGCTACCACGGCTCTATTTAATATTGATAATATATATACACACACATATATATATATATATATTATCAATATTAAAGATTGGAAGGATTTGTTTCATAAATCCCATAGTGACCAAGATAAGACACGCCTTCTAGCTGTCTCGACTAAGGAATCTAGTCACTGGTTACACGCTTTACCATCAAGTAATCTCGGCACATTACTTGATAGGGAAAGCTTGCGCATTGCCGTAGGAATCCGACTAGGAGCGGCGATTTGTCAACCCCATCAGTGCCCCTGTGGTAGCAGCGTCGACAAGTTTGGGCTCCACGGACTTTCATGTAAGAAAAGCGCTGGTAGGTTTAACGACACAGTTCTTTGAACGATGTCATCTGAAGGGCTCTTGCCTCTATAAATGTTCCCTCGGTTTTAGAGCCTTGTGGAATATTTAGAGACGATGGCAGGAGACCCGACGGTATGACATTGGTCCCTTGGGAGAGAGGTAAAGCCCTAGTGTGGGATGCTACTTGCGTAGACACTCTGGCGGCCTCTCATCTCAGGGGTACCTCGTTTAAAGCCGGGGCGGCTTCAGAGGCAGCTGAACTGAGTAAGTGGCACAAATATAAATCTCTGAGAGATGACTACATATTTGTGCCATTTGCTGTAGAGACTATCGGTCCGTGGGGTCTACGTGCGGTGAAGTTCCTAAAGGAACTCCATCCGCGGCTGGTCGTTGCTGCTGCTGATAAGAGGGCTGGTTCTTTCCACGCTCAAAGGCTAAGTATAGCCATTCAGCGGGGAAACGCAGCCAGCGTTCTTGGCACGATACCGCGGGGAGTTGGACAATATGATAATTAAGTTTCTAGTTTTAGTTTTTTTATTTTTTATTTTGTGTGTATTGGTATTGCTCATTTGTAAACAATGACATGACGATAATATATATATATATATATATATATATATATATATATATATATATATTTATAGAAGAGGGGGCAACGGCTCACCTGATGGTAATTGACTACCGCCGCCCATGAACAACCGCATCACCAGGGGAATTGCAGATGCGTTGCCGGCATTTTAGAAAGCTGTAAGCTCTTTTCTTGAAGGTTCCTAAGTTGTATCGGTCCGGAAAAATCGCTGGTGGTAATCAATTCCACAAGGAAGTTGTGCAAGGGAGAAAACTTCTTCTAAATCGCACAGTGGTGGACCGCTCATGATCCAGATGGTATGGATGGTAACGCGAGTTTTGTCACGATGTGCGATGGTGAAATTGAGCGCCTGGAATTAATCCGAACAATTCCTCAGAGTACTCCCCGTGATAGATGCGATAAAATACGCAAAGAGATGCAACATCTCTACGCAGTGCAGCAAGGGGAGTGCCTTGAAACTGAGGAGATACGACAAAGGGGTTCTTTTTAGCGATAAACGCGTAAACTTGTGTCTTCTGGGGATTGAACTGGACTAGATTTAGTCGCCCCCAATCCGAGACTTTGTTAAGCAAATACTCGACTTCAGACACAAATTTGTCCCGGTACTCGACAACGTTTTCCCGAGAAATACTGGCACGGAGGGTATATAAGGTATCACCAGTGCTGTCTATGATAATGAATGCTACCAGTTTGCAACATATCATTGATATGCAGGAGAAACAGCGTTGGTGATAGCACGCAGCCTTGTGTAACACCAGCGTTGATAGGCTTGAAATCAGAGCATGCACCGTCTACTACGACCTTGATGCTCCGATCAGCAAGGAAACTGGTGATCCTTTTGCACAATTTCTCGTGAAGCCCATAGGAAGGAAGTTTCGAAAGAAGCGCTTTGTGCCAGACCCGATCGAAGGCCTTCGCTATGTCCAAACTAATGGCCAATGTCTCCCCCTTGGACTCTACTGCCTCCACCAATCTATGAGTCAGATAGACTAGAAGATCACCAGTTGATCGACCTAGATGAAAACCGTACTGGCGATCACTAATCAGCTGGTGATCCTCAAGGTACCTCATGAGCTGGCAGTTTATAATGGATTCCATTATTTTGGAGAACAAGGAGGAGATGGCGAGAGGCCTGTAGTTGGATGGATCTGAGCGGTCGCCTTTTTTAGGGATCGGGTGGACCAAAGCGTCAAAAAAAGTCTTCCATGAATTCGAGACTACGCCTTGAGAGTAGGAGTACCGGAAAAGACACGTTAAAACCGGTGCCAACTCCGGAGCACACGTCTTCAGCACAATGGGAGGGAATCCATCGGGCCCACTCGACTTGCTGATGTCCAGGGAGAAGAGTGCTTTGCGAACCGAGCGCTGTGTAAACCGCACATCCGGCATGAAGCACTCACATCGCGGGATGGTCGGCGGTGTGTTCCCCCCGTCATCTAGAGTCGAGTTGGACGCAAAGAGAGAGCTCAACAGACCGGCTTTCTTCTTTGCGGCATGAGCCAGTGAGTCGTCCTCTCTGTACAGAGATGGAAGAGATGACGGACAGAAGTTCCCTTGGACAGCCTTGGCGAGAGACCATAATGCGCGGGTTGCCGAAGGAAGGCGAACTAGATTGTCGCCAATACTGCCGATGTGCTCAGACCTTGCCTTGGCAATAACTCTTGAAGGATCTGGAGGCGGAATTATACTTCTTTTTAAGAGGACGGTATACATCTCGAGACGTTGATGCGTCAACCCAGGCTCGGTAGAACTCCTGCTTATAGCGTGATGCTATTTTACAGGAGCGACCAAACCATGGCTGGGATCTGCCTCCGATGGGCACCACAGAGGATGGAATAAAAAGTTCCATACCCTGAAGTACCACATTAGCTACAGAATCGGTAACAACGCTGGGTTCTTCAGGCGAAAAGCATACGCGATGGTAGGATGCAAAAAAGGACCGCGTCCCGTACCAATCGGCTGACCTATAGTGCCAAACACGGTGGCAAGCTGCAGATCGCAACTCCGATTGGAGCGTGAATGGCACCGTACTCCAGATCAGACAATGGTCCGAATAGCCCAGAGGGGCATCGACGGAGACCTGATATCCGTCTAGATGAGAAGTCAGCAGAAGATCCAACAGGGAAGGTACAAGGTCTTCTACATCTGGGATCCGCGTAGGCGAAGTAACCAGTTGTGTTAGCACATATGCCAAGGCAAAATCATAGACAGATCTACCCGCATGATCGAATAAACGAGAACCAAGCCGTTCAGCGTGGTGGGCGTTAAAGTCACCGAGTATCACGATCTCTGTGGATGGGACCTGTTCTAGGACGGAGTCTGCAGCCATTTGGACGTGGTCGATCAGTCGGTCTGTGTCGGCATTACCGCTATGGGACCTATAGAGGCACCCGTAAACGCGGGAATGGTCGTCGCTGTCTACGCGCAGCCATAGGATGGACAGGTCCGTACCTTCAAGACTGCCGAGGCGTCGAAAACAGATGTCCTCTCTGACGTACACGCAAACTCCAGCCCGGGGCACAAAGGAGTCTTCTAATTTATACCCCGGGTAGGAGAGATATGAAGTATCAGCCGGAGAGGACACCTGAGTCTCGGTTAAAAAGAGCAAGGCTGGCTTCGCCGTCACTAGATGGTAATGGACAGCGTTAAGGTTGGAATGAAGTCTGCTGATGTTGCAAAAATTCACAAGTCCCCTGATGTTGCAAAAATTCACGGATAGCGTGACAGTGGTCGCCTTGGTTGTATTGTTCCGCTTGCCCTGAGCAGCATTAGTAGCGAGCGGAATTTTGTCCCCCCCCCCCCACAATACGCGGGGCAGCCTGAGCACCCACGCTCAGGAGTGGAGTAGTTTGGTCGTGGATGCTCAGCGAGGGATTCTCCAGGGGTGCTGTTACCCTCCTGGGGTAGTCTTTTATTTAATTCCACTACCATGTTGATGGGGGGGATATATATACATATATATATATATATATATATATATATATATATATATATATATATATTATATTATATATAGATAGCAATAAATAATAATAATATAGTTTCGACTACCGACTAGAACTACAAATCAAATTACGGACTTAAAGATCTCAGAGGTATCAACTCATCGGCTGCTGCAGATGTTCCATCTTTAAGGAGTATAATAATTTAAAATTAAGAATTTTGTACAACCGACTTCAATATAAATTATTAAGAATAATTCAAAAACTATTGGTCACAACTTGATCAAATTTATATGGGACCACGTGAGAAGCACCAGCTTTCAAATAAAAAACGAATCATCGAAATCGATTCACCCAGAAAAATGTTATGAGGTAACACACATAAAAAACATACAGTCGAATTGAGTACCTCCCCCTTTTTGAAGTCGGTAGAAAATGTAGGTTTATACGTGATAAAATTAATACTTATGAAAGTGCAAAAGGCATTATGGAGGCTAATTTGTCAGCCGTATTCCCAAAGAAAATTGAATTCTTTTCTGAGCTTCTGCATACCCAATATATACGAGTATACAACTCTTTTAATTAGCTTCTATAATGCTTTTCACTTTTTTTTAATTAGGTTACACTTGAACATGAATCCGATTTAAAAATAAACTTACACATTCAGAGTATTTAACTGGAAGTAAATCATTTCATTAGTTACGGTTTTTATGTTGGCAGTTTCTTAATTTCGGTTTTGATAATAATCCCAGTTGTAAAAAATCTTTTTTTATATATTTCCTTTTGAAAATAAATGATATCATAGTCACATAAATGAATAACCTCAAAATATAAATTTAATTATTGCAGATAGACTGATATAGTCAATAGTTTTAAGTTAGCTAAAGTTATCAATATGAGTATTGAAGAAAATATTAAGGCTTAACTTAACTTTAAATAATAAATATTAAAAAAATTAAGACTTAAAAATATAATTTTAAAGCTACACAAACAAATAGTAGACATTATTTAACTAAATGTAACATGTATTCATATTAGATCTCTACATAGCTATTGGACACCAGCAAGCATTTAAGCCCACCAAATTTTCATAAATGCAACTTTATAAAGATAAAAAATCATTTACTTAATACAAATTGGCAACATCTTTTGGCCGAGGCAAATGTAGATGATGTAGTTGAAATATTTTACCATGAATTAAACAAAGCTATCCTTCTTTATACACCTCTGCATAAAAGTCCATCACATAAATATCCATACTGGTACAGTCCTACTTTGATTCGTTGCATTAAAGAGAAACTAAGATTTCATAAACTGTATAAGAAATTTGGCAATCCAAGAGATTACGACACGTTTAATTTATTGAGAAAAAGAAGTAAAAAAATTAATAGAAGAGTGTTATAAAAACTTACTACAGAATGTGGAAAGCGGTTTGAACGGTAATATGAAAGCGTTCTGGAAGTTTGTCAAAAGAAAAAGAGTAAGTGGGAATATACCTGAATCCATGACTTATGGATCTCACACCGCAAACAAACCGAATGACATCTGCGAACTCTTCTCTACATATTTTTCATCTGTGTACGACAAACCGGATAGCAATAAATCTGCGTCGTTTACCATTCCATCAAAACATCATCTTACTTTATCTGATGTACGTATTTCAACTGAGTTAGTGCGTCAAAATTGTTGTAAATTGGATGCTTCAAAGGCCCCTGGGCCGGATGGAATTCCTGCTATATTTGTAAAGAAGTGTGCAAAAGAGCTTAGTTTGCCATTGTCTATTATTTTCAATAAGTCACTAATTACAGGTACTTTCCCGAAAATTTGGAAAAATGCGTTTGTAATACCCATTTACAAATCCGGTGATAAAACAATATGTAGTAATTATAGACCCATAAGCATACTTTCCTGCATGGCTAAGGTTTTTGAAACATGAATATATTCTCACATATACAGTCATGTTAAGCAAAAAATTTCATGTATGCAGCATGGCTTCGTATATGGTCGGTCTACGATAAGCAATCTGCTTATTTATATAAATCACATCAGCTCGGCTATTGCTAATCGTCGTCAGGTGGACTCAATTTACACTGATTTCTCTAAGGCATTTGACAAGGTCAATCACGAGTTACTGTGTGCAAAATTAGAGGCCTATGGTATTCATGGTAATTTACTTCGTTGGGTCAGATCGTATATATCCAGGAGGAGCCAGATTGTTGCGGTTAAAGGTTATAACTCTGCTCCAGCAGCGGTCACGTCTGGTGTTCCCCAAGGATTCCACTTAGGGCCATTGTTTTTCATTGTTTTTATAAATGATTTAGTTGACATAATCCACAGTCACTGCTTACTTTATGCTGACGATATGAAGATATATCGCGTGATAAGTGATGTGAATGGCTGCATTGCATTGCAAAAAGACATAGATGCAGTTCAAGATTGGTGTTCCGCTAATTTTATGTCCTTAAATATCAGTAAGTGCTTAGTTATCACCTTCACTACTAAACACAATCACCTGGAATTTAAGTACAATGTCAATAGCCAGCCTCTGACACGCAAGGAGATTGTTAAGGATTTGGGAGTATATTTCGACTCAAAATTTTCGTTCCGTCCAGATTATGATTATATTACGCAAAAAAGATTCAGAACCTTAGGGTTTATAATTCGTGTAACAAAAGATTTCTCCAAACCTCTCGCATCACTTCGATTATTTTATAATTTGGTTCGTTCTGTACTAGAGTACGCTTCCACTGTATGGTCACCCTTTTATATGGTACATTCTGACAGCATCGAGAGGGTGCAGAGAAGTTTCCTACGCAGTATTTGTAGCAGATATGGTCACTTGCGTCGTCTACCATCATACGACTCTCGACTAAAGTTTTTTAATGTCCAACGATTGTCTTTGAGGAGACAATTTGCAGAAAAAGTTTTCTTGCACAAGATTGTACATTCTCATATAGATTGCCCTGAGTTACTAAGGCTAATTAACTTCAATTCCGGTATACGACAACGTGTTCAAAGAATATTTAGGTTAGACGTACACAGAAATAACGCTTCCTTTTTCAACCCTGTTGTCAAAATTTGCCGTGATTACGACGAGATTAAGCGTAGTAACGTGCATCTACATATATTTGATTGTAGCCTTGTTAGATTCAAAAGAAATTTACGTGTTGCTCTTAATTTTTAATGTATTTTTTTTATCTTGCTTATTTTTGTTATTCTACTGAAGTTATATTACTATGCTGTGTACACTTTTTTTTGGATTGTAGTTTAGATCAACACCATCATATTTTTAATTTTAGAACTGTATATAACTACTGTCTGTTTGTGTACCTTATTAAATAAAATAAAAATAAAACAAAGTCACTTCCCGACGTCTGTACGCTTATATCTTTTAAACTACAAAACGGATTTTAATACGGTTTTCATTAATAGACAGAATGATTCAAGAGAATAATTTATATTTATGATACATGCATATTATAAATATTATAATTGAGAATCAAGATTACTGACACAGCCTTCCGTGTTTGTAAACTAAAGTGGCAATGGGCTGGCCACGTCTGTCGCAGAAGTAACAACCAGTGGAGAGGAGACCGCGTCTGGGCAAACGTAGTGTGGGACCTCCCCTAACCAGATGGAGCGACGATTTGCAAAGTGGCTGGTAGAAACTCGGTGCGTATAGCCGAAGATCGGGCTAAGGAGAGGCCTATGTACAACAGTGGACTGCAGCATGCTGATAATGATGATATATAATTCTTCTGTCCGTGTATATGTGACTGAACTCCTCCTAAATGACAGGACCGATTTTGTGTGTGTGATTAAGTTGATTAGAGAATGGTTTAGATTCACAATTGGACCAATTTAAATAGCTCCGGGCGGCTTTGAACCTAAATACGCCACTGTCTGTACTACTTTATATGTGTTCATTTATTGCTCCTATTTGCATATAAATAAAGTGTTTGTTCTTCTGCCGATAAATAAATATATTATTCCCGCGAAAGTAGTAAGAGCTGACACAGGGAAACAAACTAGGAAATGGGCAGCAGCGTCTTCCTAATTTATACAAACAAATAAAATTGAAGTGTCTGTTTGTAATGTTAAAATAACAGCTTTTTACTAAATGCATATGAAAGTGTATACGTTACTAATAACAAAAACACAATTTTTAACATTTTTGTCTGTCTGTCTGTTTGTTCCGGCTAATCTCCGAAACGGCTGGACCGATTTTGACGGGACTTTCACTGGCAGATAGCTGATGTTATAAGGAGTAACTTAGGATACTTTTATTTTAGAAAAAGAATCAGGGTTCCGCGCAAAACCATTAAAACCCTTAAAAATCGTAGTAAATTGTACGCGGGCGAAGTCGCGAGGGACAGCTAGTAACAAATAAAGATGAAAAACAGCAGCTACTAACCCGCTTGCCAATCGTGGTAACTATGGCAAATATTCTCCCTATGAGGCAATCTATGGGGGAGGCCTATATTCAGCTGTGAACTTAATAAGCTGTACCGGTGACGGAATGCCATCATCATAATCATCATTACTGTTCATCACAAGTCCACTGCTGAACATAGGCCTCGGCTTAGCTTTCCATTGATGTCCGTCGAGTTGGGGGTTGATATTTTTCTTTACAGAAAGGTTACATTATTATAAGCACACACGCAAACTTTCATCATGCGGAAACGCGTACTTTTTGAGAAAAAAATATTGAAAATCAATTATTTTTGCAATATTTATTTCCTACGGTAAAACTGACGCTATTTTGTATTGTCATTATCATCGTCAGTAGGGACGTCGATTCTTTCCGAAAAAGATCAATTTTTAAATCGATTCGAATCGAGGAGAACTAGATGTGCCAAGTTTGGTCTCGTTCTATTAGTTATGATGAGACCTTACCTTCGAACTTGATAGAGTGACTTGAAAGTGTATTTTGTTGACTGCTACTGGAACTCCTCGACGAGGAGAACTAGATGTGCCGAGTTTGGACTCGTTTTCTTAGTTATGATGAGACCTTACCTCCGGACTTGATAGAGTGACTTGAAAGTGTACTTTGATGACTGCCACTGGAACTCCTCGACGAGGAGAACTAGATGTGCCGAGTTTGGACTCGTTTTCTTAGTTATGATGAGACCTTACCTCCGGACTTGATAGAGTGACTTGAAAGTGTACTTTGATGACTGCCACTGGAAATCCTCGACGAGGAGAACTAGATGTGCCAAGTTTGGACTCGTTTTCTTAGTTATGATGAGACCTTACCTCCGGACTTGATAGAGTGACTTGAAAGTGTACTTTGATGACTGCCACTAGAAATCCTCGACGAGGAGAACTAGATGTGCCGAGTTTGGACTCGTTTTCTTAGTTATGATGAGACCTTACCTCCGGACTTGATAGAGTGACTTGAAAGTGTACTTTGATGACTGCCACTGGAAATCCTCGACGAGGAGAACTAGATGTGCCGAGTTTGGCCTCGTTTTGTTAGTTATGATGAAACCTTACCTCCGAACTTAATAGAATGACTTGAAAGTCTACTTCATTGACTGCTACTGGAACTCTTTGGCGAATAGAACTACAATTTACATTTTTTTAATTTTTTCCCGATCATATGAGCATTATAAGTCGTGCATTTTTGGATTTTCCAAGCTTATTTGTTACATTGAAATTTGACATAATATTTTCGGAAAATTTGAAGTATAGTAATTATTATAAGGTTTTTAGTAAAAACTTGTGTGTAATTAAACTATTTTAAAAAATTACGTATAATCATGTTATACGTAATTTTTTTAATACGCTTAAAGCATGCTCAATTGGATTTACCAATATATTTTATTTTGTGCAGTCTTGAAATCTCTACCGGCATAAATGTGACAGACACATGACTTTATTATGATTTGTAAAAAAAATATATAGGTGATAATATAATATGTTAATTAAAGTATGCCTTATTGTCGGTATGTGAATAATGAATTAAAATGGATATCGATTATTTACAAACCCAATAAGTAGTTACGGTATATTACGAAATTTAAGAAATTTAAAGACTAAAACAACATTTTATAACATCACATCGCCCTAATGTCACGGCTCCCATCGCCTCTGTTTACAATTGCCCTACTTACAGATAATTTATTCTCTTTGAATATTCAAAGGTTTCAGCTCTCAATATTCATTTAATTTTCTAATATACAGAACAGAAACTCGCGGGATAATGTTTTGGCAAATTCGCATTGAACAATATTATAGTGTTTGTATTGGAGTGACCATGTTTTAAGTCCACAAAAAGCCGATAACTTCTCAATGATACTTCATCATTTTTGAATGAACTGTCTGTCAACTATGGATCGCCATGTCCGTCAATCAGCAGCTATATCACATATTATACAAATAAATATATGGCTTCGAAAATAAGTACACGCCTTAAATTCGATAGCACACCACCAACCTGAAATCAAGCAATGAAGCTCTCGACAGTAAAGAATGACATCGGGAAATACATTCATATATCTATACAAATAAATAAAATTGAAGTGTCTATTTGTTATATCAAAATAACAGCTTTTTACTAAACTCATATGAAAGTGTGTACGGTACTTAAAATAAAACCATAATTTTTAAAATTTTTGTCTGTCTGTCTGTCCGTCTGTCTGTCTGTTTGTTCCGGCTAATCTCCGAAGTGGCTGGACCGATTTTGACTGGACTTTCATTGGCAGATAGCTGATATTATAAGGAGTAACTTAGGCTACTTTTATTTCAGAAAAAGAATTAGGGTTCTGCACAAAAAAATTAAAACCCTAAATTGAACGCGGGTGTAGTCGCGGGGAACAGCTAGTGAGAAATAAATAAAAACGTTTCGAGTACAGGCGGAGTCCGCCAACCTACATTTAGGAAACGCGGCGGACTCAAATATCCCTATCTTTGAAAACTCGGCAAAATCGCATTCTGCCTCTTTTAAAGGCGATAAAATATTTACCACCTAAAACAGTTTCCAACATGGACCCTTTATAATAGACACAAGAGAAGTAATCCCTATTATTATGTGAATGAAGTGAAATTATGCAGCTTCAGTTATGATCACAATAGGCGCGATCTTCGCCGGGGATTCATCGCTAAGATAAAGGCTTTATGTTAATTCTGAAATACGAACGACCGCCGTATTTACTGTATCTCTTTATTTTATGAACATTACCACAAACAACGTCACATCTGAAACGGAATTCTACTTTAAATATGACAATTTAGTTACATTGGCTACAGTATTACTTTAATTTAAATATTTTACCGTGTAGTGGCGATGTAAGAATATCCACTACCCTATATCATCCCGTGGGTGTCGTAATAGGCAACAGAGAGAAACGAAGCAGCAAATGGGTAGCAGCGTCTTTCTAATAACGACTAAAATAAAAAAAAACTGCGGTAAAGCCGCTTGCCAAGCGTGGCAACTATGGCAAATATCCTCCCTATTAGGCAATCTGTGGAGAAGGCCTATGTTCAGTGATGGACTGGACTTTAATAGGCTGTAACGGAAACGGTAAATATTTGACTTTGCTATATAATAGTAGAAAGTAGATTTGATTTCTTTTTTCTTCTTTGGCCATGAACTCGTACCCTATATAACTACTTTACTCTTTTACATTTGAAATTGTTAAGTACTTAGAAATTAAACTGCACAATAATGTTCACAAAATTCTTCACAATATGTTGATGCGCCTCTATTTTTAAGAGATTTGACCTATACCCAACTCATCAGGCAGTCGATGGTGGTAGTCTCATATGGCGCCGAAACGAACAAAATAACTTGAGACTTTTTCAAAATCTCATTTCATTTTTCCACTAATAATTTACATGCGGAAACATTTAATACACAAAATCGCACGTTTACGTATCAAAATTCATTTGAAACTGTAATTTAATCGTTAATACAAGAACATCAATTAACGTTACGTTAATCGGTTAAGAACGTTATCGGTCAAGATCTTTGCAAAACCCGTTTCATTTCTTAAAGGTGCTATCCTTTGATACTTTATACAAGTACTATCCAATCCAAAATCATTCTAAATTTGAAATACAATTTCCCAGACATTAGCTCTTTAGGAAGGCTAGGATACGTTGTGATGGCATTTGCATGAAATTGTTCATGAAAACAAAACAAAGAGACAATAAATATTAAACAATAATTTCACTAACAATTTACTTGAAATTTGAATTCCTCGAGTGCTACAATATTATTCTTTAGAAGACTCTTTAGAAGTGAGGGTGACAAACGAACACATATTCCACTTGATGTTATAAATTAATGCCTTATTTTTCTGGCACCTACATCTTTATCATATTTAATATAGATTCAATATTAAATAGATAATCAAAAAGTAGATTCGTTGAAACCCCTGATAACTAAGATGATTTGTTACCAGTAAAAACAGATCTTCGGTTCTCGTTACACACCATACGAAACACAGCAGTATTATGATCCTGTTTTACGCTGGTATTAAAATATATCGAAGACAGTCCATCACATGTATTAAGTGCAAACATTCTGGTATTAAGAGCGGCTGTTCCCCGTTCGAGTCATCTATAATAGAACTGTGGCTTTACTACATATAAAATGTTCATCTCAAAAAAATTCATTTTCTGTCTTCTTTTCTCATCATTCCGCAAAAACAATCTACCTCTATAGAGGGGATAGGGGTCATTTTGAGGCCGGAATTTACCATTTAGCAATTTTTTTTTATAAAAACTGAATTGACATACGAACTTACAGCCACCTGATTGTAAGTAGCTACTGCAGCCTACAGACAGTTGCAACTTCAAATAAAAATGGCTTCAGATGCGTTGTCATCTCTGTGAACTAAGGTAGAATGCCTCACAGTCTGAATGTCTGTTATTTTACTGGTTCCCTATACCCTTTAGAACGGAACACAACAGTACGCACACTGCTCTTTGGCGGTAGAAATAGGTGAGAGTGTGGTCCCTAACCAGACACACTCCTAGACACAAAAAGAGTCCTAGCACCTGGGAAACTAGTAGTAATAGTAGTACTAGCATGATAGTTTCGCTTTTGCCGCTACTTTTGTATTAACTTTTCTACCAACTTCAAACGAGGAAAAAAAAAGGAGAACTCAATTCGACTGAATGTTTTTTTATGTGTATAACTTTTTTCTGAGAAAACCGATTTCGATGACTCTTTTTTTATTTGAAAGCTATTGCTTTACATGTGGTCCCATATAAATTTCGTGAAGTTCTGGTTAATACTTTTTGAGCTATTCTTAATAATTTTTATTAAAATCGGAGGTACAAAATTTTTAATTTTTAATTATATCAAGGTATTATGAACAATATTTGTATAGTGCAGGCCATAGATTAATTATAAGTCATCGCGTGCTCTGACTAGATACCGCCGGCGCTCATGTAAAATGCGTCAACAAATACTACGCCGAAATCGGCGTACCCGAGCCAGTCGCGTTGCAGACAACGTGTGAGGTGAACGTATCGAATGTTTTATTAAATTTTGATCATAATCGGAAGTAAAATACCAGTTTACGTATTAAAACTGTGTATAAATAATACTACAAGAAATAAGAAAGACACTGGAATCACATATTATCATTAAATATCATACAATTTCGAAATTTTAACATAAAATAACACGAGCCATATATAAGTCACAAAAAATCAATGACGCTATTCAGCGCGAATGCAAAAATAAAGTTCCCCGTGGCTGAGTGAATTTATAGTTACTATATTTTATAATATAATATAATACATTTAAGTTATTATAATATAACCTAATTCTATATTATTTAATGTTTATTTCTGTAGTATTGCTCAAATGACATAATTGCCGTTTATTAGGGTTCCGTACCCAAAGAGTATTAACGGGACCCAAGTCTCCACTATCGTTCCGTCTGTCTGTCAGTAGGCTGTATCTTATGAACCGTAATATGTAGAATTTTCACAGAATGTGTATTTATATTGCTGCTATAACAACATAAAAAAAAAGAAAACAAGTAAAATATTAAAGGACCCAAAAAAGTCACGTTTCTTGTATGAAGACCATACAAGAAACGTGATTTTTTTCTGTATGTGATATGTGTTTTGTTTACAGACTAAAGCGAAACCTGGATTAATACACAATAAAATGATGCTGTGTGTATGGTGGGATTGAAAGTTTATCATGAGCTTTTACCGCCGAGTAAAACCATCGATTCGGATCTCTACTACCAATAAATAATGAGACAAGCAAGAAATAGAAAAAAAACGGCTGGCATTGATAATCAGAAAAGGAGTGATCTTTCATCATGATAACGCCAGTTCACAAGATTAGTTATCTGTTTGAGACTTTCAATACACACTAACATTCCTAATTAACACAAAAATCCAGTATTTGCTTGAGTACTTAAAACTGGTTTAAAAGTTTTAGTCATTATTTTCTTTTGTTGCTTGTGTTCTTTAAAAAAAAGAGCTTTCTGGAGGTTTTTTATTTAAGTTTATAATTTTTTTGCATTATAAATGGGATGACTAAATCCATGTTCCTTCAAATCTCTGGTATTGAATATATCAAATAAAACTACTTGTCGCATTTTTATAATCAAAATCCCAAGATTTCTACAGCAACGTTTATTTTTTATTATGTCACTAGTTACAAGATGGTAACAAATTATCGAACAGAATGGACCCATATACATTATAATTAAATGTAGTAAAACTTTGAAACAAAAACGTCTTGAATTTGTATACAATATAGTATACGAAGAAACTTTTACCCCGGTCTTATATACTAACTAAAGGTGTAACAAAATAGTACTTAATAACTTAGGGAATGATTCTGCCCGTCAAAATGAATATTTTTTATTATGGGATCATCTTCGAAATTTTCAATTTATACGTGATAGACCCATACTGCAGCTATATTACTGGTATAGTTGTAGCACGAATGGGTCAGCTCGACCGGGGAAGGACCACGCTCTCACAGAATATGAGTGTAAAATAGGATCTTAACGCTGCCCTTTTTACTGGAAACGAGGCATTCCATCTTAGTTCTTAGGGGTTGCAACGCATCTGCATTTTGATTCTTAACCAAGGATAGATGTATATGTCTATGGGCCACAGCAACAACTTACCATCAGGTGGACTGAGTGCTCGTTTGTCACCCTGATCCTATAAAAAATATCTCAAAGTCAGTTATTCCATACAAAATTTCGTACAAACTTGCTCAAAATGTATGGAAGACCTGATTTTCAGAGCGCGCGATGACTTATCATTAATCTATGGTGCAGGGCGTCATATTGTTTAGCACTTTCAATCTTATAAATCTTATTATTTACCTTACTCTATATTTAAATATTACAAATAAAAATTATATTTCCCCATGTTTCCTTAACTAAATGTAGTGAACGCATAACAGAATCCACTTTCCCTTACATCCAGTGGGTATCGTAAGAGACTACAGATAAAATCTGAAACAGGTGGTGAGCAATAGCATCTTCTTGTATAACAATTTAATAATAAAAAAAACTGGGGTGCCAACCTACCTGCCAAGCGTGGCAACTATGGCAAATATCCCTATGAAGCACTCTATGCGGGAGGCCTAGTTTCAGCAGTGGACTTTAATAGGCTGTAACGGTGACAGGAATGATGATAATGATGAAAATTATGTCGTAATCCTTACCTACAACCATCTTCTGATCTCTTAACTAATTCATATATTAACAGTAACAATAATTTAAATGAAAAACATTCGCTTCCTTAATTGTGTATATTGTTTATCCGGTAAAACAAAAATAATTGGGAAATTTGAGGAAATTTTGTCAGAGATAATGCTTGAGAAAACGGCGCACTGTAATTAAGGGAGGTCGCTGTAAGCCTGTAAAAACAGGCGGCCAAACAGAAGGAAGAACCTAAATTAATTTAGTCGGAGCCTTGCGAACTTCGCAAATTGAGATCTTATCTTTTAATTCCCTTACGGCTCAACGTTCATTGCATGATTTAACCAGTTGACACCGGTCGAAGAAGAAATCGTTAAATCTTACATATATACAATTCATAATTATAATCAAGGTTTTTGCAGTCTAAGAAACTAAAGATTGCACTATGCACAATTTTTTTTTAATTTTTTATACTGTTAAGCCCCGGACTACTACTACTGTCCCCTAGGGGACATTTTGTCCCGCAATATGACGCGGAACACTCAATCTACGTGACGACGCAACGAACGCAACCCGCAACATGGCCCATAATATTTTACGTGACGCAAGACATTTTTTTTATGGGATAGGGTGACAAACGAGCACACAGACCACCTGATGGTAAGTGGTTGCTGTAGCCCATAGAAATCTACATCTATCCTCGTTTGAATGCAGATGCGTTGTCACCCGTGAGGACTAAGATGGAATGCCTCATTTCCAGTAAAAAGAGTCTCTGGTTCTCTACACCCACCATACGAAACACAGCAGTGTTAAGCTGCTATTTTACTCTGGTATTCTGTGAGAGCGTGGTCTTGCCCCGGTCGAGCCGAGCCACTCGTGCTACAACTATACTACTAATATAGCTGCAGCATGGATATACCACGTGTAAAACAATAAAATATATTGCTTGTTCCCACTCGAAGAGCGAGCGCACGTGTCTTGCGTCAGTTTCGCCCCATTTTGTTACCGAGTGTAGTCGTATGCGCAACGTCCCTTGCAACATGTTAGTAGTGTGGGGAAACGGTCCAGGTCCTTCAAAAGAGTTATTGCCAAGGCAAAGTTAGAGCACATAGGCAGAATTGGCGAGAAACTAGTTCGTCTTCCTTCGGGAACACGTGCATTCTGGTCTCTCGCCAAGGCTGTCCAAGGGAATTTCTGTAAGCCATCACTGCATGTCTGCACAGGGAGAACGACTCACTGGCCCAAGCCGCAAAAGAGAAAGCCGACCTTTTAGGCTCCCTTTTTGCGTCCAACTTGACTCTTGATGACAGGGGGAAAACACCGCTGACCATCCCGCGGTGTGATTGCTCCATGCCAGATGTGCGGTTTATACAGCGCTCGGTTCGCAAAGCACTCCTCTCCCTGGACATCCACAAGTCGAGTGGGCCTGACGGAATCCCCCCAATTGTGCTGAGGAAGTGTGCTCCGGAGTTGGCACTGGTCCTAACGCGTATTTTCCGGTACTCCTACTCCCTAGGCGTAGTCCCGAAATCATGGAAGACAGCTTTTGTCCACCCAATCCCTAAAAAAGGCGACCGCTCAGACCCGTCCAACTACAGGCCTATCGCCATCACCTCCTTGTTCTCCAAAATAATGGAATCTATTATTAACTGCCAGCTCATGCAGTACGGTTTACGGCCAATACGGTTTTCGTCGGGGTCAATCAGCTGGTGATCTTCTGGTCTACCTGACTCATAGATGGGCGGAGGCAGTAGAGTCCAAGGGGGAGGCGTTGGCCGTTAGTTTGGACATTGCGAAGGCCTTCGATCCGGTTTGGCACAAAACCCTTCTTTCGAACCTCCCTTCCTATGGGCTTCCCGAGAAATTGTGCAATTGGATTACCAGCGTCCTTGCAGATTGGAGCATCAAGATCGTTGTAGACGGTGCATGCTCCGACTACAAGCCTGTTAATACACTGGTGTTCCACAAGGCTGTGTGCTATCACCAACGCTGTTTCTTCTGCATATGAATGATATGTTGCTAACTGGTAACATTCATTGCTATGCGGATGTCAGCACTGGTGATGCTCTATACGCCGGCCGTGCCAATATTTCTCGGGAAAACGTCGCCGAGTACTGGAACAAACTTGTGTCTGAAGTCGAGTCTTTGCTGAACAAAGTCTCGGATTGGGGGCGACTAAATCTAGTCCAGTTTAATCCTCAGAAGACACAAGTTTGCGCGTTTACCGCTAAAAAGAACCCGTTTGTCGTATCTCCTCAGTTTCAAGACACTCCCCTTCTTGCCTCAGCCAGTATCGGAATCCTCGTAGTCGACATATCGAGTGACGTGCAATTTCGTGGTCACTTGGAGGAGAAGGCCAAATTGTCCTCTAAAAAGCTTGGCGTGCTCAGCAGAGCGGGACAGTATTTCATGCCGGCACACCGCCTGCAACTTTACAACGCGCAGGTTCGGCCTCACATGGAATACTGTTCCCATCTCTGGGCAGCGGCTCCCCAGTGCCAGCTCTTTCCACTTGACCGCATCCAGCGCAGAGCCGCTCGAATCGTCGACGACCGAGTCCTTTCCGATCAGCTCGATTCATTGGAACTGCGAAGAGATGTTGCATCCCTTTGCATTTTCTTTCGCATTTACCACGGGTAGTGCTCTGAGGAATTGTTCGTTCGTTAATCCCAGCTGCCAAATGTCACGAACGCACATCGCAGCAGAACTCCCGATACCATTCACACCATCTGGATGATTGGCGGTCCACCACTGTGCGATTTAGAAGATGTTTTCTTCCTCGCAAGACTTCCTTGTGGAATCGATTACCATCAGCGATTTTTCCGGACCGATACGACTTAGGGACCTTCAAGAAAAGAGCCTACTCCTTTTTAAAAGGCCGGCAACGTATCTGCAATTCCCCTGGTTCCCCTGGTGTTGCAGTTATTCATGAGCGGCAGTAGTTACTTACCATCAGGTGAGCCGCATGCTCGTTTGCCCCCACTCCTATAAAAAAAAACGAAACCGTCCTTTTACTTCTTGAGCTATACCAGAGTCATGTTTTGTTGTGGGATACTTCGAACCGTGATTATCGAAATAAAATAAAGAAAAATTACGCGTAGGAGGATATTGCCAAGGTGGTTAAATTATTATTAGAAAAAAAATTGAAACTAAAATGCATACACACCCGTTATACCGATCAGTTGTTTTGCCACTCGAAAAGTATACGACAAGGAAGCACAAGAATCTCCAGTCGACAAGAATCTTAATGCAATAACATCTGCTATGAGATCCAACAGCGTTCCGTAGTATTGTGTCCTGTTTGGCTATGGAAAGTCCGATCATTTGTAATAGAGTTTCAAAATTAAATGTTGACATTCGAGTAAAATTCACAAAACATCCGTCAGACATGCGGAGATCACTTAAAATATTAATTCTTCTTTCTTCTCGTTGTAATAAGAAATTCCGCATCCACCACCTTCTATTTCGCTTAAGTTTCACTCCCGAAGCAAGTACTATGTACGTAGCACTAATTACCACAATCTCCTCGGGTGACATTTCTATAAACACTGACTAGTGTGGCCTGAATAATGTTCCGCGACATATGTTTCGGGACATTCCACGTAATTGTTAAGCGACATGTTGCGTAACATGGCCCTACTATCAACTTTGTCCCCAAGTGTACACAAGGCTTAAGGGTGACAAACTTACACAGTCCACCTGATAGTAAGTGGATACTGTGGCCCGTTAGACTTTTACATCTATCTTCGGTTAGTAATCAAAATGCAGGTGCATTGTCATCCCTGAGAACTAAGGTGGAATGCCTCATTTCCAGTAAAAAGGTAGGTCCGGTTCCCTACACTCACCACACGAAACACAGCAGCATTGAACTATTATTTCACGCTGGCAATCGTGAGAGCTAGCGTCCTTCCCCGTCGTGCTACAACTACAATATAGCATGATTCTACAATGAAGTAAGACGTAACATATGCATTTCTTAAAATAATTATCGTCAGTTATGCACGGATGAAGGGTGCACATGGTGCCATGTGTCAATGATCTATGATGTATTATCTTAAACTTCATATGCCATCGAGAGTGTATTACAAAGTTTAACAAGACAAATTTGTAAGTACAAACTTCTAATTCGTAATTAAACAAATAAAATATTGGATAATAAATAATATTGCTACATAATATGATTCTAATTTATGTTCTAAGACACTGACAGTGGAAACTGAACTAACAGCGTTTAATTACCTACTGGAATCAATAAAGCGACACTGCCGACCCAGTCGTCTCAAGCTAAGCTTAAAGTCACCAACTATCGCCATTCGTATGAGACAATCCTGTTTTGATATTAAAAATATCCATTTTCCCTGATATATGCAAAAATACGTTAATTAGCCCATTAAAAAAAAAAGAAATAACTTACAAAATAAACGTTGTGAACTTTGCAAAAATGCACTATAAAACATACGATATTTAAAAAGAGATGCCCATACGCTACGCTGAGTTAACAGAAGAGCGCAGAGCCAAGATTTTAGGTTATTTGATAATTTTCCGCCATTAATCGTCAGAACCTCGTTTCTCGGTCAGCACGCTGTATCGCGTGCGGGTGAGATTGACTGTTGAAGAAAAAGATTCTCCCTTCTTTTTCTTCTTCAACCCAAAAAAGTCCACAGCTCGACATAGGCTTCTCCCGTTGTAGGGTGGATTGACAATCATAGTACCAGACAAACTCGTATATGTCTAACGTAGACGATGTGGTTTTATTTAATACCATCTTTTGGGAGTCGTAATCTTTCTGGAATTTCTCATAGTCACCTCCTACCACACCCATGGGACGAAATGAGTTATTCTCCTTATATCTTAAACATTTAAATTATTACATTACACTACATTAGATCAAATCTTGTCGGTTCTTCGAACTATGTGGTCAGCCCAATGCTACTTCAGCTTACTAATCCGTTGGGCTATGTCGGTTACTCTGGTTCTACTGCGGATATCCTCGTTTTTAAGTCCGATGGGGAAGAAAGGTTCTCAAGTGCTAGCCTCATACCGGCAGGCGAAGTGTAGGGCGTCTACTCACTAGATGGAGTAACGACCTGGTAAGATATGCAGAAAGTCAATGGATGCAGGAGCCTCGGGACCGTGCTTTGTCTCATTCCTTGGGGGAGACCTATGTTCAGCAGTGGACTTGGGATGGGCTGTAATGATGAGGTAAAATTTACATTGTCACAAACATAAATTATAGCAGACAAAAATATTAAAATATAGCAACAATATAATAGTGGCAGTGTAAGAATATCTGATTTTTTTTATGGGATAGGGTGACAAACGAGCACACAGTCCACCTGATGGTAAGTGGTTGCTGTGGCCCATAGACATCTACATTTATCCTCGTTTGCGAATCAAAATGCAGATGCGTTGACACCTGTGAGGACTAAGATGGAATGCCTCTTTTCCAGTAAAAAGGGTCTCCGGTTCTCTACACTCACCATACGAAACACAGCAGTGTTAAGCTGCTAGTTTACGCTGCTATTCTGTGAGAGCGTGGTCCTTGCCCGGTCGAGCTGACCCATTCGTGCTACAACCATAACATAGCTGCGGCATGGCTCTACCACGTATAACACTTATGCACGTATAATACTTTAATGCTTTGTTGTAATACATATTAAAATACAGTAGTGATTGATTGGATTTATTACTCTTCCTAAGTTATTTCATGACAGATCCGATAAATTCGTACTCTTTGCCGACGAAATTTATTTATTTTTCTTAAATTATTCATCACAAGCTCATAGTTTTGAGCACTTTTTATATACCTAATACTTCAAAATTTATCGGATCCGCCGGGATCGTTACGCAAGGCAGGGCAATAAAAATTGAAATTTCCAATTAAATTAAATACTGTTCCTAACATTTGTTTTTTTTTTGTGACATTATCCTAGCAAAGATAGTATGTGATAGAGATATCTTGCACTACTATTATATGGCCCCTTGTGTTACACATTACTCTGCCAAAAAAATCTCCTTAAGTATATAAATCAATCACCTATAAGAGTACTATGTCCAGCAATGGAGCAGCAGGCTGATGATGATGATATAAATCCATCATAATTCATTGTTGAATTAACTGAATTGCTTTTATCGAAAATATATTTCTTGATTTTATTAATATTTTTTTATATTATTCTTTTCTCGTAGAGCTCATACTTATAACCTGGTGAGTAGCGACGGGTGTCATGAACGAAGAAAACTGTTCTAGAATAGTAGAGTCAATCAAAAAAAAATCGCGAAATGAAAAGGAAACAAAAGGTCCCGATTTACTACACAAAAACGTTGGCGGCCCCAATTCGGAATAGTTAGTGTGTCTCAATCACACGGCTCGTAAAGCTGCCGCTACGATAGTTCCCGCTCGCTGTTACTTCCACTACATATAATTACGATTAAATTTACTGCTTTTATTGTTGCGTCGCCCTAACTATCGTCTGCAGTAGTTAGGACTTCCAACTACCTTGGAAGTAGAAGTTGGGGGATTAAGCATTTGATTTAATTAGAATGACACGGTAAAATGTCTTTAAACTCTAGTCTTCCGTAATAATTTATTAATTATTATATATTATTATACTTGATTAATATTACTAATTTAATTACACTATATTACACATAAACGAAATTAGCGTTTTTATTACGCAAGCTTAAATTTAAAATAAACTATACCTACATTGACCTACATAAATAATTTCATATACGACTAGCTGTGGAAATATTGTTTTTAAATTTGAAGAGTTATATTGTTTAATTAGGGATGATAATACATTCATTGAAGTTGTAGTATATAACTTTCAAATATTTTTTTCGGTACGATACGCGCGCCACATTCTGTAAGTGTATTGTACTAATAGGTGTTCCCCGCGACTTCGCCCGCGTGTAATTTAGCGTTTTAATTGCGCAGAACACCAATTCTTATTGCAAAATAAAACTAGCCTAAGTTACTCCTTATAACATCAGCTATCTGCCAGTGAAAGTCCCGTCAAAATAGGTCCAGCCATTTCGGAGACTAGCCGGAACAAACAGATAGACAGACAGAGAGACAAAATTAAAAAAAAGTGTTTTGTTATAAGCACGTTATATACTTTCATATGAATTTAGTAAAAAGCTGTTATGTTGACATTACAAACAGACACTTCAATTTTATTTATTTGTATATACTATGCCTAATGCCTATTATAACCTTCACGAAAATGCAAGCAAAAAGTTGACAAAGTTTTAGCGTAATCAGATGAACGGTATGGCAGTACATATAATACGAACATACAAACAATAACTTTTATATATTAGATTTAAAAAAAATTTTATATTATTATATATTTGCAGCAGGGTTAGCTAATATAGTACTATTTTTTTATATAAAGCAGAGGTGATAACGCCATTCGAACGACGAACTTACAATCCACCTGATGGTAAGTGGCTACAGCAGTTCATGAACACCTGCCACCGACACAAACAAGGAAAGCTACAGATGCGTTGTCACCTCTGAAGACTAAGATGGAATGAGTCACAGCCTGTAATTATGATAGCTCTCTATACCCTTTCGACCGAAACACAACAGTGCCAGCACTGCTATCAACCGGCAGAAAAAGGTACATACACCTCAGTCCCCCCCCCCCCCCCCCCGTGAATACGGGTGCTGTAAAGTGCTCGAAACGTCGGGCATATAAAATAAGTTAATATACGCGATAAAATCCGTAAAATTAGTTTTATTTAAATTGTGTTCGCGTAAATAAAAGAAATCATTATCTAACAATTCGTTTTTGTTTGTTCCTATTTTATGCGCTGCTATAGAGTTCATCAAATTGCGCTAAAACTTTGTCGATTTATTGCTTGCTCTTATGCGAAGGTTATAGGTATAGTACAATTAACTTACAGTAGGTGGCGCGCGTACCGTACCGAAAATTTATTTAAAAGTAATTATATTATCATTCAATGAATGTATTTATGTATCATCATTCATCATTCTTAATTGAACAATATAACTGTTCCAAATTTAAAACGATATTTTCACAATTAATTTTTCTGCGGCAGCAACGCTCTGTGAACCAGCCAACTAGTTTCTTATAATTTACACAAACACTAACCTACTCATTGAATATGACTAGTTTTACTGATTTTATCGCGTTTAATTTTAGGTAGGTTGTTTATAACTGTGATTTGCAGCAATACACGAAACGTCGGGAGTGATCACGGGGGATCATTAAAGTGTTTGAAGTCCCGATATTATAATTAACCCAAAGTATTACTTTTTATAAATATTAAATAATCCCTCTACAAGATGCAGGAGTGTACAAAATTAATTAAATGTGCAAAAAAAGTGCTCTTTTAATGAGCAAACAAAAAGATCTTAAAAGAACATATTATAGCTGACGTGAACCCTTCACCCTTGAGGACTAAGATGTACTGCCTCATATCCAGTAAAAGGGGTTTCCGCTTCTCTACTCACCATACATAACATAGCAGTATTAAACCGCTATTTTATTTATTATGTGAGAGCGTGGTCCTTCCCCGATCGAAGCGACCCATTCGTGCTAAAACCATACTATTATTCTTGAAGCATGGCTCTACCACGTTGAATTTTATTTATTGTAGTTGTCTATCAGCATTTATCACTATTTTAAATGATGTGATACATCTGTTCGATGATTACGTCCGGGCACTAATAAAAATATAACAGTTAAGGTTTGGAATTCATATTAATAATAATGACAAAATTCCACTATTTTTTTATAGAAAAGTGTATCCAAATTATTATAAACGAGACACCTTTAAACTTCTTCTTCCTTGGAGTCAAGAGCGCTTTAATTTTACAGGGCCTTTAACTTTAATGTTCAAGATTGGTGTAAAGACAATGTCCCTGATTTCATCAGTTCAAAAGAACCACCCTACTCACCTGATCTGTATTCAATGGATTACAGTTTATGGTCTATCTAAGTGGCAAGGACCTGTGCTATGCGCTATGAAAGTGTTAATTAGCTAAGAGTCTTGCCGAACTATTCTTCTTTTATATTTTAAATAGGAACTACCTATATGTTATACCTGGTTATAGTTCTTTACTCCTTTTACTTTTTAATTTATCTGGAGTATTCTTATCTAGGAGTCGGCTAGATATGTACTAAAATCGGGCTAGGTTTTAACCTATTATTATATTTCTGGCACGATACCTTGCTTATTGTTTTCAGAAAGGTATCTACTAGAGCAAATATTATTAAGAGGTATTAAAATTATATCATGTAAGAATATTCACTCCCCCTTATCATTCTGTAGATGTAGTGAGAGGCGAAAAAAAAGAAAAAAAAAGAAAAGACAGAGGAAAATGAAACAGGACAGCAAACAGTGGTAGCAACGGGTACGAAACCGCCTGCTAAGCGTTGCTGCTATGCGAAATATCTCCCTATGCGGGAGCTCTCCAATGGACTTTTGATAATCAACAAACAATCCACCTACAACCTTCTATGTCTGAATTGTCTGCAAGCACATATGAACTGTATTGACACTTTTCATTAGGTAGACTACGAACTTCTTTATTAGTATAAAATTAAGATCACAGAAATCGTAATAATAAGACACTACGATTTCTATGATTAAGATAAATAGCGGTTAGTCAAATAGATACCTAAATTTAAACTTGTCTTTTTTAATAATGCACGTTCGAACCCAACTTAATTATTTGTATGTAGGTACCATAAGTAGCAGTTTTGTGCAATTATGTAAGGATTGCGCCCTTAATTAAACTGGCAGATTCCGTAGACTTACCGTTATATAAAATATTTAAAGTATTGTTGAAATTGGCGACCATAAATAACCTTTATTTGAAAATTATGAATTTGAAACAAAAATCTTAGAACTTATTGATTTTAACAATATCCACAGAAAATACGAAACAATGATGAATGATGAACGAACAATGACAGAAAAGATATTACTTTCTGTTATTGCATAGAAATACCGAAAGAAAATTTCCCCGCTACGCACGTAAATATCTATTTGTGTGTAAATCAATCCAATCCCCGGGAGCGGTGAAATTAGCGTGTAATATTTCCTGTTAGAATTATAAATGTCCTCCTTTCCCGCCAAATAGTTGTAGCGGGATTGTTGCAGTGTGAGGTGCACGATGCGGAGGCGAGGACCACGCGACGACCACGCGACTGCCACGTGCCGACCGTACGCCGAACGAACGGCAACCGCGCGCCTTTCGTAGGTTTAATACCTACCCATCCACCATTTTGGTGACCAAACGATTGGCAGTTATTCAGTTCCATAAAGCTTGTTTTTTAAAATAAAACCTTAGGGTTAGTATCCTTTCTCATATCGTGGAGGCGGCTTACATACATACATTGCACAAGAACACACATCCAGACTCGGAACGCTTATTTGTTGGACATAAAAACGCTTGTTCCGTGTGGAGTTCTAATCCGCGGCATCACAGTGCCGCGACCAAACGCTTAGATACTTACTAGAGCCAAGTAATTTAAATTACTTGTCAAATTGTATGACTTACATAGCAAGATAATGTAAAATGGGGGCTGAAGTTTCCTCTATTTATGACAATTCAAAATGTACAAATGGAACGAGGTCTCATATAGACAAATTTATATATAATTAAATGGCTCGGTAAAACGTTATTTTGCCCTATTCGATAGCGCCATCTATTGAATAGGGCGGTGATAAGTTTCACTCAGAATTAACTCCAAACAGTTTATAGTGCAAATATAAAAAATTGTGCGTGTAGTTGTGTACACAAGTAACGAAGTGAAACCTCTTTACGACATATCATTCTTCTTTTATTTTATATTTTACATTAGTAGGTTAAATAAAAGTACTGCTCCTAAGTATGCAGCTCCGGCGGTGAAACGTTACAAGAAAACGTGACGTTATTTATTTTTAATATCATACTAAATTTCTCCACTATGTCGATAAAAAAGTTTCAGTTCAACACAGCGTCACCTGACGTTTTCGGATTTTGTGATTTTCTTTATGGCACTAAGCCTAAATAAATTGTAACGAGTCATTTTGTTATATAAATATAAAATTAGTCCATAACTTGGCAACAGCGCCATCTTTCGTTTCCTAGCATAGCTGCATAGCTATAAACTATCGTCTCTACAAAACAAATATTAGGTCCTTACATATGAAATTGGCATGTTGTACGGGAGGAATATAAAGTCAATTTTTTTTTTGTAAACTATATTTAATTAATCAAAGACCGTTGTTATCTATGCACTTTTGTCATCTCATAGGTAGTTCATTGATCCCTTTACTAAAAAAACCATGAGGCGAGTCAATAAACTCTTTGAAGGCGGTTTGGACTGCCGCATCGGAGTTGATTTTTTTCCTTGTAAGAAGTTGTCCAAATTCCGGAAAAAATCGGTCAAGTCATTCAGAAAATTTATACAAAGAAGTTATACGATCACTAACAGACGATTGTGTGTTGTCATATGTAAAGGTTATACAAGTTCTATTTATATGGGGTTACTTAGATTTCAGAATCATCAAATACCATTTATTTTATATTTATTAATTTCTCGAGAAAAAAATATTCTCCAAGTTTTTCGAATAAAACAGCCTAGATCACTTTTGGTTTTGCTGTATATCTGTTCGTGAAGTGTCATTACAAGAAGTGGCTTCAGCCATTTCGAAGATTAGCCCGGTCAGAAATGTTTACTCAAGTTTTAATCCCATGCAAATAACCCCCTCATCTAAATAAAACGCAGTTATTTCGATTTTACAGACAGATACTATTTTGATTTGTATAAATTAGAACTAAAACAGAAAATGAAATTATCCCCAATTTATACTATTTAACCTGGTTACCCTACGATTCATGATATTTATTTTATAACTGTCCTCTCATTCGAAGCTCGTGTCATACGGATCCAGTTTAGATTTCATCAGGATCGCGCCCTTGTTGCGTCCGCTTGAACAAACACACAAACAGATTGCATTATTATTTAATTGTCTCGAGTGCCACTCGCTTTTGTAAATTCGTTTAAAAGATTATCCTTAAATCTAAGCCTTATTCTTTTCATGAATTGTTTTAAAGGAAGTATTTACCCTTTCTGAGCGTATTTTAGTGATTTGCCCCTCATGCAACTTACAGCGTATATGATTTCCTAGAATCACATTTCTTCTTATTTTAAAAACAGATATCATGTCAAAATTCTCATCCGATCTATAATTTCTTATTTTGATTTGATTCATGAGTTATTTTAATTACGAAAAATATACTTTTATTAACTATTATTATATTGTATACTAAATTAACCTTATTAAGTTCTTGCTAAATAATTGTCTTTTTAAAAATATATAAGCAGACTGCAATTAACACCAAATCTGGTTGAAATTTATATGAGACAAATTTATATGAGAACGAGAGGTGACTTTGCCCATAGACATACAAACATCATCTGTTAAAAACCAAAATGCAGATGCTTTGTCATCCCTGGGGTCTAAAGATGGAATGCCTCATTTCCTGTAAAAAGGGTCTTCGGTTCTCTACACTCACTATACTAAACAAAGCAACATTAATTTCTTTATGTATCTGTAAAAAAGTTTAGTTGGTTCTTAGCAGGAAAATAGTTAATTTTCCAACTGAATGCATATTAATTGCTTGTATATCTCAGCGACTGCATGCGAATTCGTCCCTTTACGACGACGAGAGGTTAAGTCCTCACGGATGACAACGCCTTTTGATTTGCCTTTTGATTCTTAGACGAGGATAGATCTAGATGTTTTAGTTCTTTGAAATCGCTTTTACTTTTAATTAAATGTTATTGTTTTACTACTAAGTATCGTACTCAATATCGTGGAAATAGTTGTATTAAAAACTATATCCCACATTTTGTCACCTTTTAGGGATGGAGGTTTTTCTCCAAATTTATATAAAACCACACCTGAAGTATAAACCTATTTAATAATATTTTTTTCTGAGTAAAAACATCTTTAGGCACAATGGGCACTTTTGGGATGTGGAAAAAAGTTGAACTCGCGGGACCGTCACGCTCAAATACATATATACAGATGTGTATATTATATGCGTACCTATATATACAAAATTATTCGTTTCTTATTTTAGTCACCATAAGCCTATAGTATTAGTTTTTGAATACAATGATAGTAATGGGAAAAATGTTGAAGTTATGGATGAAAATGAATGAAAGTAATGTTAAAAATACAATTGATTCAATTTTATAAAATTTATATGTATTTATTTGTTTCTATTATATAGATAATAATCATTATTTTTCACGTAAAGCAGCTCAATAAATGGAAATTTTATTACTGTATAATACGTTGGTAAAAAATAATTTCTATTAAAAATACTTACTAAAAATATTTCTTAACCACCCAAAAATAATGTTTACAAACTTGAGAATCTAAGAAGTTTTCACTTCTGACGTGCAGTACTACGACTGACAGTTTTTTTATAGAAGAGGGGGGGGGGCAAACTAGCATGCATTCCACCTGATGGAAATGAAATGAAATGCAATGAAATGAAGATTTATTTGCTTTGAAAAAGGGGTACATTTAGGTGGTTATTATATAGTGTAGATCAGCTTTTTCAGCCATCTATAATAGCATGCAAATACATTTTTTATAGTTAAATTTATCATATTACAATATAAAATTCAATTAAAATATTTATCGTTATGTCAATGTTTATAAATGAGCAATACCAATACATACAAAATTTAAATATAATTAAGATTAAAATTTAATTAAAAATATATAACTACTGTTGTGTCACATCATGTCAAATTTAGATAGTCATTCACATTATAAAAACAATGTTCATTTAGCCACCTGTAAAAAGCGCCTTTAAATCTATTAAGGGGTAAGTCTTTTATATTTTGGGGTATTTTATTAAATATGAGAATACACATCCAGTAGCAGTTATTTTTAAATCGAGCACTCTTGGGTATAATTTCAGCAACAAGTCTATTGCCATTTCTGGTATTTCGTGTGTAAATCTCTTTCGCTTGTCTGAAATAATACATGTTTTGTTTTACAAACTTTGCAATTTCAAAGATGTACAGGCATGGGAGGGGTAGTATTTTCAGAGGCATAAATAACTACCCATATACCTAGGAATTTTGTCATATTTGTACTTTTAAGGTTTTGTCCTTCAAAGTTAATGTTTATTGTCTGATATAATATGTCATTGAAATTTATAAAATAAGTTTTGTCAAGATTTATAATTAGATTATTATTTTTAAGCCATTCTATTATTGTTTTTACTGTGCTATTAATGTCATTAATATGGTCTTTTAGAGATTGTTTACGATCTGTTTTAACTATTACAGATATGTCATCAGCGAATAAAATGCATTTGTGTTTAGTTACATCCGGAAGATTATTTATATAGACCAAGAACAACAGTGGTCCCAAATCGCTGCCCTGTGGAACTCCATATTTGTTTTCTTTAAAATCTGATATGTAATTTAGGACCACATGATTGCAGTCTGGTAAGTGTTATCCGCCGGCCATAAACAACTGCAACACCGGTGGAATTGCAGGCGCGTTGCCAGCCTTTTAAAAAGGAGTAAGCTCGTTTCTTGAAAGTCCCTCAGTCGTATCGGTCCGGAAAAATCGCCGGTGGTAAAAAAACTGCAAAGAAGTCGTGCGAGGAAGGAAACGCCTAGTAAATTGCACAGTAGTGGACCGCCAAGAGTCCAGATGAGTTTTATCGCGGTGTGCATAGTGAAATTTGGCGCCTGGAATCATCCGAACAATTCCTCTGAACAATCCTCGCGGTAAATGCGATAAAAAATGAAAAGGGATGCAACATCTCTCCACAGCGCCAGTGAATCGAGCCGATCATAGAGAACTTGGTCGTCAACGATTCGAGCCACTCTGCGCTGAATGTGGTCAAGTGGAAGGACGTGGCACTGGGGAGCCCCGGCCCAGAGATAATAAAAGTGTTCCATACGATGCCGAACTTGCGCCTTGAAACTTTTCAAGCGATGTGCCGGCATGAAACACTGTTCGGCGGTGTGTTCGTCCCATCATCAAGAGTTGAGTTGGACGTAAAAAGAGAACCTAACAGACCAGCTTTCTCCTTTGCGGTATGGACCAGTGAATCGTCCTCCCTGTATAAAGATGAAAGAAATGGCTAACAGAAGTTCCCTTGGACAATCTTGGCAAGAGACCAGAATGCACGGTTTCCCGAAGTAAGGCGGACTAGTTTCTCGCCAATTCTGTCTGCTCGACTTTGCTTTGGCAATGACTCTTTTGAAGGGGAGCTGGAGGCAGATATGTAATGGACTGTAATGGATGTAAATATATAAAAGGATGTAAATACCAGCGCTCTTTTTAAGAGCGCTGGTATTTACATCCTGGGATCGCTTCTTTACCATGGCAGACCTCTGGCTCCGATGGGCACCACTGAAGATGAAATAAAAAGTGCCATTCCCTGAAGTACCACATCAGCGACAGAATCTGCAACAACGCTGAGATCGTTAAGCCCCCAAGGACAAAAAAGACCGCATCATGTCCCAATCGGTGGGCCTATAGTGCCAAACACGGCGGCAATCTGGAAAACGCGACCGCAATGGGAGCGTGAGTTGCACTACACTCCGAATCAGACAACGGTCTGAAAATTCAAGAGGGGCGTCGACGGACACCTGATATCCGTATCCGTCCAATTGAGAGATCAGCAGTACGTCCAATAGGGAAAGTACATGATCCTCCACATCTGGAATCCACGTAGGCGAAGTAACCAGTATTACAAGACAAAGTCATAAACAGATCTCCCTCCCCGCATTATCGGTTAAAGGTGAACAGAGCCATTTGGCGTGGTGGGCGTTAAAATCTCCAAGGATAACAAGCTCTGTGGATAGGATCTGTTGTAGCAAGGAATCTCGCGGTGATGGTCATCACTATCTACGCGCAGCCAAAGGATGGATTGGTCCATAACTTCAAAGAGTATGGGGGAGGGGGGGGTTAGGCCTCCAGCCATCTGAAGTTACCAGGCAAAACTCAAAGATTAAATTTCTACTTCAGGCTGTTATTCTGTGAGATCGTGGTACCTTCGCGGTTTAAACCGATCCATCCACCCCTGTTACATTTATATATAACAGAAACGAACTTTCGGTTAACAACTGACGATGATAACACTTAAAATATAAACAAAAAACAATTCAGTCGGATTGTAATACTCCTCCTTTCGTTTGAAGTCTATAAAGCTAAAAAGAGTCCCACTCAACTTACTAAACACAGTGTAATCATCCAAAAAACATCCAGCTCAAAGGGCAAGATGTTTCTTCATGGTTTATCAGAAGAATAAATTGAAGGCGCTGGTAAATTATATAAGAGTTTCTTCTTTATTTCGTCGTATATTTTTGAATCGCACTTTTTTTAACTGACAACGGTAGGGCGGGGAAAAAAGGGAGGTTCGTGACACAGGTGAAGCTATAGATTTATAGATGATATAGATTACATAGATGATATTATTTTCGGTAAACGTGTTCCATTATGAACAGATGCGTTCATAAGACACAGCAGCAGTATTTTGCTATTTCTTCTATTCTGTGTCAGCATGGTCGTTCCTAGGTCAAGCTTGTTTTCAAAATTGGAATTACAAACGAACTTACAGTCCACCCAATGGTAAGTGACAACTGCAGGCCATTGACAATAAAAAAAATTGACAAAAAAAATAAATTTGGGTGAGGACTTATAATGTTTTGCCTCACAGACTGAATAACACTTGTTTTCAATACACTTCAGACTGTATGTAACACAGTATAGCACGCATATTTATATTATATATTTATTTTGTCATGGAAATTATTTATACTAGGATCCTATAAGTGGTGCTGTAGTCAAGTCCTTAACAAAGTTTAATATATTTTATTTTATTTTTATTTTATTTTATTCGGAAAACTTACAGCAATTTCTTATAATTAAATAAAAGATATAATAATATACTATTAAGCCATTTACAAGTTTCCACTTTTAGAATTAAAAATAAAAAGTATAAACAAAAGACAATTCAAAGATATATTAACTAGTTAACAATAGGTACTTTAAAGTTAAAAAGCTATGTGTTATATGAATATTTTAAGACTTAATATAAAAATTTAAGCAAAATATTCACTGGTTAAGGTACTCTTGGCCACACTCGGGGTAGTATAAAATGGATCAATATCAAAATTAAGCGAGTTTATATATTTAGCAGTTCTAATCATGAAAGAATTACGTCTATAGTTCGTATGAGCTCTGTTTATGTAAAGAAGTTTGCGTTTCCTCTTATTTGCTAATGGAACATTTAAAGTAACATCAGATAATAATTCCGGGGAGTAAATTGAACCATTGCAAATTTTTAGATAAAAACATACGTCATTAATATTACGCCGAACAGATAAAGGAAGAAAGTGATATCGTTTGCACCTCTCTTCATAGTTCTGAGAATCTGTATGCGCTCTATAATCAAGATACTTAGAAACCTTTTCTGGATACCCTCAATACGAGACTTATAAACCTCATATTGTGGGTTCCAGACCTGTGATGCATATTCAAGAATAGGACGTACAAATGAACAGTAGAGAATTTTTGTCGTCTTTAGGCTGTTGAAGGCACAAGAACAGCGGATGACAAATCCCATGGCTTTATATGCCCTAGTTATAATGCTAGATATATGCTTGTCGTAGATAAGTTTAGAATCTTGAATTATTCCAAGATCACAAGCTTCATATACTCCAGCCAAAGAGGTACCCTTCAATTGATAGCCGCCATTGATTGTATCGCTTTTCCTTGTAAAGGACACAAAAAAACATTTAGATACATTTAAATCTAGTTTATTTATATTGCAGTATGTTTCAAATCTTTCCAAGTCTGATTGCAATAATATAGTATCATCTGTGCTAGAGATGAATTTAAGTATTTTCATATCATCAGCATATAAGAGTACTTTGGAGTACAAGAAACACTTCTCTATATCGTTCACAAAGATAATAAATAGTAGGGGGCCCAACAGAGAGCCTTGAGGTACGCCTGAAGGAACCGGTAGCCAAGTGGACATAAACCCATTAAGCACTACTGCTTGTGACCTATTTTCAATATAAGAGGAGAACCATCGCAGAAGATCTCCATGTATACCTGACATTGCCAATTTTTTTAAAAGGGTTTGATGATCTATTCGATCGAAACATTTACTGTAGTCAGTATAAACACAGTCAACTTGGAGTCCAATGTCCATACCTTTTGAAATGTAATTATTTGTAAGGATCAGATTAGTAACAGTTGATCTTTTTATAAGAAATCCATGTTGGGAATCGCTAAGTATAGGGGAAATAGAATTGTACACTTGTTGATATACTACCTTTTCAAATACTTTAGCAAATAAACATAGTTTTGATATAGGCCGGTAATTTTCTATTTTTGTGGTGTTCCCTTTTTTATGAACAGGTGTGATGTATGCCTGCTTCCAAATTTTGGGAACAACACCTTCAGCTATCGATCGCTTAAAGAGAATGAACAGAGGCTCCGAAAGCTCTTTGCAACAATTAACTATAAAAATAGGTGGTATAAGATCCGGCCCACCCGATTTGTTGAGATCCAATGACTCAAGTAATTTATTGATTTCAGTTTTATTAATACATATGGTATTCAAACTAACTGAGTTCGGAATGTTTAACTCTTTAATAGTCATATGACCAGCATGAAAATTACCGTACGGAGAGGAAAATGTGGAATGAAAGTATTTTGCAAATAAGTCACTTATTTGTTGTCCATTCACAGCTGTTTCATTTTGCAGTGACATATTGCTAGGAAATGACTAATTATTCTTGTAGGATTTAACATATCTCCAAAACGACTTTGGATTGCTAGCAATGTGTTTTTCCGTTTGTGAGATAAAATTACGGTAACACTCTCTTTCAACATCCTTAGCTCTTGCACGTAGAAATGAAAAAGATTCATAATCACCTAGATTGCCATAGGTCTTGTACTTACGATGGTATTTGTTTTTATTTCGTAGTATCTTTATCAAAGGCTGACTATACCAAGGCGGGTAACGAGAGCATTTAACAGTTTTAGTCGGTATGTATAAATTTCTTAACTCATATATTTTATTATAAAATAATTTTGTCGCATTATCCAAACTGTCTACATTAAGTTGAGAGTACCAATCAAAGCCATTTAATTCAGCTCGTATCTTGTCAAACCTACCCTTAGAATAAATGTATTTGGTTTGATTTAAAACTGGTAGTTCATTGACCTTAACAGATTTTATAAGAATAGATAAAGCTTTGTGATGAACATCTTCCGGAATAAGCGGGTCGCAAGCTATTACACAGGTGTCAGAATTGCTCAACACAAGATCTAAAATCACATTATTTATATTATATACACAATTGTACTGCCGTAATCCTAAATAATTCAGGGTGTTAATAAATAAGTCATAAAGATCACTCACATAGCTAGTCGCCGTCATCTCCGAATTATCCGGGCTTGTTTCCCATTTAATAGCAGGCACATTAAAATCGCCAGCAATAAAAAAATTGTCATTGGGATGAGATAACATAATGTCCATAAGTTTGTCACAAAAATTACGTAGTTGCAAGTCAAATGAGTTACCTCTATTTTCTTTACATAAGTAGACAGTACATACGTGTATACGACATCGGTTAATACTTATGCTCACCCAAATGTCCTCAGCAGAGGATTGCCATTCAGTTACCTCAACAGAAGTTAACTCACGTTTGATCGCTATTAAGACTCCACCGCCCAATTTTTGTCCTGTTCGTAAATAATTACGATCCCGCCTCCAAACAATGTACCTGTCATCAAACAGCTCAGAACTATATATGCTATCTATTAGCCAAGTTTCAGTCAAGCATATAATATCATAATTATTTAATAGTATATTTCTACAAAAATTATCAGTTTTCGACCGAAGGCCTCTTACATTCTGATAGTACACGTTTAAAGATATTATTTACAATAACAAAAACAATATTTTCCTAAATATTTAACTGTAGTAAAGTGTGTAAAATGTCGAGGCGGTACGTTGAAACATAAACTAGTCATAAGTATACTTGTAATAAAATATGTAATTATTCGACAACAGCATATTATATCTTTAGTTAATTTCTGTAGGGTATATAAGGAATGTGTCAGCAGTGTATATAAATAGGTATAATTTAAAAAATATAAAATTAATATTAATATAAACCAATTTATAGGGCGCAGTGTACCCCTTCGGAAAAGAAATGTAACTATTCCGACATAATATAGATTTTTAAATAAGCGATTAAATAGTGTTAACCGTAAAATTACATTTAAGTTATTTGTGTGATCCAAAATAGGGTATAGCAAAATTTTCAATAGAAAAAATATTCTCTGTTTGTACATTACAAGCAAGTAGTAAACTATGTAACGAGTTATCAACTCTATAGTATTGCTTGTTCGGGTAAAAATTGTTAAGCATAGGGCTAATTTACCTGCCTTGAGTTTGAGCTCATGCGGACAATAGAAAAATTGAATCATACGGACCCAACCAGTGGTTTCAAAACATTTTATAGTTTTAATATATTTTGTTGCGACTTTTTCAAATACATGACATGAACTTATATCATTTTTTGAAGGTCTCTTTCTGTCTTTATCGATATGATGGGAGATGTGGTATTTTTTCGTGCAAGGATTTTCGAGTTCTTCACCCATACGAACTGGAAATTTTTTTCTTGAGCAACAGTCTTAGTCTTATTAAGTAAAGTTTTGTTGTAGGCAGTTAGGTGATCGTTCACAAAGATACGGTTGTTGCCTTGTAGACCTATAGCAATGGTGGTGAGTGGAGACATGGACGAATATTTTCTGGCAGCAGTGACGAAGTCCTCCTTTACAAAACGATTGTTGAAACATACAATTATAGGCTTAGCGCTGTTTGGATCTCGGTTAGGCACCCTAGTGACGTAGTTAATTTGGCTCTTAGAGAGTGTGAAATCAACTTTAGAGCCAATGGAAATAACAATATCCAAAAGGTTTTCACCTTTTTTCATGGGCACTCCTTTTATTTCCGCATTATTTAATCGAGCCCACTGGTCTTTAAACTGTATTTGAATCTCAAGTTTTTCAACCTTCTGGGATAGGCAAACAACTTTCTCCTTATCACATTCGACTTCTTTAACACGTGATTCAAGGTGCACAATTTTGGAGAGTTCCTGGATGACGTTGTTCGTTTGGACGTTAGATTTTTGGAGCTGCGTGAGATTATCCTTCAGGTACTTAATGTCCTCAACAATAGAATCAAGAGAATTTAGTTTATTTGCAATACCCTTGATTTCCTTCATCAATTGTGTTGGAGTTATCTCTTGGTGTTCGAGATCGGTTGGGCCTGAAGGCTTAGTAGTTGAAGGCTGCGAGGGAGATTTACCTTGTCCTTGCCCTTGTTTACACTTTGGACACCGCCAGGTCATTTTTCGATCACCCAATTTACGGTATCCCGGTTCACTGATACCTGCGCAATGGAAGTGAAGACAACTCTTACAAAGACTGCAGTCCGCTCCATCTGCAACTTGTTCTTTGCATTTACTGCAGGTCGGCATAGTAAGCAATTCACACAGTTTGAGAATCACTAACAACAAAACGTAATTTCAATCAATATGCACGTTCACTACTATTGTATACGTTATAGAAAGTTCAACTTTGCGAGCGTCGAGTATACGGTTGTTTTTTATTTAGAAAAATTGAGGAAATGATTAAATTGGAATAAGGTAGTGCGCACAACTGTTTCGCTCGTTGGCGTACAATGAACTGTATATTATATAGTTCATTATATATATATATATATATATATATATATATATATATATATATATATATATCATCATCATCATTACAGCCCTTCACAAGTCCACTGCTGAACATAGGCCTCCCCCAAAGAATGCCACAAAGCACGGTCCTGAGCCACCTGCATCCATCGACTTCCTGCATATCTTACCAGGTCGTCACTCCATCTAGTGGGGGGACGCCCTACACTTCGCCTGCCGGTACGAGGCTGCCACTCGAGAACCTTTCTTCCCCATCGGTTGTCGGTTCTTCGAGCTATATGGCCGGCCCATTGCCACTTCAGCTTACTAATCCGTTGGGCTATGTCGGTCACTCTAGTTCTACTGCGGATATCCTCATTTCTGAGTTTATCACGCAGTGAAATTCCGAGTATAGCCCTCTCCATAGCTCGCTGAGCGACCTTGAGCTTCCTCATCCGGCCAGCAGTGAAGGACCACGTCTCAGTTCCGTATGTCATCACTGGCAACACGCACTGGGTGTACAGTCTCGTTTTCAAGTTTTGAGGTATACCTGACGAGAAGATGTGCCGTAATTTCCCGAACGCTGCCCAATCGAGTTGAATCCGTCGATTGACCTCTCGGTCGAAGTTGGACTTACCTAGTCGGACTATTTGTCCCAGGTAAACATACTCGTCAACAACTTCGAGCTTAGTGTTCCCAACAACTACCGGCATAGGTGTGACATGGACATTAAACATGATCTTTGTTTTGTCCATGTTCATCTTAAGACCTATCCGTTGGGAAACACTATTGAGGTCATTGAGCATAGTGCTTAGGTCTTCCAGCGATTCTGCCATAAGGACTATATCGTCGGCAAATCGAAGGTGAGTGATGTACTCGCCATTGATGTTGATACCGTATCCTTTCCAGTCCAGAAGCTTGAAAACATCTTCCAATGCAGCGGTAAAGAGTTTCGGGGATATGACGTCACCCTGTCTTACACCTCTCTGCAATTGGATAGGTTTCGTACTCTGGTTCTGTACTCGGATAGCCATCGTAGCCGTACTGTACAAGCACTTCAACACTTCGATATACCGACAGTCAACTTGGCATCGCTGAAGGGACTGCAGCACCGCCCAAATTTCGACGGAATCAAAGGCTTTCTCATAGTCCACATACGCCAGACATAGTGGCAAATTGTACTCCTCGGACTTCTGTACAATTTGCCGAAGGGTATGTATGTGGTCTATGGTGCTAAAGCCTTTTCGGAAACCGGCTTGTTCGGGAGGCTGGAAGTCGTCAAGTCTGCGCGCGAGACGATTCGTAATGACTCTCGAAAACAGCACGTAGACGCGGCTCAGAAGGGAAATCGGTCTGTAGTTCTTCAAGAGAGCGTTGTCGCCTTTCTTGAAGAACAAGACCACCGCACTTCTGCTCCACGCCTCCGGTGTAATGCCACCATGGAGGACGGAATTGAAGAGCTTCTGAAGGACTTCAAGTACCGGTTTTCCACCCGCTTTCAGAAGCTCCGCTGTAATTCCATCCTCGCCTGGGGCCTTGCCGTTTTTAAGGTGCTGGAGAGCCATTCTAATCTCGCTCAGACTGACGTCTGGGATATCATCGGAATAATGTCGGATAAGACTCGCTCTTGGATCGTTACTCACACTTGCGTGCGGCTCCAACGATGACGTGTACAGCTGCCCATAGAACCTCTCAATCTCACTCAAAATCTCAGGTGCCCCGGAAACGACGCTGCCACATTCTGTCTTCAGCTTTGACAGTTGGCGCTTTCTGGCATACAGATCTCTGGCAAAGACTTTGGAGCCTTGGTTCCGCTCGATCGCTTCTTCAATACGAGCTGTATTGAAGTTGCGTAAGTCACGCCGCATGCATTTGGAGATCTGTCTGTTCAGTTGCCTGTATGCTGTCAAATCTGTTGAAGAATGTAGCTTCATCTCCCGTCTAACAGCCATGAGATTAAGAGTGTGATCGGAGAGTTTTTGTGTTCTTCTGCGGCGGGTCTTGCAGAACTTAGCTCCGACCGCATGGACAGTTTCCACGAGCTTGTCATTCATATCGTCCACTTCATTGCAGTCTTCTAGGCACTGAAAACGGTTTTGTAACTCGAGCTGAAAGGTTTCGGGACTTTGGATTAGAGCACGAGGGGGACGGAGCGTTGACTTCATTAGACGAGACCTCTCCAACTTAACGTTTAGGTTCAGTGTGCCTCTAACCATTCGGTGATCGCTGCCGGTTTTCACCCTCGCCATCACTGAGACATCACTGAACAGTTGTCGTCTATATATATATATTTTTTTTTTCTTTTACAAATACGTTACCCCCACACTAGGATTTTCTCCTGTATCGTGGATACTTGTTCCGTGTGGGATTCGAACTCGCGGCCCCCAGCGCAACAACTCATTGCTAAGCCACTGCGCCACGGAGCACATAGGCCTCCCCCATAGACTGCCTCATAGGTTAGGGAGATATTTGCCATAGATGCCATGGTTGCCAAGGGGGTTGGCATCCGTGGTTTTTTTAGTCAATACTAGGAAGCCGCTGCTGCACCCATCTCCTGGTTTGTTTTCCTCTGTCGCCTCTTAATGATGATTATAGACGATATGTGGTAGTGGATATTCCAACGCCGCCACTACACGGTAATCTTGTTAATATGTTTCATTAAAAATATGTTGGTTAGTTTAGTTTAGTTTAGTTTACGACGGGCTGTTTTCCGCAACTCCACGTCTATGCGCGTATTTTGCGCGTGGGCAGGAATAATATGATTATTCGAGCCATGAGATCTCCCCGAAGAAGCTCAACAGTCCTTTGATGTTGCATACAACTTCGGGGAGTGATCCCGGCATGCCGAGATGTTTAGCCCTATACGTAGCGACCTCCGGACATTTCAATAGCACGTGGGCCGCCGTTTCTTCTTCCCCATACATGCCCTGCACAGGGAATTATCTGTAACACCTATAGTAAATAAATGCTTGTAAAAAGTTGCCGTGTCCTTTGATAGCACTTGTTACTATCCTGATCTGCGGCTTGTTCAGTCTCATTAGAACTTTAGTTAAACGACTGTTTATTTCATGCAGGGCTTCCCTAGCTTGTCTACAGTCTACTAGATTTTTGCAAAGCTGAGCGTGTAGATTAGTGAAGTGTCTACGAACCAGTGAACGAACATTACCAAAGGGGATTGGTATGCTTGGTTCCGGCCCTATAGTGGCCAGAGCCGATCCTCTTCTGGCCAGTTCGTCTGCTGCATCGTTGCCTCTGGATCCACTGTGTCCCTTTATCCATTGCAGAGTCAATTGTTGTTTTTACATACCTCATTTAATCGTTGATGGCATTCATATATTAGTCCCGAGTTCACCACAGTCGGTCAGTATTCTGATGGGGAAGTCATTAACCTTCCTAGCATCTATTGCTATGGCCGCTTGAATAATATTCATACATTCCGTCTGAAAGACTGTGTTATAGGTACCCAGCGGTGTGCATATGTGGATATTGAGGTCTTCAGAGAAAGTTCCAGAACCTACACCTTCATTTGTTCTAGAACCATCGGTGAAAACTCTAAGCTCTTTTGGGCTTAATCTTTCCGGCTGGCTGGTTTCATTTAATTGTATGTTATACTTCTTATCGAATATAAATTGTTTAGGAATCTTATCGTACTTGGCTTGTAAGATAGGAATTTTTGAGTGAATTCTATCAATTATGCCTGTATGAGGGACACTATTCTTACTCCAAAGATTTAGGGTATTGAGTCTGATGGTATCTAAAGTCACTTCTTGTTGTATATGTCGATGAAGCGGGGTTAGCTCTAGCATCGCTTCTAAGGCTGCTGTTGGCGTAGTCCTTATGCAGCCTGTGGCAGCCATACATGCCAGTCTCTGGTAGCGCTGAAGCTTCTTTATAGTGGTGGCTTCATTTGTCTTGGTCCACCATACCAGAGCGCCGTATGTGATCATGGGCCATTTTGTACAGTCACAGTATGATTTTTGGCGTCAGTCCCCATCTTTTGCCAATCATGTTTCTCCATTGCCAGAAAGTTATACTAGCTTTGTTGATTTTGTTTTCTATGTGTTTGTTCCAGTTAAGTTTGTTGTCCAAGGTAAGACCTAAATATTTTACCTCAGAGGATAACTGGAGTTTTGTGCTGAAAAGACTTGGGAGATGATAGTTATTCAGCATTCGTTTTTGTGTGAACATTACTAGAACCGTTTTATTTGGATTGACGGTTAAGTACTATTTCCTGCACCATCTCTCCACTATACGGAGAGCCGCTTGGATCAGGTCTTACTGTCTTTCCAAAGATCAGTATTGTCCGGTCATCACCATAACCTACTGTGTAGGAGTGATTGGCATTTGATTTGCTGATGAGTTCATTAAAGACCATATTCCACAGGAGAGGTGAGAGAACCCCACCCTGCGTGCAGCCTTTTTTAATTTGGATTGGTTGAGATTCACCAGCAATCTTTATTATTCGTTTATTATACATGTTTACTATCCAGTCAATCAGTGCCGGTTCAACTTTATGTCTACTGAGTGCACCTTTTATGCTGGAGAAGTTCGTTCTATCAAAAGCACCTTCTATATTAATGAAGGAACCTAGACATATTTCTTTGTTTTGGATGGCCTCTTCAATCTTTGTTATTACCTCTGCAATAATTTATTGAGAAAAATAAAGAGAGAATACGAAGAACAAGAGCTAATTAAGGCCAAAAGTAATCCAAATTTATTATGGAAAACCCTCGTATAACAAATAGACAAAAAGTAGAAACACCTGCAACTGAACTTATATCCAACTGTATAGTTCCAAATGTTAAAATTGAACACATAAATGAATACTTTGCAAACGTGGGAAAAAATCTTGCCAAGAATATACTTAAAGAAACGCGAAGGTCAAAAGACAAGGATTCGTCGTCTATCAAAATGGTAAATAATCTCCGATCTTTAGTAATAATGCCTACTGAAATAACAGAAGTCGAAAGGTTAATTGTGTCACTAAAAAGCGATGCTGTTGGGTGAGATAATATCAGTGCTAACATATTAAAATTATACATACATATAATAGCACATCTTTTAACACATGTCTGTAATTTAGCCATAACAAATGGCATATTTCCTTCTGCTTTTAAGAAAACTTTTATCCTTCCTATTTATAAGAATGGAGCTAGAGACCGAGTAAATAATTATCGACCAGTATTTATTTTACCATCAATGTCTAAGATTCTTGAAAAGATCATGAATAACCGGTTAACCTGTTTTCTTAAAAAGAATTTACTTTTTTACAAGGCACAGTTCGGATTTAGATCTAGTTTATCAAGAACAGATGCGGTCCATGATCTAACAACACTATATTTTCAAAGAACTTGACAGTAACAAAAAGTGTATGGCAATTTTCCTAGATCTAGCCAAGGTATTCGACACGGTCTCTATCCCAATTCTGATTAAGAAACTTGAAAAAGTTAGAGTTAGGGGTACACAATCAAAACTCTTTACTGACTATTTAACAAACCGCACTCAACGTATAAAGATAGGAAATATTATAACTAAGGATTTACCTGTTACCTATAGTGTACCGCAGGGAAGTATTGTGGGTCCTACCCTCTTTCTTGTCTACATAAATGACCTATGTAAATTACAGATACCAAACGGTCAAATTACATCATTCGCAGATGACACTGCTCTAGTTTTTAGCGCTGACAGTAATGAAAATCTCTTCCGCTATGGACAAAATGGTTTTAACTTAGTTACTCAATGGTTACATGATAATGTTCTAACATTAAATGTTGATAAAACGAAGTATCTAATATTTAATAAGAAAGGAAATATGCCAACTAAATATTAATCTTTCAATTACTTCTCATAACTGTTCTGTCCTAAGCGAGAGGGAAAACTGTACTTGTCCAAAATTGCAGTCCATTCATAGTATTAAATATTTAGGGATTTACTTAGATAATAATCTAAGCTTTAACAGTCATATAGATATGCTTACTAGTAGAACTCGTAAATTAATGTATATATTTAAGAGGTTACGTAACGTAGCTAATTCGAACATTATTAGAATGTTATATTTAACACTATGCCAATCCATATTAATTTACGGAATCACAATTTGGGGAGGAACATGCAAATCTATTCTCATAAAACTGGAAAGAGCTCAACGCGCTCTACTCAAAACATCACATTCCCTTCCGTACACATTTCCAACGCGCGATCTATATAAAAAATGTCAAGTCCTCAAGATTCGACAGCTTTATATTTTATAAACCGTAAATAGGCAACGTTCTCTATTACCTTATGATCCATCAATATTAAAAGGAAAAAGACGTAAGGATGCTATATGTAAAATAAAACCTCATTCGAGCTTCGCAAAAAAATCTTTTACTTTCTTGGGAGGTTATTTATATAATAAACTTAATAAAATTTTAGAACTCTTCCTACAAACAAAAAAACTCCTGTAAAAGAAATGTCTCCAAATGGTTGGAGACGCTGGATTATGATATGACAGAAAACTTGCTAAGTAGTAATTGCTAATTCTTATAATGTTAAACAACATAAGTGTTTCGGTTTGTGGTTTAAGATCCTTATAATCTGATAACTGATCCCAAGTCATTGGCGTAGGGTAAACAGAACACACACTTACACAAACACACACACACACACACACACGCGCGCGCACACACACACATACACGAACATTCAATTGCATTCTTTCTCTCTTATTTGTATTTCCATACTACAAAGATTGTATTTATCCAAGGGGTGGAGGCCTGGTGATCCATAATACAGGTTTGTACCTAGTTTGGACACCAGTCCTCCGTACAACATTTGTATATTTTAGGGCTTTACCCCGCCCCCCCCCCACTGTAGGAGTGCCGGGAATATGCCGCCAGGTCCTGCCGCCTTATAGGGGAGAAAACTGTGAATGGCCCAATGGATTTTGTCCATCGTCATTCCAGTCTTTTGCTGTTGGTGTCATGCCGGTTTGCCTCCTGAGTTACGCAGCAGCCTGGGAAGTTAGGATGCGTTGGGCTTCATCCGGCGATGTTGAGTGACTACCGTCGGGTTTATTTAGAGAGATGGATCCCGACGTGTTCTATTTAGCTAGAATATTCCTTATCCTATTCGCTTGTTCGCAGGTTTCTATATGCTGCCACAGAATTTACGCCACCCTGTCGAGCGTCGATACCTGATACATTTTTTGTATTCGGAATTAGCTTTCTTGTATAGTAGCCAGTCTTCATCCATTGAGGTATTCATGGCCCTATTTAGGGCTTTTCTTACCTTCTTACGTTTTCTATCTAGTTCTTTACCCCACCACGGTTGCTTTCTGGACATGATTCATGGTAGCTATCTATATAGTAACAGCTGCTACCTGTTCTTCTAGGAGCGACTGATCTGCTATAGTATTTGTCCCCTCAAAACCCACGAGCAAAGACGTCAACCTATTAAGGTATTTAGTTTTAACCATCTTGCGGGGATTTCTCCATGGTGGTGTAGCGGGGATATCGACCTGTAGTGTAATATGTTTGTTAGAAATATACGAAAAAAGAAAACCCCAAAATTTGGACCAATGGGTGGCGTTGTGATAAAGTATTTTTTTTATACTAGTAATGCTATTAAACATTACTAATATTCGCTTTAACCACTTCCGGTAAGCTTAAAATGCTTGTGTTAGGAGTGGTGCACGACAGTAGTCGAATGGCGGATTCGAACCAACGACCTTTCGAGTTCGCGGTCCGCGCCCTGCCATTAGTCTACTGACGCTTTTAAAAAGTTTTATAATGAAAATGTAAAAGTCCGGAGTCCGGGGTGAATCGGAATGAAACATATCGCGCCACCTACCGGAAAGGGCAGAACGTGCGCCGGGCCAGCTAGTATTTTCGCTAAAAGAGTTGAAAATTACGTAGTGGTGTGACGTAACAGACAAACCCACAATCTGAAGTAATGCACAGCGACCATACATCAGCGGGCTCCATTCTAATGTTAATGTGGGATACGCGGCGCGCGCCCGATATTGTGCGCGTCCCTTCCGCCATAACAAATGTTTATTTTATACACAACGCCACTAACAATAGTTCGCAAATACCTAGACACCGTAAATGGTGGCGCGATGCGATTTAGATGATAATGCCCGCGCAGAAATAATAATGGGCGTTCGTTGTAATTTCTGTATTTATTCGTATAGCGGTTTGGACCGTGAATTGGTAAATATTCAATGTTTTGTTAGCGTGTTTTGTTTATGAAATATTCACACGAATAATTTGATTTTTAAAACAATACGACCTGTAGTGTACGATGCTTCCATATTACTTAAGGTTTGTATTGGACTTGCCGTGAATATGCCGTTACAGGCCAGTGCTTATGCACTGCTCAAGATATTATTCATTCACACAAATAACTGCTGAACAAAGGCCTACCCATAGATTTCCTTATATGGTAGTTTTTTATAGTTGTAACCACAGTTCTTTATTATTTAAGGTTGTTAGCAGGCAGATGCTGCTATTCATCTCCTGTTTGAGTTTCCCTCTGTAGCCTCTTAAGGCGCCCACTGGATAATAAGAGGTAATAGATTCTCTTCAGCGGCAGATTTTGGGTGACAGCATTTTGGAAAAAGAAATCACAGCGGCAGTAACATTTTAATGATGATAAATCTCAAAAAATACGAAATAAAATATAATAAAAACCTTAACATTGAAAGTTCTGAAATCTAGACTATCTACATACAAGCACTTGCCAAGAGTGGGGGATGATCATCATCATCATTACAGCCCTTCACAAGTCCTCTGCTGAACATAGGCCTCCTCCAAGGAGTGCCACAAATCACGGTCCTGAGCCACCTGCATCCATCGACTTTCTTACCAGTTCGTCACTGCATCTAGTGGGGGGACGCCCTACACTACTTCCGCGAGTACGAGGCTGCCACTCGAGAACCTTTTTCCCCATCGGTTGTCGGTTCTTTGAGCTACATTGCCGGCCAATTACCACTTCAGCTTACTAATGCTTTGGGTTATGTCGGTTACTCTGGTTCTACAGCGGATATCCTCATTTCTAGGTTTATCACACAGAGAAACCCCGAGCACAGCCCTCTCCATAGTTCGCTGAGCGACCATGAGCTTCCTCATAGGGCCAGCAGTGAAGGACCACGTTTCACTTCCATAGGTCATCACTGGCAACACGCACTGGTTGTACAGTCTAGTTTATAAGTTTTGAGGTTTACCTAATGAGAAGATATGCCGCAATTTACCGAACACTGCCCAGCCGAGTTGAATCCATCGATTAACCTCTCGGTTGAAGTTGGACTTACCTAGTCGGACTATTTGTCCCAGGTAAACATACTCGTCAACAACTTCGAGCTTAGTGTCCCCAACAACTACTGGCATAGGTGTGACATGAACGTTACACGTGACTTTTGTTTCGTACGTGTTCATCTTAAGACCTATCCGTAGGGAGACACTATGGAAGTCATTGAGCATAATACTTAGGTCTAAATTTCGACGGAATCAAAGGCCTTCTCGTAGTCCACATACGCCAGACATAGTGGCAAATTGTACTCCTCGGATTTCTGTACAATTTGCCAGGGTATGTATGTGGTCTATGGTACTAAAGCCTTTTCGGAAAACGGGTAGTTCGGGAGGCTGGAAGTCGACAAGTCTGCGTGCGAACCAATTCGTAATGACTCTCGAAAACAGCACGTAGAAGCGGCTCAGAAGGCAAATCGGTCTATAGTTCTTCAAGAGAGCGTTGTCGCCTTTCTTGAAGAACAAGACCACCGCACTTCCGCTCCACGCCTCCAGTGTAGTGCCACAATGGAGGACGGAATTAAAGAGCTTCTGGAGGACTTCAAGTAACGGTTTTCCACCCGCTAGAAGCTCCGCTGTAATTCCATTCTCGCCTGGGGCCTTGCCGTTTTTAACGTGCTGGAGAGACATTCTAATCTCGCTCAGACTGACGTCCGGAATACGAGTATCATCGGAATAGTGTCGAATAAGACTTGCACTTGGATCGTTACTCACACTTGCCAGCTGCCCATAGGACCTCTCAATTTCGCTCAAAACCTCTGGTGTCCCGGAAACGACGCTGCCACACTCAGTCTACATTATGGTGTTGTATTAATTTTAACTAATATACATAAACTGTAGAAGACTTGCCTTTTTTTAAGATACTTCCAAAAAGGGGGGGTTTGAGTTTGTGAGCGGCAGCATTTTAACTCTGGCGACCCTAGGTGGCAGCAACCCAGGCTACACTACTGTTGCCTATTTTTGTTGTGATCCACTTTAAAGAGCAAGAGAGACAATATTACAGGCGGTGAGACTATTTTTCCTTATTATAAGAATTCATTACACCTTACTCATCTGGTGTCACAACGCATTATTTCCTTTCTTTGGTTGCAGATGCTCCATGAACAGAAGTCACATACCATAAGATTTTTAAATATTATAAGGCAACGCTTGACTGCTATACCATCTGAAATAAAGTGGTGATGCAGCTGAAGATGGTAAATTGCACTGACTTAGCTTAAAAAAGCTTATTCGCTCACATTATAATCGGATAGAAAGGCAGATTCTGAGAGATTATTTCAATCCTTCGCTGTACGCATGACGAACAACAAATCAAACCGTTTAGTTTGAATGCGCGGTATGTGTGTAACAAAGGAGTGGTCGTCTGGTTGTTCAATGGTGAAAGAAAGAGGGAATAATTGTTCTGCACACACTCTCCGAAATCTATCCTATAGATCGGCGAAAAGCTGGCTTCGAGCCTTTACACCTATGCTTGAGACTAGAAAGATTGGCTTCAACTAGGTTAAGGTCACCAATTAGCCGGGGCTGCAAAATGCGGCTAATTGGTGACCTTAAACCAATTAGCCGCATTTTGCAGCCCCAGCCCAATATGGCAGCAATACTCCATGCACGACCAGACTTGCGTTTTATATAAACCGTCCAAAGCCCTGATTCGAGGGAACCTCAACTGCCAAAGAAGGTTGGAAAATAAAAAAGGATAACTACATCTCGGAAAGATGGAGTCAAGGTGGGCCGCCTACTTTTCTGCCGACTTCCAAAAAGGAGACGGTACTCAATTCGACTGTATGTTTTTTTATGTGTGTTACCTCATAACTTTTTACTGGGTGAACCGATTTGGATGATTCTTTTTTTATTTGAAAGCCGGTACTTCTCGTGTGGTCCCATTTGAATTTGATCATGGCCAAACCAATAGTTTGAGTTATTCTTAATAACTCATATTGAAGTCGGCTGTACAAAATTTTAAATTTTAAATTATTGCAGTAAAGAGACAACGCTTGGACTACCAGCTCGTTTGATACTGTAATAGTAAAAAAAAATATCTAAAACCTTATCTCCGCTGAAATAATACCATAAATTGTTACAATTCCAATTTGACTTAAAATACAACCAAAGCAACATTGCAAGAAAACAAACGTTTTGTAATAATAATAATTCTTGCCGAACAAAGTAATCTAAGCAATCAAATACATAATACAACCTTAAACCATATATAAAACAAAGCAAAGCGCCTGCATGCTTAATTTGATATTTAAAGGTGCTGCCTGCCCACGGAGGTACCTGACAGCCCGGCGCGGCGCTCTCATGCATATTCATGTTGTGTGATTAATCACGCAGGAGTGTACCCCCTACCTAAAATACCTACAAGATACCAACATAGATATTTATCTACATATCTACATTTCTCATTGTAAACAGTGTTGCCATTCTGAGAAGATATACCTATTTATTTAAGTTATTTAAGTGCAGTAGCCCCCCCAATAAAATATATATCAGTTTCTCTATACGTTGATAATTGATTAGTATAGAGAAAATGATTAACTCACCGCTGTATTCCAATTCAAAGGGTATAAAGACAGTAGAATAATTAAAAGAATAATAATAACACTACACAAGGAGTTCTATTTTATTCTATAGTTGCATCGATCACTAATAAAAAACTAGATTCACAATCAGTGACAAAAAATGTCCTTACCGAATGAGCGCCCACTCGAACATTTGTGTGCGCTTTTAATTTGTACGTAACTTTGTGAATACAAGGTTTAATGTGTATTTATTTCAACTAGAATTACGTCAAAACAATTGACGGCAGTTTTTAGAGAACTTTTGCATGGGATTGTGTATCTAATTTTTTTGTTAGTGATCGATGTACAGTTGTGAAAATTCATTCTTACTTTACAACCTTCTTTATTTCATATTGACTCCAGGTATCCATGGTCTGCAGTAGCAACTTTTTTATAGAATAAGGGTGACAAACGAGCACAAAGTCAACTTGATGGTAAGTGGATGCTGTAGCCCATAGACATCTACATCTATCCTCGATTATCAATCAATATGTGGACGCGTTACCACCCCTGAAGATTAAGATGGTAGACCTCGTTTACAGTAAACAGGTTCTCCGGTTCCCTACACTCACCATACGAAAGAATCAGCATTAAGCTGCTGTTTTACGCTGGTATTCTGTTAGAGCGTATTTGTCGTTCCCCGGTTGAGGCGACCTATTCGTGCTACAATCATAATATAGCTGCAACATGGCTCTACCAGGTATACAAGCCACTTATCGTCACTTGAACTATAAGCTTGTTCTCTAATATAATAAAAAAAAGTAAGTCTCATGGTTTTCGTTGGCATACCCTTGAGACGTGTGTTTCAACTTCCGATAATAATCGATAGTTGTAGCCATCTAATATATGACGCTACGAAATAAAATGTGTAACCTTATCATACTTTCCAAATATGTTTTTACGAGCGTATGTGTTACAGATGAGAAAATTCGTTTTCACACAAATAGTTTTTTTTTTCTAACGCTTGACAAAGCTACCTTAGTACCTTAGTTCGGTAGCCCAACTACTTTTTTTTATTTTTATTTATTTGCTTTTTAAGGGAAACATACAGTGCAATAATAAATTACATTATAAAACATATAAAAGTAATCCTAAAAACCAATGAAGTTTCCACAGATATCTAATACATAATAAAAGCTGACCACCACAATATTATGCTGTATAAAAATTGAAGAAATATAAAAGAATAAAATTAAATGGTATATATAAATTAATTTTATTAAAATTAAAAATTTAAGTGACATCGAAGTAACTATCCACCTGATGGTAAGTTGTGGCTTAATATTAAAATAATATTTAAATCCAATCTAAAATAAATAGATGAAACGGTGTCCCGTAACTGGTAATACTGCAAACAAGGCACTTGCCACTCAAAATTCGGCAACGCGAAAATGTTTTACGAAGAGAATTAGTTAGCATAATTAGCTGTGACAAAATTGAGTACAAATTTGAAACACAAGGCAAAAGAGGAATTGCTATCGTATAGTAAATACCTCTTTCTTCTTCTTTTTGAAGTACTCGTAGAAGTCTACAGCTGGTTATCGAAATATTACTAAAGTTTATTAATTCAGTATGTCCTAATATAACTCTTAATTTAAAAAAACACATATTCATAACTATATCAAAGAAATTTCCCTTTGTCAAAGGATTAAAACTTAATATATATATATATATATATATATATATATATATATATATATATATATATATATACTACAGCTGGTCAGCACCAGGCAGACATCGTTCTGCCCTTTCCGACGACCATTTGCTTTCCTAAAAAACTCCTGAAATTAGCAATAAAAAAAATTGAGGATCACACACTTATCGGAATAATATAATGAAGTGTAATGGAATGTAAGTCTGTGGCCACAGATTAACCCCTTTACCGAAGAGCGTGTTAGGATAAGTCACGTAAGTATAAGTCGGAATGCATTGACACAGAACAGAACACTATTACTCTCTCCAGTTATCATCACTTACCATTACCTCACAATACAAAACAGCAGCGTATGTCCCTATTACGCAGGTATCTTTGAGAGTAACTGTCTCAGTCCCTGGCCGAACCGACTCATTAGTGCTGCAACAATAATAATAATAATATTATGGTGGGTATTTAAATAGTTTTCTCATCTGGCTGGGCTGCACAAATACATTGAAATGATAAATATACATAAATATAAATATATTAATATAGTGAAATAAATATATAAAGAATACGTAAATAAATAAAAATCCAACCAGATGGAGCCTTCGGCAGGGGTGACCAAACGGCCGACGATTACAGGGAAAGGGAAAGAAACTGGCGGACGATGTGGGCGGTATCGAGGAGCACCGCCTTCTGCATTCGAGCCCGGAGCGGTCCGTCACGGAGCCCAGTCGCCTCAGATGACTCGAGAGGCTTACTGGGATTAGCCCGTTCGCAGGAACAACTACACGTATAATTTCGGTCGGCAGGTGACCCCACATGTCGGTTACCTCGTAAGCCAGGTCCAGATATTTTGTTCGCTTGTCTGTTTCGGCTTTCACGAGGTTCTCGTCATACGGAACGGTAAAGTCGACCTAAAATATCCTTGACTGTGCCCGGTCCATCAGCACAATATCAGGCTTATTCGCAAAAATAGTCCTGTCTGTGATGATGGCCCGGTCTCATTAGAGCCTGGCGCGGTCATTGTCGAGCACGGCTTCCGGCAAGTAAATGTAATAAGCCAATTTCCGATCCACGAGACTGTATTTCACAGCGAGCTCCTGGTGTAGAATACTGGCTATTAGGTTGTGCCTGTGCAAGTACTCAGAGTTAGAAAGTGCCGAACAACCGGAGATGACATGACAAACTCGACAGATCGCGACAGTGCCATACCTTTGGATGTATCTCCGATAGTTGTTGCTCTTAATAACCCGATCCTGTATCGCACAGACAAAATCCTCCGTTTCCCCGAAGAGGTCACCAAATCGTAGCCACTGGAGGGAAGCAACTGTGTCTACGAAAGGCTCATGTAGAGCCTTGTAGAACCTCCCGTGGAGCTCCTTCTCCTTCCATACCTTCTCCCGTTTGGAAATGCGTTGTACTGCCGGGTCTTGCCATTGCTCGTTGGCTAAGGATAGAGGGGTAAGCCCTTTATCACAAGAGATGACGTCCCTATAGAATGGATCATCCGATCTCGTCAGCAAGTAATTACGAAGGCTGCACACTTCGCAATTATACATGGTAAACGCGCTTAAAAAGCCACGCCCACCATGTTTCCGCGGCAAGTACAGCCTCATAATCGACGATCTCGGGTGAAGCATCCTATGGAATGTTATAGGACTTTTCTATCCAGGGCGTTAAGTTCGGTTTGAGTCCACCTAAGTATGCCAAAGGCATACATGAGGACAGGCATGACCCAACCGTTATATGCGTGTGTCTTATTCACACTGGATAAAAGGCTGTTAAGCACTTTGGTCAAGCGCGCATAAAACACATCGCAAATTGACTGTTTCATACCCGCCTCATCGATACCGATGTTCTGTGACATACTCTATATTGATTGTGTATTTTTTTGCATTTTTAGTTGGTTCAATTGCCGGCTTAGGGAGGTTTTTTAAAAATGTTTCAATGTGGCAATTCTTATTTTGAAAAATAAAGGAATGTTTCCTTTAATTAAAATTTAATATCGTCAATATTAAATGTATTTTCCCTTCATGTACCGATCGTTTTTCCACCCTGTATATTTAACTTCTGTCCATCATTAATGACCTGTTGTTTTATTCAACTTTGCATGCCGTTAGAAAATTAAAGATAAGAATAATACAGTGTTACAAATTTCAAGTTAAGTTTTGGACGTGGTAGAGCCATGCTGCAGCTATATTAGTGGTATAGTTGTAGCACGAATAGAGCACCGGAGACTCTGTTTACTGGAACCGAGGTATTCCATCTTAGTCTTCACGGGTGACGAGGCATCTGCATTTTGATTTGTAATCGAGGATAGATGTAGATGTCTATGGGCCACAGCAACCACTTTCCATCAGGTGGACTGTGTGCTCGTTTGTCACCCTATTCCTTTAAAAAAGCATTATTATAGATTATAGATATTACGATTTTAAAACATTCGCTCTTTACTCGTCCTTCTTTTTTCCGTAAATATTTTTTTTTCTCGAAGGCTTCAAATTATTCAAAATTAAGGAGTAGCCTCTAAGTTTCGTCCTAGTCCAAACTTTTTTATTTATCTACTTTTTTATAAAATTGAATATATTATGTATATAATGATAACTAATGAATATATTATGATATATATAATATAATGATAAACGAACTCACAGCTAGACTAAGTGACCACTGAAGTCCACGGATATAGGTGGTTGGTACCCACTCTGTACCTACCTACCTCTAATTATAAAATAAATTAAAAAAAATGTATTCATAGTAGCACTGTGTTTTTAAACAGTAAACGACCGGGCAGTAAGGATTGAAGGTTATTTTCTTTTACCAAAATATTATTTTTGTAAAGTTTGAAATCTAAATAATATTTAGAAACAGTACAATATTGTATATATTATGTAATTGATAATTATAATTTAAAATTAAAAATTTTGTACAACCGACTTTAATATAAATTATTAAGAATAACTTAAAAACGATTGGTCAGACCTTGATCAAACCACATGTGGATCACATGTGAAGCACCAGCTTTCAAATAAAAAATAATCACCGGTTCACCCAGTAAAAAGTTATGAGGTTATGATAAAATTAACACACGTAAAAAACATACAGTTGAATTGAGTACCATCTCCTTATTGAAGTCGGTAGAAAAGTCTTGATTTAAATAAATAAAACATGACGGGGCAAGCAATTAACATTTCTTATGAAGTAAAACTTTTAAAAAAATAATTTTACGATTTATTGTTTTTATCTTCATATGTTGAGTAGACCAAACCTTTCCTGTACAATTTTTAAGTAATTTTCAACTTTTGGTCCGTCCTTTACAAAATCCTAGTCGGCCTTACTAAAACTAAAATTCAATGTACGTAAATCATTATTTCAAACACCGCCACTATATTAAAATCTCAGTATGATTTATTATTCATTTAATTTTAATAAAGGACAAGCATACGCTGCGCGTGCCCACAATTTTTTCGTTGCTTTCATAAAAAATAGTTTGCAATGTCACCGCTAAATCCGTCTACCGAATATAAAAAAAATATTAGCATACGGAATCCATATTGAAGTCGTATTCTTTCTTTAAGCCTACATCTGTCAGTGGGCGGACGATATGCATTTGGCTTTTATGCAAATTAACCATACTGTTAGCAGTGTTATTGCAATTTTGTTAATGTTATTACACCCCTGGCTTTGACAAATTGTTAGTAGGTATAACCGGTGTCAATAAATTATTTTTAATTTTTGAAGAATTGTTGTGTAATGTGTGTATGAAACAAAATTGTGCATTATTCAACTGCAAGAAGAAATACTAGTACAAATCTGATAATTAAATTGTTCTTAGTCTTTTTTTCCTTAAATGCTTCGGGAGAATATAAAACCTCGGTTACCTATTTCGACCGCAGTACTGTTGCATTCACAAGCTATGGGGTATTCTGTCTATTAGTGACAGCAACTTCGCCCACGTGTAATTTAGGGTTTTAATTATGTTGCGCGGCACCCCAATTCTTTTTCTAAAATATAAGTAGCCTCAGTTACTCCTTATAACTTTAGCTATCTGCCCGTCAGTCCCGTCGAAATCGGTCCAGCCGTTTTGGAGATTAGCCGGAACAAACAGACAGACAGACCGACAGACAGACAAAATTTAAAAAATCTTATTATGTTTTTGTTATAAGTACTGTATATGCATTTAATAAAAAGCTGTTATTGTGACATTACAAACAGAGAATTCAATTTTATTTATTTGTATAGACTAGCGACTCGCCCCAGCTATGTCTAGTATTAAAGTGGCGCCATTTAGATTTCTTAAAATAAGCATCAATCAATCATTTATTTTTTCAATTCGATCTCACAAAATATACTACAAAATTTTCGGATAAAATACAGCCTAGGTCACACCTTACTCCATCTATACGTGAAGTTTCATCGCAATCGGTTCAGTCATTCCGAAAATTAACCCGGACCGACAGACAGTCAGACAATTTTAAAAATGGTTATTTATGTCTTAATAGTATGCATATATTATGGGAGGGGGGGGGGGGGGGTTCAGGAGGAACCTATGTTATATTTTATCAAAAGAACAAAGTTATTGTTCTGAGACCTATTTTCTACGGTTACCAATACAAATATGCCTATAATAGATGACTTATGCCGAAATACTCAAATGCTACTCAATTTTAAGATGCCATTAAATCTCATGCTGTCTCTATCACTTTAAATCAAAGTGACTGTGACACCACGAGACTTAACGACATCTTAAAACTAAATACTTAACGTTTGAGTATTTGGCCATTAAATATAAAAAAAAAACATGTAGTATATTTGAGTTCTTTTTTTTGCTTTGATCCTTTACTAACAGCCTCACGCCATAATCAGCCTTTATTAAAATATGGTAGTTGCCTGCTATATAATATGCTTTAATATTATATTATTCGGACCCCTCGTATAGCAGGATGATAATACCTATTATATACTAAGGTTGGGAACAGATGCTAGTTAGTCTTAAACTACGCGGTTCCGATATTAAACTTATGCGATAAGATCGGCAGCAGGTCGGCCGCAATGTCATGGATAATTCACTAATTAAATTTTTACTGAAAACTAAAGCCCAAGGTCAAAATCATTTAGGGCGGATTCGACCAAAAACCATGTTACTTCAGAGTAACTAACCCTCGAATAATTTTACTGTTTGGTCTTACTCTCAGATAACTTCGTTTGCGTTTTTCCAACACAAACGTAGAGTAGCTAATACTGGGTATTGTTGAGTCGGTAAATGAAAAATGAATGAACATGTAAGCCAACTAAAATCGAAATACAATTGTTTATATAGAGCAATGCAAGGTTTTCTGTCCACTTAGTTTTGCCGGATTATATTAGTGTCAACTGTCACTGAACACTAGAATATTAATACGAGTCGAGTTGTTCTTTTTCTTTTTTCTTTATAAGACGTTACTCGTGGAGGCAGTTTACAAACACAAATTGCACAAGGACAAACATCCAGACCCGGAACAATTATTTGTAGGTCATACAAATACTTGTTCCGTGCGGGATTCGAACCCGCGCCCCCCAGCGCAAGCAACTCATTGCTAAGCCACTGCGCCATTGAGCCGTCGAATAATAAACGTTGTTAGTTGATTATTCTTCTAATCTTATTCTTATCTTCTATATTTCGTAAATGTTGCATTATTTAAAAAAATAATCCCTACAATTATCACAAAAATACAAGAAACTATAAATGCACAACGATAAAATATCCTACTTTTTCAACAGAGCATACGAAAACAGCTGTTAAAATGTAGCGACCGCCATTAAAATACTCTGGGATAACTTGTTTACTCCATGAATTTTGGCGGTAAAACAATTTACAGATAGACAGTTATACCTGGGTTAAGGTTTGGTAAAACGAAAGTTCTCTGACTCGAGAGTAATTAGTGATTTTATTCTCAGGATAAGGCTTAGACAAGTTTGGTCGAATCCGCCCTTACAAGGAAGAACATCAATTGGCGCATTTTTGAAAAGGCTTTGATCCAGAAGTTGAAAAATTACTGATAAATATGAATTAAGGTTAAATTCCGTAGCCGACTGCAGGCAGCAGCAGCAGGCGACATGTCGTCGCGACACTACTGCTTTCTATGTAGTTTTATGAAATACCTTTCGTAGGTAGCGACACGTCGTTTGCCGCTACTGGCCGAGCGGCAGACACACTGTCGCCCGACCGCAGATCAGTAGTGCTGCCAACGTCCGAGCGACAACACCACAGAGTACTTTTTATAGACAACACGTTGAATTTTTCTTAAAAAATGAGTTTCACCGATTCTGAGGAAGAGAAACTGATAAACCAGGTGGCCCAATATCCCGCACTGTACGATGCATCTCACAATAGTTATTTAAACAGTGTGAAATATAGGAAAATATAGGAAAGGAGTTATATAAAAATGGTAAGTACCTATTTTGTTTACATAAACAGACAACCCACAGAATATTCGGAACAGACTAGAACACGGGCTGCTGCCGCCTGCAGTCGCGTTCGGAATCATGACTGCAGCGACATGACGCCACGACATTTCACAGCGACATGTCGCGATAACATGTCGCCTGCTGCTGTTGCCTACAGTCGGCTACGGAATGTACCTTTATACTGAAATATGGATTAAATAACACTAAGATTTATTATCATCATCATACATACAGCCCTGAATATAGGCCTCCCCCGAAGAATGCCACAAAGCACGATCCTTAGCCACCTACATCCATAGACTTCCTGCATGGCTTACCAGGTCGTCACTCCATCTAGTGAGGGGCCGCCCCACACTTCACTTACTGGTAAGGGGCTGAATTATTAATATTATTTAAATTTTATTAATTTCATATTTTTTTTATTTTGTTTTTAATTTTAGGTGGCCAGTGATGTCAGTGGAGTATTTTGAAGATATTAGGTATATTTTGCGTTGGCTCTCGAATAAATAATATTCTGCAATTAGTCTGTGATTCTGTTGCATTTGCGACTGTCCATTTTTCGCTACACGAAACATTTCTGTAACATTGATAATAACTGCTCTGTGGATAAGCCAAGATATCCTCCTTTTTCCAACTTTTCTTCTTTTCTCGCAACACTGGTGGCAGGACGCGGGGTAGCGCGTCTCTACAAACTTATAGAGATATTATCGTGCAATAGGACTGTGTTATTATCACCTTAAGCGAGTGCGGTTATTATAATTACGATTTTTGTTACTTAGGCCTTATTAGCGGGTAATAAGGCCTTTATTACCATAGTACAAGGCCATAGTACAACTTAAATCTGTATAAGTGACAGAATATCGCCATTTTGCATGCGTTGCGTGTAAATTTTATACTAGTGAATAAAATAAATTTGTTTTCAATATGTGGAAAAAGAAGAAAAAGATTTGGTGCAGTAAAAAGATCATGTTAAATCTAAATTAAATTTATCCAACACTGTTCCCAAGTCGGGTCATAAGTTCTGTTAAAACCTTATTATTTAAAAATTTTAAATACTGGCTCTAGCCAAGTTCATCTATGAACTTCACCAATTTTAAATATATAAAGTTTGCGCTTGCCGAAAATAAAAATATATTAATTTTCATTCATTTTCAAATACGGAGTGATTGAAGAAAGGAGTAGCGGTTATCGCGTTACACCGCTGTGGTTACGCACCAAAAGATATTTTCAATATTCTACAAAAATTGAAAATAACCCTACGATTTGTTTATCGCACTATCAAACGATTCACTGAACATTCAAGCTTCGAAGATCGTAAGACGACCGGCCGACCTCGTACAGTTAGGGCACCCGCGATCATCAAAGCAGTGAAGGCGCGAATCCAAAGAAATCCTGTTCGTAAACAAAAAATCTTCGCTCTTCAGATGGACCTAAGCAGAACCACGGTCAAAAGAGTGATCAATGAAGACCTAGGACTATGAGCTTATCGTAAGAAGACCGGACATTTTTTGAACGAGTGTTTGAAAAAAAATTGGCTGGATAGATGCCGCGCTTTGTTACGGCGGTACGCGGGAAAAATTGGCGCGAAATTTTGTTTTCGGATGAAAAAATTTTTATCATCGAAGAAAGCTAAAATAAACAAAATGATAAGGTGTATGTACGTGTATGCCCACAGCAGTGAAGAAGCCAGCACGCATATTCCGAGGGTTCAACGAGGACATTATCCTCCGTCATTCATGGTTTGGCTTGGAGTCTCATATTCAGGCTTAACTGAGGTGTTTTTCTGTGAAAAAGGTGTAAAAACCAGTGCCGAGCTGTACCAAAATACCGTCCTAATAAACATATTGGAACCTATTTCTCAAACAATGTTCAAAAATAGACATTGGATATTCCAACAGGACTCTGCACCAGTTCATAGGACACGAAGCACGCAAAACTGGGTGATCGCCCGTGGAATTGACTTTATCGGACATGAAGACTGACCCTCTTCTATTTCAGATTTAAGCCCACTGGATTACAAGATATGGCAACATTTGGAAGAGAAAGTCTGGCGTTAAACCTCATCAGAATTTGGAATCTCTCCGAGCATCTTTGGCTAAAGTAGCGGCAGAAATAGATACGAATGTGGTACGTACTGCGATTGATGATTGGCCGCGTCGATTAAGGACATGTATTCAAAATATGCCCTTTTTGGCATTTTGAACAATGTATATAAAATTGTATTCTAAATTAAATTACCTTTAATTTCATATATAATTTCTATATAATTATCAAAAAGTGTATCATTAATTTTATAAAGAGTTTTCGACAAAACTTATGACCTGTCTAAGTATACGCGCTTAAGCAGCTTTTGTGCAGCCAGAAAATACAGCCTCTAGTATAAGAACGAACTTCAATACAGCTCGTATACAGCTTGCATGCTGCTTGGGATGCTGCGTAAAATAGCAGCTTAACACTGCTGTGTTTCGTATGGTGAGTGTAGAGAACCGGAGACCCTTTTTACTGGAAAAGAGGCATTCCATCTTAGTCCTCACGGGTGACAACGCATCTGCATTTTGATTCGTAATCAAGGATACCCTACTAGTTTGTTACCCTAATCTTATAAAAAAACACGTGGGAGACGGTTGACAATCATAGTACCAGACCTTTCAGAACGCTTTTGACGCTGCTTTCCATAGTCTCAGTCTTTCGCAAAAAAAGTGTAAATTTGCCAAAAAAGTGCAAGTTTCTGTTATAGTCATAATCTGCTATACGGATTGAAAGAGAACCATCTCATGAATGATAATTTGGCGAAGGGAAGGTATGCCTTAGAAAAAGATTTTTGAAATAATTAATGCAGAAAAAAGAGTTGACCAGGCTAATGAGAAAATGGTGTCAGGTGAAGTAGATACGTCCAGGTTTATGAGAAAACCGCTCCAGGTTCATTAGATACTTACAGTTTGGTGAGGAAACGTACGGAAATATAGTTTGATTATATTAAAAGATATTGTATTTTTCATACAAAATATTCTTTAATGAAATATTATTAATATAGACTACAACGGGACAACATTACTTATATAAAATAATTAAAAATCATATCTCGTAGTAAAATCTTGCAACAAAATTTAAATTATAATCTAACCGTTACATTTAAGAGACCGTTGAATAATTAATAACAAAATAGTATAAATCAAAATACTGTAACTTGTAATAAACATTCAAATATCTTGTTTCAAGTATAAAGTCACAACATAAAATGTAAATTCTTATAAAAATAAACCTAATAAAAATCTTGTATTTGACAAAACTAGAGTTAAATCACAGCCTCATAGTTACTCCTAATAAACAATTAAAAATTTTGTAAACAATAAATGTAATGTGTGAAATCTTCACAATATACATAACTTTATTAACATTTGGCAAAAATGTAGCATCTAAATTTAGTTACAGCTAAATTTAGTTAATTTTACTACAGAACTTAAGACATTTTATTGAAATCTTCATAATCTTGCTTGAGAATCTTATAATAATTAGCGTAACTTTTTCAATTTTTATGGCATCTTCATTATCATCTATTTAATTTTAAGTACGTATTAAAATTTAGCTTTCTTGTATTTTGTAAGTTTATTCGAAAATATCTCAAAGCTATCAGTGCTGTCGCTATTGTCAATAATATTATCGGGCTTATTTTCTCTTTCTTCGTCATAACCATCTTCTCCTAATATTTGGTCTAAGGAGCTCCTATGCAATTCAGAAGGTAGATCTAATTCGGATAATACAGAAAATGCAAGAGATCTTGTAGGCAAGGCCACAAAAGATGAAGATTCATTTGAGGGATTTATCTGATCAGCACTCTTGATTAAAATATTAGACAGAATCTTCAATTTTGGTGAAGAGCATTGTGTTTGGGTCCCTATTTTAGATGAAAACGATTCTGTATTGTCTTGTGGGCTACATGAAGGCTGTGTCGGTTCATGAAAGCTCAGATGTTTATCATGAGGACAACGATTTATCAATATACGGCAAGAACTTTCTGTACAACTGAGTGCTCTTAAGGCAACTATTGACTTTTTAGACTTATTCCACACTACCTGATGAACTTTTTGGGTACCTTTGTAAGGGCGGATGTTTTTTGGAAGTAACAAATCTTTTTCGAATATGTCGTAGTCCGATACTGTGTCAATGACAATATTACTCACATTTTGTTTCAGTAATTTTATAAATTCATCAAAATCTGGAATGTCATTACCACACTTAACAAGATTCACAGCAGATCGCTTTAATACGCCTCCGACTCCATCAGGAGCTCCTTTACCATGTCCCGCTTCTGTAAAATTCCATGTTATATGTTGTATATTTGGAAAACTCCAATTTAAGGCGGTTATTATATAATAGATTTTCAAGTTTCTGTACTGACTTCCGGCGGAATCAGAAATCATATGAAGGGTGGTTGTGTTGGGAGCATTTCTCTGAATAAACACAAGAAGCGGAACTAAATGAGCCCATACAGCTGCTGCGTCGTGTCTTGTATTAGAACTTGCTGTGGCGTAACACTTTGTCACCTTAATTTGGTTACAATCGAAGTAATACAAGACGCTCGTGTGTAAAGAAATTTGTTGTTTATTTCCTCCAAAATGTACTGACTGGATTTCCCTTGCATATTGACATTTGTAGTTTTCGGAAAAATCCATGTGAATAATTGCTTCATTAAGTTCTAAGTTATCCTTTAAATTTGTTATAGCTTGTCGTTGTGCTCTTATTCTACCAAAATGATTTAAAAACTTTATCAACATGTTTTCAAAAATAGTTATTGCTTCTTTTGGTGTAGTGTATATCTTTTCTTTTTTTGTAATTCTGTAAGACTTCTGAGTAGTGGTATTTTCTATTTTAGAGATCCAGGTCCAGTAAAAGAAATCAATAGTATTGTCGAATTCCATGTATGTGATACGTTGATTTTTACAATGTTCACATTTTCTAAATAAACAGTCAGAAGAATAAATATCACAGCAAATTTCTCGAAGTATTCCGGTGCCGTCATTTATCTTGACTATTTGGTTTCTGTGCAATGCTGTAGTCAGGAGTTGAAAATTTTTATGAAGAATACAAAGACATGTTTTGATTGGTTTTTTTCTAGCAGGAAATATCCAGAAAGGCCGAAATCGACAAAACGTTGCGTAACTTATTTTAGAGTTATTAGATTGTAGAAACTTTTTATGTAAGTTATAAAGAGAGTCATTAAGATATCGTTTTTGAAGTTTAGTGCCCCCCTTTTTTACAAACTCCTTAATTCCAGCAGCTACACAACTGTTTTCATCATCTTCTAAGAACTTTTCTACTTCTTCCTTATTTTTTTTATGGTTGATATCTTGAGTCTTATTTTTATTTCGAAATATAGCGCGTAATGTTCCCATCGTCCTTTTAGCCTTTAAAGGTTGTTTTATGTGTTGTTTAAGTGCATCTGACAATTTTTTTTTAGCATCATGTGTTTTGAGATCCTTAAAACTCTTCACCAGACCATCACTTAATGATTGTTCTCTTCTCTGTATGTCTAAATTAATGTTTGGTTTGTCGTTTAAGCTTGTAAGATCCAAGATTTGTTTCTTATATACATTATTCATTTTTCTGAATGTTTCTAACTGAGTTTTAAGAAATTCTATATGTTTGTCTTTTTTATATCTTAATTTTCTTAGTCGAGTTTCAGGACTGTTTCTTCCACTAGAACAAGGAGTAGATATCGGTGAAGTAGATGAACATACAACTAATTTTGGTGACTTCTCTCTTGAGGCCGTGGCAATAGTCTCTTCAGAAGCTGACATTCGTGATCTTTTTGGTGTTGTTGGGTTGCCTTTAGTCAGTTCATTTACTTCCTGAATCGAACTTTCCGTGTCACTTGGGGGTGGGCTATTACAATCTATAAAAGCCTTTATTTTAATTTTTTCTTCCTTCTTACGGTCATAATACTTTTTAAAACTCTCCCTCCACTTTTTCCTTTGAATTCTTTGCTGTCGTGGAGTCATTTCATTAATAGGAAGCACTTTTTTCTCTTCTTTCCTACTTTGGTATTTAGCTTTATTTCTTGCTTTATATTGAGCATATAGAATGGGATCATTCTTAATTTTTTGGTACCTTCTTTTTTCATCCAGTCTTTTCTTTTTAAGTTTTTCTTCACGATTTAGTTTTGATGATTTAGGCCTCCCCATTTTACCTGACACAATAATTTAAATATGAATTTATAATCTCATTTAAGTAGATAGATAGATAGAATAATTTTAGTTATTAAGGGGCTACTCCATGCGAACGACCTTGAGCATTTGACCGCTTGCTACAATATTAATATATTGTAGCGAGCGGCTCGCCGGAAGAAATATGTAAGACGCCACCTATTGTACGAAAGTAGTATTATTTTTTCAACATCAATAAACTATTTTATGGAAATACACAGCGTACAAAGATAAATGTATTTTAATTTTTTTATTCTGTATATATTAGTTGCATTATATTAGAATTATGTATTTTCATATATTATCTAATTATGAAATTTTATAATTAATTATATATTAAAACTGAAGCATTGAAAATTGTGAGTTTAAAAGATACCTATTCACTATAGGTAAATAAATAGATAGCTCGGCTTTTGTACAAATATTTGGTGCAATAAAAAATAAATAAATAAATAGGATGTTTCGCATATGTGTTTTTGATTATTGTTAATTTTTACGTGTCACGTATTGAAAAGTTACCTACTAATTTTTGAACTTATGCTGGCAGATATTATCCTCACCCCAATGATTGATGAGGATGAAAATCAATTTTATTTCTACATACGTAATTATATTTATTTATACATAAGGGTAACTTTAATAAAGGTAATACAAAAATCAACAAGAAGTATAAGGGTTCAATCTTTCAATTTCAGTTGTAAAAAAACGTTACCCCCACACTAGGATTTTCTCCTGTGTCGTGGAGGCAGTTTACAAACATAAATTGCACAAAGACAAACATCCAGACCCGGAACAATTATTTGTAGGCCATACAAATACTTGTTCCATGCGGGATTCAACCCGCGGCCCCCAGCGCAACAACTGATTGCTAAGCCACTGCGCCACCATGAAGCTAATACAAAGACTAACTTTGTATTTGCTTCATGGTCGCCGGGTTATAGCTAAAGTGACCATACGTCCCGTTTTGAACGGGACTGTCCCTTTTCTCGGTCTCCTGTCCCATTGTCCCCAAACAAAGCTCCGGGACACAAAATTGTCATGTAACTAGTTGGATGGAAGTATTCAAAGTCAACAATCTTCAACATAATTTTTTTTAATCGAATATATTTTATGTCTACCTGGTACGAATGCTCCGGTAGAAAGAGTATTTTTTTATTTTGCATAAATTGTGGACGTCTGAAAGAAACACTTACGGTTCCAGAGTTCTAAAGGCGATGTTGTTAACAAAGATAACAATAAAAAACTTGAGCAGAATTTTATTCTTATTTAAAATCATCACCAACTTTATTAAAGCAAATTTAATCCACTGACAAATGTAATTAATAATTAAAAAAAATATGTTGCATTTAATAATTACCGTCTATACCGAATATAATTTTATAGTGAACACTAATTGTATAAAGTTATAGTTTTTAGAGTATAAATAAACCCATGTCCTGTTATGAGTTAAAAAATAAATGGTCAGTTTAGTCTTTTTAGTTAAATTTAGTTTTAAAATTTTTTAGTTTATAGTAAAAAGTAGGTATATTAGTACTTTTTACCGAATTATAAGTATAGAACACCTTATGTACTCAATTATTTTTTGAAAAAGAAGAAAAAACAAGCAATAAATAATATACTATATTTTAGCAAAAAACTATAACTTAGTAATACTAATTATAACTTAGAACATAAATGAAAAACTCATAATTGACTTTTTGGCCCGACCCAGGATTCGAACCCGGGACCTCATGATCAGCAGTCGCACTACTACAACCACTAGACCAACGAGGCAGTACTATACCTGATAAGATATTGTGGTTGGGTGATAATATTGAATTAGCCTTTTATAGTGTAAATTATAATATTTGTCGAAATTTTAATTATAGATTCGAACCTTACATGCTAATGGTGCTTCATTTTTTTATTTGCATTTACTTCAAAGAAAATACACGCAAAAAGCTTCATCGCGCAGTAAAAAACACAACAAATATATGTATAACTAATACGAAAAATTATACCCAAAACAAACAAATAATACTACCTATAAATAACCTAATAAGTAATATTATTTATCGACTGATATTACGTGAGTGTATGCGGCGCTGGTCGACGCTCTAACGACACGGGCTTCGCGTCGAAGAGCTCAGGGCTCAATGACTCCAGCAAGCCCGTGAGCAGTGAATATGCCCAGATTTTAAAATAATTTCTTAATAAAATCAAATTTTGGTCTTTTGAAAAAAAATTTACTATAGAAATGTTCATTAATAAATTGCCTATCCATTGGTGTAAATCGCAAAATAAAATAATACTTACTTTACGAGGAGATGCATGTTATCAATAATAATTTCACATTTATGTGGTTTCGTTGTAAGGAGATTATATTAATATTTATTCCTTTAAAAAAAAATTGGATATAGCTTTTATGGAATCAAGATTATGTAGAAATATAATGTGTTTTTTATTTGTTGATATATCTTTTAAATAAAAAGTAGATAGCTTCTAAAAACCGCCCAAATAACGACTAGCGCGACATTTTGCTCAACCCGCGCCTTAAGAGTAAGGTGTAACCAAGAATACAATAAATTTGGTTAATAAGAAAAAAAGATAAAAAGTTCGACTGTTGTAATAATTGCAATTTTGTATTAAATTGAAAAATCAGTTATACACTTTAACTGATTGGTTTATTGAAAGATTATTCCTCTTTATACTTTCATAATTTAGAAGAAGATTAGAATCGCAGGTCAAATATTCCAAATAAGAAATAAATGCTTCATGATAATTTAATTTAAATTATATAATATGATTAAAATTGAAAATCTCAACAACCTGCACACTAACTCATTCACCTGATCGTTTTGCCCAGGTCAATTATAACCAGGTTATTGAGATTTTTTAGTTAAAATTTAAATTTAATCATAACCCATAGATTTAAGCTGATTTTATATATACAATTTCGAACACGACGCGATGTTATACAATATAAATAAAACGATTAATTTTAGTACCTTTTAATTGGGAAGAAAATATGACCAGAAAAAGTAGGACTTACTTCTTACAATTTTGTTTGATTCCGATAAATTCACACAGGGAAACTTCGGATACGTATATCTCACACAATCCTCGGAAGTGCACTGACTACGGTCGTCTTGCGGGGTGCGGGGCTCAAGAATACTGGAATGAGCTATTCTGTGCTGTATTTTAATTTGTGTTAGGTTAATTAGGAAGTCGCCCGACAAAATGTTATAGACATTTAATTTGCATAACATATGCTTTATAAATTTAAAATTCACATTAAATTTAATCTTTAGACTATACAATTTCCGAAAAATATTAGTATTTTACAATTTTATAATAACTTCTCAACAAACTTGAGCAAAAACTTTAATATTTGATCAAAATTGCTGCAGGTTAATTAGATTATCGGTACATTTCATGTATTACCAACTAAAATACTATAATAATACTATAGGATATACTTGGCCTTTATAGAAAAAATACTTCGAAAACGATATAATACCAGAATGTAAGCATGAATATTATGTCTATCTTACAAACAAACAAATCGTTTACGTCAGGTGAAATTACACTTTTTTTGCGAAAGACCCGAGGTATTTTACGTTTGGCGTAAATTATATAGAATACCGCCATATTTCGAAGATTTTTTGTGGCAATTTCTATAGTCGCCTAATAGGGTGATGAATACTCTTACACCACCACCACACCGCATTATTATTTATTAATAATAATAAATGACTGTAATCCTGCTACAACACAACAAATCTGAACATACTGTATTTTTTTAATATTAATATTTGTACCTCATATATAACATGTCTTATCGCGAATCTCACCAACAACACTTGCAATCAACTTCAAACGTTTTATTACGGAGCGATAGCGAATGCTCGCAATTGGGAAAATATCGGACGCGTCACGAACAATCGGGCTGCAATACGTCAGCGGTCCCGCGAGACCGCGCCGCGTGTCAGTCTCAGCTCTGACCCGCCTAATTTGTCACTCCATGGAATTCACTTAATTTTTCACATGACAACACTTTACATATGATTGACGTTGATAGGAAGAAGCTGTGCGAGGAACATTTTATTGTTTCGAAATACTACACTACTAAAATGAAAATGCTTACAGAATGTTGCATCAAATGCCTGCTCAAAGTTCAAATACTTAATAAACTAAGTTTGTATAAAAAGTATTATTCTAATATTAAGGAATTTATGGATGATAATAACCCCTGGGAAGGAGGTGAACGCTACCAAGCTATTTCTTGTTTTATGTTGATAATTGTGTAACATAGATGATTATAATGTGTTTTTTTTTAAAGTCCCGCTGGATTTCTTGCTGGTTCTTCACAGGGCAGAGATTTTCCGAACTAGTGGTAATTAAACAAAAGAATGACTTTCAGTAAGTATTATTTATAATATATATTGAATAAAAAAGTTTGTTTCTGTTTTTTTTTTTATAGGAGAGGGGGCAAACGAGCATGCGGCTCACCTGATGGTAAGTGACTACCGCCGCCCATGAACAACCGCAACACCAGGGGAATTGCAGATGCGTTGCCGGCCTTTTAAAAAGGAGTAGGCTCTTTTCTTGAAGGTCCCTAAGTCGTATCGGTCCGGAAAAATCGCTAGTGGTAAACTATTCCACAAGGAAGTTATGCGAGGAAGAAAACAAACGCACAGTGGTGGACCGCCAATCATCCAGATGGTGTGGATGGTTTCGGGAGGTCTGCCGCGATGTGCGTTCGTGAAATTTGGCGGCTGGGATTAATCCGAACAATTCCTCAGAGCACTCCCCATGGTAAATGCGAAAGAAAATGCTTCGCAATGCCAATGAGTCGAGCCGATCGGAAAGGACTCGGTCGTCGACGATTCGAGCCGCTCTGCGCTGGATACGGTAAGTGGAAGAAGCTGGCACTGGGGAGCCCCAGCCCAGAGATGGGAACAGTATTCCATGTGAGGCCGAACCTGCGCCTTGTAAACTTGCAGGCGTTGAGCCGGCATGAAATACTGTCCCGCTCTACTGAGCACGCCAAGCTTTTTAGAGGCCAATTTGGCCTTCTCTTCCAAGTGACCACGAAACTGCATGCTACTCGATATGTCGACGCCGAGGATTCCGATACTGGCTGAGGCAACAAGGGGAGTACCTTGAAACTGAGGAGATAAGACAAAGGGGTTCTTTTTAGCGGTAAACGCGCAAACTTGTGTCTTCTGAGGATTAAACTGGACTAGATTTAGTCGCCCCCAATCCGAGACTTTGTCCAGCAAAGACTCGACTTCAGACACAAGTTTGTTCCGGTACTCGGTGACGTTTTCCCGAGAAATATTGGCACGGCCGGTGTATAGAGCATCACCAGTGCTGTCATCCGCATAGCAATGAATGCTACCGGCTTGCAACATATCATTGATATGCAGAAGAAACAGCGTTGGTGATAGCACGCAGCCTTGTGGAACACCAGCGTTAATAGGCTTGTAGTCGGAGCATGCACCGTCTACAACGACCTTGATGCTCCGATCTGCAAGAAAGCTGGTGATCCAATTGCATAATTTCTCGGGAAGCCCATAGGAAGGGAGCTTCGAAAGAATTGTGCCAAACCCGATCGAAGGCCTTCGCAATGTCCAAACTAACGGCCAATGCCCCCCCTTGGACTCTACTGCCAACGCCCATCTATGAGTTAAGTAGACCAGAAGATCACCAGCTGATCGACCCCGACGAAAACCGTACTGGCGGTCACTAATCAGCTGGTGATCCTAAAGGTACCGCATGAGGTGGCAGTTTAGAACGGATTCCATTATTTTGGAGAACAAGGGGGTGATGGCGATAGGCCTGTAGTTGGACGGGTCTAAGCGGTCGCCTTTTTTAGGGATCGGGTGGACAAAAGCTGGCTTCCATGATTTCGGGACTACGCCTAGGGAGTAGGAGTACCGGAAAAGACGCGTTAGAACCGGTGCCAACTCCGGAGCACACGTCCTCAGCACAATTGGGGGGATTCCGTCGGGCCCACTCGACTTGTGGATGTCAAGGGAGAGGAGTGCTCTGCGAACCGAGCGCTGTGAGAACCGCACATCCGCCATGGAGCACTCACACCGCGGGATGGTCGGCGGTGTGTTCTCCCCGTCATCAACAATCGAGTTGGACGCAAAAAGGGAGCCTAAAAGGTCGGCCTTCTCTTTTGCGTCGTGGGCCAGTGAGTCGTCCTCCCTGTGCAGAGAGGGTAGTGATGGCTTACAGAAATTCCCTTGGACAGCCTTGGCGAGAGACCAGAATGCACGGGTTCCCGAAGGAAGGCGAACTAGTTTCTCGCCAATTCTGCCTATGTGCTCTGACTTTACCTTGGCAATAACTCTTTTGAAGGACCTGGAGGCGAAGTTATACTTCTTTTTAAGTGTGCTGGTGTTTACATCCCGAGTCACCGAAGCCGCAGCCCAGGCTTGATAACACTCCTGCTTACTGCGTAATGCAGTCTTACAGCAGCGACCAAACCAAGGCTGAGATCTGCCTCCGATGGGTACCACAGATGATGGAATAAATAGTTCCATTCCCTGTAGCACCACATCAGTGACAGAGTCAGCAACAGCGCTGGGATCATCCGGCGAGAAGCAAACCCGCCCCCATGGGTAGGAAGCAAAGAAAGACCGCATTCCGTCCCAATCCGCCGACCTGTAATGCCAAACACGGCGGCAACCTGCAGAACGCAACCGCGAGGGGAGCGTGAGTGGCACCACACTCCGGATCAGACAATGGTCCGAAGAGCCAAGAGGGGCATCAACGGAAACCTGATATCCGTCCGGATGAGAGGTCAGCAGAAGGTCCAACAGGGAAGGTGTATGATCCTCAACATCTGGAATCCGCGTAGGCGATGTAACCAGTTGTGTCAGACCATATGCCAAGGCAAAGTCATAAACAGATCTCCCCGCATGATCGGTTAAACGTGAACCGAGCCATTCGGCGTGGTGGGCGTTAAAATCGCCAAGGATCACGATCTCTGTTTCTGTTCTGTTTCTAAAAAAATGCATGTTACTAGTCAATCAAAATAGAAATTAATCTTTTGCTGTTACAAATTCAATAAATGCTTATTATTTTTATTTATTTATTGTGAAACATAATTCAAAATGGAAAAAAAGTAATTCGATAATTTTTTTTTAAATTTGTCGTTTCGTAAATTTGTAAATAATCGATACCAATATTTTGCAATATGATAGTCAAAAGGAAACAGTAAGTACCTCAGGTTTTGTATATGCAACTTAAAAATATAATTTGAAAAATTAAAATATAAAAATACAATAGAGATTTCGCTATCAAAAACTTAAGGAAACAGTATTTCAGCCACTAAATAAAAATAAAACAATATATAATGAAAAACTAGGCAACCGTTTGCTATAAAAACATAGGGTACCAAAAAGCGGGTCTCTACTACTCGCCTCTATCCGGCTCTGCCATTTATAAGCGCCAAAAAGTCTCTCTGGCCCTTCCCGGGCTACCTACACTATTAGGGTGACGAATTCTTCAACACCTTACACAGGTTTTTATTCTATACTAGTTGGCCCGGCTGACGTTGTTCTTCCCTTTCCGGTAGGGGTCGCGATGAGTTTCACTTCAAATTCACTCCGGACTCATTACAGTGCAAATATAAAATTTATTAACACAGTGCCACCTATCGGGGTCGGATCTTGTGATTTTTTTTAGTTGCACTAAAGCAATTAATAATACTGTGACTATGTCATTTTGATCTGTACTTGACAACAGATCCAACATCAGCAACTGTAGTTAACTTTTTTAACAAACAAATTTTAAAAAAGTCTACCCAATGTCAAACATACAGAGATTACTTGGCTAGAATCCCAGGTGAAAGATTATCAAGCACTAAACTACCACCACAATAATAAAAAATTAAGCTAAGGTAGACGAACTAATTGCGAGTAGAATATTTTTATTGGGAGATTTCTTTATATGGAAATGTCGATGTATGTACAATAAGTAAGTGATGCCATATTTTTCACATTGCTAAGTAAACACTCACCGTTCAACGGCGCAATGAAAATATTGCCCATTTATCTTTTCGTTTTTCCAGCTACCAAGCCTTTCGGTTTAACTGGTGTGAATTCGAAATGTGTGTGCATTGTCAGAATTCATTTATCGCGCTCGCTGGTATGTGAAATCACTATTTTGTTTGATACCATTGAGCCATTCCAATTTTATTTTTGCAGTAAATGGATTTTTCCGCTCCGTGTCACAAATGTAGCTTCGCTGCGTTACATACAACTCGCAGTCGATTTAAAGAGTTGTTTACATACTAAATTTAGAATAAACTATTAATATATTAGAGGAAAGAAATTGGCGACACTAATTTAAGATCCTATGATATAGGTACTTCGGATTTTTAAATTCTCTTGTAATTAGTTATTATTAGATTGTGTAGCTTTTAATAAAATTAAATAAGAGAAAGTTGAAGGTGCTTATTGTTGATATCGTAAAAAAATATTACATCGAATTGTGGGATCAGATAAAACATAAATACGATTTGCGTTATGCATAAATAGCAGAGCGAATTCTATAAACAAAAAACAAATTGTAAACCTATGCCCGATTTTGTGCATGTGTAAAACTTTGTAAGAGAAAAATTGTCACGATAATTGGTTACGTTTTTTTCATTATTTTTATGCGATTTGTTTTGTTTCTTGTGCATGCCGCTTTCACCACAATGTGCCGGCCTACACCGCTTACCCTTAATAAATCTGGACTGCCAGTACCTGGGCAAACTTAAAGTAGTTTTCTTGTCGTAACAACTTTTACGTGGTAGAGCTGTGTTATGGATGCAGCACAAATGGGTCAGTTCGACCGGGAAAGGACCACGCTCTCGCAGAATAATACCGTCAAATGGCAACATAATGCCGCTGTTTCGTATGGTGTGCTCGAGGCATGCTATTTTGGTCCACAGGGTTGACAACACATCTGCATTTTTATTCTTAATCGGATAGATGTTAGTGTCAATGGATCACAGTATAATCACCATTACTATATAAAAAACACATTATACCTATGACGTGTAACGTGGGCTACCAATAAATAAAAAGTAACATATATTTTACAGTAATAGGTTCACCTACATGATTTAATATATTATCATGGACCGGAGACGGAAATTTGATTTAGATTTGTATGGCATTCATTTAAAATATGACTGACTATCTGCGATTGCCATTTCCGTTTATAAAGCGTGAATATAGGATACTTATTATAGGCGATAGTAAAATATGGGAAATTATAGGCGAAAAATGTTTTTATGAATAATTCCATTTTCTTAATTTAATACAAAACTATAAAACCATAATGTAGAAATCACATAACTGTAGTTCTCTTAGAAGTAGAAATGATTTAGTTACGCCATCTATCCATGAATAGTAGTAAAAATGTTTCTACTCTCCGCTAGGTGCCGCAAATTAACATATTAATTCTCGATGATTATTTTTCATGTAGGTATATATTATTATGTCGATGGTTGTTTAGGCCCGCCATATACATACGTAATTCCGTTTCGAGATTCCGTTTCGGAATTTCGAACGGTCGGCCACACACAAACGGAATCCCGTTTTGCCCGCAAAATATCGAACGGAAAACTACCGTACGTGTGTGGCGGGTCATAGATTTTATATGGACTTGCTGCGTTCGGGATTCCGAATCGGAATATCGAAACGGAATTCCGTATGTATATGGCCGGCCTTAGAGTTTACAAAAATTATTTTAAAATATTCATAGTTAAGAACAAAGCAATTATTTATAAATTAAAATACATTTCTTTTTATCAATAAAAGAATGTACAACAATAATAATATGTACTTGTGGCCGATTATAACTATGACGGCAACTTCTGGGCAGAAGTAGAGCTACCACCATTTTAATGCTTTTGCCGCTAGATATAGTGCTTTCTTAACCGATTCGTTGCGGCGCCGATTTTCGACAACTTTTAGCTATAGCGGCGAACATATATTTCGTGACACGCCTGGCGTTGATGACACGCCTATTGTGCCATCAGCCATGTGTAAAAATAATTTTCTTTTTATGTTTTTTTCACTTATTTAGACCTAAGTTTAATTGACATCAAACATCAGTTACAAATGGAAGAATACTTGTTTTTAGTGGGTAGCTACGTGTTTTTCTACGTGTTTTCTTTGAAATTGAGAGTGACTTTTTTATGCAGAGATTACAAACCTTTTGTACTATTTTTTGTTTTATAAGAAATTATTTATATAAATATATAGATATACAGCTAAATCACCCTGGAAAACCTTGCTTTTTATTAAATTAAATTATATGATATATATGATAGTAGACGACGGTTCTACGCATTGTTTTTTTTTTAACGGGAGACTTGTTTTCCAGAAACTTATTTACAACTTGAGTTTGTTAGCGATCGCAATGAGTGCTATTATTTGTTACTTATTAGACTATTTTTCCACAACATGATTTAGAAAACCCACAAAGTAAAAAGAGTACCATGTACAAGTTAAAAAAAAATTTGTCAACCCCTAAAAATTACAAATTTTCATAATATCCAGATACAAGCTGTAGGCCTGAACTACTTGCAAAATAATGAATGTTTTGTTCTGGATAAATCTTCCAAAAACGCATTTTGAGCGAGTTATCACGATTTTTCAAAGGACACGACTCGCGTGTCATACGCCACGCACAAAAATAATAGATGGCACGCCTGGCGTGCCATCCGCACTGAACCGGTTAAGTCTTTTAACACCTAGCGGACGATTTAGCGCTTTTTGATTTCTATGAAATCACGATTTTTGCTTGGTGATGATTGGTTCTACCCAAATGTTCATTCGTTTCCAAAAACACGAACATTTAACATTCATTACTTTTAGCGAAAAATCTAGCGCTTTTTTGTGCTATACTCATTGAAGCAAGAAGTAAAAAAATACTATGCTAAACGACACTATGGAATAGCTCTATGGCGCCATACGTCACAAAGCACGGTCCTGAGCCACCTGTATCCATCGACTTCCTGCATGTCTTACTAGGTCGTCGCACCATCTAGTGGGGGGTCGCCCTACACTTCGCCTACCGGTACGAGGCTGCCACTCGATAACCTTTTTTTCTCCATCGGTTGTCGGTTCTTCGAACTATATGGCCGGCCTATTTCCACTTCAGCTTACCTTACTAACCCGTTGAGCTATGTCGGTCACTCTGATTCTACTGCGAATATCCTCATTTCTACGTCACGCACATAAACCCCGAACATAGCCCTCTAGCCCATAGCTCGCCGAGAGATCTTGAGCTTCCTCATACGGCTAGCAGTGAAGGACCACGTCTCAGATCCATAAGTCATCACTAGCAACACGGACTGGTTGTACAGTCTCGTTTTCAAGTTTTGAGGTATACTAAACGAGATGTCTCGTAATTTCCCGAACACTGCCCAGCCGAGTTGAATCGGTCGATTGACCTCTCGATCGAAGTTGGACTTACCTAATCGCACTATTTGTCCCAGGTAAACACATGCTCGTCAACAACTTCGAGCTTAGTGCTCCCAACAACTATCGGCATAGGTGTAACATGGACGTTATACATGATCTTTGTTTTATCCATTTTCATCTTAAGACCTATCCGTTGGGAGGCACTATTGAGGTCATTGAGCATAGTGCTTAGGTCCTCCAGCGATTCTGCCGTAATGAGTATATTGTAGGCAAATGCAAGGGGAGTGATGTACTCGCCATTGATGTTAATAATACCATTCTTGTACTATTATTTATTCTGTGATAATACCGTATCCTTTCCAGTCCAGTAGCTTGAATACGTCTTCCAATGCAACGGTGAAAAGTTTCGGGGACATAACGATACAGATGGCTCTGCACCTCTTCACTGTTATGAATGAAATTAAATAGGAGAAATTAAAGTCAATAATTGTACCAAAATATTTATTATCCTTCACTTGGTATAAAATAATAAAAACTAACGCCAACCCGCTTAACACAGAAAAAATATTCGAAGTAAAAAAAAAACAACAAAAGTAAAAATATTTAAAATCACAGACGATAGTTAAATGCTAGAGAGTAGAGACACTTCTTTTCAACAAGAGTAGGAGGGATGGAATGGAGGGAATACATATACGTTTTAAGAGACAAGAAATATTTTTACACTCACACACAGAATATTAGCACGAATTATTAAACATCGGTTCAATTATACAGGGTTATTTTTCAAAGAGTAACCAAATTTTAAATTTAAGTTCAAATATATAAATAATGATATACCGTTATTATAGTTTTTGTAAGTACGAGTAAATAAGGCTTCTACTTTTATTTGAAAATATTCCAAATTGAATGTGATTTCAACTACGCGTACGCGCGCTCCTCTGTGTGCGATTCAATTCACAGTTTTCGTTATTCGTCACCGATCGACACATACGAATGATTGCGTGCGTAGTAAAATAGATATTTATGAATGACAATCAATTAAATGGATATAATAATAGAAATTTTTTTAATTATTTTTTTTCACCATTTGCATATATTACTTATTCTGAACCTTCTCTGCAAATTTGGTCGGTTATTGCAAAATAACCCTGTATGTGTAAATAAAAATCACAAAATAAAAAAGTTGGATATAATAGAAAACACAGATAATAATTTAATTAAATTAGGGTTAACTTTAAATCATTGAGCAATAAGCCATTATAGTTTAATATTAAAGAATGAGTTGTGACGCTAACGTTGTGACATTTTGTTTGTGTACTTTACTAATATCACCATTGCTTTCGTTAGATAATGCAATAAAATAAATATATTTTACAATTTAGGTAGAATTTTAATATTAAGTTTTATAATATTTATATACGAGTCCAATTATATAATAAATTATTGTAATATTATTACTATTAACTCGTATATATTATTTTAATAATAAATAAAAATTTATTATTAATATAATATAGACGAGTAAATATTATTTTAATAATAAATTTTTGTTAATTTTATTTTAAGTCCTTTTTTAATTTAAAATATTATAATAATTTTATATGAACACAAAAGAAATTTCAGAAAGTCAATCATAACAACAATATTTGCTCGTGTATATTAATAGCGAACCCCTGATAAATATGAGTGCGGTTGCAACGCCGCTTTATATAATGTATAAATAGGTACACCTTTTTTCATCAGATATCTGTCTACCCTCTTAAAATGAGAGGGCCTTTGGCAGGTGCCCCGCATTGAGACATTTTTATACCTTTATTCTTTAAATATGAATCAAATATCACAAATTTCAATACTATTCAATATTTACAAATCTTATAGTCAATATATGGTAGCACAAATTTACAGTTGATAATCAAAATAATTCACAATTCTTTTATGACTAATTTTAAACAATAAAACTGATTTATAATATTATTACCAATATGGGCAATAAAGAGTCTATCAAATATAAAACAATTTTATTTTGATTAAAATTATGAAAATTTATATAACTATATTAATAACAAAATTTTAAATTCATTCATTTTTAACACGCTATTGTCAAAACGGTAATAGCAATATTTATTACATACATTTCCTTATCGCACCCATTCAAAGCAGTACCGTGTATTGTCTGTGCCCTGTTTCACTTATGGATACAATTGTAGTGATGTGCAAAGCACAACTGTCGATCAATATCACTAAATACGATAGAGATTATTGGGTACTTTCCTCGTCGATATAGTCCTGGTGACAATTCATTTGACACTGTATATAAATAATACAAGCAGATGTATCTAATTATTTTATGTGACTATAGCAGTATTGAACAAGTAGAATGAAATAAAACAAAAACAACTTATAACGCATACTTGCACCATTGCAATATCGACAAGGAAAACTCATAAGAGGGTTCAACTATGCATAGTAGAAAACGATGTTGAAGCAGTTTTTTTACTATAAAAGGTGGGATTACTTAGAATATCCGCATGGTGTTTGCGCAGCCGTGGTTCATGCGGTACTGCACGTAGATCATGGCGGAGTTGTGCCAGTAGTACAAAGCGCCCAGCACCAGTATGTGCCACCACTGGTGAGAGTGGCCAACGTAGTCCACCTTGCCAGGAAACCAGCGTTCTGGTATCTGAATAGTACAAGACGATACGGTAACTACAAACATAGTCTATAGTCAACAGTGGTAGAGCCAAACGGCAGCTTTTGCTGTCGCACGGATGGGCCGGCTCGAACCGGGGTGGTACCACGACCTCACAGAATACCAGCGTGAAGTAGAGGTTAACCTCTGCGTTGCGCTTGGTGAGTGCAGGTGGCCGGAGGCCCAGTTCCCCCCCCCCCCCCCATCAATATGGTAGTGGAATTAAATAAAAGACTACCCCAGGAGGGTACCAGCACCGCTGGAGAATCCCTCACTGAGCATCCACGACCAAAAAAACTCCACTCCTGAGCGTGGGTGCTCAGGCTGCCCCGTGTATTCTGGAGGGGGGGGGGGGGGGGCAAAATTCCGCTCGCGACTAATGCTGCTCGGGGCAAGCGGAGCAATACAACCAAGGCGACCCCTGTCACGCTATCCGTTAATTTTTGCTACATCAGGGTACTTCATTCCAACCATAACGCTGTCCATTACCATCTAGAGACGGCGAAGCCGGCCTTGCTCTTTGTAACCGAGACTCAGGTGTCCTCTCCGGCTGATACTACATATCTCTCCTACGGGCTGGAGTTTGCGTATACGTCAGAGAGGACATCTGTTTTCGACGCCTCGGCAGTCTTGAAGGTACGGACCTGTCCATCCTATGGCTGCGCGTAGACAGCGACGACCATCCCCGCGTCTACGGGTGCCTCTATAGATCCCATAGCGGTAATGCCGACACAGACCGACTCATCGACCACGTCCAAATGGCTGCAGACTCCGTGCTACAACAGGTCCCATCCGCAGAGATCGTGATACGCGGTGACTTTAACGCCCACCACGCTGAATGGCTTGGTTCTCGTTTAACCGATAATGCGGGTAGATCTCTCTATGACTTTGCCTTGGCATATGGTCTAACACAACTGGTTACTTCGCCTACGCGGATCCCAGATGTGGAAGACCATGTACCTTCCCTGTTGGACCTTCTGCTGACCTCTCATCCGGACGGATATCAGGTCTCCGTCGATGCCCCTCTGGGCTCTTCGGACCATTGTCTGATCCGAAGTATGGTGAGCTACCGGGCCTGGGCTTACGCATCAGCGTTCTGGGGATGTAAACACCAGCGCACTTAAAAAGAAGTATAATTCCGCCTCCAGGTCCTTCAAAAGCGTCATTGCCAAGGCAAGGTCTGAGCACATCGGCAGAATTGGCGAGAAGCTAGTTCGCCTTCCTTCGGGAACCCGTGCATTCTGGTGTCTCGCCAAGGCTGTCCAAGGAAACTTCTGTCAGCCATCTCTTCCATCTCTGCACAAAGAGGACGACTCACTGGCCCATGCCGCAAAGGAGAAAGCCGATCGGTTGAGCTCTCTCTTTGCGTCCAACTCGACTCTAGATGACGGGGGGAACACACCGCCGACCATCGCGCGATGTGAGTGCTCCATGCCAGATGTGCGGTTAACACAGCGCTCGGTTCGCAAAGCACTCTTCTCCCTGGATATCGACAAGTCGAGTGGGCCCAATGGAGTCCCCCCCATTGTGCTGAAGACGTGTGCTCCGGAGTTGGCACCGGTTTTAACGCGTCTTTTCCGGTACTCCTACTCCCAAGGCGTAGTCCCGAATTCAAGGAAGACTTTTTTCGACGCTTTGGTCCACCCGATCCCTAAAAAAGGCGATCGCTCAGACCCATCCAACTACAGGCCTATCGCCATCACCTCCTTGTTCTCCAAAATAATGGAATCCATTATAAACTGCCAACTCATGCCAACTCGTCGGGATCGATCAGCTGGTGATCTTTTAGCCTATCTGACTCATAGATGGGCGGAGGCAGTGGAGTCCAAGGGGTTAGTTTGGACATAGCGAAGGCCTTCGATCGGGTCTGGCACAAAGCGCTTCTTTCGAAGCTTCCTTCCTATGGGCTTCCCGAGAAATTGTGCAAATGGATCACCCGTTTCCTTGCTGATCGGAGCATCAAGGTCGTAGTAGACGGTGCATGCTCTGATTTCAAGCCTATCAACGCTGGTGTTCCACAAGGCTGCGTGCTATCACCAACGCTGTTTCTCCTGCATATCAATGATATGTTGCAAACTGGTAGCATTCATTGTTATGCGGACGACAGCACTGGTGATGTCTTATATACCGGCCGTGCCAATATATCTCGGGAAAACGTCGCCGAGTACCGGGACAAACTTGTATCTGAAGTCGAGTCTTTGCTTAACAAAGTCTCGGACTGGTTTTGATTTGGCACATCGCGACAAAACTCGCGTTACTATCCATACCATCCGGATGATTGGCGGTCCACCACTGTGCGATTTAGAAGAAGTTTTCTCCCTCGCACAACTTCCTTGTGGAATCGATTACCACCAGCGATTTTTCCGGACCGATACGACGTAGGAACCTTCAAGAAAAGAGCTTACACCTTTCTAAAAGGCCGGCAACGCATCTGCAATTCCCCTGGTGTTGCGGTTGTTCATGGGCGGCGGTAGTCACTTACCATCAGGTGATCCGCATACTCGTTCGCCCCCTCTTCTATAAAAAAAATACATTTTTACATACTTTATCAAATTATGAAGTTTTTGCGTCGTTATATGTACAGAAATGTAGAGCATGAATTTACAGCACAAGTTTTAGTACTCGTAATTTCAATATTATAAATTAATCTACTGCATCATCATTAAATTACTGCATCATATAATTAGAATTTCCTAGTAGTAGAAGTAAGTTCCTAAGTAGTGTCTAAGAACTTGGTTGATTTTCTATTTTAAGTAAAGATTAAAAATTTAAATATTTAAAAATATGCAAATAATATTATTATTTGGCTGTAAAAAAAAATCTTATGAGAATATAATGTTATAACGTCATAGCGTCATTACGTTATATTCTCAAACGATTTCTATAGATATTTTTGTTTTGACAACTCTTAAAAAGTATTTTTAGTTTATTGTCAAAATACGTAATTGAATCCTCTCAAATAGAGATTTTTCAAAACGCCTGTTTTTTGCAAAGATTATACAAATTAAATTAAAAACAAATCACATGTATTTTATCAATTTGAGATGATATTAGTGTATTTTATTGATAACACTGTGATGCACAAATCTGTGGGTAGGTAAATAATAAACAAAACGTTTCGCTAGAAATAAAATATGTACGAGTACAAACGCGTTTTTCGTTTTAACATTAAAATGTGCATGGCTGAGAAAAAAGAAGTTGTAAATGCGTGCACGAGCAAGACAAGTAATTTAAATACCAGATAAAAGATCTCAAATGATATAAAAATAAAAAATAAACTTAATTTTACCTTGAAGGCGTAAATGGCGAACGCCGTTCCACTGATGACGTACATGCCAATTACTCTGGGAAAGAAAATCTGGAAACAAAAAGCAATAATATTATATCAAGAACAATTCAACTGGTCATGGAATTTTTTTTCCATATAATCGTAGTTTAACAATAAAAACTAACATTGCCAATTTGTGAATCTCAATTATAATGTTATCAATTTCATTTAACAATATTAATTTTAGTTTTTTTAGTAGTAATATATTAAATTTACAATAAAAATACTTTAAAATGTTTTTAAGCATTATTTAAATCAAAGTTACTAAAAAATACTTTAGAAAATTTTAGTTTCTTCTTCAAGTTTAATATATGTAGATGGTATTTGGTGGCTGAAAGAACATATGACAATATTAGCGTGACAGCTTAGTTTCATTCACATGACGGTAAGTGGCCAATTGCAGCCAATGAAAATTGCAATACCTAGTTTTAAACAAAGTAGATCCCAAATGCGATGTCACCCAGAGATGGTTAAGTCATTAAGAAGATGTATTTAATCAAATTAAATCATTAAATATTTTTTGCCAGTTTCAAAATAAAATGTATATATTACAATAATTTAAAACTAAAAATTTTGTACAACCAATTTCAATATAAATGATTAAGAATAACTCAAAAACTATTGGTCAGACCTTGATAATTAATTAATATTTATATGGGACCACATGTGAAGCACCAGCTTACAAATAAAAAAAGAATCATCGAAATCGGTTCACCCAGTAAAAAGTTATAAGGTAACACACATAAAAAAACATACAGTCTAATTGAGTACCGGCTCCTTTTTGAAGTCGGTAGAAAATAAAATTAAAACATATTTAATTATTAAACTTCGCCATACATTAGAGGCTAAACGATTCACACCACAAGACGAAATGAGGTGATGAATTCTTAACCCCATTTTTCGTCCACTTACACCGCCACATTAAAAATATTTCTAAGAATTACTACAGAATGTTTCAAAACGTTTCCTTGGGCATGTCTCTTACTATGGCAATTGAGGTATATAATGCTAAATATATCATATAATTGAGAGTATAATACACGATAATTTCACCATATTACCTGAACCATGGGGTTATCAAATCCGCCCATAACGTAGGTCCAGTGAAAGGTGGGCAGCACTCCGTACGCCGCCCAGCCGATGAACACGCACATCTTCACGGCATAGGAAACGTTGAAGCGCGGCACTTGCAACGCCATCGCCACACCAAATATCACGGTCACTGTGATCATGTAGAACGTCTTCAGTTCCTGTAATTACGGTATTAAGTATTCATTACGAAAGAGAAAGATAAAAATATAGTCACGATCTTAAAAAATTATGAAATATTGATTTCATGTGTTCCGCTTCAAACGAGGTAAGGGTGTAAGAATAGCCACTGCTCAATATCATCCTTTGGGTGTCGTAAGAGGCGACAGAAGGATGGACAACAGCATCTTCCTGATAACAACCCAAAATTATAAAAATCTGCGGATGCTAACTTGCCTGCCAAGCGTGACAACTGTAGGTCAGTGTGTGACAAAATTTTCCCCTACGAGAAAAACTATGGGAGGGTCTGTGTTCAGCAGTGAACATTTATATGCTCTAATGGATGGATGGATTGAAACAAGATGTTCATGATGAACTTCAGCTATTTATTAATAATTATTATTCTTTTCTGCCGACTTCCAAAAAGGAGACGGTACTCAATTCGACTATATTTTTTTATGTGTGTTACCTCATAACTTTTTACTGGGTGAACCGATTTCGATGATTATTTTTTTATTTGAAAGCTGGTACTTCTCGTGTGGTCCCATATGAATTTGATCAATGTCAGACCACATATTGCAGTCGGCTGTACAAAATTTTTAATTCTAAATTATTTAAGTGTTATTATTGGCATTGCTTTAAACACCTACAAAACTTTTATCATCTCATAGGTTTAATTGCAATAGGATGTCTATAATTTAAGGTCGGTTTATGTGGTTGTAAAGAGCTTATGTTTGTAGCTACTCGTAAATATAAACGTAACACAATACAACCACACAATAAATAATAGTACAAGAATACAACATTAATATGGTGTTGTAATTTGTGACATCTAGATTCTACAATAAATAAGATATTAATACAAATAAAAACGCAGCTGAATTTGGAATCTGGGCGATATTTACATGGTAATTTTTGTATAACAAAATGGCTACTATTGCAGGGCGTGGGGGTCACATGCAACCTTGCCCTAGTAACGGTCAAGTTGACACGTGTGTCGTCGCACATACATATTAAGTAATAGAAAATCCAATTTGTATTGACGACATAGTTGATGCTTCCAGAAGGTCATTGACGTATTGCAAATGTTTTGTAACGCTGTTAAAGGATTTGCTGTCGAGAATAGCTAATTGATGATCTATGTTCTAAGTGATTCGAAACAGAAGAATAGGAGTTCATCGAATTAACATAGTATAACTAAACATAGCATGCTAATGTACGATAGTACATAGTTGTACGGTAAAGTTTTATAAGATTCTTCCTTAGCGTTCACGTTTTTCAAGATGTGTTAAAAATGGTCCCAAGTGCGATTCGGACTACCCTTATAATCATAATATGTCGCAGTTTTATCATAAAAAATCAGGTTTTTGATCAAAGGCCTAGGCTTTTAAGAATCGGAAAAAGACAAAATGATTACTTAATCTTATCATTAAAGTGAACAAATTCTGTTTTTATACTTATCAAAAAACTGAACTTGTTGATGTTTATAAAAAATTTAAAGTGGCTTAAGGATTTTCTCAGGTTTATGATGAAATAAAGTAGTAACTTTGTCTTCTTCCGGTTCTTGATAAAAAGCCTAGGTTTTTGATCCAAAACCTGATTTTTTCATACAAATACCCAACTTAGAGTATACTCAATAGCTTGCATAACAATTTATTTAATTTTTTCAAACATTTTCGGAATTGTACGGAATATATAATTGTAATTGTGACATGTGTACCTGTCTTCAAAATGTACGTAATAACCTGGCAACAGAAACAGAAAGGCATACATTCGTTAGACCAAACCATACAACTATCACAACGGGAATGTAAACTCATTCTGTTCAAACACTATACGAAATTATCAAGCGCAGTCTTACGTCCACGGCAATCTTGCAATGAAAAAAGTAAAGTAAATTTAGAATAACATTATTATTAATAACTAGCTGGTACCCGGCGCGTTGCTGCCGCAGAAGAAATAATTGTGGAAATATCGTTTCAAATTTGGAAGAGTTATATTGTTTAATTGTGAATGATAATACATTCATTGAAGTTGAATTATATATTAACTTTCAAATGAATTTGTCGGTACTATACGTGCGCCACCTACTGTGAGTTAATTGTACTATTGGCGCAAGTCCAAGCAATAACTTGACAAACTTTTACCCCTAAAATATTTATACTCTAAGGTTTTACCGCAATCTGAGGAACGGTATGGTAGCGCCTAAAATTAAAAAAAAATACTAGTAATGCTATTAAACATTACTAATATTCCCTTAAACCACTTCTGGTAAGATTAAACTACTTGTGTTAGAAGTGGTTCACGACAGTAATCGTGGTGGATTCGAACCTTTCACGAGTTCCTTTCGAACACGAGTTCGCGGTCCGCGCCCTGCCATGAACAAACAAAAATTATTTTTTATATATTAAATGACGATAATATGACGTAGTGTTTTAAAAAAAACAAGTATGGAAATCTAAGCATATTAGCGATAAACTCAAATTGATAAGAGCAGATAAATTGAAGTAATTTGATAAAAATGGGCTCGATAATTGTAATAACATAATAGATTTACGTTTATTTTACGATATAAAGATAACAAATTGAGAATAATCATCTAAAGTAAAGTTGTTTTACCGAACAAATACATTGCCACAAAGCATTTTCCTGAGCCCTGTGCAATCATTAACATAAATTCCCGTTTCTTGTACTGTACAAGGTTGTCAACCTAGAAGCTTTCTTCTCTATCGATTTTCTTGGGTATTTATTATTTATATACCAACTTTTTCTAAACCATCATAGAATATATAGGAAATCTAACAGAGAACCATTTAGAGCCCTGTTAATATCGAAATCAACAAAGCGAGTATAATTACAGTTGCAATTTTCCACTCTCAGTTTCGATGAAAAAAGAATGGTTTTTTTTTGTTTATAACTTTCTCGTAAGAAGTATCGCTTGAATTAGACATGGTTTAATGTATATTGATAAAACAGTGAATATTTACCATAACGGGTTATTTTTGTGCAAAAAATATATATCAGCAAATATTTCACGCTCATTCTCATAAATCCTTGCATTTAGGCATTCAATATGTAAAAAAACTACAATCTGAGAGAGACTATTGAGAGAGATATTGATATGTTTCTGTTACATTAGGTAACAATACCGCCACCATTTCAAAGTTCAGAGTTCAGATACTGTCGCCGACGACAGTATAGGCAGATGTAAATTGTATGTCATCAAAAACATAACTTTTAAAAAAAACCTCGTCTCGCAACTCAGTTCTTCTACCGTAAAAAGTTGTGTACTAAAATACCAAGTCGGTTAATTTATTCAGTCCCTACTTAAGGGTGCTTCTGTCTCAAGTTATAACGTGATTAACTAACCTAACAACATCTTATAGTGACCATATCAATATTAAAAATCTTTTATGTTTTAAAAACATAGATTTTTAATATTGATATGGTCACTATAAGAAGTTAGGTTTTCGGTAATGCCATGGTACCCATGTGCCGCTTTCATCATCAGACAGAGTATATTTTACATATTTTTTTTTTTGGAAAGTTTACGATAAGTTGATAAGTAGCTTTTGCCATTGTGATTTGGTCAAAATCACTATTATCCAATATTTTTGCAGTTAAAAATGGTTTTTACCAACGTCCTTAGTCAAAACTACTTTTCACTGCAAAAATCAGTTAAAAAGGTATTGAGCAACGTCCTTAGTCAAAACTACTTTTGTCGGATTTTTTACAGTCAAAAGTGGTTTTTACCGGTTATGAGTTTTGACTGTAACATATACACAAAACAATGCATAAGTGTTGTATTCTTTAACTTTTTACACATTTATTTTTTTAATTTTTCTTCTTTTAGGAATATTCTTAGTTTGGTTTATTCGTTTTAATGTAATAAATATAAAATATAACCAATATATCAGAAAAAAAAAACAGTAATCTCTACACTTTTCCAACAAATTAGAGCAGAGTAAGTCGTGGAAGCTCTCATTGACATAACTATCGACTACACTACAGCAATTATAGCAGCAATTCTATTATAAGAATAAAAGATCTTTATCCCTCCAATCGAGTTAACACCTTTCTGTAGCAAAAAAAATGTAATGTCATGTAATGGGAAAGTTTTCACTTAAGCCGAGTAACTTTTACTCGTCAATTACCCGCGACCGCAAACTACGTACACTATACTTAAGAGAGAAAAAAACAATTCATCGCATCATCTTACTTTGCAAACACACGATTTTACAACAAAATTTCATAAAATATACAAAGTTTGTCTATGGCTAATTTAAAAAAATAAACAAAGATTGCATAAAAAGAGTTGTACATTATTGTATCGAATACGAGAAGAATTGACATAGTACACTTTCTAAGCTTGAGGCACTTAATTACTATCGTTGCACTCTTCTGAGTACATTTGAAATTATTCGGAATTCGGAAGTTATTGCAGTAATTTATACATGTAAATAAAATTGAAGTGTCTGTGTGTAATAGCACAATAATGAATTGCTCTTTATTGAGCTGAGTAGGTTATTTTCAAGTCATTAAGACATGAATAATCATTTTTCAATTTTTTGTGTGTCTGTCTGTCCCTCCGGGCTAAACTTTGGAATTGCTGATGTATCGTCACATACTTGAAAACAGATAAAGAGCAGTGCCAGGCATGATCTAGGCTGTATTTCGTCCGAAAAACTTGAGTTTTTTTTTTTAAGTTGATAAATTGGTAATAAATCATTGAGGTAATATATGTTACTACGTAATAACATATTACCTCAATGTAATAAATGGTCTTTGAAGAATATCTTAAATTTAAATAACGCCGTTTTAATAAACCCTACCTAAACAAAGCCAGGCGAGGCGAAGTAGTTCACTAGTACCTTGATAAATATTGAAACCAACATTTTCAGTCTCAAGCACAGGCGCAAATTCAACCAGGCTCCCGACATTCTATAGTATACATTCCAGAGAGGGATTTAATTCCTCCTTTCCACCATCGGACAACCAGACGCTCGGCTTGTCTTTAGTCTACACGTCTCACGCATTCGATGAAACGTTTTGTTTCGCCTTGCGTAATGCGTACAGCAAAGGAGTGTAATTTTAAGAGCGTTTGGTCTTCAAGACAAGTGTGGCTTTTGTTACGCTAAGACATCTAAGGCTTTATCGCCACTTACCACCAGGTGAGATTGTAGTCAATTTTAGGCTTATGATAGGATTTTGAGTCAAAATAAATTAAAAAAACACTGCAAAATTTTGAAGGAAATCGAAAAAAAAATTAGATTAAAAAGTTTTCAGCTCTAACTCCTAGACTAGATTTTATTAAAACAGATTTTAAGGTTCGCCAAGCGCTCTGTAGTGACAGAATCGAGCAGTACCGGAACTCGCTGTTGTGGCGTAAGATTTTTAAACTGGTTTGTTTTTAATATTTTTTAAAACCTAGAGCACACTTGCCAATTGACAAACAAGAACAAATTTAAATTAATATTTAAGTTAGAGCTTCTAAACTTCGTTTAGTTATTTTATAGAAACGCTATCAAAGCCTTATCACTTCATCGTCCATATGCGTTTTATACTTAGTATAAAGAAGAACAACGTGTCGAAGTTAGACCAAAATCAAACATTTAAAACATTTCGTAGAATAGGCCGATTAACGACCAATGATAAAATGGAGACACAAAGTCACCATAGATATTAAATAGAAAAAATATTATAATATAAGTAGTAAGAGGCAGATAAGAGGGAAGAGAAATTACTAGGCAATAACTGGTCCGAACTTGAGAAGAGTTATGCTTGGCAGGTCACAGTGGAAAGTTTAAAGAGGCCCGTGCACCCGTGCAGTAACAAACCTCGACAGATTATTGGATAAATACAAAATGGATGTGCAAATATTCATTCCTTTGACATTTCGGAATCAAACGTCAAGTATTAAGTTAAAAATAAACGTACAATATCCGTAAAATTACTTCTTATAATTTTTTTAAATGTATAAGTGGTAGAGCTATGATGCAGCTATATTTTAATTGTTGCACGAATGGATTGGTATGGCCGGAGAAGGAACACGCTCTCAAGCGCAAAAAAATAGCAGCTTAATGCTGCTGTGTTTCGTATGGTTAGTGTAGAGAACCGGTGACCCGTGTTACTGGAAACAAAGCATTTCATCTTAGTCATCAGGAGACTTTCTTCTCAAGTATAAACAAGAACCAAGTTTGGAATTAATTAACCAAAGAATTCGCAATGGCCGCGAAATGGTGTGAATCAACTTTAATGCCTATATGAATTTAATGAAATCCGAAGTTGCTTGTCACAGTATTTCATACCTAACACAATATAATTTATTGTACTTACATGATGACACCAAAACGCATAGTAGACACCGGAAGTGTAAATGGCGAGTAACGATAGCGCTATACCGAAGAGGTCGTACATCAAGAACGTGTTATAATCGGTCTCCGATCGGCATGAGAATGTGTGATATAGAGCCGATAATGCCATGCACACCTGAAAAAATATTAAAAATTTAAGTAACATACCATACACAATATGAGAAGCGTTTAAAAAAGGTGAGAATACGGTACAAGCTCTTTAGAATTAAAAAAATAACAATATCTGTAAGATACCTAAAAATTTTACCTATTTATCGTTTGTTTTTAAAAATAGAAGTCGTTTGTTTGGTTAGTTGTAGGGTGTTAGCGAAAATAGCAAAAATTTAAAAATTTTACTCTACGTGTTGAGAAAGAGGTCGTACAAAACATTGTATTTTGAACACAATTTTCAGTCACAAGAATTAATACTTCCTGAAATATACTAATAAATAATATAATATACTCGAAAAAAAATATCTGCATACATAAAATACTCAATAAAATTTTAAATCGAATGGATTTTTAAAATACTGTATACTAATGGAGATAAAATAATTAAAATTGAATTGCCGAGAAAAAACTTTGACGTTCGAGTTGTCGTTTTTTTAAGCGATAACTATATAATATTTTTCGATAATACAAAAGGCATGTTATTGAATTAGATTCTTCATCGGCTAAATTTTTATTCAGATCCTTTATTTTCTGATAATAAGCAAAAACCTAAAGTAACTTTTTGTCCATCGAATATCGCACGCTTAATTCGTGCTGAACAAATATACATGCAGCGGAAAAAGGAAATCCTCGCCTTAAGTATTTGTGCTTGAAAATTTTCACAACGGAAAAGGTAATCAAAGATTTACAGCACACATCAGGGCTGTATATGCTCCGCCGTATTCTACAGTTGCACGTTGGTGCGCAGAGTTTTAAGCGTGGAAGTACATCTTAAACGTGGTAGAGTCGAGCGTGCCATGTTGCAGCTATATTACAGTTCTAGCAAGAATGGGTCGGCTCGACAAACGAAGGATCACGCTCTCACAGAATACCAGCGTAAAATAGCAGGTTATTACTGCTGTGTTTCGTATGGTGAGCGTAGAGAACCGGAGACCCTCTTTACTGGATACGAGGCATTCCATCTTAGTCCTCAGAGGTGACAATGCATCTGCATATTGACTCTTAATCGAGGATAAATGTAGATGTCTATGGGCCACAGTATCCACATACCATCAGGTGGACTCGTTTATCCTATAAAAATACCTTTATAAATAATACCTTTATTCTAGAAAAAAAAACCAAAAACGACCAACGTCTCCAGTACGTTTAATTGCTAAAAAACAAATATGTCGACAGGACACATGTATAACATTTTAGATGAACGCTTGAATATAGAAAAAGATTCAGCTATTTAGGTATCACGAATACTCAGCGATGCACAAAGAACAAAGCAGTCTGAGTATGTTTAGTATTTTTTGGGCTCATTTTATAACAATGCACGATACGTGGCTTCACAATTACGATCCCGAAACATAATTACGAGTACAGTCAGTAGGAAAAGGTCATTATCATTAATATTAAAAAATTCAAGGCAAGTCCTTCCGACGATGAGATCTCTATATTATATGATCATGGGCTCTATTTTCTGGGATACTTAAGGGGTGATAGTGATTGAATATCTCGAGCATAGAGCTCGAGTTTTGATAGTGGCCCGGCTCACAAGTCCACCGTTGCGATGGCTGCATTCGGCTTGGAAGATGATGAAGCAGTAGTCGTTGTAGTAGTACAGGAATAAGCTTAGAGAAAAAAAAATTCAAGCATATTACACTAAAAGATGACTATGTCGAAAAATATAAGTAGCATTTAATAAAGACTAGCGATCCGTCCCGGCTTCGCACGGGTTATTTCTGGATCTCGACAACAACCTACCGGGTACAATTGTGAATCGTTTAGATCATCCAGGACACTCAAACACGCAAAGTTTCATCAAAATCAGTCGAGCCAGTTTCGAGTTTAAACGACAACGACAACGAACGGACAGAATTGATTTTTATATATAGAGATAGAGATTACTTATAACATAGTTATCCTCACTTTTTGAACACCCCAAGTAGAATTGTAAGGGATTTCTCCATGAGTTTTAATTTGAAAATTAATTAATTACGTATGGCGACGTTACATAATATATGTAATCTATATCTAGAATCTAGAGGAAACAGTCCCTTTTCATGTTTTACAATACTGAAATTAATAAATAACAAACGCTAGTAGTTATCTGTTTCTTTCGGAAAATTAAATTTCCTGGTCTTATTGTATGCTTTTTAAATTAGCCATTGAATACGAGAACCTTATAAGAAAATTTAAGATTATACTAATTCAAAAAATAATTTTGCAAGCCATCTTAAATAATCTACGAATAACCCAAAATATTTAATAATTAATTTCAAATGTAAATTCATATATATTTCCCAATGGTAACGCCTACCGCAAGGTGACTGACGACATTTCATTCGAATGAAACGAATGAAATATTACACTTAAATTGATGCAAAATTTGAAAAAAATCATATCAAAACATCAATTGGCGTTTGATATGCGTTTCAGGATTTTTGAAAGGACTAAACTCGGTATCATTCTGAAGATAGTAAAAAAATGTCATTTCTTAAAGTCGTTGTCGAGATATTGTTGTAGCATACTATTATTTTCAACCGACTTCAAAAAGGAGGAGGTACTCAATTCGACTGTATGTTTATTTTTATGAGTTTTGTTTCGATGATTCTTTTTTATTTGAAAGCTGGTGCTTCTAATTTGGTCCCATATAAATTTGATCAAGGTCTCATCAATAGTTTTTGAGTTATTCTTAATAATTTATATTGAAGTCGGTTGTACAAAATGTTTAATTTTAAATTATTTACCACAATATTTGGGGGATGAGTCGCTCGCGTCCGTAGGCTTCGACCACCTAATCCTAGGCCCACCCTACACGTGTCCCCCGGGTGGTGCTAAACGAGCGACAAAGCCGAAAGAACTGACTCGGCTCCTCGCCGTGTGGTAGCGGCGTAAAAAAAAATACCACAACTTACTTTCGCACCATGAGGCAAAATATTAAAGAAATGGCCCCGAGTTCCCGGCGCCCCTTTAATGGGGCAGGGGTGCGAAGAATCTCCGGGAGGAAAACCGGCGACGAGGTTCGCCACCCGTCACGTTCTGTCTCCCGGAGGGGCGAAAAGTGGATTGCGGAAGCCCGTTTGGCTACATTGAACGTATGTGGAGGAATGAATGATAAGATGGATGAAGTATGCGATATGATGTATGATAGAGGAATAGACGTGTTATGTGTGAATGAGACGAAACGGAAGGGAAAGGATGCCACTACACATGGCATGTATACCGCGTACTGGTCTGGTGTAGACGAGACCGAGCGGGCATGCCAGGGAGTCGGTATCATCCTTTCAGAAAGAATGGGTCATTGTGTAAAAGAGTATGAATGTGTAAGCCCGAGACTGCTATGGATACGAATGAAAGTGGGCTTAAAGAAGTTGTTTGTTTTAGGGGTCTACGCCCCAGACATGTCTAAGCCCACTTATATCCGAGAGCAGTTTTGGGAGTTGGTAAGGATGGTGCTAATGAAATGCAAGGTTAATGAAAATATTGTGATATTAGGCGATTTTAATGGAAGGGTTGGGGTGAGGAGGCTTGGTTATGAAAGGATATTGGGAACGTTTGGTGATGAAAGTATAAATGAGAATGGTGAAAGCCTTCTCGCCGTATGCGTGGAAAAGAATCTTGTTGTGACGAACACTTTGTTTCGTCATAAGAAGATTCACACGTATACATGGGAAAGAGGTGATGATAGAAGTATGATAGATTTCATAATTGTTGATGAAAGAATGAGGAGCGCGGTGGTAGATACAAGGGTTTACCGGGGCTCTAACGTAGGGACGGATCATTACTTGGTCTTATGCCGAATTAATGGTCTTTTCAGACGTTGGAGGCATCGGACATCTGTGTCTACCACAGCGTTACAGCGTATAAAAACAGAGAGGCTACAAGATGAAGGTGTGAAAGAGAAGTTCAAATGTAGATTGAGAGAAAATATAAGTGGTATGGCTGAATTGTGTATGAATGATTTAGACTTGGAGACTGTGTGGTATAATGTCAAGAAAGGTTTAGTGGATGCAGCTACCGAAGTATGTGGTGTAAGCAAGAGAACAAATGAAAGGAAAAATAACACGTTATGGTGGGATGATGAGGTACGGATGGAAGTTGAAGCAAAGAAGAAAGCATGGCTAGATTTACTAGCAACCAAGGCTAGTAATTCTAGCAGTATGAATGATGATATTGAAAGGAAAAAGGCGGTTTTTAGACACCTAAATAAGAGAGTAAAAGAAGTAGTTGAAAGGAAAAAGCAAGAAAGAACGGATAAGAATGATAGAAGAATATCGGATAACTTCCAGGAAAACATTAAAATGTTCTGGAAACTCGTAAGAACTACCAGGGGACATTCACAACAGCCTAGAATGAATGCTATACGAGACCAGAATGGCTGTATTCTGAATGACGAAGTTTTGAGTTTAAGGAGATGGAAGGAATACTTTGAAAGCGTGTTTATGAGTGATGAGACGTTTGAATTAAATGAAATAGAAATTCCGAAAGAAGAGGAAATAGATAGAGATATAAGTATAGATGAAATAATGAAAGCAATGAAAAGTATGAAAGTAGGTAAGGCAGCTGGTTATGATAGAGTATCTCTCGAAATGCTAAGGGCTGGAGAAGGAGTGGTGGCAGACCTGCTGTACACCTTGTTTAATTTATGTTGGGAACTTAAGCGGGTACCGGGAGACTGGTGCAAAGCCGTGATAGTCCCAATATATAAGGGAAAAGGATCACAGCAGGACTGTAAAAACTACCGTGGTATCAGCCTTCTTAGCATTGTGGGAAAACTGTATGCTAAGGTACTAATTGAAAGAGTTATGAAAGAAACTGACGGAAAAATTTGGGATGTGCAAGCGGGATTTAGAAAGGGAATGGGATGTACGGATCAGGTCTTTTCCATGCGCATGATCGCCGAGAAGTTTTTGGCCAAAAACCAAAAAGTTTTTTGTGCGTTCATGGACTTGGAGAAGGCTTATGACAGAGTGGACAGGGATGTGTTATGGCAAACACTGAACTCATTTGGGTTGAGCGCTGGTCTGATACAGGCATTGAAGTCTCTATATAGGGACTCTAGTGCTTGTGTCAGGATCAACGGGGCCTACTCGGACTGGTTTGACATCCATAAAGGTGTCAGACAGGGCTGTGTGGCTTCCCCGTGGTTGTTCAACCTGTTTATGGACAGTTGTTTGGAAAATTTGAAAGTAGAAGAATGCGGGTTAAGAATGGGTGAGTTAACCGTCAAATGCCTTTTGTACGCCGATGATCAAGTCATACTTGCGTCGTCGGCAGCCGAGTTGCAAATGATGGTTACATTAATGAACAGGACATTAAAAGAAAAGGGAATGAAAGTGAACGCAAGTAAGACGAAAGTTATGGTTTTTGAAAGAGAAGAAAGTAAAACGATATGTGAAATAAGAATAGAAGGGGAGTTGGTAGAGCAAGTAGATGAGTTTGTATATTTGGGATGTGTGTTTAGCAGGGATGGTAGATATGATAAGGATATAGAACGACGAGTGAATGCAGGAAATAGAGTGAATGGGGCTCTACACTCTATTGTGAAAAGTCAGAATGTGTCCAAAAAGGCACGTATGGCAATTCACAATGCTGTGTTAGTACCTACTTTAATGTATGGTAGTGAAAGTTGGGTGTGGCAGAAGAAGCATGAGAGTAGAATAAATGCTGTAGAAATGCGGTCATTAAGGAGTATGTTAGGGATGAAGCTGAATGACAGAGTGAGAAATTGTTTAATAAGAGAAGAGTGTGGTTTGCAAGATGATGTTGTGACCAGGATTAAGAAAGGAATGCTTCGGTGGTTTGGCCATGTAGAAAGAATGAATGAGGAAAGAGTGACAAAGCAAATTTATGTTGCAGAGGTGAACGGCATAGTCGGGAAGGGTCGCCCTAGGCGAAAGTTTATCGACCAAATTGGCGATATATTAAAAATGGGCCAAATCAAGAGTACCTTTAACCGACGAGCGTGTATGCGTAGGTATATGGATGTGGAGGAAGCGAGAGAGGTGTGTCAGGATCGTGCCAAATGGAAGTCCATAATCTCTGCCTACCCCTCTGGGTGACAGGCGTGAGTGTTTATGTATGTATGTATTATGTATTTACCACAAGCTAAAGGACGGTGACCATAAAACTGTTCATCGGACTTCTTAGTGTCTTTTCTAGTGCAGTGGTGTTGCACACAAACGCGGCGTTCACCAACAGTAGTAGGTACCACACAGAGATACTCGTAACATGTTTTTTTCCTTGACAATAAAGTCCAACCACTCCGCTTTACATCCGAGGTGTGCAAAAAATCAACTGATTTTATCACCATTACATAGGTCATTGGCACCGCAATCAACGGAACATTTTTTGCGTCACAAGATTTAGAACCGTTTTAGCTTATTTGATAAAAAAATATATTTTAAAGCATTCATAGCATTCTATATACGTAAAAACAGTTAACTACAGGAAACAATGAATATTCAACATACATACAAACATATTGTATGTATGTTGAATATTCATTGTTGATATATAACTATCATAATATAAATATCTAGAATATGTAAAAAAAAATATTTTTTAAATATATTTTTGTAAGATACATATATCGATTTAATATACCTACTTAAAAAGATTTTGTTTTTGTAATGACTAATGATTATAATTACGAACGAATTATTTTATAGTATAAAGTTTAATTAGGTAGAAATTAAAGTGAAATAATACTTAAATAAATAAATTTTGTTGTATAGTGACGTAATACCCACGGGTATCGTTAGAGGCGACAGAGGGAAACTGAAACAGGAGAGGAGCAGCAGCACCTTCCTAATAACAACTGCGGTTGCCAAACTGCTGCCAAGTGTAGCAACTATGGCAAATATGTCTCCTCTCAAGCCCTCTATAGGTAAGACCTATGTTCAGCAGTGGAATTTCGATAGACTGTATGAATGAATGAGTAGGTAAACAATAATATCATAATTTTGTTTTGACATTCAATTACGACATAGTTTCCAGGATATTTTATTATCTGATTGAAAGCAGCTCTGTAAAGTTAAAGAATGGAATTCCCGGATTTTTCACTTCTTCAGCTTCAGTGTGATTGGAAGGCCTATAGATAGATAGATATATATATATATATATAGATTATTTTGATTATAGAATAATAACAAATATTGTCAGCAATACTAAGTGAAACATATTACAGGTTGGCACTCGTAAATATGCGAAATGTGAAACTCTGTTACGTATAAAACCATCGAGTAGCAGTATAGGCCACACTAACCGGCTTTCCACAAATAAAAAACATAGTCTACATACGTCCCAGGTGGGCATAGACCTTTGATTTCTGAGGCTTAGGAACTACCACACAACCCCCAGAGCCGTAGTAGATCAGGGGCTAAGCGCTCGCTGGAAATTTCACAGTACGCGAGTAACCCGGGTTCGGACCCCGCCGGCACCAATGAAATAGTCAATTGTAATTTTAAGTACTGATTTACAACGTGCTCGGCGGTGAAGGAAAGCATCGTGAGGAAACTCTCTGCATGTCTCAGAAATAAGAAAAAAATATTTCAAAGACGTGAAGTTCCCTAAAACCCTCTCAGAAATGAGAAGAGGCCTGTGGCCAGCAGTGGGACGTATATAGGCTGTAACTTTGAACTTTAACACGACCCCAATATATTTTGGTAGACTTCATATATTCTCGATAAATTTTTATATCTTTAGACAGTCCACTCTCGCGAAAAATATCAGCGTGAAATAGCAGTATAATGCGCCTGCGTTTCGTATGATAAGTGACAAGAACCGGATACGTTTTGTAGTGGTGACGAATTTTAATTCTAAAGCGGGGATAGATGTAGATTTCTACCGGCCACAGCATCCACTTACCATCAAGTGGACTATGTGCTCGTTTAGAATAGGATAGAATAATTTTTATTCATATAGATTGATTACAAGAAATACTAAGTCCACTTTGTAATAAGCGGAACTCTTTTAAAAAAAATATATTAAAAATTACTATTAAAACTTAAAACATTTAGAAACAGCGTGGTAGCGACCATATTATTCCCATTCTTATAAATTATTATTATCAATCATATATTATATAAGGTAGGGTTTCCAACCCGCTTGCCAAACGTGGAAACTGGCAAATATCCATGAGGCAATCTATGGGACGAGGCCTATGTTCAGCAGTTGACTTTAATAGGCAGTAACGGTAAGGGTAACAGTGTGCATTCTATAATATCCTAATAACACTTTTTTGTACACCTTTTGTTAAAAAAAATGAAACAAAAAAATTAAAATTTTTGAACTTCTTCGTTTAACACTCGTACTTTTTTAAAAACATTGATGAAGGAAAGGTTTCTTCTTTAGCACGCGGTACAATTACGGATGTCCATAAAGGAAGTTGACAGACGAAATAAAAAATATGGAAACAATAAATGGAGTCGCGAAACCGCATCGCCTTAGGCACAGATAACAAAATGTGCGTGTTCATTAAGAGTGAAAGTGAGTTCAGTAAATGAGTATACATTTAAGAATAAGAAAGTCACTAGTATCTCAGCAATCAATGGACTTCATAGCTCTACAGTTAGTTACATTGAGAAAAAGCTCGAGTAAAGTAGCCTATACAAAAAGCAGTCGCAAACATGCATTGGTTTAAATTTTTTTAATCTGTTTTATTTTGCTTATCTTCACGGCTATGTTATATGACATATCATATATTATGTCATTGTAATATTTTATGTTAATAAGCATCCTACCTCAAAAAACTAATGTATGACTAAAATGTTATTTCCATTTAAATTTACAAAACATCTTAAAAACAATGAATACGCAAACGCTATGGTAAATACTAAAGAAAAACAGTTTATATTATTATTTTTATACAAAAACAAGAACGATTCAAATATATCAAAATCTCAAATTAGTCATCAAACAAGCCGTAAAACGTAAACAGTGTTTGATAAATCCATAGCTTCATTATTTTTAGAGAAATCTTGATGGATCGAGTATTTTTTCAAAGTAATTTATTCTCGGTTTGTGAAGGGCAACATTTTTCTTTAAGTAAGGAAAATACTCTTATTAAAATTTATCTATTCAATAATAAATTACTTACAGTTTTAAATTATTAAGAACAACCAAGTAAAATACTGCTTTAATAATTTTCATAGTTTAGTTTTTTTTTTTCGATTTTTACAGATACAGAAAAAATTGCAAGTAAAAGTTAAACCAAAACACTCAACGAGCACCGGTTAATCAGATTATCATTAAATCGACGTGCGCTTTAAAAAGTGAATAATATCACGTATTAGGAAGATTTTGAGATCTTTAAATTGCTTGATTCATAACCATCTACAATTAGTTACGCTAAGTAAATCTTTCCATTAATTACTAAAATCAGTTTATTTTGAAACTAATTAATCTGGCAATGAATTGCTAAGTTATTAAGTTAAAAGAATGAAGTAACCCTTCACCAAGTTCTTATGCGATTTAGACAAAGAGTCAATTTTTTCCAATTTTAACGCATGACTTTCACTAAAACTGCGGAGAACCGGGTCGGTCATCTGCGGCGTATACTTTCGAGCCGTCCACCAATGGTGCAGCACGCTTCTTATTTCGTAATGCAACTCAAGGAAATTATGAGCAACGATGCCAAACTCGGCGATAGAGAAATCATGTCTCTGTGTCTATACAAATAAAGTTAAGTATTGATGAATTTCGCAAGTGTTTAAATACCTTTTTACCAATATAAAGTTTAGTACTCCACTTTTACAAATAAATACATCACAAAGTATTTGAATTGAACTTCTTAATCGACGTAGTGGAGAAATTTAGTATGGTATTAAAAATAAAAAAAAAACGTTAAATTTTCTTGCAACGTTTAACCGCCGGAGCTGCATACCTACTTAGGAGCAGTACTTTTATTTAACCTACTAATGTAAAATATAAAATAAATATAAAAATGAATCGCTGAATGTGTTGCTAAGCGCAAATCTCGGGAGTAGCTGAACCGATTTCGCTAATTCTTTTTTATAATATTCCTTGAAGATGGTTCTTACGGAGAGAAAAATTTAAAAAAAAGTCTAAAAATAACACTTTTCTATATTTCCATACAAAAGATTCGTAATATTACTTAAAAGTCAATTTGAACTTTAATAACATACCATAAAGTTTAAGACATAACAATTATAATATTTATTTTTTGACATAAAGTAATTGTTGACTTATCAACTTTCTTTTTTTTATCTTACTAGCTGGCCCGGTGTCCCGAATAGCAGAATAAATATTAAAAAAAATTAAAGAATCGACTGTTAGGCGATACAAAGTTCGCCGGGTCAGTTAGTATAAAATAAAAGAAGAATGATATGTCGTAAAGAAGTTTTACTTCGTACGGTGTACACAATTAAAAGCACATTTTTTTTAAATTTACAAATGGAAGAATCTGATGGATATTTTACATATATTTTTTAACTTACTATAAAAAAAGTGTAAAACCAGTGCTTGACACTTCCTTGGGTACAATCTCACCTGGTGGTAAGTGGTGATGACGCCTTACATAAATTGTACTGTCTTAGCGTAACAAAAGCCTTTTAAAAACGATGATCTTTGATAAACTAAGTCCGATCACAAGGACAACTTCCAAATAACTCCGGAAGCTATTAACTAAACAGGAAATATTTTGTCGAGACGCTAATACGGTGGCTCTTGTTCTGTGTGTTAGTCACACCTACATCTACAAAAACCCATTTTTTTCTTTTATAGAATAAGGGTGACAAACGAGCACACAGTCCACCTGATGGTAAATGGTTGCTGTGGCCCATAGATATCTACATCTATCTTAGTTTGCGAATTAAAATGCAGATGCGTTGTCAGCCGTGAGGTCTAAGATGGAATGCCTCTTTTCCAGTAAAAAGGGTCTCCGGTTCTCTACACTCACCATACGAAACACAGTAGCATTAAGCTGCAATTTTACGCTTGTATTCTGTGAGAGCGTGGTCCTTCCCCGGTCGAGCAGACCCATTCGTGCTACAACTATACTACTAATATAGCTGCAGCATGGCTCTAGCACCTAGGTAGCCCTAATCTAGGCAATCTGCTGCGTTGCATCGGCTTACGACAATCACGAGGCGCCGCGTCAGCATAACGTGTCTACTGTCTTATATTACCTGGTTCTAATATTTTACCGTGTGAATTAATATTAGATTCAAACATCGAATTACAGTCACCTCACTTAGTTGTAATAATTAATTGTAATAATTACTGTAAATTAAATATATATTAAATAAAAATTGCTTTTTTTTTGCAACCTCTGGCTGCAGCTCACATAATTGACCCACAAACACATATTTACTACAATGATAGCTAAACATAACACTTAAATCTACTATAATAATGTTCGCGTTTATTCTTTTGTATGTCTTGTGTTCGCGAAGGGTCTACATACCTACTGTTTTCGACCAAACTATAAACACAGATTGAATAATGTTGCTACGTAACTATTAGTCGTTACAATAGAATTTGTTCTACAATTTACCGTCTTTAAAGTATAAACAAAAAAATAATTATAGCGATGAAACCAATCACAGTTCTGAAGCACCTGCATTCATCGACTCCCTTAATTGTTTATCAGGTCTTCACTCCATCTAGTGGACTCCGCCCTACACTTTGATTTCCGGTACGAGGCTGCCACTCGAGCACCCTTCTTCACCAATGATTCTCAGTTCTTCGAGAAACATGGTCAGCTCATTATCAATTCAACTTACTGATCCGTTGGGCTATGTCGGTTAATCTGGTTCTACTGCGGATATCCTCATCACGAATTCTATCACGCAGAGAATCTCCAAGCACAACTCTGCCTCATACGGCCAGCAGTGCAGGGCACATCTTCGATCATCACTAGCAGCACGCGCTAGTTATACACTATTGTTTTCAAGTTTTGAGCTATGTATACGTAAGGAGAAGATGTGTCGCAATCTCCCGAACGTTGAATCCGCCGATTGTAATAATAATTGTCTAAGTAAACATACTCGTAAACTTCGAGTGTAGTCTTCTTAACAACTACCGGCATAGATGTGATATGACATGAACGCTATACATGCTTTCTTATCTTCTTCATGTTCATTTATTGTTTACTAGCTGTTCCCCGCGACTTCGCCCGCGTGTAATTTATTACGAATGGTTTTGAAGGGTTTTATTTTTTGCGCGGAACCCTAATTCTTATTCTAAAATAAAAGTATCCTAAGTTACTTCTTATAACGTCAACTATCTGCCAGCGAAAGTCCCGTCAAAATACAACAAACAGAAAGACAGACAGACAAAAAAATTTAAAGTTGTGTTTTTGTTATAAGTACCGTATATATTTTTACATGCATTTACTAAAAAGCTGTTATTTTAACATTACAAACAGAGCATTTATTTATTTGTATAGATTTGTTATCTTCCTCCTTTTTCTAGCTTTTATTTCTTGTCATGTATGTAAATCAACACTAATGAATTTTATGTATCCAAGGTTAATTAGCTAAATCGGAAGTAGAAAACGTTGCGGAAGTAATTTATACCGAAACAAAAATTACCATAATAAAAAAATAATAGTCCAACACTTGAATACATACATAATAATTCGTAACATAAACGCCACGTCAAAGGTCTAAATAAAAATGAAATATCACGGAAAATTCTTCAACAATAACTTGAAATAAGCGACAGTTACTCATAATAGAGTAATATACCGCAATGCAATAAAGACGAGTTCGTGATAATTATGGCATCGTTAATATTATATGATCGCGATAAAACCACACACAAGTGCGAGTAGAACTCGCGCCCTGAGGGTTCCATATAAACTTAATTATGTATGCAGATTGTTCATTTATTCCGGAAATTATAGATATATATATATATATATATATCTTTATAGATATATCTATATAGATAAGGTTAACACCGAACATTGCTCTTACGAAAAGGTAAGTCAAACAATGTTCACTCATACATCGGTATATATTACGGTCGATGCTTCAACTGCTTGTGTATGTTTGTAATTTAAAAAAATATTTTTTTAAATTACAAAGTAACGATGTTTTCTCCTACTTCTGATGTGAGACCTTACTTCTTGCCAAATTTCATGATTCTGGATCAACGGGAAACCCCGATTATGACTATGCCTTTGAGTTTGCAAGCAAGTAAGTTTGCAGTTAAAATACGTGACATAAATAGCCGCGTCTTTTGAATGCGTAAACTAATAAAGCTTGAATTTTTAACACTTCCAAGTGATCGTAAGCCTTAGTATTTAATATAAATGTTAACTTGATGTCTCTACCCGTTCCTGAGAAAAAGAGCATTGACAGAGGAACAAACGGAAAGATAGGCAACAAAGTGATCGAAGGATTCCTTTTTGTCCTTTTGAGGCACGGAACCCTAAAACGAAAAAAGATCTAACCCAATAATGCCCAAATACTCAAGTTTATCCATAAGGATTTTTCAATGTCTGATAAGATGAATTGAAAGAAGTCAAATTACTGATGATAAAATATAAGAATTACTCACCAGGAAACAGGAGAATAATATCGCCGCAACTGTCTTGTCCGTTAAAGTGGCGTGTATGTTTATAATGACGAGATCGTTGATGGTCAGGGAGAGCAGGAGGAAGAAACCGAATATATGCGTCCATATGTTCATGGTTTCATTCGTCCACCAGAATATACTGAAACAAATTATAAAATTAACAAACAGTTCAAAATAGTCATACTTTCATAATTGGTAGGGTAATGATTTTGGTGAGACGCTGTAAAGCCGGACTTTTTAGCACCACTTCAGTCAAAACGACTTCTTATCAGCCAACTTAGTGGATTCATTCATTAAACTATTGCAGGCTACCGAAAGTCCACTGTTGAATATACGCGTCCTCCATTGATTGCCTTATATGACACTATTTTTCAAAATTGCCATGCCATTCGTTGCAGTTTTTTTATTATTATTAGTTGTTATCAGCCTACCTACCTACTAGCCTACTACTAGCCATCTACTGTGACAGTTCCCTGTATCTCCTCTTGCGATACCCAGCAGATGATATGGGGTAGTGGAGTGGATTGTATTACCGTAACCGTTACAGCCTATTTAAGTCCACTGCTGAACATAGGCCTCCCCCATGGAATGCCACATAGCACGTTCCTGAGCCACCTGCATTCATCGGCTTCCTGCATGTCTTACCAGGTCGTCACTCCATCTAGTGGGAGGACACCCTACACTTCGTCCGCCGGTACGAGGCCGCCACTCGAGAACCTTTTGCCCCTATCGGTTGTCGGTTCTTCGAACTATATGGCCGGCCCATTGCCACTTCAGCTTACTAATCCGTATTGCCTCATATGAGTGATATTTATCATAGTTGCCACGCTTGGCAAGCGGATTGTCTACCGCCGTTTTTTTTTTAATTTTTAGTCATTATTAAAAGACGCCGCTGCCCATCTCTTCACGGTACAATATGAGGTAGTGGATATTCTTACACCGCCACATCACGGTCATTATATAACACCACTTACTAAATTCATCTGTAGGATTCGATCGATTGATAGAAAAATTCGATCATATTTAACTTATGGCGGGATGGTGAGCAAGGCCTCGTCAGACAATTAGTACCAATGGAATAATAAAAAACAATTTTCGCCATGTGAATTGTAAATTGTATGAATAGAAAATTATTCTTTATTCAATATAGATCACATGTGTAATTCTTATTGAAAGACATTTTTTACTTTACCACTGGTTCGAAAAAACCCTCCGTCCTGGGAAGAACCAGCAAGAAACCCAGCGGGAGTTTTTTTAAAGTAAATTTTACATGAATGGTTGTACAAATTATTTAGAAAATTTATTTCAGAAACAGCTTGGAAGCGAGCACCTCATTCCCAGGGGTTATTATCTACCATGTATTCATTTATAATATAATAACCCTTTTTATAGTTTTGGTTTAATAAAATATTTAAACTTGGTAATAGAGAGAGCTTGTATATTTTCTGGGACTTTGTTGTAATAGCGTATACATTGCCCCAATAATGAATTACTGACTCTGTGGAGTCGAGAAACTGGAAAAACTAGCTTGTGTTTATTAGTGTTTACAGAGTGTATATTACTTTTTTTACTAAAACTACCTTTATTTTTGTGAACATACATTTTCGTAAATATACTGAGAGGCCAAAGTTAATATATTTATTTCTTTAAATTTTCCTCGAAGAGGCTGTCAGTTTTAGATTGTAAATAGCTCTAATGACCCTCTTCTCTAAAACAAAAATAGTTTCGAAATGTATGAATAAAGAATATATTTCATTAACTCATACATGATACATGTGAAGGGTGTAAGGCAAAACGTAATGCAGCATAGCGACGGACTGTCACCAGCTGCACGACTATGCCTGGTTTCTATATTTAAATAATATTATTTAAATATAGAATAATATAGTTTAAGGAAACTTAAACAACACGCATTGATCATGAGCTGTGATGATCCTAGTGTGAACGCTGGGTCATAGTCATTAAAATGTTGTATTGTCATGCAAATTTTCAAGTTAATCTACAAGTCGGTGAAAATTACATTAAAAGAACCAGCCTATAGTGTGCATGAAAAAACTATTACTAAAGTAATAAAATAAATACTGGTCTTACTCACTTTGCTTTTTAATGAAACAACTACTAGAAGTGCATATAAAAACCGGCCAAGTGCGAGTCGGACTCGCGCACCGAGGGTTCCGAACAAATTCGTAGGCATATAAGTTTAAAATTATTAAAAATATTTTTAATATATGATGTAAATAAAAATGTATGCTTTTCGCAATTTTTCCTTTATCTGTGCTATAATCTGTTGCTTCGTATCAAATTTTAAGATTCTGAGTTCACGGGAAGTACCCTGTAGGTTTTGATTCCCTTGCGAATGTCGAAAATTTGCGGCATAAAAGGCTGTATCTTTTGATTGCGTTGGCTTAGAAGTTTGATTTTTTCACAGCTCCAAGGGACAGTAGACTTAAGTATTTGATATGAATTTCAGCTTGATGACTCCACGCGTTCCTGAGAAAAAGGGTCTTGACAGACAGACAGACAGACAGACGGACAACAAAGTGATCCTATACGGGTTCCGTTTTTTCCTTTTGAGGTACGGAACCCTAAAAACTATTTTAACATGTACTTCTTATATAACAAAACAGATAATATAACGGAGAACAAAACGTTTTTTAAATATAGGAAGCGCGCAGAAGTCACTCAGAAAACATACAACGCAATGTAGGTACTACGAAGTGAAATATTATCTTGATGTCCGTCTACAAAGTTGACGAATAGGCCTGCTTTGCCTTATAGGAGATATTTAAAGACATTGTTAACATTTTATTTCAGTTTTTAAGGAGAAGCTCAAGCATTAACGGAAAATACACAGAAAGACAACGAACAGTAAACATGACCTGGCTGTTTTTTCTGTATTCCGAGACGTCGCTATATAATTGGCAACACGATAACTGTTGTTTACAATATTTAAGATTTGTAGACACGTAATAAAAAAAACTTTACTGTTATTAGAATACAGGCCATCACTGTCCACTGCTGAACATAAAGAGGGAAACCCAAGGAATGCAATATTATTTTATACAATTATAATTTTGGAATGATTTTATACTTCAACTAATTTCCAACATATTTGATCAGTAATTGCTATATTAGTGATGAGTAATTACTCAGGTTTCGAAATTAATTAAGTACCTAATTCACGAATATTATAAGTTTTTGGAGTAAAACGCTGAACACGATAAGTAACTCACACGAAATTTTTTTGTAACACAATGTAATGAATTTAATAAAAAAATCATAAAAAAGAAAATCTTGCTCGAATTCTCTTGATTTCAGAAAGGTTGTATAATATTATGAAGACGCTTTTTTCAGCAATAAATACGACGTAAAAAGTGAATGAATACTAATTATCTCGGTTCTAGGGTCGATACGTTTCACCTACCACTACCGTAGCTTCCAATACTACTACTATAATATCGATACCCAAGACAGATCATTCTAACTCTTGGATATCAGTATCGATACCCTTGGGTACAGATTCTTTGAACCTTACAAGTTACAGAAATTACTTCTTTTTATCGTATACTTTCTGAACCCTATAAGCCAAAATTGTAACATTTTTGTTTTATAGAATAAGGGTGACAAAAGACAACACAGTTCACCTGATAGTAAGTTAATGCTGTGGCCCATCGACACCGTCATCTATTCCTCGATTCAGAATTCAAAATTAAGACGCGTTGTCAACCCTCACAACCAATCAACCTGTATAGTGTATACAGGTTGATTGGTTGAAAAAGATTTATGATGTGAAAATGCTTGTTGGCAAATAGGTACGTGGTAGACCCATGCTGCAGCTATATTAATAGTATAGTTGCAGCCCGAATGGGTCGGCTCAACCGGGGCAGGACCACGCTCTCGCAGAATACCAGCGTAAAATAGAAGTTTAACACTGCTGTATTTCGTATGGTGAGTGTAGAGAACCGGGTGAACTCCTCCTCACGGGTGACAACGCATCTGCATTTTGATTCTTTATTGAGGATAGATGTGGATGTCTATGGGTCACAGCAACCACTTACCATCAGGTGGACTGTGTGTTCGTTTATCACCCTATCCTATAAAAAAAAGGTACAGGAATATTTGATATACTTCCTCTTTAACAATTTATAATATATACGATACTTGGGAGATTTTTCCACAACCACTACGCGGCGCAGGCGCATAGGCGATTGCAACAAAGACATTTCACACTTCTCACCATCATCAATCAAATTGTATGTAAAAATCTGAGCTGCGTATTAGTAAAGATACGAAATATTATTTAACTAAGATTAGAACCACTAAGTCCTTCGAGCCGGATCGACGTCGTGAGCGCGCTGCAACTTTTTCAGTTGGTCCTTCCCTGCAGGATTGACGTTGTGAGTGGGAATTATAGTAGCCACTTACCATCCACCTGATGGTAAGTATGGGTCACAAGGTAAGTATACGTAGCACACTGAGCACTGACGCATTCACAAGCATGTAAACACTAAACAACTTCCAAACGCCAAACGAGATTTGTGGACGCTTGGAGCTTGAAGACGTTTGCCGAGGCTTGGCAAGCGTGGAAAGGCAGCATTATACGCTAGGACCCGATTTGGCGGCATAACTAACGACGATTTTTCGTCGTGGCCTAGTAACAAGCAATTTACATTATATTTAAAATAAATGAAAAGGATAAATAAATAGCAAAACGCAAAACAAAACCAATGAATGCATACGCAAACTGGAACAAACAAAACATTTTTATAACTAGTTTGCCTTCAAAAAAGGTCTATTTTCGCGGAAGTGTTTTGTAACAAGGACAAATTAAAAATAATACTAATAATGTGCAAAAGGCGATAATCTATACAAATAAATAAATTTGAAGTGTCTATTTGTAATGTCAAAATTACAGTTTTTTACTAAATGCATTTGAAAGTAAATACGGTACTTATAACTAAAATACAATTTTTAAAATTTTTGTCTGTCTGTCTGTTTGTTCCGGCTAATCTCCGAAACGGCTGAACCGATTTTGACGGGACTTTCACAGTAGATAGCTGATTTATTCATAAGGAGTAACTTAGGCTACTTTTATTTTAGAAAAAGAATTAGGATTCCGCGCAAGAACATAAAAACCCTAAAACGCAGGCGAAGTCGCGGGGAACAGCTAGTTTATGAATAACTATAAAAAAACACATGTAATGTCATTTTATTACCCAGATAGTTCATAATAAAAATTGTTACGCCGTTTAATGGCGGCGTAAGAAACTATAAGCTATAACCCATGCCACAGTTTAACTTGCTCTAAATTAGGCTGTGCCCATATCATCAGTATGAGTATGAGGGCATCATCCTGAGGGTAAGAAAAAATTGTAGTTGCCAACCAACTGCCAAACATGGAGACAGTGGCAATTTATGATAATCAATGAATGATTTTTATTTAAATTTATTAACAATGAAAACGAATCGACTATAGCGGAAATGATAAACGATGAACAACTGCTAGTGGAATTCTTAATGCAGTTCGCAATAAAATTATGCAGTTTTAATTGTCATAACTGTAATGTGATGCAAAAATTGATATAAGTTTAGGACACTAATAACATTAACAATTTTATATCTATTATGTCACCTAGTAAATTATAAATTTTATTACTCTGTTATTTCTGTTTGAAATTTGGGCAGTTATGTCCTCATTCATTAGCACATACTTATTCATATAAAACAAATTTGCTCCTCACAGTCTGTACGCTTCATCATCATCATCATCATTACAGCCCTTCACAAGTCCGCTGCTGAACATAGGCCTCCCCTAAGGAATGCCACAAAGCTCGGTCCTGAGCCACCTGCGTCCACCGACTTCTTCTTCTAGTGGGAGGACGCCCTACACTTCGTCCGCGGTACGAGGCCGCCACTCGAGAAACATTTTTCCCATTGGTTGTCGGTCCTTCGGGCCCATTGCCACTTCAGCTTACTAATCCGTTGGGCTGTGTCGGTCACTCTGGTTCTACTGCGGATATTCTCATTTCTAAGTTTATCACGCAAAGAAACCCCAAGCATAACACTCTCTATAGCTCGCTGAGCGACCTTGAGCTTCCTCATACGGCCAGCAGTGAAGGACCACTCAGTTCCACAGGTCATCACTGGCAAAACGCATTGGTTGTACAGTCTCGTTTTCAAGTTTTGAGGTATACCTGACGAGAAGAAGTGCCGTAATTTCCCGAACGCTGCCCAGCCGAGTTGAAGCCGTCGATTGACCTCTCGGTCGAAGTTGGACTTACCTACTTGGACTATTTGTCCCAGGTAAACATACTCGTCAACAACTTCGAGCTTAGTGCTCCCAACAACTACCGGCATAGGTGTGACATGGACGTTATACATGATCTTTGTTATGTCCATGTTCATCTAAGACCTATCCGTTGGGAGGCACTATTGAGGTCATTGAGCATTGTGCTTAGGTCCTCCATGCGATTCTGCCATAAGGACTATATCGTCGGCAAATCGAAGGTGAGTGATGTACTCGCCATTGATGTTAATACCGTATCTTTTCCAGTCCAGTAGCTTGAAAACGTCTTCCAATGTAGCGGTGAAGAGTTTCGGCGATATAACACCACCCTGTCTAGACAAATTGGCAGGTTGTACTCTTCAGTCTTCTGTACAATTTGCCGAAGGGTATGTATGTGGTCTACGGTGTTAAAGCCTTTTCGAAAACCGGCTTGTTCGAGAGGCTGGAAGTCGTCGAGTCTGCAATGAGAGACGATACGTAATGACTCTCGAAAACAGCACGTATAGACGCGGCTCAGATGGGAAATCGGTCTGTAGTTCATCAAGAGAGCGTTGTCGCCACCTCACTTCTGCTTCACGCCTCCGGTGTATTGCGAGAGAACGGAATTGAAGAGCTTCTGAAGGACTACAAATACCGGTTTTCCACCCGCTTTTAGAAGCTCCGCTGTAATTCCATCCTCGCCTGGGGTCTTGCCGTTTTTAAGGTGCTGGAAAGCCATTCTAATCTCGCTCAGACTGACGTCCAGAATATTATCGGGATAATGTCGAATAAGACTTGCTCTAGGATCGTTACTCACACTTGCGTGTGGTTCCAACGATGATGTGTACAGCTGCCCATAGAACCTCTCAATCTCACTGAAAATCTCAGGTGTCCCGGAAACGATGCTGCCACATTCGGTCTTCAGCTTCGACAGTTGGCTCTTTATGGCAGACAGATCTCTGGCAAAGACTTTGAAGGAGCTTATTGAAGAAGCGATCGAGTGGAACCAGGGCGGTTCCACTCGATCGCTCCTTCAATAAGTGCTGTATTGAACTTGCGCAAGTCCCGCCGCATGCGTTTGGAAATCTGTCTGTTCAGTTGCCTGTATGCTGTCAAATCTGCTGAAGAGTACAGCTCCATTTCCCGTGTAACAGCCATTAGATTAAGAGTGTGATCAGAGTTTTGTGTTCTTCTGCAACGGGTCTTGCGGAACTTAGCTCCGAACGCATGGACAGTTTCCACGAGCTTGTCATTCATATCCTCCACTGCACTGAAAATGGTTTTGCAGCTCGACCTGAAAGGTTTCGGGAATTTGGATCAGAGCACGAGGGAGACGGAGCATTGACTTCATTAGACGAGACCTCTCTAACTTAACGTTTAGGTTTAGTGTGCCTCTAACCAGTCGGTGGTCGCTAACAGTTTTCACCCTCGCGATCACTAAGACGTCACTGAACAGTTGGACGGTCACGCGAGTTTAATGCCTTTCCCTATCTCAAAAGTGACCAATGCGCTTAAAGAAGTTTTCACCTCAAAAATAATTGAACTTGTTTACATTGACGACGATATCGCCTAACATACATAAAAAAGGAAAACTTACAGTCAAATTGAAAACCTTTCCTCCTTTTTTTAGTTGTCAAAAAATTCTACAAAGCTATAATTTTTAATATTGTACACAATTTTTCTAATGTTTGTATGTTACACAGTTACACTCCAATAACCTTCATTAATATTGCATGCAACGGAATTACAGACAACCTGTATTTGTTTGAAAATGTTTAATTTTTAGTCATTTGGTATTTGTGTTTATAGTTTATAAATGAATAAATTTGTAGATTTTCGATTCCTTTGACATGAATAGAATAGAATGATTTATATTCAATATTGATTATTACATAATACTCATTGAAAATCTTTTTTTTTTTATTTTCCACTGGTTCAAAAAATACCTCCGTTCTGGGAAGAACCAGCAAGAAACCCAGCGGGACTTTTTTTAAACATATTTCAGTTACAGTTTTTAAATGAATTTTCATAGAACCAACACTCCCAGAGGTTATTATCATTCATGTATTCCTCGATATTATAATACCCCGTTTTGTAGTTTTTTTTTAATAAAACTTTTAAACTTGTTTATTGACAAACTTTGAACATGTTCTAGGATTTTGTTGTAAAAGCGTATACATTGCCCCATAAATGAATTACTGATTCTGTGGAGTCTAGTATCTGGCATTACAAGCTTATGTTTGTTCCTAGTGTTTAAAGTATGAACATTTTTATTCTTATCAGAGCTATTTATGTTTTTATGTACGTACATTTTCATAAATATATTGTGATGCCAAAGTTAATGTTTATTCCTTTAAATTTTTCTCTGAGGGACTATTTACAATTTAAGTTATAAATCGCTCATACGGCTCTCTTTTACAAAACCAATATGGCTTCAATATCAGTCACATTACCCCATAACAAAATTCCATAAGACATTGCGCTACAAAAGTAAATAAAATAACTAATCTAGTTGTTCAACATCTGTGAGACATCTAATTTTTCTTACAGCATATGCTGCAGAACTAAGTCTGCTTGCTAATTTAGATATATGTGAAGAATGAAGCTTAGCGACAATAGTAATACCAAGAGAAACAGTGGTATCCACAAGACTCAACTCATCCCCATTTAGGAGCACATTGGTATTCGAATGTTTCACATTAGGTGTTGTAAATTTAATATATTTTGTCTTATTGCCGTTTAAGAGCAAATTGTTGGCGTTAAACCAATGTACTAATTTCGATAGAGCATTACTTACTTCGTCATAATTAATTGACTGCAATTTGAGTAAGAGGTATCTATATATAACGTGATTTTCCCCTACAAGATAAGGTAAGGATATAGATTAAAAATAGCAATGGGCCAGGAATCCAGCCCTGAGAAACGCCCATTGATACTACCGATCCGGAGGAAGGAACCTTTACCTTTGATCACGACTTTTTGAGTTCTGTTACATAAGTATGAAATAATAAGTCTAAGCGCAATATTTTTAACACCGTAATGTTGTAGTTTCCTGATTAATTTCTCATGATGAACACAATCGCAAGCCATGGAAAGATCACAAAAAATACCTAAGGCATCTTGTGAATTCTCCCAGGCATTAAAAATATATTTAGTAAACTCAACACCGGCGTCCAGATTTAAATAAAGGTATTACTTTAATATGTTTCATTGAATGAGGAAACACACCAGAATCGATACAAGTATTAAAAATAATAGCATTCATATATAATATTTAATATTTTAAAACTATACTATTTATCTACTAATAAATTATATCATTGTAAATTGTAATAACAGGATAATCATAAGTAATACCCATGCACATATGCATCATAGTTTTAGTTTGTACTATAACTTATGCATTACTCTTCAATCTACTCAACAAATGACATAAAATTTGGCTGTTTTTAAAAATTGGATACTACTCTAGAAAGATAGTCCATGGAAATTGTCTCTGCAATTTTCAGACATAATGCACACAAAAAAAATTGAAAAAAATTTGTATTTCTACTACCAAAGATAATTTAAAAAACTAATTAAACTAACTAACTCAACCCAATTTTTGCTTTAAAACAATGATTTATATATAAATATAATTTTTTGTATTGAAAACAATTGGTATTAGAAAATTAGCATATAGAGGTAATGCAAATAAAATTTAAAAAGCAAATATTTATTCTCTATATTTTTAAGTAATGTATAACTTTGGCAAATAATAATGAAAACGAATTTATGTCATTATGTTTATGAACAATGTCTTCAAAAATATTAATATAGAAACAGTTTAATGTGCACTCTACAACTATTTACCATAGATAGAGTCATAACTCAAAATGAACTTAAATATAGGAAGCTTGCAGTTTCGTTAATAACCTGGAACAGCAAACATTAAACATTGAAACAGAAAATGTTGATGTACAGTTTGTATTTTATTCTAGATCAGCCTTCGAACTATTTTATAATTTTCTAAAAACAATGACAATATAAAAAATATCTTACCTCTCCCAACATAGTCTAGTAGGTAATAACTTGCGATATCCATCTCTTATGTAAGGGTTATGCTGCAAATAAGCTGGAGCCTCTTCATATTTTAGAAGCTGCTTGTAGTTTATGTACAAAATATCTTCCTTTGTTAAATTGTTATTATCTTCTAGCCTCTTGCCTCTTCTGAGTAATGTAGTTCCACTGCAATAGTCCTTATCAGTAATGCATTCCTCCTCCACCTTAAACAAAAAATAACAACATAATTATTTCATAATAATGATATGCTATAAATATCACTAAAAAACAATGATATCCATATTAAATTAGGATAACTGAAATACACTAAAATAAATAATCCTATTGTGAATATAGTATTAAAAAATCATGTCCTGTGGTGGATTTTTACAGGCTGATGACAAAGATTTAAATAATTAATATACATTTACTAACTCAAAGAATATAGTTTTATGAATATAATAATCATTATTATAGCCAAAGCACAATAATTCTACAAATATTTAATTTTAAATATTGAAACCACTTCTAAAAATAAGGTTACTAGTTCACTGTTGCATAATGCTTCCCACATAGAGGATTTTACTTAAATGGCAATCAGCCACAATTGGCATAATATTATCAATAGCAGAACAAGTCAATAGTTGCAAGTGACTCAGGACCATGTTTTGGGCAGTGGGGGAGACATGTTCAGCAATAAACTTGAGAAAAATTTGTGAAAGACCGTAACGATGTTGGTGATACTGATGATCATATTCATGACGATGGTGATGATGATACTTTTACTAGTTACTACAAAGAAAGTGATAATATTTTTGTTGTGTTAAACAGTAATAAGTATGAGATATAAAAATTTAATATTTAAAAAACATCTCTGATTACTGAAAATGAAAACAGGCATGGTGACACATGGATTAAATAAATATGATTTATTTAAAACACAATAAAAAATTCTTTCTGCACGTGAATTCTTTGTTTAAATTTTTATATTAAAAACATTTAAAAACACTATACTTCTGTTCAAAATATCGATAAAGGTGACTTACTTTCTCCATAGGCATAAACTGGACAGTTTCAGGCTGGCATTCACTTACTTTTTTTGTCATTGTGATGGTCATGTTGAGTAATTGTATAAATGTTAGATCTATGCTAAATAATAATGAATAATTGACTCTTTCAACAAAGTTATAATTCAGACTCAAAACTTATTCAAACAAGCAAGGTATTGAAATATATTATTAGAATCACTATACCAAGATTTTTATAACATTTTTATTAAGAAAACAAAACCGATCATCAAAAAAGAGCGGAAGAAGACGAATTTTATTATGCAACCCAAAATACAACCTACTCTTAAGAAACTAATATATATACTAAAAAACTAAAAATAAAAAGTACTCTATGACTGTGATAAAAAGACACGATAAACTGCTGTGCTGACACCTGTCAGTGTCAAATCAGCAAATATTTTTGTAACTTAACTATAAACTTTAACTGGCTTTGCGGCTCTGGGTTCTAGCCTTTATGTGCCTCATGCTGTCAAACAGCTGTCATCACGGAGTACCTTATTACTAAGTCATAGAGAGTCCCAGAGTAATTACTAGCATAGAGGTAATCCTAAAATAAGAAAGAAATTCTTGTACTTGAGCTAATTATACATAATATGACATTTTACGTGGTACAACATAAGATAGCTATATGTTTCTAGTTAGTTTGTGATAGCTATACTCTAAGACTAAGGCTATAAGCTAAGCTATACTCGAAAGACAAATGCTCGGGGTTGTACCGACACTAAGGGGATGATAAAATAAAGGCTAGAACTACTGATAATAATGAGTACGCGTAGCGCTCTTGATGGCTATAAGCGAACTGAATTTAAAATACAGTTGCCGTGGAAATATGTAAAAGAGGTCAAGTTGTGAAATGATGACTTGACAATTGTACGTTGCATTTCATGCTTGTACAATATTATTTTCACCTTCTTTATCGTGCAATGTTGCGATCACGCGTGAGCCGTGAGTGTTTCTAGTTAGTTTGTAGTCGTTATCGTTATTTTATTCCATAGATACCTCTATTGATGCCCCATTAGCGAAAATAAAAACGTTGTCGACAAATTCATTTAATTAAGGATAAGACACGCCTTTTAGCTGTTTCGGCTAAGGAATCTCGTCACTGGTTACACGCTTTACCATCAAGTAAGCTCGGCACATTACTTGATGGGGAAAGCTTTTTTGGGGAAAGATTGCGCATTGCCGTAGGAATCCGACTAGGAGTGGCGATTTGTCAACCCCATCAGTGCCCATGTGGTAGCAGCGTTGACAAGTTTGGGCTCCACGGACTTTCATGTAAGAAAAGTGTTGGTAGGTTTTCACGACACAGTTCTTTGAACGATGTCATCCGAAGGGCTCTTGACTCTATAAATGTTCCCTCGGTTTAAGAGCCTTGTGGAATATTAAGAGACGATGGCAAGAGACCCGACGGTATGACATTGGTCCCTTGGGAGAGAGGTAAAGCCCTAGTGTGGGATGCTACTTGCGTAGATACTCTGGTAGCCTCTCATCTCAAGGGTACCTCGTTTAGAGCCGGGGCGGCATCAGAGGCAGCTGAACTGAGTAAGTGACGCAAATATGAGTCTCTGAGAGATGACTACATATTTGTGCTATTTGCTGTAGAGACTATCGGTCCGTAGGGTCCACGTGCGGTGAAGTTCCTAAAGGAACTCCATCCGCGGCTGGTCGTTGCTGCTGGTGAAAAGAAGGCTGGTTCTTTTCTCGCTCAAAAACTAAGTATAGCCATTCAGCAGAGAAACGTAGCCAAAGTTCTTGCCACGACACCGCGGGAAGTAAGACTATATGATAATTAAGTTTCTAGTTTTAGTTTTTTTTTATTATTACAGTTTTAATATTGTATATAATAAAACATTGTATATGTGTAGAAAAAAATTAAGGATTTTGACTTATCCAGTTCGTAAAATACTTATTTATATCAATAAAAGTTAATTAAAGCTCTTAATAAAAACGTAGCCTATATATATATAAGAAATCATCATAAAATCTACAACATATTATGAGTTTCACCAGAAATGATAACTGTAAACATGTAATCAAGTACCTCTTTGAAATATTTTATTTTGTTGTTTTTAGGTATAAAATTTGTGATGGTCTAATTAAATTTTGTATCATCAACTTCGGGTTTGCTTCACGGAACGTACATAGAGCGCACTGCTACGACACAATAAATATAATAATCTCTCATTGTTTTTTATTTTCTGAGTAAGTGGTCTTTTTACGTGGTAGCGACATGCTGCAGCTATATTAGTAGTATAGTTGTAGCACGAATAGGTCGGCTCGACCGGGGAAGAACGACGCTCTCACAGAATAACAGCGTCAAATAGCAGCTTCATGCTGCTGTGTTTCGTATGGTGAGTGTAGAGAACCGGAGACCCTTTTTACTGGAAAAGAGGCATTCTATCTTAGTCCTCACGGATGACAACGCATCTACATTTTGATTCGCAAACGAGGATAAATGTAAATGTCTATGGGCCACAGCAACCACTTACCATCAGATGGACTGTGTGCTCGTTTGTCACCCTATCATATAAAAAAAAAGGTTGAATCAGCGTATAAAATTAGAATAACAAATGGGATCTAACTCACTTATGTGCCGTGTGACTGTCAAGACTTAATATTCATACCTCACTAACTAATAGTTTTTAATGTTTGTGACACGATTATTTGCAATGTTATATATCATCATTAGTTAATTTAGAAAAAAGTTACTTAATCCGCTCGCTTAATCGATCTAAAAAATAATAAGTCTAGTTATGTTTTCTTTATATTTAAAGACATATGATGAAGTAATACGTAGGTCACTCTAATAAGTTTTGAGATGCTCGAAATTTAGATCTTAACCGTGAACATTTGCGCGCTATGATATATTATGATTTTGAATTTCGTTTAACAGAACAATTAAGTTTACAACGGCTACAATCAACATTAGGGAACTCAGTTCCCTCACACGCAACAATTTTTAGGTGGTTTGCTGAATTTAAAAGGGGTAAAATGAATCTTAAAGATGACCAAAGAACCGGGGTGCCGCAAACAGCAGTACGGCAGAAAATGTATAGACTACTGAAATGTTGTTGCGAGAAGACCAGCGAATCACATATACGGAAATTGAAAAGATTGTAGGCTTCGGGGAGCATTCATACCATCCTAGATCAACATCTTGGAGTGAGGAAGCTTTGTTGTCAATGGATCCCTCGTTTGCTACCCGAAAGCAAAAAACAGACTCGTGTGGATTGGTGCCATGAAATGCGTCTACATATTGAAAACTAGGCATCTAGGCGTGTTTCAGAAATCTTTTATAGATGTTTTGCCAGCAGGCGAGAGAACTGTTCGTTACCTGAAAAGCAAAATAAAATTAGAAAGGGTAGAGAATGCAAATGACACGACAAATGATTCATCAAATGTTTTTCAAGCAAAGTCCAGGATGTTATATCAGAATAATTTAAATTGTTTTGGCTGTGGACAGTCTGGACACATTAAAAGAGATTGTCGTTTAGGAAATGTAAACAGTGGTCGAGGTCGTTGATTATATGGTCATTGTGGACGTGGATCAAATTATGCCAGAAATTTTCAAAGAGGACCAAGAATGTGAGACCAAGTCATGAAAGTCAAAGTAATAGTTTTCATACTACTATTACAAATAACTGTGATATAGGAAATATGTCAATGAATAGAGGCGTGTTTATGCTTCTATAACTTTAATTGGACTGTACCTTATTCTACCTTAACACTAATATATATAGTCGTGGGGCTATAGGTATACTACACTACATAACGCTTACACAACAAGTGAAAATAATAAGCCTAGTGAAGGTCAAATAGATTGGTTACTTGATAGTGGATATACGGATCATATTATTAACACTGATGAGTACTTTGATACCTGCGAGACATTAAAACACCTGTAAAAGTAAAAATTGGTAATGGAACAATATTATAAGCTACAAAAGATCGTCATATTACAACATGTTTCCTGGTTTATGGGAAAAAATCTGAAGTGATGTTAAATGTCTTTTATGTAAAAGAAATCATTCAATCGTTTCAAGAGGAAGATTGTCAAAATACAAATGGAAAGATTATAGCAGTTTCAATTAAGGATGAGAGACTCTATAAAATGAAAAGCTACATGAATCAAGAAACATTGCAAGTGAATATGAGTAAAAGTAATATAACTTTAAAAGAAAAACTACACCGCACATTGAGACAAATGCATTTTAATAAATTGGAATTAATGTGTAAAAATGAGACATTAGAAGGATTACCTAAAGAGATTGAACCTGATTATTTAAAGTGCTCGACCTATATCAGAAACAAAATGTATAACATAATCATTTCATAATATCTGTATCAGAAACAAAATGCATAACATAACCATTTCATAATAATCGAAGAAGAGCAGAGGCGATATTAGAGATTGTGACTGATATGTGTGTCTGTGATAGAAAGATTTAAATGAGCCACATCAGACTACAGGGAATCATGGAGAAAAATATTTTTTGAGCTCCATAGATGACTACAGCAAATTAGTTAAAGTTTACTTTATTAAGACAAAAGATGAGGTATATTATTACTAAGTGCAATATGTAAATGTGATACAAAACTTTACAGGAAAAATAATAAAGGAACTGAGATGTGACAACGGGAAGGTGTCCTGTTTTTAAGATAAGCAGCTGATTTAATTACTTCAGGCCAAAATTTTCTCTCTACCTTTGCTTCTGATAAAATACATCTGGCCATGTTCATTAGTGATCGATTGCATCTCTCTGCAGTTCTCGTAAGAATAATAATGTTGATCTTGTAGATTGTTGACGCTAATTGGGCAGGAGACACAGCATTTGTTATTAGACTTTTTGGGAACGTCATTTATTGTAAATAAAAAAAACTGGCCAAGTGCGAGTCGGTACTCACGCACCGAGGGTTTCGAACAAATCCGTAGGTATATAAGTTTAAAATTATTAAAAATATTTTTTTTATATGATGTAACTAAAAATTTATGCTTTTCGCAATGTTTCCTTTATCTGTGCTATAATACATTGCTTCGTACCAAATTTTAAGATTCTGAGCTCACGGGAAGTACCCTGTAGGTTTTGATTCCCTTGCGAATGTCGAAAATTTGCGGCATAAACGGCTGTATCTTTTGATTACGTTGGCTTAGAAGTTTGATTTTTTCACAAGCTCTAAGGGACAGAAGACTTGAGTATTTGATATGAATTTCAGCTCGATACCTCGTGTTTCTGAGAAAAAGGGTCTTGACAGACAGACAGACAGACGGACAACAAAATGGTCCTATAAGGGTTCCGTTTTTTCCTTTTGAGGTACGGAACCCTAAAAAACAGAATAGTGTAACAAAACACACATTTACTGATCACATTGCCTTATATAGCTGTAACAGAAATAAACGTTATAATCTGTTTAGTAAATGAAATTTTTACTAATATTTGTAAACCAGTTAGGATATATGAAGATAACTCAGGGGCAGTAGCTATTTCTAAATATGGAAATTTTACAAAGAATTCTAAACACATTGAGGTTCACTATCATTTTATAGATGAAAACGTTGAGCAAGGAAGTATTGAAGTAGTAAAGATAGAGTCAGAAAATAATATCGCAGATATATTTATAAAAGCATTAGGAAATGTAAAATTTATTAAATTCAGATAAATGTTAAATCTCAAAGAATAAATTAAGATGTGTTATAAATAGTTTTGATAAGTTAATAATAAATTTGGTTGTATTGTAACTGATATTGATGTTGCGTTGCAATATAAATGTAAGGAGTTATTATACATTTATATTGGCAACACTGATAAGAGAATCTAATCTATGGTCTGAGTGTCTTTTGCGGATGTTGTTGTGTAGTATAGCCACAGAACACTATTTACTCCTAACGGAGTGTAGCTTGTAATGTGTAATGTGTGATTTTGATGATTGTCTTTCAGTTTAAGTTAATAAAAGTAAAGTTATGTTGTGTAAAGCTGTAAATGTGATTACTAAAACATATAATAAAAAAAGGAAGTTTATGTAACCAACTACATTAACAGCATTATTTTAATATTAAATAAGAAAAAGCAAGACAAGTATATTAAGTCAGATTATATAGAATTAGTAGGTTACTTCTATGCATACAAACATAATATGTAAAGCTGTAGCAAACCGTATGTATTCGGTACTAAGTAACGGGTGCACCATCTAGTACCGAGTAACGAACGCGAATGTATTTCGTTACTCGCATTTTTCGTAGTACGGGTAACTACACTGTTTCAGTTCACGCAAGTACCGTTCGTGTACAGCAATGCGTGTATTGAAACATTTGCTGATCGTATCTTTTACGCATACGCACGCTTATTCGGTGAATTTAAAAACGTACGTTATAAAGAGCGATGTTTGTTTATTAAGTAAAGTATAATTTGGTAATTCGTCAAAGTTTTAGGTAGTTCGACAAAGTTTTGTTAATATATAAATATTATGTGTTCTACAAATAAAGAATGTTGCGACGCGGCAACGGTGTATTATACGCGTACGCAATACGACGACTTGATTCGATGCTCTGACATAACATAGCATGATATAAGGTATATATCATAAGTAACGAGTAACGTAACGATACGATAGTAACGAGTACTAATTGTTATAGTAACAAATACGTACGAGTACGCTTTTTTTTCGTTACTCTTACACCTCTAATAATATACATAGTATAGTCGAGAGTAGAATATTCCTGCTGTCATTTGTCAGATATCTACTATTACTGCCAAAGAGTGTCAAAATATTTTTCCAAAATATATCATATTATCGCTACGATACTTTGTTCAAGATATAAATAATATAGATAAGACAAGAACCAAATGATCCTAAGGCGCTTTATTCACGGATTCACGGTCCATCTTGCTGTACGTCCCGCCAAGGTGTCGTTTTGCATCTTGCGTCTTGCATGACGTTGGCAGGACATACAGCAAGATGGACCATGAATAAGGTGCTTTACGGGTGCCAAAACCATAGACTTAGAATATAATGGCGTATAGACTGACATAGTGTGCAAGGGAGAGGAAAAATTCTTATGGCAAAAATGCAAGATAGAAAAGGATACTAAATCTCATGACTCTGTAACCGATCTTGAATGACAGGTAGGCCAGTAGACCAGTCGGCACGCAAGAAATAAGCTCCTAGATATTTTGTAATTTTTTAGATTATGATAGTGTTAATGTTTATTATTCATAGTTTTCCAAAATGTTGACATGTTGCGTGAGTGACTGTGGTGTCAAAAATATAAATAATCCTGATGGTTGATATTTCACAGGTAAATTCACAAGACGTCGTTACTGCTATGACGCGTCTATTTTTGGTTAAAGTTTATGGTATATACTGTTTAAAATATAGAATATTTTCACTTGTTTTATTAATTTTGATATTTTGCAAAGAAAAAGTCACGTTGTAGATAATTTGTATAATTTTGGTGAATTAATTTTTAAACAAAATATTTTACATGTACGATAGGGATTGACTCAACTGTATCAAAATTAAGGTCGATATTTATCTTGAATGTTTAAGAAAGGGGACAAATGAAAGAAAGAGTAGCCTCATAAAGATATTGGTCTTTAAACAGAGTATTCTTATTAAACTGATTCCTACAAGTTTCCTTAATTAAATTATTAAATTTTAATTCATATTTAAATCGAACGCTAAAATTAATATCTATAATGTGTTTAATTATGAATTATTAAATTTTTGTAATTATGAAAAGTAATAGTTATATGAAAAATAAAGCAGCCTTTATGTTCTCCGTGTTCCCGTTTTTTTTTTATTTCAATAGCAAAACATTTTATAAAATATACAAAGTATAAATAGTTATATCCTTAATTAAGTATCTACCTATTTATAGTTGATTAACGTTATGTTAAAAAAGATTAATTCCGGGGAAACTCTCCATGGTAATAAAATTTTCTCCAAAGGTCTAAAATACAATTTTCCGATCTGATTCTTGGGGAAAATTGTTTAAGTTTATCGGTAGACTCACCTCTTCGGAGATTATTGAGACTTAGTACATTTTGAATTAAAATCCAACAGAAGGCAGATAGGTGTAGCTTATTCCCGAGAAAATATTATTTTAATATTTTTTAATAATTTTAGAACAATCAAGGTAAAAATTCAGTAAAATTTTGAAATTATTCAGTTTCGTGCACTAAACCATTTTTTTAAATGTTAACCGCTTCCTTAACATTAATTTTGCAATAGTCATTGTAAGTAAAATGTACATCACTAGCTAACGCACACAATGACAATCAAAATTGGTTACACATTTTCGGCCTGTCAGGTCGTCTACGAGTATATTCTAAGTCTATGGCTAAAACAGAAAGTAAAACGGTGTAGGCTCCACCCATTACCTAGTGCTGTCCATGACTGTTCATCGTATTAAGTACAAAATCCATAAATTGTAATCCCATACATAAAAACAATGTTTTTGATTTTAAGACAAGACTCGATGTTGCAAAATGAGCCATATATATATTGAGGGAGGGTGGGAGGTGTTCTTCAAACTGGGCACCTGGGCAGGCCATATCATTTTATTTAATTACGCGGAAATAAGCTAATTTAATTTCTAACAAGTATAATACTGTAAATTTGATTGTGAATCTATGTGATCAAGGCAATCAATCCTGTGTTGTGTGAAGGGCTGTAGCTCGAAAAATAATGAAATAACGTCTCTGATATCCCTACACAAGTAAGTCAAAAAAAATTTTAATTTATTAAGTTTCGTTTACATATTTATACCAATTTATGGTCGCAATTCATATTTATTATTATTCGGGCAGAGATACTCCTTACATATTTAGAGGTCAGTGCCCAGTACAGATATATATTCTAAGTTAATATGATAAATTTAGTATTGTAATTTGCCCAACGAATCGTTTTTGCATCGATTAACAAACTTCTCGCAACAATCAAATTAAGCATTTCGTTTGAATATTTAGCACAAGAAAGAATTACACACATTTATGTAAGATTTTATTTACTTTTGATTTATTTATTTGATTATCAACAGAATTTATAGATTATTTAAGTATAGAATCGTATGAAATTCCTATACTCGTAATGTATGTTTTCTATAGATCATTATGGCACGTCCACTCTTATTCTTTAGTCATTGCCACAAACTAATTAGAAGTGCTAGCAATTGCTTAAACGATAGAGAAACATGGATCACCAGCGGACCGTAGGGGAGGAGCCATACGCAAACATTCCCCTCTGTCAAAGTATAAGTCCACGCGGTCCTATGCATGGTCCTACAAAAATACCGATATATATGACGTCTAGTTTACAAAAAGTTCATATGTAAGTAATTCTTAATATATATATATATATATATATATATATATATATGAGGACGAACGGCTTGTATTGGTTAACTGTGCCCCGCTGTTTCACCCGCGTCATCACGTGTCCGCGGTGCGCGATATGACATGACACCTAGTTTATAAAATAAATATATATAAATATATATGTGTATATATATATATATATATATATATATATATATATATATAAATATATATATATATATATATATATATATATTATCAATTAATACCTAGGCTTTAGAAGGCAAGTTATATAGGTATAACCTCATATAAAACCATGATCGGCGCTGCGTTGGTCTATCGTAACGACAGAACGGATTTTGATCTGGGTTTCAACATAGGGTATATTGGATGATTCGCGAGGCTTAAATATTCAAATTATATATTGAATATTTAAGCCTCGCGTAAGTATTTTAATACTGGAATATATTCAACTGGTGTAAGTAACTATACAAAATAAAAATAAAAAACATAATTTCGCAAATAATTTATTGTCAACCATTCGTTCAGTTCTAGTATTATAGATAACAAATCTGCTCCAAAAATCACAGATGCTAAATATTTACAGGTCTGTCTATAGACAGAATGAATAAACTATTTCTTCTAATATATAAAAGTTAATCTTTGTTTGTTCGTATATTATGCACTGCGATACCGTTCATCAGATTGCGGTAAAACTTTGTCAACTTATTGCTTGCACTTGAACGGAGGTAATAGACATAATAATATTAACTTACACTAATACGATACGCGCGTCACCTCGCGCGTATCGTATTAACAGTTTATTTGAAAGTTAAACAATATAAGTCTTTGAAATTTAAAACGATATTTCTACAATTATTTCTTCTGCGGCAGCAATGCGCCGGGTACCATCTAGCAAGATATAAAAAAAAACCGGCCAATTGCAAGTTGGACTTGCGCATGAAGGGTTCTGTACCAACATAATACACATTTCTAGCAGGGGAGCCCCTTTTAATTTTTAATTTATTTTAATTTTTATTATTTGCTGTTATAGCGGCAACAGAAATACACATTCTGAGAAAAATTTAACTGTCTACCTATTACGGATCATGAGATACAGCCCACTTACAGACAGACGGACGGACAGTGGAGCCTTAGTAACAGATTCTCGTTGGTTACCCTTTGAGTATGGAACCCTAAAAAGATATAAACTTTAAATTGCATCGTAATCAGTAATTTACTAACTAAACTTCATTTTCAATATTCAAATTACAATATTAAAAAATCTATAATAAAAATACCTAAAAACTGAAATTATCATAATACAGTCCTACTCCCCGCGGTATAGTGCCAAGACGGCTGGCTGCGTCTTATCACCAGTAGTGACGATCAGTCATGGATAGTTTTTAGGAACGTCACCGCACTTGAACCCCACGGATCGATAGTCTCTACACGAAATGGCACAAAATGTAATCATCTATCAGAGACTCATATTTGGGCTATTACTTACTTAGTTCAGTTGCCTCTGATGCCGACCTTGTTTTACACCAGGTACCCCGGAGATGAGAGGCTGTCAAAGTGTCTTCACAAGTAGTATCCCACACTAAAGCTTTATTTCTCCCTAGGATCCAAAGTCATACCGTTGAGTTTCCTGCCGTCGTCTTTAAATATTCTACAAATCTCTAAGGGAACATTTATATCGACATTGTCTGAGAGCTGGTGACGAAATTTGGGAAGGTCCTTTGGGCAAGTTCAAATTGTGGAAAAATATAATTTCGTCAATTGGCGAATCCAGTCCTGCGAGTCTGGCAGAGCGTTTGCGGTTATTTCGTTACTGCGCAGCATATAACATTTGCAAAAAAAAAATTATAAAAGAATATTCTTTTGGCTACTTGATTTCTTTTTTATCTTTTAATTTAGGTTTTATATTATTCCAAAAAATAATCTCAGACGTTTTTGTCGGTTATAAAGTATTACCAGACCTCTCCAAAAATATTTTTTTTATATTCCTAAAAAATATACTTTTGGCAATCTCAAATTTTAATCACGTATTTATTGAATAATTTTTAATAATACCTGCGGATCGCCAGACAAATTTAGCGGTTTTAAACAACTCGCAGACGTAAATAAAGTTTACTGTTTAAAGTTTCTGATTTTTTTCAGTTTTAATAGTAATTAATTAGAAATAGTTGACTTGAATCCTACTAATATTATAAACGGGAAAGTTTGTGAGGATGTATAGATGTATGGATGTTTGTTACACTTCCACGCAAATACTACTGAATTTATTTAAAAGAAGCTTGACAATAATATAGCTCATACATAACTACATTTAGGTAGTTAAAAAAATGTTTTTTTGGATATTTTTTTGCAAGTATTATATGCTGCGCAGTAAAGAAAAAACCGCAATCGCTCTGCCAGACTCACCGGACTGGATTCGCCAATTGACGAAATTATATTTTTTCACAATTTCAACTTGCCCAAAGGACCTTCCCAAAATTCGTCGCCAGCTCTCATACTAACACAAGCTGTTCAGATGACATCGTTCAAAGAACCGTGACAGGACAACACTACATTAAAGAATACCAAAACATAACAAAACTAGTGGACCAGATGGTATTCCAATTGTAGTCTTAAAAACTTATGGACCCAAGTTTTCTCCTATATTGCCACGCCTGTTCCGCCTCTCACCAAGGACTGGAGTAGTGCCTAAATCTTAAACCCTGCCAATTATCGGCAAATTTCAATTACCTCCATACTCTGAAAATATTAGCATTATGGCATACCTAGAGCAGAACGACGCCCCCAGCAACTGACAGTATGGGTTCCGTCATAATCGGTTGATATAGATCGCATACCTTCTTGTGTATGCCGTACAATAATTGCTGTTTTCCTTATATTTCGAATGCCTTTGACGAGGTCTGCCACGCAAGCCTTTTACGCTAGCTTTCAATGTACGGCCACAGTATTGAAGTTCCTTTGAACCTGAACTTTAAGCGGTTCATTGAGTCCAAGACCAAAGCAGATGTAAGGATATTAGATGTCTGTGTAAAGGTGCGGCAGTACTTCATGTTAGCACTCGGCTCTGCACGATAAAACACGTGAGGTCTTATCTAGGTAGTAGATGAATGCAGGTGTCTTAGGATCGTAATTTGTGGCAATCTATAGAGGAGGCCTATTGGCTATCGATCAATCTTCAGCAGTGAACTTGTGATTTAGTGTGTAGTAGTAAGTGGTAGCCGTAGATGAATTTAAGTTACATAGCGCTCTTTTTGATTTACAGCATATTATGTTAATTCCACATACACCTGTAAACTGTAAAAGTTTCAAATCATAAGGATATATTGACTTCGTTTTAGTTTCAAATTGCAAAATGTGAATGAAAATAGCTGCCTAACTGAACAACTACTTTAACAAGGAATTCAATACTACTCTCTGTTTCTCTGACGAGAGTACGATAACCAAAAATAGCGCCCGGAATTCTGTGTACGTCACTTCCGATACATGTGTTGCAATAATAAACTCTGGAAATGGTATCAATTACATCATTTTAACAAATAAAAAAACGTTTTAACAAAACATATTTTTTATTTATTAATTTAAGGCATTAATAATTAATTCCCTTTTTAACGATTTTTTTTCAATTTAATAATGATAAATTAAGTATTTGCAAAAAAATGTACGCATGTCCAAATTTTAAAAACATGACTTATCATGAACGCTCTTTGAAAATGGTCGATTTTCCTGTTTGGTGAACTCCATTCGCCGCGAGTGCGTTAATTTTGTTAGAACCTGCGCTCTGTTCTAATTCTTATTATTTCTTAATATTAGTTATTATTATTTTTATTTAAGTCTTTAAAGTTTTACCCAAATTGTTATAATTTCAATATTACTATATAAAACGACTAAGTGGTACTTTTGCGTTTAGACGGGAGCCATCTTGCAATCTCTAATCAAAGGTCCTTGGTTCACAGTTTCGTTGTCTAGTTGAAAGTCAGTTTAATCCATCATATTATAATCAAATGGCGTTAAAACGAATTAATAGGGTACGTACAGTTACGTTTTTTGTTAATTTAAGAAATTACAAGTTTTACTATAATGTGCTGTAAAATTTGTAATAGACTTTGTAGTGAATGTTTCGTCATTGTGAATACCTATTATCGAAATTTCTTCTGGATAATTCCGTGTGCGTGATTGTTATAAATTCCATTCCTATTTTTCTTATTTTATAATATTCAGTGTGTTGTGTAAGGTAACTGTATTTTACTTGTATATATTGGTGACAATTTTATGCACACGGCGTAGGTACATAAAATGTCGGAAATATGTGCCAATTTTGAGGTTTTCTTGTCATATTTTTGTGACGTGCTGTATTTCCGACTGGATAAACGACCTCCTGCGTAATTTGTGTTACCAAGGGTCCTTTATTTTGGCCTTTGTATAGAGAATACTCTTGTACATTTATTATGTGAGTGATGATGTGTTTCAACTTATCTCATATTGTTTCCGGTGGATGTACATGCATTTACTTATATTTACAGGAATTACAAGACCTGGGCAGAGATCCACCAGCACAATGTTCTGCAGGTCCACACGGCGAAGATCGTAAGTATTTATCGATCTCAAATTATACCACATCATTTTGTGACTCATTGACAGGCAGTAAGGTGTACAATAAGTAATAATGTATTTCAGAATTCAAAGATTTATAAAAATCTTAACACATGCTGTGTTTTGATGGATAATTATTTGATTTTTTAAAGTTTATGTTGAGATTATATTATTCTAATAACAACAAAAAACTGAAACAGCTGTTCATTGTAATTTTTCACATAGATGTTATTTTAGTCCTTTAAACATTTACCAGTTTAGTGTGTTGTTATATTTGTGCTTTTCATAACTTGATAACTTTATTGTTATTGTAACATTCATTTAACCTAAATGCTGAAATAATTAATTTTATTATTTCTCTTTTCAGTATTCCACTGGCAAGCCACAATAATGGGTCCAGTAAGTTATTCTTTATTTTAATATTCTTTTATCATCAAGTCCAAATACATTGTAAAATTTGTTATCAGTGACAAAGTATATACAACAGATGTTTACTCTCCTTCTGATATGTTATTGTCAATAGTGTTTAAAAGACATTAAGTATATATTAAAAGTGCAATTTCATTTGGTATATTTATATTTCATTCCTTTTTTATTATTTTTCAGGTCGACAGCCCTTACCAAGGAGGAGTTTTTTTCTTGACTATACATTTCCCTACAGACTACCCATTCAAACCACCCAAAGTTGCATTCACAACACGTATTTATCACCCTAACATAAACAGTAATGGGTCAATTTGCCTTGACATTCTCCGCGCACAATGGTCTCCTGCACTTACCATATCTAAAGGTAAATATACAATGTTCTTTGGTTTAAAGGTCCTGTGATTTTAAGTTTCTAATTTATGTGTATATTTTTTCAGTGTTGCTCTCAATCTGCTCATTGCTATGTGATCCAAACCCTGATGATCCATTGGTGCCAGAAATTGCTAGGATCTACAAAACTGACAGAGAAAAGTACAATGAATTAGCCCGAGAGTGGACAAGGAAGTATGCCATGTGATGAGTCAATTGTGACATCTGCAAAACATATACACACACATCGCCACAGCCCGGGCTCTACCCCTTTCTGTTCCTGCTCCTCAGTCCCTGTTAGTCTAAAATCCATATTAAATGCCCAAAATTGCAGCAAATTATTTTAAATACTTACATGGTCATTTCTAGTGTTTGTCTGATTTATTGTCACCTCCAGTTATTTTAATCTATAAATCATTGCATCATTACATAAACACAGTACACATGTGCAAATAGTTTCTGTTAATCTATGTGTAAGAGACATTTTCTATGATGGCAAAATTGTTTTGTTTAAATTTGATGTGTCCGTAGATGTCTTGATCACATACACTCATTTAGTTGAAGTTAAATATTAGTTAAATTTACATCATTTGAATTTATGTAATATCTAAAGAATTTGTACTTTAACTAGATCTAAATTGCATTGTGAAACTGTACAATAGTCATGTTTAGGATATGGAGCATTCCTTGCTTATCTCTACTGGGTCACTAAAGAATTTTTTCAATGAAATGTAAGTGAAGCTCATAATTGTTAAAAACATTCTGGTAATGTATGTAAATGGTACAACAAAATGAGCTTGTTGACGGAGTCGAGTGAGTGTTATTTTTTTTTTAACTAGTAAAGCAACTCTTTAAGTTAGGAAGTGTAGCTTGCTACAACAGACTGACGTTGATTGAAGTGGTCAGTTTTCTTTCATCCACAATATTGTGTAAAATGATGGGAAAGCTCCTATAGGGTCAAGATTCAATATAAATTACAGTGTATCTCATAAGATAATAAGTTACAATTTAATCTAGAATTTTTTCAATATGGCGATCTTTATATTATAATTTTATCTAATATATATTGTGGTTGTAAGGATACTTGCGTTGTGATTTCCTCAACATTTTCCTTCCCACGCTACCTTCCTTTATATCCATTTTAAAATTCAATAGTATGGCAAATTGACTTAGCATCTGGCACGAGTGGCAAGATATTGTGTGTAACATTACAGCTGCAAGAAGAAGCAAACACTCATTCAGTTTAACACTGGGAGAGATAGCAAATTCAAAGCTTTTTCAAAATGTAATCGATCGTCAAGATGTATTTTAGCTTCACTAAATTGTAAGAAAACAATAAATTATTGTGTATGTAAATAATTTTGAGCTTTATTTAGGTAACTTCCTGATTCTGGAATGCAGCTGTTAACTAATCTGCAATAAAAATTTATCTGTCAATATTTCAATTTATTGTTTTGTGTTACTTTGATTTTAAATTCCAGAAAGACAGAATTTAAACTGATGAACATTCCACTAAGTCTGAACTTCTGAATTAACTACCTAATGCTGAAAATTCCTTAGCAAACTTGATAATGGAGCAATATTTTCAGTTTACCTTTGATATTTGAATTTCATCTTTTCTGTTCAATTATCATTATAATCATTGTTGCTCATTACATGAACAGCTGAACTTTGGCCTCCACCAAAGGCTGCCACAAAAACATGGCCATGAGCTACCTCCAGTTATAGATGTGTGTTTATTTCCAACTAGTGTGAGGCTGCTCTTCACTGCACTCTGGTACAATACAGCCATTGGTTATCAGTTTTTAAACCATATAATTCGACTTAGTGTCTTATTTCCATTACCCACAGAAATAAAGGTTTTTGTTACAGTTACAGTTCACAATTATTTGAGCATCTTTTATTATTATTACTATTGTTTGTTATATATTGTTGAAATATGGTGGTTGGAGTGTTGAATTTTTTGGCTTGATTTCATGTGGCATAAAACCAACCTCTACTTCCTGTTTAGTACTTATCTAGAAAGTACACAAAACTAGCTGATATTGGATATTTTGTTTCGAAAATGAGGACTAGCATGAATAATTTGGCAGCAAATGTGATAGATAATACGTATGCCATTTCCTCACGTCGCGTATGACATTTTATGTAAATTTTGCAAGAGTACATACATGGTAATATGTGTATAGCCACGTAAAAACTTACAAAAATGTTTATATGCTTTTTCTAATTTAATGGGTTATTGGTACTTGGAGGCTTGAAAAAAATGTTGGTTAACCCATGACTATCCACTTTATCGCTGTTGAATGTTGTTTTCCTCCAGAGTGTATTCAAATTCGTTCTAAAGCTTCCGATGACAGAGCATATTGTCAATCTCATTTTATTACCATGAGTGCACGCGCAAATACAAATAACATCCATACCGTGTGAGAATTCTGTGAATAGCTTACAATTGAGGAAAAGTTCGGATACTTAATACAAACCCGAAATATGAATAATTTTTGCTTTTACCACATAGTCAATGACTAAGTCATACATTTTACGAAAATATTCTCGTCATAAATATATAAATCATTGGAAATAAGTAATTTTATATTCCAATTCGTGCACTTCTTACCGTTACCGCCTATAAAAAGTCCACAGCTGTCTTATAAGGATAGTTATATATTCACCTGCCAAGCATGGCTTTCTTATAAGATATATATATATCTTATAAGAAAGCCATGCTTGGCAGGTGAATTGGCAACTGTAGCTTTTAGTTTTTGATTACGCTGAACATATCTAGTTGTTTATGATATGTTGATATGGGGTAGTAGATATTCTAACACGTTCAACGCATCTTACATTATTGTATCATTTTATAATGTTGGAAACTATGCCGGTAGTTGTTAAAAAGTATGTTTACCTTTTTTTTTTCGGGGGAAATCCTCATGGACTACCTCCGCCTGGGGAAAGGCGGAGGGGCGTGCCGGACTTACCGGCTAAAACCACCCCGGTGTCTCCTCGCAAGTGCGCGCGGGGGGCCGCGGGAATCCAAATTCTTCCGCAGCCCCACACTAGTGCTGGCCCGATCTGTCCGGGCCTCGTCTCCTGCACGGGGTAGTGAGTTCAACTACCCCGTGTATCGCCTCAGGGGCGCGCGCCTCCGCCTCGGGTCCATCGAATAGGGCTGGCGGGGGCTTCCCCAAGTCCCTCGCCCCTGAACCCATTCATGGGGGCCGGAAAAGAGCGTTGTCCGCCCTCCTGCGCCCGGTGCGCCTTCAGCGGCCGGGGAAGGGAGTCGAGATCTCCCTCTCCCGTCCCGCAGTTTCCTTCTGCGACATCACGTCCTCGCAGAAGGACACCACCGCGTCCCACGACTCTGCAATACCGACCATCCTCCGCACTAAGGCCGGCAGCGACAGATCGCCTCCTACTTTATTTGTGAGGACACGGCGCTGCTCCTCCCAAGCTACACACTCGGCGAGCGCGTGTTGCACCGTGTCCTCCCCGCAATGGACGTAGTGGTGGCACCGAGCGTCCGGCTCCCTGTCTATACGGCACAGGTACTTGCCGAAGCAGCCGTGCACCGACAGCACCTGCGTCACCCTAAACGACAGGGAGCCGTGCCTTCTCCCGATCCAGTCGTCGAGTACTGGCCGGATCGTCTCGTTGGTAGCGAGGCCGGCAGTAGGGCGCAGAAGCCTTTGCCGCCATTCCGCCACCAAGACCTGACGGAGCTCCTCCCGGCGCAGCGCGATCTGCCGCTGCACCGGCCTCGAGCCCCGTGCCCGCTCTTCCTCGCGCCATCGATATAATGACTAGTACTTTCGCCTCTAGGTCCCAGGCGGGGATCCGGCCAGGACGCAAGCCGCCTCGTAGGAAATCGTGCGATACCCGCGGACGAATCTGACGGCCATCGCCTTCTGCGGTTTGCGCACAATGGCGAGATTGCTGGCCGTCATGTCCATCGTCCACACAGGGGCCCCATACAGGACCATGGACCGCACGATTCCCACGTACAACCGCCTACAGGCGGCGCTCGGGCCCCCCAAGTTGGGAAGCAACGTTGAAAGCGCGTCCGCTGCACCCATCAGCTTTGGCGCTAGCCGCCGGAAGTGGGGTCCGAATTCCAATCAGCTGTCGAGCACCAATCCCAGATACTTCACGGTGGACTCGACAGCTATCCGGGCCCCGCTGACCACGATGTGTGATCCCGGCGGCGGCGCGCGTCGAGGGCCATGGAACGCCATGGCCTCCGACTAGTTTAGGGTCACCTCCAGGCCCAGGCGCCGGGTGCGATTCACCACTTGTGACACCGCAGCCGTGGCAACCAACGCTGCTTCCCTGTGCGAGCTCCCCCGGGCAGTGAAGAGCGTGTCGTCCGCATAACACGTCGGCGCCCGACGGGAGTTCACCTCTCAACACCCAGTCGTAGCTGATATTCCACAGGAGCGGTCCCAAAACCGATCCCTGCGGAACATCGCACGACATGACGTTCCACAGGAGCGGTCCCAAGACCGATCCCTGCGGAACATCGCACGACATGACGCGCCGAAGAGTATGTTTACCTAGGTCAACTATGATATCCTTAGCAGAATCAGAGTAACCTACATAGTCCAACTGATCAGCAAGTTGAAGTATCGATGAGCCGGCCATATAGTTCAACGTACCGCGAATCGAAGGGGTAAGTAAGGTTCTAGATCGAGTGTAGGATGGACCCCTATTTGATGTAACTAGCGTGAATCGTGATTGTGTTATTGTATCACTACCATCGGTCATACAAAAAAGTGTAATCGCTATAATTATATAGTTATATATATTATACGGATAGCGTTTCCACGATAAGTAGTTACGAACGAAATACCGAATAGACGCCGAAGAGAGAATGTGTAAAGCCGCGTCTCCACCAAAGTTTTGTTGCCAACACAACAGTTGCCGACACGTGTTGCCAACAAATGTTTCTGTCAACAAGCGTATTCCTTTGATGTTGCCGCCGATAATGGAAACAAGTTTTGTTGGCAAATGTTGTGTTGACAACAAAACTGGTGGAGACGCGGCTTAACACCTGCGATTTACCGTTTAGAACTTTATCACCACTTACCACCAGGTGGTATTATAGTAAAGCACTGACTTATAAAAAGTAAATAAAATTATTCCCTGACTCCATAGTCATTATAATATAACCATATGAGTTCACTGCAGCTTCGTTAATTCGCTTCTAAATATAATTTGATAAAGCATTACTCTGATCCTACCTATATGGCTTATCAGATTTAGGCCGTATAATAGTGTTTTGTGGTTGAATATGAAATTGCTTTTGCTGACACCACATGAACAATTTAGTAAGGTACCTAGGTACCTACTGAATCACAGGTTGCCGTGCGTAAGAATCCATAAGCCAATCATGTGTCTTAAGAGGCGATACAGGGAAACTGAATCGAGATGGGTAGCTGCTGTCTTATCAGAATAGGAACTACAATTGCCAAACCGCGTGCAAGTTTGGCAACTATGGTGAGGTACGTCGATCTTTAGAGAAATAAGATCTTGTAGCTAACTATGTATGACATTTAATAAATCGAAGATAAACAAGTGACGTCAACAAGTTATCAGTGTACCTACTGTAGATACTTAATAAATTTATCAAATACAATTCCTGTTTATTACAAACGATTTTGTCAAAATATGGAATTGTTTGCATTTTGTCACATTTTTTTTAAAACGTTACCCCCACACTAGGATTTTTTCCTGTATCGTGGAGGCAGTTTACAAACATAAATTGCGCGAGGACAAACATCCAGACCACGGACCAATTATTTGTAGGCCATACAAATACTTGTTGCGTACGGGATTCGAACCCGCGGCCCCCGGCGCAACAACTCATTGCTAAGCCACTGCGCCACGGAGCTGTCGTCGTTACATACATAGGAGTAGTCGAAGTAGGTAGGTACTCATAGCTTAATATATTTTTAGCTTATGGTGAAAAGACTGCGTCGATGGTGCTTCGCGTTTTGGCGACGGTATGTAATTTATTGTAACAATAAGAAAGCATTCTCTCTATAAAAATAAAGTTATGGCCTTTATACGCATCGCTGCTAGGAACAGGGTCTCATTTCTGAGGGTTATGGAGAATCCACTAAATATTTAAGTTTTTAAACATGTGTTTAAAAAATAAAATCCCGATGTGTTTAAGTAAATTAGCACTTAAAATTGTAATTAACAATTGCATTGGTACCGACAGGGAGCAAACTTGAGTTGCTCGCGATCTGTTTACACCAAGCGTATTTAGGCTTTGAACTAGCTCAACTGTATTGCGTCTATAGTTTAAATGTAAAGTGGATTCACTTTTCATTTTCATGCTCATTGCTTACGGTAATACTTGGAAATTTATTTGTGTTGTTACAAATAAAAGTCTTCATCCTATATTTAAACGGGCAATATTTATTTCTTTGTAATCGCCTTCTCGAAGAAGGCTAACGATTTCGATTAAATTAACATTAAAGGAGTTTATGGAGGTGAACAATCGATTTAGCTCATGTTCTCAAAGGTCCAATAGAAGCTGAAGTTTTCAGCGGTCCGCAGCTTGATGGTGTTCGTAATCGCAAGGCACGATACGATGCGACGAATGCTTTTTCTTGATAAATTTGTCTCACTCCCATAATAATAAAGAAGTGAATTTTAATTTATTGAAAACGATCTCCAGATAAACAAAATTGCGCTGATAACGGTTGATCGTAACTCGATTGTGTTACTCGAGTCGAATTGTTTCGGGTGCCCGGAAGTAAGCTTAACATAAGCATAGCTTAAGGTTTTAAAATATTCGAAAGAATCCGCTTGAACCGAAAACCGAATCGTATTCGAAAACAATTTATTCGGGAGTAAAACTGCTAGTTTCCCCGGAAAATTTCGAACTGAAAACTACCGTAAATGTGTGATGGGTCCTTGATTTTATACGGACCTGTTGCGTTCGGAATCCCGAAACGGAATTTCGTATGTATATGTCCGGCCTTAGACGGCATTTTGTACTTAGATAATGTTTTACTTTAAAAGTTTTTCTAAATAGGTGTAATTCCTGGAAAAATTATTTCTTTTTTTTTAGTAGACCATAGCTCGGTCCCTCAGGGACTTCCAGATAAATGCAGGTAAAACTTTGGGTGTTGAATGTGATTTGGAAAGCACAAAGAAGTTGGCTTGGAAGTGTGACTGGTCAAATTAATGAATAGGTGCACATAATTGCTCACTAAATGCTCAATTCAAATCTGCAATTGCTCACATTATTAATTTATTATATAAATAGTTATTAATAATTTAAAATACAGATTTTTTTTGTCTATTATACTTAAAACCAATAAACTTTTTTTTTAATGAATAACTGCCCATAATTGCTCACAAAATGCTTAATTTAAATCCGCAAATGCTCACACTATTAATAAATTATTTAATTATTTATTAATAATTTAAAATACAAAATTGTTTTTTCCCACACCGATCAGATTAATGAATATGCGCCCATAATTGCTCACTAAATGCTCAATTCAAATCTGCAATTGCTCACACTATTAATGAATTATTTAATTATTTATTAATAATTTAAAATACAAAATTGTTTTTTCCTAAACCACTCAGATTAATGAGTAAGTGCTCATAATTGCTCAGTAAAGGCTCAATTCAAATCCGCAATTGCTCACATTATTAATTTATTATTTAATTAGTTATTAATAATTTAAAATACGGAATATTTTTTGTCTATTATACTTAAAACCAATAAACTTTTTTTTAAATGAATAACTGCCCATAATTGCTCACAAAATGCTTAATTTAAATCCGCAAATGCTCGCACTATTAATAAATTATTTAATTATTTGTTAATAATTTAAAATACAAAATTGTTTTTTCCTACACCGATCAGATTAATGAATATGCGCTCATAATTGCTCACTAAATGCTCAATTCAAATCTGCAGTTGCTCACACTATTAATTAATTATTTAAATAGTTATTAATAATTTAAAATACAGAATTTTTTTTGTCTATTATACTTAAAACCAATAAACTTTTTTTAAAATGAATAACTGCACATAATTGCTCACAAAACGCTTAATTTAAATCCGCAAATGCTCACACTATTAATAAATTATTTAATTATTTGTTAATAATTTAAAATACAAAATTGTTTTTCCCTACACCGATCAGATTAATGAATATGCGCCCATAATTGCTCACTAACTGCTCAATTCAAATCTGCAATTGCTCACACTATTAATGAATTATTTAATTATTTATTAATAATTTAAAATACAAAATTGTTTTTTCCTACACCGATCAGATTAATGAATATGCGCTCATAATTGCTCACTAAATGCTCAATTCAAATCTGCAATTGCTGACACTATTAATTAATTATTTAAATAGTTATTAATAATTTAAAATACAGAATATTTTTTGTCTATTATACTTAAAACCAATAAACTTTTTTTTAAATGAACAACTGCCCATAATTGTTCACAAAATGCTTAATTTAAATCCGCAAATGCTCACACTATTAATAAATTATTTAATTATTTATTAATAATTTAAAATACAAAATTGTTTTTTCCTACACCGATCAGATTAATGAATATGCGCTCATAATTGCTCACTAAATGCTCAATTCAAATCTGCAGTTGCTCACACTATTAATTAATTATTTAAATAGTTATTAATAATTTAAAATACAGAATTTTTTTTTGTCTATTATACTTAAAACCAATAAACTTTTTTTAAAATGAATAACTGCACATAATTGCTCACAAAACGCTTAATTTAAATCCGCAAATGCTCACACTATTAATAAATTATTTAATTATTTGTTAATAATTTAAAATACAAAATTGTTTTTTCCTACACCGATCAGATTAATGAATATGCGCCCATAATTGCTCACTAACTGCTCAATTCAAATCTGCAATTGCTCACACTATTAATTAATTATTTAATTAGTTATTAATAATTTAAAATACAAAATGGTTTTTTCCTAAACCACTCAGATTAATTTATAAGTGCTCATAATTGCTCAGTAAAGGCTCAATTCAAATCCGCAATTGCTCACATTATTAATTTATTATTTAATTAGATATTAATAATTTAAAATACAGATATTTTTTGTCTATTATACTTAAAACCAATAAACTTTTTTTTTAAATGAATAACTGCCCATAATTGCTCACAAAATGCCTAATTTAAATCCGCAAAAACTCACACTATTAATAAATTATTTAATTATTTATTAATAATTTAAAATAAAAAATTGTTTTTTCCTACACCGATCAGATTAATGAATATGCGCCCATTATTGCCCACTAAATGCTCAATTCAAATCTGACATTGCTCACAATATTAACTAATTATTTAAATAGTTATTAATAATTTAAAATACAGAATTTTTTTGTCTATTATACTTAAAACCAATATACTCTTTTTTAAATAAATAACTGCCCATAACTACTCACAAAATGATTGATTTAAATCCGCAAAAACTCACACTATTTATGAATTATTTAATTATTTACTAATAATTTAAAATACAAAATTGTTTTTTCCTACACCGATCAGATTAATGAATATGCGCCCATAATTGCTCACTAAATGCTCAATTCAAATCTGCAATTGCTCACACTATTAATTAATTATTTATTAATAAATAATTAAATAATTTATTAATAGTGTTAGCGTTTGCGGATTTAAATTAAGCATTTTGTGAGCAATTATGGGCAGTTATTCATTTAAAAAAAAGTTTATTGGTTTTAAGTATAATAGACAAAAAAATTCTGTATTTTAAATTATTAATAACTAATTAAATAATTAATTAATAGTGTGAGCAATTGCGGATTTAAATTGAGCCTTTACTGAGCAATTATGAGCACTTATTCATTAATCTGAGTGGTTTAGGAAAAAACCATTTTGTATTTTAAATTATTAATAACTAATTAAATAATTAATTAATAGTGTGAGCAATTGCAGATTTGAATTGAGCATTTAGTGAGCAATTATGAGCGCATATTCATTAATCTGATCGGTGTAGGAAAAAACAATTTTGTATTTTAAATTATTAATAAATAATTAAATAATTTATTAATAGTGTGAGCATTTGCGGATTTAAATTAGGCATTTTGTGAGCAATTATGGGCAGTTATTCATTTAAAAAAAATTATTGGTTTTAAGTATAATAGACAAAAAAAATCTGTATTTTAAATTATTAATATCTAATTAAATAATAAATTAATAATGTGAGCAATTGCGGATTTGAATTGAGCCTTTACTGAGCAATTATGAGCACTTACTCATTAATCTGAGTGGTTTAGGAAAAAACCATTTTGTATTTTAAATTATTAATAACTAATTAAATAATTAATTAATAGTGTGAGCAATTGCAGATTTGAATTGAGCATTTAGTGAGCAATTATGGGCGCATATTCATTAATCTGATCGGTGTAGGAAAAAACAATTTTGTATTTTAAATTATTAACAAATAATTAAATAATTTATTAATAGTGCGAGCATTTGCGGATTTAAATTAAGCATTTTGTGAGCAATTATGGGCAGTTATTCATTTAAAAAAAAGTTTATTGGTTTTAAGTATAATAGACAAAAAATATTCCGTATTTTAAATTATTAATAACTAATTAAATAATAAATTAATAATGTGAGCAATTGCGGATTTGAATTGAGCCTTTACTGAGCAATTATGAGCACTTACTCATTAATCTGAGTGGTTTAGGAAAAAACCATTTTGTATTTTAAATTATTAATAACTAATTAAATAATTAATTAATAGTGTGAGCAATTGCAGATTTGAATTGAGCATTTAGTGAGCAATTATGGGCGCATATTCATTAATCTGATCGGTGTAGGAAAAAACTATTTTGTATTTTAAATTATTAACAAATAATTTATTAATAGTGTGAGCATTTGCGGATTTAAATTAAGCGTTTTGTGAGCAATTATGTGCAGTTATTCATTTAAAAAAAGTTTATTGGTTTTAAGTATAATAGACAAAAAAAATTCTGTATTTTAAATTATTAATAACTATTTAAATAATAAATTAATGTGAGCAATTGCAGATTTGAATTGAGCATTTAGTGAGCAATTATGTGCACCTATTCATTAATTTGACCAGTCATACTTCCAAGCCAACTTCTTTGCGCTGATTTGGAATATGTATCATCGCAGTTTAAAAGAGCTAATTTAAACGGTGATATTATAATAATCGATTATTTATTTTCTTTTTACGACAATAATGATATTTTCGGGAACGTAATAATTATGATTTATATTTTTTCGTAACAATCCATAAAAATAAAATTGTTATTCTTAGTTTTTTCTTTTAAAATAGGTACTCGTCTTTGTAAGTCAACAATAACTTATTACCTATCATTGCTCTTATGGTAGGTAACTGGACTCCTGGTAGCTTTATGTGTTATTGTTTGCTGTAGATTAAGGAAATAAAGAAATAAGAAAACGATCAAGTATCTATTTAATATATTTTAGTAAATATTCTAATACGTAGATATACGAGATTCATTCACAAACCTAAATGCAATATTCGACACTAATTAGGCTAGAACTACATTTAGCCGATGCACATGGCTGAGACTTAGTATTCATGTATTATTTCTGTATGTTGAGGAAGCATCTGATATCGCGGGTGCATTCTATTGATCTAATTTAGTTATTAAAACATTCGCCATAATAACATAATCCATTATGGCAACTACATAAAATAAGAAATCTGATGCCTTCAGATCGGCAGATATGGCACATGTGGGCGTAATGTGGTTCTAACCTTATACACTCAAAATGTAAACAGTAAGCCATAATATTTGTAAAGGTAAGTTATAATTTTTATAAACTATTAACTAGCATTGTGACTGGCGAACTATTCCTAATTTACACGTAAAATCAAATTATACACTAGTAAATTTTTACTCAAAATCTGTAGGTACGTCATGGGTATTTTATTGTATTATTTTATCTTCTTATGGATATACTTCGATAATATTAAAAAATAGCGCATGGACCGAAGAAAGCTTGCTTAAAGCGGTGGGAGGGGTGGGAAAATGTAATACATAGAAAGTACTTTAAGGTTTATCAGAGGCGTAGCGAGGACTAATATAGACGTGGGCGAAGTCACATCAGCGAGGCCCCTTTTCTTTCGTTCCCAAGATCTACCCAATAGATCTATCCTGCCAAACATGACAATTTGACACGACATATCTACTCATAGCTATTAATTCCTGACAAGTCTCGTATTCCGTCAATCTAACAGTCAAAGTCTAGGGGTATATCATTTAAAAGGGCCTCGCGAGGGCCCTTTAAGTGTGAGGCCGTGGGCAAGGGGCCCCTTTGCCCACGCCTAGCTACGCCACTGAGGTTTATAATAAATAGGTCTAATTTAAAATTGAAAATAAATAAAATGATTCTAATGTTCTAAACACAATTTTTGAGTGATGTTAGTGCCCTCTTCATCATAAATGAATGAAATTAAAAATGCTTTGTTTTTTCGTCTGTTTAACTGTTAATCCATTTTGCACAATAAATAAATAGATACAGATTAATGTGTAAGATTAATGGTTCCTCGCATATACATTTTAAATGCATTTAAAACATTTATAATAATTATCATTTGCCATTACAAGTGGCTGCCTCACACAGATTGCCACAAAGCTGAGCAACCACTCCCACACCTACATTATCAGGTGTACGCTATCTATTGACGTTGCACCGATGACGGACGAGCTGACCACCTCAATTATCGCTTCAGGTGTCATTTCTTCGGGTTGTGGCCGGGTTTTTGCCACTCAAGATTTTTGTGTTAAACCAATTATTGTCTATGTTATTTAAGCTTGTTCTACTGCGGGTATCCCCGTTACGGAACTTATCACGCAGAGAAAATTTTAACATAACTCTCCTTAGTTCGCGTTATAGCTTAGTCTTGCTTTCAAGATTAACTTCATAGCTTTTAAGAATAAATTAATTGCTTTGTATCATTTCTTATTTTTCTGCAATATAATCTCTACACGAAAACAATTATTTCTTTTTTAAACTATAAATAAAATACATTTACGTCGATGTACGATTTAACACACACACACACACACACACACACACACACACACACACGCACGCACACACACACACACACACACACACACACACACACACACACACACCCACACACGCACGCACGCACGCACGCACGCACACAAACACGCACAAAACATACACGCGCCCGCGCCTTTATTTACACATACGCTTGTAAATTGACACACATAGATATTTATTAATATCATATGTTTGACATGTTAGAAGTTATGTTCCTTCAACCACCTATGTAAGGTGCCGCCATACACTAACTTATACGTGCACATAATTAAATCTATATCTACTATTGTTCTTAAAAAATAACAGCAATATTACTAACAAGGTACTTTCGGAATGTGTCGTAGCGAATTTTACGATGGAATAAAAGAATGTTTTTAAATTCATATTTGCTTGTAATAGAATCTAGAAATCCCTTGGACCGCTTGCGCATTTTACAGAAAGCAGTCGGCTGCAGGATCGTTGTCACGCAATTAACGCGCCCCTCAGATGATAGACTGTTGTTCGTAAAATGCGCTTTGTCACGCTCCGCCAGGTCTGAATCGTCCCTAAAAAGACAATATAGACCACATAATATGTTTTATCCATTGAACACTACTGACATTATTACTAGGATGTTCTCCTAAATCGTGGAGGCTGGTTACATGCACAAATTGCACAAAGATAAACATCCAAATTACTACTTATTAATCAAGGAACAAATTTTACAGATGCGTATAATTTACTTTTATTTTAGCCTCTGTCCAATAAAACAAAAATTAACCGACAAGGATGCGTCTGGATTAGTTGAGCTAAAATGTACTATATACAAGGTTATCGAAGGTTAATTTTTATTTATTGCATTACAAACCCTTGTTAAATACAAATCCAAAATGAAAGCCAGCATCACGCTTCAATTTACAACTAAAACGTCGATTGCAAAACTTTGAACATTAATTTATGAACACAATACAATATTTTTTTTTTAATTAGGTTTCAATGTGAAATCAAACATTAATTTGCACATTTAGTAATATAAATAATATACTTATTTTAATTAGTAATGTATGTACTAAACCAACCGATCAACTACTTCATACATAAATTACAATTCAGTTGTTTCCATGTTCTTGGCGTTTTTCATCTGTTCCAATTGTTGGTAGAAATCGCAATCGGCTTGGTTGTTCTGTGTGTCCGTTTCGCTGGACTGTATGGAGGGGAACGCGCCGGTGGTTATAAAATATGGTTTGTCGTTGGAGAGGTCCTGGTTCACTGCATTCTCGTCGAGGGAGTCGCGTTCGGAGCGACTCAGTTGGTCGTCGGACTTGTACCAGTCGTTTTCGTACGCTTGCAGCCAGATTGGATTCGAGCCTTTTGAGCTGTGTTTGTTTGTGTTTGGCACTCTGCCGCCGGAGCTGCGTATTGTCAAGTTCGACTCGCCGGGGGTCGGTGAAGCTAAATTCAAAAAATATTAAAATAAATAGTGAAATAAATATAACCTTTACTAAAAATGAGGTTTGAGATAATTTTAATGAGTATATTACATTATAAAAAGAAAAAAGGAAAATTATAGGAAGTTAATGAACGAAATAATTAAGTTGAAATGTGTTCGTTACCTTCTACAATAAAAATAATTGAAAAAATTGTAATCTATATTATTTAATTTTTTATATTAAACAACCTTCACAAACAAGCAAACAAAGAAGGTCCACTTGATGGTAAGTGTCTATTGCAGCCCTTTCATACTAGCAATCAACTTCAAAAAAGATGTCCACAGTTGCGTTGTCACCCTTCAGGTTAACGATTGATTGTCTGTCTTAATTATCGTTCTTCAGACCAGGAAGAGGATGATATGGTAGAGACGCTGCAGCTATATTACGGTTGTAGCATTCCATCTTAGTCCTCAGAGGTGTCAACGCATCTGCATTTTGATTTTTAATCGATGATAAATATAGATATTTTTGTCACCCTTATCTATATAAAAAAGAAACTAACCCAGACGGATCTTCAGACAGAAAAATACCTTTTTTTATAGGATAAGGGTGACAAACGAGCACACATTCCACCCGATGGTAAGTGGTTGCTGTGACCCATAGACATCTACATCTATCTTCGTTTGCGAATTAAAATGTAGATGCGCTGTCAGCCGTGAGGACTAACATAGAATGCCTCTGTTCCAAAAAGGGTCTCCGGTTCTCTACACTCACCATACGAAACACAGCAGCATTAAGCTGCTATTTTATGCTGGTATTCTGTGAGAGCGTGGTTCTTCCCCGGTCGAGCCGACCCATTCGTGCTACAACTATAATATTAATATAGTTGCAGCATGGCTCTACCACGTATAAAAACCTTACCTTACTATCTAGTAACATATTTTGGGGTAGGAAAGTTCCAACGAGTTTCTATAATTAGGATGTCAAACTCACAGTAAGCAGTGGCCGTGGCAGCCTTCAGTTTTCTTACGTAGTCTGCTCTCTGTGACAGGCATATCATCAAGGCGAGCACCAATAAAAGGGACAAGAACAAAGTCGTCCACACAAGCCAATATACCGTTTGGTTTGTGGTCAGGCCCTCGGCGGTCAAAGGCTGGTATTCAGCCGGTTGAGTGTCCAGCACGTTAAACTCCTAAAATTTATTTGACATTGTCATTAATATAATGTTAGGATCAAGGAATTAAAATAAAAAACTTGTTTATAACATTCTTTGGTGTAATCTTTTTTTTAATACTAATAAAATAACGGGAGTCAAAGGTATTTGTAATATATTAGGAACATATAAGGTAAAATCGGATATGAATTTTGAAAAATGAAATGATTTTCAATAAGTCGCAAAATTTTTAAATGTGTAAGTTTTTAATATTAATTATTAAAATATAATAATATACCTTAAAAAGATCATCAAGTTTCTCTATATTCTTATCAACGAGTTTCAAAACCTGTTCCACTTCGAGTACAGAATGGTCCTCCTTATTCACCAGATGTAAGTATAGATCCGTCTTAGTATTATCCACGGAACCATCTTTGTTCTCGTGCACTCGTAAATCGTCGATATTTACAACGGATTCTGTTACACGTGCGAGTATTTCGCGAAAAACTTGTATTCTATCTCGTATCTTTGATGGATGCGCACGTAAAACGAAACGTACGCGTTGGTCCTCGCGAAGCAGATATATGAAAACATGGGACTCGTCTTGGTATCCATCAGTGTCGTTCGCCAATACCTGTAAAAGTTAGGTAATAAAGTAACATTTTAGATACATTCTACATTTGGGTATAGGATTTCTCTCATTTCTGTAAAAGTTTTAGTAGAAACAGGAGTTCGTGGCGCTGGCCCAAGTGAATTTTTAATAATAAAAATTTGTGGAATATTTTTTATTTCTCAGACACACAGGTTTCCTTATGAAATAGTATGTACTTGGCGGTAAAGGAAAACCTTTAACTGCCAAGTACGTACGGTAAAACATCACTTAATACTAAAATTAATAATTTGAATAGTGCTGGAAACTCCTTAAATTTCGGAATTTCGGAACAATGTCTCCGTTACTTCAATTCTGGAACTGAGAGTAATAATATAGTAATTCTCATATTATTCAAAATTTTTATAATTAGTGATATTTTTATCTTTCTGAATGCACACAATCTAATACCAGTGAAATTTCCACAAGTGTTCCATATTTTATGAATTCACTTTCGTTTAATCATGAAAAACCTTGTTGATAAACTACGACAAAAATGTAAATACATTGTTACCTTAAAATCGAAGTATCCCTTCATCCCCTTCTGCGGGTCAAAGTTAAGCGAGACGGCACCAGTCTCGACGTTCACAAGGAACGGCGAAACCGCTAAGTTTTCCAAGCCCTCTGTTAAGGTTTCTTTTACATCTCCCAACAGATAATAGGATATTTTTGCGTTATCGCCTTCGTCTATATCTTCAGCCTGTAGAAATGTTTAAGCATTAAATAAAAACATGCGTGAGTGTCGTGGAACACTCGATTGGAATGAAGTTCCTTTCGTAGTATATTATTATTGATTAATGTATTATATTATTGATTGACAAATTCAAATATATGAATTACTAGCGTCTATTGAAATAAAGCGTCATTTAAAATAATATTTCTTTCATGATCAGAGATGATTATTACTCCATCTCGCTCGCACTTTTGACGTATAGAAAGGGGGTCGTGACGGAAAATTCTTACACTTTCTCGCCTAGTCCCCATCCGTCAAATTCGGACCGTGCGATAAGGAACTTCGTTACAAAAAATCAGCTAAATAAGGTGGACATTTGCTAGCATTTTTTTGGCACTCCATAGAGCACATACGCATTACTGCAGTTAATTTCATGCTGCGGACAACCACGTACAGCGGTAGAACTTGCGGTTAAGCGAATTGCGATTAGTCGCAATCGCACATGAAGTTGAATAATCGTTGAAATATCGAGGTCATTAAAAAGAAAAAAATTGAGAAAGAGATGTGTACGAGGTGCATCATTATTTCTTGCATTTGTTTGTACGTATGCATGCACATAACTTGATGACGAATAACTGCAAGTTAAACCTCGCGGCTATCCGGCAGTGGAGGTGGGCAAAGTGTATCATTTTTGGGATTGGAACATTTGCATCTTGATCACTGAAATGTTCCGAAACACTGATATGTTTCATTTGGCTCATTTGTATCATCGACTCAAAAGATATAAAAGAAAGAATGTTCCGAATACATTAAGTTGCGTCGCGGGCGTTTATTACTGACCGATCCGTGAAATGTTATGTGGCAACAATGCTGAATAATATAAGTGCTTAGATTATTTATTGTGTACCGTAATAAGTTTGCATATAAAATCGATTCTCCTTCATACTTTAACAAAAATGTCACTATGTCAATTCATTATTTACAAAAATGTCCATTTACACAAAACAGCAATGTCTATGTACACAGAATTTTCTCGCAAAGTATTATAACTCTAAACTTTAATATGAAAAGGAAGAAAGTAAATTCACAATAATCACTACGCAAAGAAATCCTAAACATAACTTAGTATGTTTTCGTAAACAGGCGCTAATGAATATAAACAATTTGACAAGTGCCGCATCAACGTAAAATGACAACTTGTTAATGCAAACATTACATACAAAAACGACCGTATAGTATTTGACACATAAGCGCCTTAGTGGTAATTTTTATTTGCATGAATAACGTCAGCGAAAATTCGTACGAGTTGAGTGATACACTTCTTATTTGTTATCTCTATCTGACTTGTGTGGATTATATTTATTTCGCCCGCTCACTCGCCACTCTCGTGAGTCAATAGTTAAGTTAATCATTGTCTCAGTCTGTCTCTCTCGCTCGTGGCTCAGTCGCCTCGCAAGCGACGCGTCGCGCGAAATGAGCAAAGAGCAAAGTAATGTTTCACTGTTCCAGATCCAAATGATACATTTGAAATGTTGTTACTGAACCAATCTTTTGTGACACTTCAGTGATTCGGATCAGTGAGTCGTTTCCGTAAAGAGATACACACGCCTATCCGGCAGTCAAACCGCAGATCTCCGAGTGATCGGAACGGTTTGATTGCAGCCGCATCGCAGTGCGAATAGAAATAATTTTTATTTAAACTTTTTCGCTTGGGGTCCACCGTCTCTGAAGGTAGCCGCATAGTGCGTATACGCCGTTACTCTAGATGCGGCGTCATAGAACCGTTATTTTTTTATAAAAGATTCAACACATTCTAAGAGTGTTTAAAGATTCATAAATCCATTTAATTACTATAAATGTATAATCGAACTATCTTTTGAACCAATTGTAGATTTATGAGGTTTAAGGAGCTTTTAATAAGTCTTAATAGAATGAAAAATAATTTTTTTTTAAACAAGATTTATTAAATTAACGAAATGTTTTTGCAGAAGTAAATAATGAAAAATATCTGTAATGAACTTATTTTAAAATTAAGGTTATTATAATCGTTGTATCCTTACCTTTACATGCATAAACTCAATCCCAAAGTCGGCTTCCGTAGTTATTCCTCCGGTAAATATATCGCTTACAAACTTAGGTGCGTTGTCGTTCACGTCCTCAACCTTGACGAGCACTTTGAGGGAACTGATGGCGTCTGTTGTCTCCTCGTATGTGGGTTTGACCACACAGTCTTCGGATGCCAATATTGTGAGTGTATATTGGGATTTTTGTTCCCGATCCAACGGCTTTGATGTTGATAGTCTGTTAATTTAGGGCTTTTTAGAACATCATGTATAAGCGTTGCGTAGTGGTGGCGTAGGCGAATCCATTTTCTCCATCTCATTCCGTGGGTGTCCTAAGTGTTAATTATGTTACCATTACAGTAACAGCCTATCAAAGTTCACTGTTGAATATCCCCCATAGATTGCCTAGTAGGGGGGATATTTTTCACAGTTGCTATGATGCCATGTTGCTGGTTGGCGAACGCAGTTTTTATTTTTTAGTTGTTATTAGGCAGAAACTGCTGCGCATCTTGTTTGTTTCTATAAATAACAGAGTGAAACCCTCTGTCGCTTCTTACGACCTCACAGAACGATATGCGATAGTGGAAATTCTTACACTGCCACCACACGGAAATTATCCAGTTCAGTGTGGGTGGCACGTCAGGCGTGTCATCAATTACTTATGTGTGTGGCGTATGACACGCGAGTATAGAGACGCGTATGAGGCTCAAATTGCTTTTTTGGAAGATTTATCCAGAACAAAATATTCATTATTTTGCAAGTACTTCATGCCGGCAGCTTCGTTTCTGGATATTTTGAAAATTTGAAATTTTTAGGGGTTGACAACCTTTTTTAACTTGTGCATAGTACTCTATTTACTTTGTGGGTTTTAAATCATGTTGTGGAAAAATAGTCTAATAAGTAACAAACAATAGCACTCGTGGCGATCGCTCACAAACTCAAGTTGTAAATAAATTTCTGAAAAACAAGTCTCCTGTTAAAAAAAAAACAATGCGTTTGTCTTATTGTTTAATTTTGCTTAAAATGGTTGAACTGTCGTCTTATTACTATCATATGGCCGAATAGACCTACGAAGTACCATGTGCTCTTGTGATATGGCATACCATGTCACAAGAGCACCATGTGCCTAAACCATGTGCATAAACCATGTGCATAAACCATGTGCATAAACCATGTGCATAAACGATGTGCTCTTGTGATATGGTATACCATATCACTAGAGCACATGGTTTATTTTTGATTGAAACATATCGAAACCGTTCATGCATAAAAAAAGTTCGCTAATAAATAGTCTTTTGTCAATCCGCCGCCTTATACGCGCCGGCGTTTTTTTCCTTTTGAAAACACTTGTTTTGCTATTCTTACTAATTAGACGTTTTCAGATCGACTTTACTTTACATTTGTATAACATTAAATAATATTTAACATTTGTAAATATCAATGAATCATAAACCTTAAATACCTAAAATAAGGTTTATGATTCATTGAGAATCATAAACCTTATTTTTTTCCAAATTAAGGTTCTTGATTGTTTCATATTTACAAATGTTATTATTAGGTGAAAATATAATTTAATAAAGACCAAGGTTTTCCAGGGTGATTTAGCTGTACCTACTTATATAAATGATTATTTTATAAAAGGATCTTGACTCTTCTAGTTCTGCTACTCGACACTAGAGGACGCTAGTGTAACTAGTGTTGCCATGTACAAGACATTAATAGTGGCGCGCAACAATATATAAACAATCCGCCTACCAAGTGTAACAATAGAAAACGTCGTAACAAGGAAATTTTATTTAGTGTCAAACAACAAAGTTTGATTCGCTTTCTGCATTTAATTACAAACGAACTTAAACAATTGAAAAAATTATACAATTACCTGTGAGTGCTTCTGTCCAGTTCGAACATTGCATCCTCGTTTCCCTCTACTATGTAATAGCAAACCGGTAGTATTGGCTCATCCCCCCTATCAATTGGATCTCTTTCCACCACATTAGGTAAAAACACTCCATAATCTTGTACATTCTCGGTGATATTAATGAAGATTTCTTTATCAGGAAAGCGGGGTCGGTAGTTGTCCACATTCTGCACGTATATAGTAAGATCTAGGTCCGAACTGAGTGGGGTCGGGAGGCCGAGGTCGTAAGCTTCGATTCTGAGCTATAAAAAAATTATCAATTAAAAAAGGTTAGGAACATATAATACTTAGTTTGTATATCTCTATTCATTCTCTCGGGTCATTTGTGTAAGTGGTAGAAGTGGTACGTTGTAGTAAATAATGTAATAATAATAATAGTACTGCTGCAAATAATGGATACATTACGAATAGGTCGGCAGACTAGGGAAGTACCACGTTCTAACAGAATGCTAATGTAAGCCTAGAACAGAACGAAAGCGTACAAGTAGACCGTTTTTGTTTAAAATTGATTGGTATATGTACATGGGTTACAGTAAATATTTATCAACAGGTGGACTTTTTGTCTCTTTAATATTATAAAAGCGTAACGTGAGTTGTACGTATTTGACTGCTTAGGTAAGTACCACTTTCTTATGTTTTTCTGTCGCCAAATAGAAATAGCAATAGCGTTCTAGTCTAAAAGGTAGAAGACTTGTAGCGTACGACGTGAGCAGTGCCTGGTAGCGTACGACGTGAGCAGTACCCGTACCGTACGACGTGAGCAGTACCCGTAGCGTACGACGTGAGCAGTACCCGTAGCGTACGACGTGAGCAGTACCCGTACCGTACGACGTGAGCAGTACCCGTAGCGTACGACGTGAGCAGTACCCGTAGCGTACGACGTGAGCAGTACCCGTAGCGTACGACGTGAGCAGTACCCGTAGCGTACGACGTGAGCAGTACCCGTAGCGTACGACGTGAGTAGTACCCGTACCGTACGACGTGAGCAGTACCCGTAGCGTACGACGTGAGCAGTACCCGTAGCGTACGACGTGAGCAGTACCCGTAGCGTACGACGTGAGTAGTACCCGTACCGTACGACGTGAGCAGTACCCGTAGCGTACGACGTGAGCAGTACCCGTAGCGTACGACGTGAGCAGTACCCGTACCGTACGACGTGAGCAGTACCCGTAGCGTACGACGTGAGCAGTACCCGTAGCGTACGACGTGAGCAGTACCCGTAGCGTACGACGTGAGCAGTACCCGTAGCGTACGACGTGAGCAGTACCCGTAGCGTACGACGTGAGTAGTACCCGTAACGTACGACGTGAGCAGTACCCGTAGCGTACGACGTGAGCAGTACCCGTAGCGTACGACGTGAGTAGTACCCGTAACGTACGACGTGAGCAGTACCCGTAGCGTACGACGTGAGCAGTACCCGTAGCGTACGACGTGAGCAGTACCCGTAGCGTACGACGTGAGCAGTACCCGTAGCGTACGACGTGAGCAGTACCCGTAGCGTACGACGTGAGCAGTACCCGTAGCGTACGACGTGAGCAGTACTCGTAACGTACGACGTGAGCAGTACCCGTAGCGTATGACGTGAGCAGTACCTGTAGCATACGTAAGCATTACCTGGTAGGTGGTGCGCAGGTCGCGGTCGAGCGGCGCGGCGGTGCGCAGCGAGCCGCTGGCCGCGTGCACGGCGAAGGCGCGCCAGGCGCCGCCCGCGTCGCGCTTCAGCCGGTAGCGTACGATGTGAGCAGTACCTGTAGCGTACGACGTGAGCAGTACCTGGTAGGTGGTGCGCAGGTCGCGGTCGAGCGGCGCGGCGGTGCGCAGCGAGCCGCTGGCCGCGTGCACGGCGAAGGCGCGCCAGGCGCCGCCCGCGTCGCGCTTCAGCCGGTAGCGTACGATGTGAGCAGTACCTGTAGCGTACGACGTGAGCAGTACCTGGTAGGTGGTGCGCAGGTCGCGGTCGAGCGGCGCGGCGGTGCGCAGCGAGCCGCTGGCCGCGTGCACGGCGAAGGCGCGCCAGGCGCCGCCCGCGTCGCGCTTCAGCCGGTAGCGTACGATGTGAGCAGTACCTGTAGCGTACGACGTGAGCAGTACCTGGTAGGTGGTGCGCAGGTCGCGGTCGAGCGGCGCGGCGGTGCGCAGCGAGCCGCTGGCCGCGTGCACGGCGAAGGCGCGCCAGGCGCCGCCCGCGTCGCGCTTCAGCCGGTAGCGTACGATGTGAGCAGTACCTGTAGCGTACGACGTGAGCAGTACCTGGTAGGTGGTGCGCAGGTCGCGGTCGAGCGGCGCGGCGGTGCGCAGCGAGCCGCTGGCCGCGTGCACGGCGAAGGCGCGCCAGGCGCCGCCCGCGTCGCGCTTCAGCCGGTAGCGTACGATGTGAGCAGTACCTGTAGCGTACGACGTGAGCAGTACCTGGTAGGTGGTGCGCAGGTCGCGGTCGAGCGGCGCGGCGGTGCGCAGCGAGCCGCTGGCCGCGTGCACGGCGAAGGCGCGCCAGGCGCCGCCCGCGTCGCGCTTCAGCCGGTAGCGTACGATGTGAGCAGTACCTGTAGCGTACGACGTGAGCAGTACCTGGTAGGTGGTGCGCAGGTCGCGGTCGAGCGGCGCGGCGGTGCGCAGCGAGCCGCTGGCCGCGTGCACGGCGAAGGCGCGCCAGGCGCCGCCCGCGTCGCGCTTCAGCCGGTAGCGTACGATGTGAGCAGTACCTGTAGCGTACGACGTGAGCAGTACCTGGTAGGTGGTGCGCAGGTCGCGGTCGAGCGGCGCGGCGGTGCGCAGCGAGCCGCTGGCCGCGTGCACGGCGAAGGCGCGCCAGGCGCCGCCCGCGTCGCGCTTCAGCCGGTAGCGTACGATGTGAGCAGTACCTGTAGCGTACGACGTGAGCAGTACCTGGTAGGTGGTGCGCAGGTCGCGGTCGAGCGGCGCGGCGGTGCGCAGCGAGCCGCTGGCCGCGTGCACGGCGAAGGCGCGCCAGGCGCCGCCCGCGTCGCGCTTCAGCCGGTAGCGTACGATGTGAGCAGTACCTGTAGCGTACGACGTGAGCAGTACCTGGTAGGTGGTGCGCAGGTCGCGGTCGAGCGGCGCGGCGGTGCGCAGCGAGCCGCTGGCCGCGTGCACGGCGAAGGCGCGCCAGGCGCCGCCCGCGTCGCGCTTCAGCCGGTAGCGTACGATGTGAGCAGTACCTGTAGCGTACGACGTGAGCAGTACCTGGTAGGTGGTGCGCAGGTCGCGGTCGAGCGGCGCGGCGGTGCGCAGCGAGCCGCTGGCCGCGTGCACGGCGAAGGCGCGCCAGGCGCCGCCCGCGTCGCGCTTCAGCCGGTAGCGTACGATGTGAGCAGTACCTGTAGCGTACGACGTGAGCAGTACCTGGTAGGTGGTGCGCAGGTCGCGGTCGAGCGGCGCGGCGGTGCGCAGCGAGCCGCTGGCCGCGTGCACGGCGAAGGCGCGCCAGGCGCCGCCCGCGTCGCGCTTCAGCCGGTAGCGTACGATGTGAGCAGTACCTGTAGCGTACGACGTGAGCAGTACCTGGTAGGTGGTGCGCAGGTCGCGGTCGAGCGGCGCGGCGGTGCGCAGCGAGCCGCTGGCCGCGTGCACGGCGAAGGCGCGCCAGGCGCCGCCCGCGTCGCGCTTCAGCCGGTAACGCACGGCGCCGTTGGGCCCGATGTCCGCATCGATCGCGCGCACCTCCACTACGGTCGTACCCACTGTCGCGTTCTGTTAGATAAAAATAAAAATTTCGATTTTTTACGTCTTCTTTTTTACGTCATCCAAAATAATAATCGGAGATGTCGTAAGTCGATTGCTCGTAGTTGCTTCTCGGAGTAGAATTCACTTTCTATTTCCCGAAAATATTAAATCTCTGATCGCCGGCACACGCTTTTAAACTCGATAAAAGGAATATAGAACTTCTTAGGACAATCCAGGTTATTCCACTCTTTAACAACCGGAAAGTTAACAGTTTTAACGATAAAATATGCAAAGAAGAAAAGGCTTTATTACCTTAGACATAATTGCTTCTTGCTTGGCATTAATAGTCACATCGTAATTGTTACGGCCCGCAGCTGCCCCTGCAAAGGTTCAATATCCCGGGGCCCATGAGTCAAATTAGAATCACCAAATTCGCGGTACATTAGGCAGTAATAGGAAAATCCTCGTCGTTGCACAATTTCTACGACAAAACAAGTTAGACAAAACCTTGTGACAAGACCGAGAATCTTTTTTTAAATAAATAAATGGTATTCGATTTTTAAAACCAAGGACTTTTCAATTAAAAAAAATTTAATATGACAGGAACAGTGGAAATATTCCATTCCCGATACTTTTAGTGCAGCCTATGTATTACTTTACAAAGGCCACTGATTATTGATAGCCATCGACACTTAACGTCGGAAACATTTTCGTGCCATGTGACGCAATACACAATTGGCTGTCGTAACACTACCTCACAACTAAATATGATCGTCGCGATCATCACTCGTGCCATGATATCGTGCTAGTCTATGAATATGTACCAACTTCGGATTTCCCCTATGCCCTTTCTTGATGCGGTATGTGTCATCATCAATCCTTTTAACCATTTTATAAGGTCCTTCCCATCGAGCTTGCAACTTCGACCTCTTACTCTATTTCCTGAGGATTATGCAAACATACGAAAGTTCCCACATAAAATCGATTAGTGTTTGTTCTTCGATTAAAACGAATTTAGTCTCATATTTAGTTTTGCTAATATATTGCTGAGTCCGGTTTCATGCTGCACTGTGTACTAGAGTTTTTAGAGCAAGTTCTCCTTGACAAATCTTCGGCATTGTTGTGACCTTTATCATCCCTATGCTTTCCTTGTATTTAGAATTGACACACAACCTCTTCTTTACTTTAGCTGGGACGCTTGCTGTTACAGGATTCTCAGGGCCTGGCACCAGCGCAATGTCCCTTGAACAGTATACTTTATCAGGAATCTCTCTCAATTTATTTATGAAAATACGTACACAAAAATAAAAATAGTTATACAAAAACTAAGAGATATTCATTTTGTAAATACTAGGAACAGACACAAGCTAGTAGTACTAGTTACTCGACTCCAGTAACAGTATTTAGTAAAATTATGATACTGTTACGAGCTTGGGGTTCGAGACAATTAAAAACAGCCGATTGAATTACCAAAATTGACACTTTAATTACACAGCACTAATTATAATCTAAAATCACACTAGTAATAAAACACAATCACTTTAGTTCGCAGTTATTTCGCTTCGAAGTATTCTCTTGTATCGCCAATTCAATACTGCCTCGGTCGTGGTCTATACTGGCCTTATATAGGGCCTCAGATAGTTTCCAGAACCTTCTACTGTAGCGACATCTAAAATGTTCGAGTACATATCGATCCCGAAATTTCTGGAAGGATCTTGACTCTCCTAGTTCTGCTACTCGAGACTAGAGGGCGCTAGTGTAACTAGTGTTGCCATGTACAAGACATTAATAGTGGCGCGCAACACTGCCCCCTCCTAAGACATACTCGTCCCGAGCATTATTGGTCCCATAATATCGCGCCAGTCGATCCACATGGACGATCTTAGGAGTACTTCTGGCACCTTTCTGTATCCGGTAGGTTACGTCATTGATCCTTGTCACAATCCGGTATGGTCCGTCCCGTTTAGCTTGAAGCTTAGGAGATTTCCATTTGCTGCGAGCTGAATTGTGTAACCACACTAGTGAACCTTCGTCAAAACCTTTGTTGTTCATTTTGCGGTCATACCGTGTTTTCATCTTCTCAGACGTTTGCTGGCCCGACTGTCTGACGTGCTCATAAATGTCATTCATTTTGTTCCGCAAGTCATTTGCATAATCGGTTATACAGCGTGGGGCATCAGGTGGTATTCCGGTGATCAGGTCTTCAGGCAGCCGTAATTCTCTCCCAAAGTTTGCGAAAGCTGGCGTCACTGATGTACTTTCGTGAACAGCGCTTCGATATGACAACAAAAACGGTTGTATGTGCCTGTCCCAGTCTCGTTGCCGGTTTTCCACAACTTTTGCCAGGTACCTCTCCAATGTCTGATTAAATCATTCTACCATTCCATCAGATTGTGGGTGGTAAGAAGGTGTTCGTGTTTTATGAGTACCCATAACTCTGCAAGTTTCCTGGAATATTTGAGACTCGAAATTCCTTCTTTGATCGCTGTGAATCTCTAAGGGTACTCCAAAACGACAGAAGACTTCATGAACTAGTTTATTTGCAACTGTTGAAGCTTCTTGATTTAGAATGGCGAAGACATCTGGCCACTTAGTGAAGTAATCCATCACAACCATGAAATACTTGTTTCCACTTTCACTTTCCGGAAACGGCCCCGCAACGTCAATGGCTATCCTCTCCCATGGTGCACCAACATTGTACAATTTCAATGCGCCTCTACTACGAATTTGAGGTCCCTTTACAGCCGCACAACTTGTATATTTGCGGCACCAGTCCTCGACATCGGCACGACAGTGGACCCAGTAAAACCGTTCTCGGATCTTCAGTAGAGTTCGTTTAACTCCCAGGTGGCCTCCTGAACAACCACTATGGTAAAGCTGTAGAACATCCGGTACTTTAGCCTTAGGGACAACCATTTGCAAATGACAACTGTCTCCCCGACCATTTTCCCATTTACGGCACAGAACTCCATCCTGAATCAGCAAGCTGTCCCATTGGGTCCAATAGCTTTTCGTGGTCGAACTCATCGCTGAGACGTCGCTCCACTTGGGCTTAGGAGCACTGGCCTTCATGCATTCCAGAATCGGCTCAATGTCCGAATCTTCCTGCTGTGCATGTTGTAGGCTGTCCTTCCACTCATTGCTGAGCTGGTCTTTCCTGAGCATCCTCACAGATACCACTTCCTTACCCTCTTGACTAGTACAATGCTTGCAATCTTCAGGGCAATTCCTTCTTGATTGAATGAAGAGATTTCCCGCTGCGATGTTCGATTACAAAGTCGTATTCCTGCAGTAGTTCAATCCATCGCGCAACTTGTCCTTCCGGATTTTTGAACTGCAATAGCCATTTCAGTGCAGCATGGTCAATTCGTAAGTGGAATTTCCGCCCCAGAAGATATTTGCTAAAATGCTGCAAGGACTTTACCACAGCAAGCAATTCCAGTCTTGTGACACAATAGTTCCTTTCCGGCTTTGACAACGATTTGCTGAAGTACGCTATCACAATCTCTTGATCACCATTCCGTAGAGATAACACACCGTCAAGTCCTTGCTTGCGTCTGTGTCAACTATGAATTCCTTGCCCGCATCAGGGTACCCCAAAATAGGTGTTTTGCACAGACGGTTCTTGAGCTCCTGGAATGCAATATCGCAACTTTCATCCCAGCAGAAATGTCGCTTCTCCTCGGTTAGCTTGTGCAGTGGTTTGGCTATATCTGCAAAGCTCTTCACAAATCACCGATAATAAGAGCACAAACCCAAAAATGCTCTAACCTGTGTCTTGTCTTTTGTAACCGGCCACTCCTTGACAGCGGCAATTTTCTCTGGATCCGTGCGGATACCTTCTTCCGACACTACATACCCCAAAAAGCTAACTTGCCGTTTGAATGTGAGCACTTCTTCGGACTCAACTTGAGGTTGGCACTCTGGATCTTCATGAGCACGCGTTCCAGGGTTTGAAGGTGTTCCTCAAACGTACGGCCTACGATGATGATGTCATCCAAGTAGACCAGACAGGCATCTCCAATTAGCCCGGTAAGTACAAGCTCCATCAATCTTTCAAACGTTGCTGGAGCATTGCACAATCCAAATGGCATGACTTTAAATTGCCACAGACCCTTTCCTATGGAGAATGCAATTTTCTCCTTATCCTTAGGGTCAATTTCAACCTGCCAGTAGTCACTTTTCAGGTCCAGCGTACTAAACCACTTTACGCCTGTGAGCATGTCCAGCGTGTCATCAATTCTTGGCAAGGGATAGCTGTCCTTCTTCGTAACGTCGTTCAGGCGGCAGTAGTCAACACAAAACCGCATGCTGCCGTCCTTCTTCTTTACCAGCACCACAGGTGAACACCATGGACTAGAAGAAGGTTTAATAACATCATCGTTCACCATTCCCTCAATCATGGTTTCCACTTCCTTTTCACGTGCTACAGGCAATCTTCTTGGCCGCTGACGAATAGGCAATTCTTCTCCTGTGTTTATTTTGTGTTGAACTAAGCCAGTCTTTCCTATGTCAGCTTCGTTTGACGAGAAAACATTGGCGTACTTGAGTAACAACTTCTTCGCCTTGACCATTTCATTCGGGGAGAGAATGCTGCGACAGTCTTCTAAAAGTGTGGTCATTCTCGTTTGTCCATCCTTGCTGGGGGTCCCAGTCGATAGATATTCGCACCGACGCAACCAATCCACTTCCTCAGTAGTACCAACCACTGTGCCTTTTTCTATAATCTGTTCCTGATCACAAAGGTTCAGCACACGTACTCCTGAGATGTCGGTGGTTCTGACCAAGGTTCGAGCCACTTTCCATAGAAGGTCATTGTCTACCCTTTCCACAAGTACACAACGATGAGCTTGCCCAGGATTCCGAGGAAGACTAACCGTTCCGATCTCCGCGGAAGAACAATCTTCTTAAGGCTGTGCACATTCCCTGGTAACGCCCCTTCCATGAAAAGTTCCTCTTGTCCACATTTCAAAACACCTTGCTTAACGTCGATCTCACAACAATTCTTCCTCATAAAGTCTAGGCCCAGGATGCAGTCGTCCATTATATCAGTCACGATGACATTATGCAGGTAGATCATGTTGCCTAGCTTTAACTCCATCTGCTTCTCTCCACGGACGGGCATACGCTGACCAGTGACTGTCACCAAATTAATGCGTTCTCGGTTGTATGCGGAGTCCCCAAGGAACCCACTTATAAGTTGGGAACTGATAACCGTGCGAGAGGCTCCAGTGTCTATGGTCAGTTTACACGGCGTTCCGTTGACTTCGCCCTTGATGATTAGGTTGCTGCTCTTCCAACCAACGAACCTGTTCCTCCTGTCCACGCTGCAGCTGCTCTTTCAACCGACGGACCTGTTCTTCCTGTCGGCGAGCATGATCCTGCAGCATCATCATCAGAGCACCTAAGTCAGGTGCTGCAGATGCAGGAGCTGCTGACGGGCCGGCCTCCGTGGCCAGCAGCTGGCCCTCCGACGTTTGCGGCGTTGCATTACCAAATCGTCTCTGGTCCGTCTCCAGCTGGCGTTGACTTCGGGTACGGATACCCTCCATGTCGTCCTTTGGTAAAATAGGCATGATTTGATCCCACTTCTGACACCAATTGTTACGAGCTTGGGGTTCGAGACAATTAAAAACAGCCGATTGAATTACCAAAATTGACACTTTAATTACACAACACTAATTATAATCTAAAACCATACTAATAATAAACACAATCACTTTAGTTCGCAGTTATTTCGCTTCGAAGTATTCTCTTGTATCGCCAATTCAATACTGCCTCGGTCGTGGTCTATACCGGCCTTATATAGGGCCTCAGATAGTTTCCAGAACCTTCTACTGTAGCGACATCTAGAATGTTCGAGTACATATCGATCCCGAAATTTCTGGAAGGATCTTGACTCTCCTAGTTCTGCTACGCGACACTAGAGGGCGCTAGTGTAACTAGTGTTGCCATGTACAAGACATTAACAGTGGCGTGCAACACTACTCATTAAATGCGTTTCTGTAACTCTGACAATATGAAGCAAAGGGGGAACAAAAAGGGATTTGAAAGACTCCTAACCAAATAAGTAGTCCTACCACTTACTAATTGTTAACTCATTTATATGTTATAAACAGAGAAACAACGAAAAATAGGGTTTACGTTACCTCGGGCACTTTGATGGTGACATTTTGCGGCGGATGAACGAATACGGGCGCGTGATCGTTGTAGTCGGAGACGCACACGCGCAGTTCGGCGCGCGCCGTGTTGACGGGTAGACCCAGGTCCCGCGCTTCCACTACCAGCGTGTAGTTCCCGAACCGATCCTTCAGCGGCTGCCGGGCGAATAGGCGACCCGTGTTCGCGTCCCCGCCCACTTGCTCAAACCGGAACAGCTCTACAATCAAAACCGTCGCCAGTTTCAATCAGACCCACATATCAATACGAATATAATACAAATCAAGCCATGTAGAGAACCAATAAAGATTGAGAAACCGTCTCACATTTCATTTTACTTCATCTCAACGAATTAGATTGGTTTGGCATTGAAATTACGGTTGAACAATAGGTTTTTAACAAAACCAATTAATACGTTTAGAATGGAATATTAACCATTGTTAATCAAAAATTTTTTAAAGTAAAGGCGCAAAAGGTGTTAAATTAATATAATCATCTCGTTTACGTGAAATGTAACATACCCCGATCAGTGACGGGGTGCAACGTTAAAGATGCAAAACGTCCAATTGTAAAAAAAAAAAACGAAAATCTATTTCTACAACGGCATAGGCCCAAGCTTTGCAGCGGATTGCTGAGAGCTATGGAAGAATTATGCTGACCCTACAATATAATTAAGGATACTCACCATGCCCCTTTCCAGCGACAAGATGAAACTGCACGCGTCCGTTGGGCGTGGTGCTGTCGTCGGCGTCGCTGGCCGACACCGCGACGATGGGCTCGCGGTGGTTGTGGAACTCAGTCACGGAGGCGCACTCGCTCGGGACGTTGAGTACGGGCGGATTGTCGTTCACGTCCTCTACATGTACGCTATGGACAAGTGCATTTTTCATTAATTCGTTCATTACAGCCCATTGTCGTTCTCCTCTACGTGCACACTATAAACAACTGCATTTTTAATTCATTACAGTCCATCAGAAGTCCACCACTGAGCATATCAGGATTATAAGCTTTCATTGGCATTGTATTATTAATTGATTTGACAAAATATTTCATAGACATTGTATGATTGCAACCTTTCTCTTTCTTAAATATTGTACAATCATTAATATTTTCTGCTGAATTCCGAAAAGGAGACGGTACTCAATTCGACTGTATGTTTTTACTTTTTTATGTGTGTTACCTCATAACTTTTTACTGGGTGAACCAATTTCGATAATTCTTTTTTTATTTGAAAGCTGATACGTCTCGTGTAGTCCCATATGAATCTTTGACAATTGATCAAGGTCAGACCAATAGTTATTGAGTTATTCTTAATTACTTATATTGAAGTCGGCTGTACAAAATTTTTAATTTTTAATTATATTGATTCAATTGGCTTTATTACTGTTTTAATTTCTTGACAAGACCTACTAAAAGCTGCGAGATTAAGTAAACCACAAGAATTCTTGAATTAAATAAATAAATAAAAAGGCCTTTGCCATAATAACCATGCTTGGCAGGGTCGTTGGCAACCACAGTTTTTTTTTATTATTTTACACTACTGCCTGTTTAATTTTTCTTTTTCGCCTCATAAATTCTCATGAAATGATATGGCGTAGTGGATACTTTTACGTCAATACTACGCGCCAGACAAATCACACGGGTTCTTAATTCTTTTTTAGCTTTTTTTTTTATAGGGGAGGGGGCAAACGAGCATGCGGCTCACCTGATGGTAAGTGACTACCGCCGCCCATGAACAACTGCAACACCAGGGAGGGAATTGCAGATGCGTTGCCAAGAAAAAGTTTCTATTTTTTGCTTTTGTAAGTACTACGCTAGACACAGGCCTCTTCAAGGATGCGCCAAGAAATTCATTGTTTGAGCATGTAATGTTTAGGAAAAACATAATTTAGCCAGTATGACGCAAGCCGATATTGCCGCTTCCCATCACCAAGTTTTGGCTGATAGGTATCGTTTTCTATCTATAAGGCCGTCTAGGTGGGCAGCACCCTCTTACTTATTTTTGTCGCTAAGCAACAGTGCGTGCACTGCTGTGTTCCAGTCAAAAGATTAAAGAGATCCAGTATAATTACAATATGTGAAGCTTTTCATCTTAGTCCTAGGATAGGGCGACAAACGAGCACACAGTCCACCTGATGGTAAGTGGCTGCTGTGACCCATAGACATCTACATCTATCCTCAATAACGAATCAAAATGCAAATGCGTCGTCACCTGTGAGGACTTAGATGGAATGCCTCTTTTCCAGTAAAATGGTTCTCCTCTTAAGCTGCTATTTTACGCTGGTATTCTGTGAGAGCGTGGTCCTTCCCCGGTCGAGCCGACCCATTCGTGCTACAACGCACGTTGTGACAGCGCATCTGTAGCCTACTTTATTTATAGGTCTTGAAGGGATGTGATATGGTACAGTCTTATTTATTATCGCCAAATCGTCCTTGATAAGAATCGAAATTGTAATTTATCAAATATGATTTAATGAAGATGTAATAAACGTATAAACTACATATTGATGATAATAATGACTATTGGTCTATAAGTTAACTTACACAATTTGTTTGAAAGCGTTCCTGCTTTCCCCGCTTAGGTATCCGAACTGGTAGTTGTCCCAGGCTTCCACCACCAGGTTATATGTCGACTGTGTCTCACGGTCTAAATACTCCGCTACTGTCAGAGTTCCTGTTTCCGCTTTTATCAGAAACTTGCCCTGTGAAAACAGAAATATTTCCTTAAGAAATATGTATAAATAGGCAAGGTTAAAACATTTGAAATGATAATTTCTAAACCGGTGTTTATCTTTACAAGCCCTTAATTTTTCTTTATCTTTTTTTAAGAATTAAGGGCTAATAAAAAGAAATAGTTCACTGTAGGAAGCAAATATTTACATTGTAGGAAGGCCAGTCTGGATAATCTCATGGCTTCTGAAATATAGCAGTATAGATCATTTTATTTAAACGTTCGTAATTTGATAGTTATCCCCACACTAATTTTTTTTCTAGTGTATAGTGGAGGGGTTTTACAAAAATAAAACGCACCTTGACAAACAGATAGATCTCGAACAATTATTTGTAGGTTATATATATATATATATATATATACATTTGTTTCATGCGGGATTTGAATCCGCGATCCTTAGCACAGTATCCAAACACTTAACCACTGCAATACCGAGTTATCAGACGTAAAATAGCCAAGGGGGTTAGACAAGTAGACGTTCTAAAATCTTTAACGCTAGCAATCAAAAACACCATAAGAATTATGGAACCAATGATAACATAAAATAGTCTAAATATGAATAAGCTGAAATTCTGGATCACTGCTCAGGATTGACCTTAAAAAGAAAGGTCTATTTTCTTTGTTTCTATTAAACGTTTTTCCATGCAAATTCTATAAAATCGACTTCTTTTTACATATTAGAGATCCTACTGTTTCAATTCTGAACGTTAAAGACGCCACTTAAAACATTTTTAGACAAATATAAGGAAACGACAGGAGCCTTATATGTTACGAAACACGAATTTAAATGTAAGTTTTATACCGCAATTCGATTACCAACCACTCCTAATACAAGGGTTTTAAACTCATTAGAGTGGCTAACGATAACTTTAAAAAAAAATAAAATTAGAATCACTGTCACCTGAACAACTAACACAGTCCTCCTGACGGTAAGTAGATGCTGAGGCTCATAGACAACATCTATTCGCGATTAAGAATGAAAATGCAGATATATTATCTAAGCTGCAATGCCTCGTTACCAGTAAAAAGGATCTCCGGTTGTTGTCACTAACCACACGAAATACATCAGCATTATACTGCAATTGTTTGGTTTAATAGAACTGAAGTGACAAACGAATTTACAGTTCACTTGGTGGTGAGTGGCTACTGTAGTCCACGGACACTTTTAGCCAACTTCAAGCAAAGCAGACTATAGATGCGTTGTAATATACGAGGACTAAGACGGAATTCCTTACTACCAGTAATTAAATTGACTTTCTTTACCCTTCGGACCGTATCACTATAGTGCAAGTTATGATATTTGGCGGCAGAAATACCTAAGGTGGTGGTACATACCCACACAGACTGGGAGTTCTGCCACCTACTAAAAGTTAGTGTGCATAGTAGTCCTCCCAGTTCGACCTGATGGTTTTGTGCTGCAGCTACAGTACTCTGCAGCTTATCTCTACCACGTATAAAGGAAAATAAGTGAATATTAACAATGATCATAGTCATAGCATTTTGCTAGTATTTACATTAAAAAAAAAAACTTTACCTGTGAGGACATTCGGTCAAGCAGGTATGTTACTTTTCCAAATTCCCCTGAATCTGCATCTCGAGCTATGATGTCAGCCACGGGTGTACCGGGCTGAATGTCTTCTCGCACTCTATACTCAAATGAGGACGTTTCAAATATCGGATTATTGTCGTTTTCATCCAGTACCTGCAGATAAGATATTTCGTTTAACAGACACAAAATTACTGTAACAAAGTATTTTTTATTAATCACAACAATTTTGTTTAGAAAGGACAAATAGCCTTAAATTTATAAGGCATTTTCTTCTTTTCAACTTTTGTATTTACATAGATATTATGAACAGTAATCATACACCACATTTTTAAAAATAGACTTTAGTATAATATATAAAAATAGATTACAAAACTATTGGCAAATCCAATTGTGAATGCCCTAAGCGCATTAAAAAATTACGTATATCATGATTATACGGATTTTTTAATAGTTTAAATACACACAAGCTAATCACCTTATTATACTTCCAATTTTCCAATAATTTCATGTCAAACTTCAATTTAAAAAAAAAAGTTTGGAAAATCTAAGTGCACGACTCATAATGCTCATATGATTATCATATCATCATTCAGGTCACTCCATAAAGTCCATGTCGTATTTAAGTATAAATATATACATTCTACTTACTTTTAGTACGCACTACTAATATTTATTCTATGCTTTTAAAATATTGTAATAAAAATCTCTGATTATTATAATAATCAAGTATGTATGAAATTTGGTTTTTCGAATATTTTGTATTTGTACAGCGATCTTTTTGAGCCGCTGCAAGCAACCGATACAGTATCCACTCACGACGGCGGTTGACTCTGGTGCGCGAGTGAGCCAATCTATTTAGTAAAATAAATTAATACAAGTCTCCTAAAACACCAAAAATTTCGAAATTTCGCAGCCGAAAAAAATTAATTATAACTAAACAAAACAAAATTAAACCGCCATTTACATGCCATGAGCTCCCACATGATAGATGAAGAGATTAAAAAATACATTGAGTTAAACAATTGATATTTTCAAAAGTTATCGTGTTTACCATTCCATGCGGACTTGAAAACCGCTTTTTAATGTAAAAATAGCAATTAATCGATTTAAAAAAAATATTAATAACTTCAAAAATTATTTATCTTTCTGACAATGTGCTTTTTATATCATTTATATGTTCAATATGATTGTTAGATACGATTTTAGAAACGTTGGAATCTTGATTTTTAGGCGCTAGTAGAACATACCTACGCGCTTTGTGCTTAAGGCATGAAATATCCCACCCAGAGTTAATAAAGTCGGCGAAAAAGTTTCTTCGTATTTTATATACAAATTTAAGTACATTTTTTTTTCAAAGTTTAATACATTTAATTATAATATATATGTGCCATTTTGTTCGATAACTTGTTGCCATCTTATAGGTAGTGACATAATGCCGTGAATGAAATGTGATGAAAAAGATGCGACAAGTAGTTTTGACGAGACCGAAACAGGTGAAAATCTGAGGGAACAAGGTCAGGACTATATGGTGAATGTATTAAAACTTCCCAACAAAGCTATCTCAATTTTTGCTGAGTGGCCAAAGATGTGTGTGGTCTAGCGTAATCATGATGAAAGATCACTCCTTTTGATCAATTCCGGCCGTTTTTTCTCGAGTTCTTGCTTGAGTCTCATTAGTTGTTAGCAGTAGAGATCCGAATCGATGTTTTGCTCGGCGGTAAAAGCTCATAATAACCGATGCCCTTCCAATCCCACCATACACACAGCATTACCTTATTGCGTATTAATCTGAGATTCGCTACAGTCTGTGGAGCTTGACTACCCTTTGACTATGATTTTTTTCGCACATTCTTGTCGTAGGTGATCCACTTTTCATCATCAGTGATCAATCTTTTCAAAAATGGTTCCGTTTCATTAAGTTTCAATAGAGAATCGCAAATGAGTACACGATTCATTAAGTTTCTTTCAGTGAGCTCATGTGGTACCCAAATATCGCGCTTTTTGTATAGCCAGACTTTTTCAAATGGGTCGAAACTTTTGTGGTCAATCCTCAATTCCTCGGCTATGTAGAACTACTAATATGCCGATCATGCTTACTTTTTCGAAAATGGCATCGATTTTATGCGTATGAGGGCGACCGGGCCGAGCTACATCTTTGACATCAAAATTCCCGGACTGAAAACGCTTGAACCACCTTTGTGCTACTCTTACTGATACTGCATTAGGTCTATAAACGTCACACAAATTTTTTTCGCAGTTTGAGTCGCATTTTTTCCTTTTTTGTAATAAAACTTTAGAATGTATGGAAGTTCTTCGTTAGATTCACTCATTTTGGCGGACAGAAAAACAATTGAAAAATGGCGGGAAAGTGTTTTTTATTTTTCTTTTTCTTATTGTGCTATATGTATTGATATTAAAACCAGCCAGGTACAAACAGTACAACCAAAGAGATTTTTCTTAAATTTTGTACAAACCGAAGAAACTTTTTGCCCGACCTATTATATTAAAATCACTTTTTTACCTGTATGAACAGATCGACAACAGCATATCGCGGTGGTTCGCCGCTATCTACTGCCTTCACAGTTAGATTGATCCACGAATGCACTTCGTGGTCGATTTTGTTAGCAACCACCAGCTCTCCTGTGGCACTTTCCATGTGTACTAGTTCTAATAGCTCTTCTGGACCTGTTTATGTGTTTTAACAAAGTTAATTACGCAATTATTTATTGTAAAATAAGCGAATATATTTATAAAAACAACAAGTTGGCGGAGTAAAAACACTTGAAATACTGAATATTTTACATGTGATTTATACAAGATATATGCGCCATCATACATAGGGTATGAAAAAAAATTATGACACACAGCTGAAAAAACAAGCGAGCCTTACAGTAGTTGCATATAATGTGTAACATCTGACATCTCATTATCAATACGTTGTATTTCGTAAAAAGTCAAAGTAGTATCGACAGCGAGATTCCATCTCCAGAGCGCAAGTATTAGTAGGATCGTTACTCACGCGTTTTTATGTCATCGTATCGAGTCAGAAAGTTTTATAAGTTTTTAATTAGGATGTAAAGAGATTTGCTGGATATTGTGTTTATTTTACCCTAATTAGACTATATAAATTAAATTTGCTATTGAATTTCCTATTGTAATCTAATTAGGCTGACTAAAGCAAGTTTGAAGAGAATTTTTAATGTTGTTAGAATTTTTCTTTAATGACGTAAGTTGAAAATGAGAATTTTTCTTTGTAGATATATTTCAATATATCAATAATATCAAAAGATAGGTTTCGATCTAGAACTAATATTCCAATTGGAATTATGTAAATCGGATAGCCCATTCAGAAGATAGAGCAAAATTGTATAAGAAAAATGTGAAAACTTGCATGATTTAAAGTTTATGTTCTAGAAACTTTTAAGTTATTGTGGTTATACAAAATATTGTTATTTTATAAAAGAAAGGGATAGATAAGGGAATACCTGTAATGAAAATAATAAGATTTAGTTTTAATCAAAATAAAAAAATTAACCTCAAAATTTAAAAAAGCTACATACTGAAATATTTATACGAATAATTATTCATTATTCCTCACTTGCATTTTTTATCAATGATCTTCACTTTTTTCAGACACTTATTATCAACAGTAAAAATATTTATTAATATAGTTTGCACATATAAATTAGTTTATATAACAGCAAAATTTACTACTATAAAATTGAAATAGCGCGCGCTTTCCCGGCTTGCTGTTACACACTTCCGTCCCTTTTCACGAAATCACTCTCACAGATTGCGAGAAAGCGAGAGGACACATCAAAAATGGTTCACATTAAAAGTTTCTTAATGAGAAGAACTAGAACTATTGGTGTTGTGTATAAAATAAATATTTTGCAGTATATGACAGTATTTTTGCTGACTCAGTTGAACAAACTCCTAAATCGTAACTACTTATCTTAAAATTTCGCATCAATAATTCTCTTTTTCCCTCGAATTTAACACATTAATAAAGGCTGAATGTCATCAATAGACCCATACTTTACAGTTATGGGAACCGGCTTTTATCATTGAGTGGGCAAACTTTTTGAAAGCCAAGTATCCCAACGTAATCCATTTGCAGTTATAACATATTCTCTACCAATTTTTGCTCCTTAAACCAAGGTAGTCGAGGATGCTCACCGAATGCATGCTGCAGCTATAATACAGTGGCTCTACTTTTAAAAATGTAGCATATTAATAACGAATTAATGATATAAATGTCGCCAAAATAAATACATACCCTCAAGGAAATAAGTCATGGTGCGATTTTTATCAGCATCGTCAGCTATAACATGGTCAATGACAGCTCCATTCTTTGAGTTTTCAGTAATGGAGGTCTTATAGAACGGTTTCCTGAACCTTGGATTATTATCGTTTTCGTCATCCACTACAATAGTTAAAGTAGCGTACGCTGTTTGCCTTGGACCACTTCCTATCGCCGCCATATCTTCAACCTTTAGCATAAGTTTCACGATTTCTACTTTCTCTCGGTCGACAAGTCTGTGAATAGTAAAAAATAGAATGTGAACGTCTGTGAAGATTGACTCTAAGTGGATTCATTCAGAGGAACATGAGTCGCGATCGCTGCCGCCCAGAATCGTTAGAGCCTAAAAAGCTACTCATCACAAGTATCTTTAAAATTGTAAAATCAATAAGAGTCGTCTAAGGTCTATGAACATTATTTGAAAACTAACTTTTACCCGCGATGCCGCATAGAACTTTATCAAAAAAACCACAATCTGTAATATTGGTGTTTGGGCAAGTGGTTGTTGAATAATTGAACAACCACTTTAAACTAAGTTTTTTATTTTATTATCTCGAAAATTAGGTGCAATTTGAGAAAATATCTTGTTACGGCCCCCAGCTGCCCCTGCAAAGGTTAAGGCCCATAGTAGCCTCCTCGACGGGCAGCCGAGGGTTCGGGCCCAAATGGCCTATGGGGGAATGTCCTATCATACTACACAATAGTAATAAGTTAGGCAAATAAATAGTACGTACCTGGATCCGAAGCTAAGACCGCACCAAGGCTCGGTCAGGCCGTAGGTAGTTGTAGGTGCATGTAAAGTGGTGTTTAGTGGTGTGTATATTTATGTGACCTGGCCCAGCTGAGGTGACCGGGCAGCGGCCTGGTCCCATGCTGCCCCATAATGCTGCATCACTCCAGCAGGCGTCACCAAGTGAAAGTGACAACTTCTTTCTTCATATCACTATTTCAGTCTATCAACTTTATTGTACATTTAACTAACTTCAACTCAACTAATTCGTTTACAACAAATTAAACGTCCATCGTAAAATCAAACACGTGATACCCGACACAAGTAACGAACAGTAGTTCAAAGTTCAATATTCAAGGTTCCGGATTCATTTATCACCAGATTACAAATAGGGAACTAACACGATCTCTTCACGAGTCACAAAGTTCAGCGTTACAACCAACAACTAAATTCCTTCGTACTATATTAAATACTACGCCGCAACAAGAATTCAAAATCAACCTAGCTGACACGCAAAGTAACTAAAGAGTCAACACACAAAAGGCTCTTAACGCGATGGTACAATTGCAACGAAATTACTCTAATCACTCAAATTCAAAACAAGCCTCTTGTCACGAACGTACAACTTAGACAAACCAAACCAAGACGGTCTTCACGAAACCACAACTCAGCAGCGAAGCAACGCGCACAAATACTAAAAATCTAGATCATAAACCCAAAAAACTGGTCGCGCGAAATATATGCAGCGGTAACCAAAATACGCTAATTGACCGCACCGCTGCTCTCAAGCTACTGTAATCGCCCACGAGCGCCAAACGCCGGGAAGCTGCATACCGATGCCCCTTCCCAACGACGCGCGTGACACCTAACACCATCGGACAATTCGCTAAGTCGAAGGCGATTGGATGCCCTCTCAAATGACCATATTTGGCCTAAACATATCTGTACATATACTATCATGCAAATAACCCCCAGAGCTTAATAAAAGCAAGTTATTTCGATATTACTGACAGCCACTTCAATTTTATTAATATGTAGTATATATGAATAAAACAATTTATTGTATTTTATACATATCCCTGCTCCCGACAAGTGTGGTGCAGATTATCCCTATATTTCAGAACTATCGATGCTACTGTGTTCATTATATTTCAATCAAAAATATTTCCGATATTTTCAACGACATTTAAAAAAGTTAAGGTGGGTAACTGACTTTTCTTTACCAAAATGCCGCTTCCTAAAAGCTGCCGCCAGGGGCCATGGCCCCTCTGACCCCTTTTCTTAATGCTTCAACTCTCTGACAAGAGCCAACACTCAAAGTGAAGATGGGTGATTTGCGAGCATTGGGTGGTTTTCCAGAGTTTACTCGCCGATGCGATAATATCAGTCGAAACACATCAAAAGTGTTTTGGGTTAGTAGTAGTTCACGTACTAGCACAGACTGGACCTATAATTCTCTATACATCAGACTCTTTTACTTTGGATAATTTGGACAACTTCTTTGTTTTTAGTCAGCTACACGCAAAATTAATTCGAATATTTGAGACACGTTGTATTATTGCTGTAAAATTCATTTTAGTACCTTTTAAATTAAATCAACTTAAATATATGTAGGCGAGTGTAGGGCGTCCCCCCACTAGATGCGAGTGACGACCTGGTAAGATATGCAGGAAGTCGATGGATGCAGGTTGTTCAGGACCGTGCTTTGTGGCATTCCTTGTAAAAGGCCTATGTTCAGCAGTAGACTTGTGAAAGGCTTGTGAAGGATGATGATGATGAAACATACCTAATATAGTATTATAGATAATAGTTCACTGTATTATGTATTATACCATGTATTAATGTAAATAGTTATATAATGTGTATAGTAGTAGTATGTATGGAATATATTATAACTCACTGCTTTTAGTTGTATTTAATTTAACTTACCGTATCACTCTTAATGTTCCATCTACTGGATTTAAATCCCACGGTGAAAGATAGTCATATTCAGAGAGTGGTATCAGTACACCGTCTTCGTTCTTGGCAAGGCTACCGCTTCTATCAATGGAATACCGCAATACAGGTTGTTCATCTGGGTCGTGGGCAAGCGCGCGGTAGACGACTGTACCTACCTGAAGGTAAAAAATAATATTTTCTTTTATAAAACAGCATGAACTGGAACCTTTAACCATAACAACTTTACAGGATACGATATTAGTGACGGTGTACGAGCTGCTGTGCTGTACAATCTTAGAAGTTGATAGAAATGATATAGGCTTGAACTGATTATAAAATTTATTCTGATATTATTGATAGTGAGTACAATGCGCGACGGAAAATGATTGCGTACTGAATATGATGAGAATGAAAAATGAAACAATAAGGTAAAAATGCTGATGTGCAGAAATGTGCGGTTTGTAAAGACCGTACATGCTGCGGGGTGAGAGACAGAGAACATATGATGATTGATAGGTGATTATAACATGATACAAATTGATAATGATGATCATACTACAAAAATTAGCTTATAAATTTCATTTAAAAAGCTTATAAATTTCACACTTCACTACACTGCACTAACATCACTAAAACATTTGCAAACTGTAGGCGACGTCGACTTATCCAGTGCGCGTGCACTCAGTTCATCCGATGACGAAACGACGATACCGCGGGGCTCGTTCGATGGTGCTTGCTCTGTGTTAGGGCTCGTGAAAGTGAACTGTACATTCAAGCTAACTGATCTTTCGATTTCAGAGGGCGCTTGTATACGTGCGGTACATCTGCGGGTCTGCGGCGTAGGCTCGGCAAAGCAAATAATGCTGATGCTAGCATAGCTGCTCCTAGCAGAAGATAAATAACGACATATTGATGTAAGTTGTGGTTTGATAACTGATCTGCCAACTCTGTGTCAGCATCACTTGTCTTCAGCTGCTCTATTTGGTGTCCAATACTTGACAAGTGTTTTCGATTCTCCTCATTTTCTGACTCGTCGAACTCGCCTTTGGAGAGAAATTGATGACATCATTGATTGGTGTCTATCTTTGCAAGGTCGGGCTTGATATTATAATTAGTGACCTGCTTTCTGTGTGAAAATATTGTCAATGTTTCACTTTTAATGAAACAGCCGTCCTCGAGAATGATAATACCGGCCTTGCTAAGTTGTTGAGCTGTAACATGATGCTCGCATATTATTCTTATCGTCCTTTGATTACAGTAAAAGTACAGGTACGTATTTAGTTTGTTAAGTTCAACCCATACATCTTTGCAGGGCGAAGTTTTGATTTCACACTGATCTATGTCTTCATTTTTGATGCAGAGAATATTGTCCGAATTCAAATGGAAAACAGGTTTCTGTAGCGGACAAAGGTGCGTCTCAGCGTCGAAAAGTGTACATCTTCGAACTTCTTCTTCCGATAATGGTACGTACGAGTCCTTTTGGATGTTGATCGCAATATGATCTGTGGTAGGTGTGATACAGGCCATCTGTATTTGTACTTGCTGAGGGAAAGCCTGTAAATCTCGTAGGTATCCCTGCTTATCAACGGGATTTTAATCTCGGAAATTATTTGCTTGTCATCCTTGCTTTTACTTCCAGTAAATGATAGAGTCTGGATACATTGTTTGGGATATTGTTCATAGGCATTGCTAATTCTTTTGGTAATTGGTCAGAGATAATATTCAACTTTTGTTCTGTGTTGTTCAGGCGTTAATAAATAAATATTAGCCCGTAGTGGATGTTTGTAATGGTCTCCACTAATGTTTCTTGAATGTTTTTTAGATTGGCCAAAATGTTGTTTGCTATCATGGATGAGAGGATAAATTCATTGATGATTTCTTCGGTCCGAATTTCTTTTACTATGATGTTGGCTTCTTTTTCTAGCTCTATGATATAGTCATTGAAGATTGTTGATGCTGCTTCTTCATAGACTTCTCGATTCGACTCAAAAGGTTGTATTCACCTTCAACTACTGATGTTTTATTTTTCCATAGAAGAGCGAGATGTTTCTGATTCATCCTTATTAGATTGATTATATATATATATATATAGTATATAGTTGATAAGCCCGCGCTGACGTCTCGAGCGCGTGTATTGCTGACCGAGCAACATATGATGATAGTAGTCCAGTTCTGTGGGCTTATGACGCAGTTGCGACAACATTACGTCACATTTTGTACGTTTTAATATCTTGGAGCATATGTCATTCAAATTATCGAAGTACTTGCGGAACAAATCAATGACGTGCCAGTACGGATTAATTTCGTAGTAAACAATGAGTTTCCACTGACAAGGTGCATCTCTAACAAGGTGCATGTTGGAAATTTTGTCCAAATAAATGCTCTGATTATTGCTTAGACTCAAGGTTGAATGCACACTGAACGGGTGAAATGATGGTAAGTAAAGTGAACATTGCTAATGTTATGAAGTTGTTTGATTTTTTGCTTCACGTTCTTTTCGCTTTGGTGCTTTCTGCTGTAGATTGGTTATTGCTTGATTCCAAATTTTTCTCGCTATCCACGCTTTCATCTGATAGAAGCGGTGATATTTTTGTAATAGGCCTCTTGATAATGTTGTTTTTAGTTTTCAGGGACACCACTCGGATCAGAATCATCTTTTCCGGGGTGAAGTTCAACAACTCTACCGAGCGCCCACTTGCCGGGAGGTAAGTTGACGTCATGTATGACGACAACTTCACCAATATTCATGTTTCTCAGCTTCAGTTGCCACTTGCTTCTAGCTGATAATAGGCACAGGTACTGAGACTGCCATCTCTTCCAGATGTCGCAGAAGATTTTCTGTACAAGTTGCCAACGTGTGCGTTCGTCCCTTTCGGTTTCTATGATGGAGTGGGTGGGGCCACTCGCTAGAAAATGTGATGGAGTGAAGAAGTTGATGTCTTCCGGATCTTCGCTCACGGCACACAGTGGCCTTGAATTCAGGCACGCTTCCAGCTGTGACACCAATATTGATAGCTCCTCAAATGTAAGCTTTTGTGCTCCGATGACTCTTCATAAGTGGAATTTTAGGCTTTTTACCGCCGCTTCCCATAGACCTCCAGCACTAGACCACGAGGAGGCGTTGAAGTGCTATTCCATCTTCATGTCTGATATTGATGAGAAGAAATCATCCTCCAAAAGAATTTCTTCATAAAAATACTTTTCTTGTATGTGCTTGATAATAATGTATTTGTTTGTTTGATTTCAGGTGCAGTTAGATACAGAGTCCTCGGTTTGGGATTCGACACCGCCCGCAAAAGTACAGGTAAGTATATGTGTCACTCGCGTCATACACATTGATATACAAAAAATGTATATCAATGATCATACAGCTATGTCTGCTTATCAACGCTTCGATTACGTCAGATGTAGTCATAACTCACCTGTGTATTTTCCATCACACTAATGGTACCAGGTTCATATAATATTGGAGGTTTGTTGTTTACGTCAACAATTGTGATATTGACGAGTACGGCAGCGCTTAACTGTTGTTCACCTATACCGCCATCTATGGCCACCTATACAAAGAAATAGTGCGTGTTATTAGAAATTAGTCCGTAACGTATTATACATATTGTTTGAAATAAAATATAAATAAATAAATTTTGGAATGGTTTACAAACATCCTGTGGGTGTCGTAAGAGGTGTCAGAGAGAAAATGATTCAGAAGATGGGCAGCATCGTCCTGATAACATCTGAATAAAAATAAAAAGCTGGGATGCCAACACACTTCTCAAACGTGGCGGCTATAGCAAATATTCCTCCTATAAGGTAATCTGTGGGATAGGTCTATGTTTAGCCGTCGACTCTTGATAGACTGCAAAGGTGTAAAGGTAAGCCACTTCTACGCCGTCATTACTTTGTCGATCCGTCTGTCTACTCAGTGTGACGATTAAAACATCTCTACAGATGGAAAAGTCCATGTCAATCCCGCAGTGGATTCTTTTGCAGCATCACATCTAAAAGTTGATTAAGAAAAGAGAAAGAGAAGTAGTTACCACGGTGAGGGTGTATCGGGTGCGCTTGGGGCTAGCCACGTCGGGATCGAGACTGGCACCGGGTGCAACTGTCAGCACGCCCGTGTTCGCCCCCACCACGAACTTGTCCGCGGCGCCGCGCTGGATGCGGTACACCACGCGGTTATTTGGCGACGAACCGTCTGCGTCGCGAGCTTTAACCTAAACATTAGCGAATAAAGAAATGCTTGCTTGCTCTATCTCTTTTCACTAAATGACAATGGAAGGAGACAAGTATTGATATATTTAGTACTTAAATTAAGTAAGTGAAAATCAAAGGATATATCTCCCCATAAGTTTTTTTTACCATAAAGCACTTATCATCGTCTCATTGAGAAGCAGAAGTGGGCACGCTAAATAGCCCATTGATTTATTGGAAGAAAAATCACTTGTTTCTGTTGCTTTAAGATATTCCGTTCTGTTTTTTTTTCGTGTTAGATCCACGCTGCAGCCTATTGCGGTTGTAGTATGAGAGGATAGGTTCGACCGGGGAAGGGCCACGCTAACTCAGAATATTATTGTAACGTAGCAGTGTAATGCGTTTGTGTTACATATAGTCAGTGACAAATACCGGAAACAACTTTTACGAATAAGGAGACATTCCATCTAAGTGGCCACAACATCCACTTTTTATAGAATAAGGGTGACAGAAGAGCACATAATGGTAAGTGGATGCTATGGCTTATAGACATATACATTTATTATTGATTAAGAATCAAAATGCAGATGCGTTGTCACCTCTGAGGACTAAGAAGGAATTCCTTTTTACCAGTAAAAACGGTCTTCAGTTCTCTACACTCACCATACTCCGGTTATGCGGCTCGGCAACCACTTACCACCTACTTGTAACTTGAATAATTTAAATAAGCGCTTATTTCTCCTTTGTTAATACGGTTAGTAAAAGGGAGCATCAAATAAATAATTATTTTAAATATTAATGAATGCTTAACTTTGCAATGTGATAGATAGAGATTGAAAATTATTACAGCATAGCAAAAGTATGTTTGGTGCACATAAGAAAATTAATAATGTAAAGAATTTCACCTCCAAAATACTAGTTCCCCCCGGCATATCCTCAGGAATCGATCTCTTATATATCATCTGTTGGAACATAGGCGCGTGGTCGTTCACATCTTGTACGTATATTGTCACAGGTACTGTAGAGGACAGTGGTGGTATTCCGAAGTCTCGAGCTTTTACCTGATAAGAGATATTTAGTCTTAAGTAAATTATTCTTCTCTGTATGCTACTGTTTTGATTCAAATCTTAAAACATTTTGATTGCTATATGACAGTGTCATATATTTAGTCCATTTATCAAGCAAGGTGGTGTGTTCTTTATTGTTCTTAGCAAATTGTTTTTTTTTTCAACTTTAGGTTTACACAGTTTAACAGAAAAACACGCTATGTTGTTGGTCTGTGTCTCAAGACCCTTTTTCTCAGGAACATTTAGATTTAAATTTAAATCGTGGTCAGTTAACTGTTGTTCAGGTATTTTAGATGTTGACATTTTCGAAATTGGCCAAAATAATATCAAAAGCACATTGTGACGGACATTTTCACATATTTTATGTTTGCATTTTATCATATACTCACAGTTAAATGTATCGGTCGAATGTTCCCATTGTCGCCGGGAATCTGTTCAAAGTCCAATCCACCAACTGGAGTGATAATGCCAAGATTGGGATCGATAGAAAAGTTGTTTTTGTAATCGCCCCCGACTATTGAATATTCTATGTGACTATTTATGGTGCCTAAAAAAAGGAACGAAATGGTAGAAATTCAACTTCAGAAAGGGGAAACAAAACTTCTGTTTTTCTTGCGACCAAAAATAATTTTTGGGTGGAACTGATATTAGCAGTAGTAATATTTGAAGTCTAATTATGTGTTAAGCATGTAAGTTTTGTTCTACATTGTGCAGTCAATGATTAGTGCAACAAGCACTAAACGAATTCTTCTACGAATGTATAATTCTTATAGTCTACAAGCTTAGCAGAACTTGTTGCTAACTTAGTGGACAGTCACATTGAAGTACATTGCGTTTTATGCTCTATAGCTTTTTAGGAACAGAAATATTATAAAAAATTATTAGCTTTATGCGAAATTCTGAAAAGTTATATTATTATTTAAATAAAAAATTACCATTTAGATCTATATCTCTTGCTTCCAAAACTAGCGGATTTTCAAAGTGCTTTTCATTTTCCAATAGCCTGGCTTCATATTTATTGGCTAGGAACATTGGTGCATTGTCATTGACATCCTGTATATTGATCACAAGTTGAGCTGTATTCCTGTTACCATTCCCTTGGTCATCCCTCGCTTCGACTGTAAGATAGTGACGGGAAACTAATTCTCTGTCGAAACTACCCTCGCCTGATTGTTTTACTGTTATTACACCTGTTACTGCATTAAGGTTCAATCTAAAAAACAAAAGTAAATATACGATTTTCGTTTCATTACATAGTATTATGTATGTTTTTAACTAACAGATGAATTGTCGATCACAGTAGCAGGCCTCTCGCATCTTTGTTGTTGATGTTTATACAAAATGATTTTACCGCCATCTACCCGAGGCCACAAAACTTTCTGGCTTTTCTCATAGTCACACCCATACGACGATATGGGGTGACGCCAAACACGGAACACATTACACAATTAGTTATCTCAACAGTCTGATAGAGCAACTTTACTATTTTTGTAATATTAAATCCATTAAAAAATTTATATCAGTTGATTTCTGTACTTTGGGGTTAATTTTATTCCAGAGTAAAGTAGTTTTTAAATTCATTTTTAAAAGCAAAAATAACTTACAAGTGAGCTACACTCCCTCTCAGGTTTGTATATCGGATCCCTTTAGTTCCATAATTATCTGAGTCTTCGTCGAGCGCTTGAACCCAAGCCACTGTAGTTCCTATTCCACAGTTTTCTGGTATTGAGACTGTGTACAGTGACTCTGTGAACTCAGGGAAATTATCGTTTTCGTCCTTAATGTGAACTGTTATTGGCACAATACTAAAATGTATAAAAAGAGCATTAACACTGTAACATAATGGGAATTGTTATAAAGTGAATAACATATATGCAATAATAATTTTAGTTTTAATATTATATTTTTATCAAAATGTAGCAACAAAAAAATCTTATTATAGTTTCTAAAACTAGAAATTTCTTAAAAATTATTGGAATATAGTGTCATGTGTGAGTATAGTCCGAAAAGCACTCTCTCAAAGGCTAGTGGGCTAATAATGAAAACTATATTTTATTTTAATTCATAAAAATAAGTAATAAAATGCAAAACATGGTATGTACATTTGGTGTCATACCTCATCTTAGGGTCTTTGGTAACAACTTCTTTGGCGACTAGACTGAAATTCATCTCTGTTAGCTTTTCATAATCAAGCATAGTAGGATCATTCACTCTAATAAGAAATGATGCCTCATTTATGCCCTTAAATGGTGTTACATCAAATACACCATTATCTCCTACTAAATATAGTTCAAATGTTCCATTTTTACCCTGAAAGTCAAAGAGTATACTTGTAGTTATAGTCTATCCTCTGTTGAAAACAGCTAAGAAGACTTATTAAAGAAGGTTAATAAGTACTTGATTCTGATTCCAAATACAGTAATTGAACAAAGAAGCATAAATTAATTATATGAAACAATGAAAGTACCTGATCATAATCAAACACTTCTGGTATTGCATCTTCTAAAAAGGTAATAGGAGTATTCTGCTGAGCATTTTCTAATACTTCTCCAACATATCTTTCATTACGGAACCTTGGAATTTCATCATTTACATCTGTGACAATGACTGTCACCTCTGTGGTAGCACTGGGCAAAGGTGATACTTGATGGGATTCTTCAGTAGCCTAAAAGAAAATTAAAATTAATGTTGTTGTTGGTAACTTAATTAAAACCTAATAGTTTCTTTTGTCTTTGGTGTATAACTTTTTTTGAATATTATTTTTCATGAAAATTGAACTCTTTGTATCTATTTACAAGGATTTTATTTCTGAAGCTTTACTGGATGTTGCTACTAAATATTTCATCCTATTCTACATAATGCTTACTTTTATAATCTAACCAAGTGAAATAATATACAAAATTATAATTTGTGGGGCAACTATATTTTTAAATGCATATAAGTATCATAGTAGAAAATAAAGACTCTTAGACTCCATTTACAAAAAGTAAATGCCATTGTCAACATAAAAACCCTTATCATTTTTTATAGGATAGGATGACAAAGAAGCTCACAGTCCACCTGATGGTAAGTGATTGCTGTGACCCATAGACATCTACATATATCCTCAATAAAGAATCAAAATGCAGATGCGTTGTCAGCCGTGAGGACTAAGATAGAGTGCCTCTTTTCAAGTAAAAAGGGTCTCCGGTTCTCTACACTCACCATAGAAACAGCAGCATTAAACTGCTATTTTACGCTGGTATTCTATGAGAGCGTGGTCCTTCCCCGGTCGAGTCGATCCATTCGTGCTGCAACTATACTACTAACATAGCTGCAGCATGGCTCTACCACATAAAATAACCCCTGTGACTAAAGTTTGAGTACAAATTATTTTTGCATTTTCTCCTAAACAATACATATTGTCGATGAATAAGTGATAATAATAGAAACTTTGTAGCAGAATATACTTTTACAATTTAAGATAATGTATAATGCAAGCCAAGTAATATTAAACTCAACCCAAAGATTCTTACCAAAATTTCCAAGATATAAGCTCCATTGCTATTAAATGGATCTTCTCTATCCAACGGATTGATAGTGTATACAACGCCTGAACTGCTGTCAATATCAAAATGCTCCTCTCCTCCAGATATAATACTGTACGAAATGCGATTGTTAATTCCTCTATCTCCGTCAATGGCCCGAACTATTAAAATATTAATAATATAAAAAATTAATTTAGTAAATTACTGTTAACATAAGTCATTATATTGTTAAATTGAAAGTTATACCTTGTAAAACAGATGTCCCGACAGGTGCATCCTCACTTATTCTAGTAACAGGACTAGCAACCAGGAACTCCGGTGGCTGATCTTCAACGTCTTGAACCTTTACTAATATAGCGGCCGTGCCTGTGTTAATTCTTCCTTGATTTGCGCGATCAACCGCCAATACCCGTAGTTGATATAATGACTTTCGTTCATAGTCTAAGCGATTAACTAAGCGTATTACCCCTTTACCATTCACTGTTTGTACTGCAAAGTTTTCTACGTCTCCGTCTAATTCTTGCAAATGATATAAGACCTATAAAATGTTCATTAATTTATTACAAAATATAAAACAAAAATAAAAATTTACCAAATAAAGGCTCGTGTCAATCAAATTCAAATGGCATAAAATGTCATAACATAAACATATGTTATGAATATGATAAGTCATATTCTATACTCCATGGTCATATGTGTCACAACCAAGTTGTTGTTTTTATTATTCGCTCGAGAGAGCAGGCAAAGAAACTAAGCCATACAGCCTTGTCTTTTTTAAATTATCATTCATAGTTCACTGCTACACAATATGTTGATGCGTCACATTGTGCAGCCCTTGGGAGATTTTGACAGCAACTTGAACCAGCAGAGAGCTGACAGTTGGCGGTGGTATCTAAAGGCGCCTTTGCAGACAAACAGCTTATCTTGAGAATCCATTACCATCAGAGCACTTGTTTCACCGTTTCCACTAATAGTTCACATACGTAGACAGTTAATACATAAAATTGCATCATTTTTACATATCAAAATCCACTTAAAACTTTTATTTAAACTATAATACAGGAGCAGCAAACCGCCGCCGGTCAAGTTCCCGCCAAAACTCCCTACAACCAAGTCATAATGGAGTGTAGAGTAGAAGGAGGACCATCTCTGTATATGAAAAGTGTCCCTAAAAACGCGTCCAATAAGGGTGGCGCTGTAGTAGCATAGAATAAATAAAAAAAGTCTCTCTTTTTCAAAAATTAATAATATTCAACCAAAATCGTAAATCTGATAAGTGACAAAGTTCGGATAAAAAGTTGCTCGTAGATGTCTGCTTCGGTAATGAAAGTTGAGATCTGAATGGGCATCAAGCGCCATAGTAGTTGCTTAAATCATAGAATCCATAGAAATGTACAACGTTCTTGGAATTGTTAATATTCTAATTATTAATTTCATAATTATTCTCGGGTTAGCAAATTTATAAACGAGTGGTTCTCATTAAAAACATCCAGCATAGCTACGACATGGAGAATATACGTGAATCGCTATAAATTTCGTTGGGTAAATTAGTTTTATCCAATAGGAATTGTTGTGTGCCTTTAATTTAATGCAGAAGTATTCATAGTTTTTTTTTCAATATTATAATCGCGGCTAACAGTGGTTTTCGTTTATCACTTTATAAATTTAGACGGTTCTAAATAAAACGGATTTTTGAGAGTAGTTTTAGCTTTAAAACAAGTAACGATATGGTTGAACTGGTAGATAATATAACTAAAGCATATTATACTAAAAACGACACTTATATTGCAGTTGTAGATAAATAGTTAAAATACCTACTTGTCCATATGCTCCTTCGTCAAGATCAGTAGCTTCTACGGTTGTTAAAACACTAGGAGTTGCATCTTCTCTTACGGTAATAGCAGAGGCATACGGTTTAAAAACAGGTTCGTTGTCGTTTACATCTTCGACCAACAACAAAAAACTTTGTGTTACAAAGTTACCTTCTCCTAAATGTCCATCCGTTAGCGTCAGGACAAAAGAGTATTCATCACGAGTCTGAAAAAGAAAATGTTATACAGTTATAACTGTTATATTATTATTATATAAATTGATCTTAAATTCATGTAAACCTATCTTCAAGCTTATTTTTAATACGAAATACCTAGACCAGCGATGGGGGGTAAAGGGTCACCAGATTTCGTCAAATCTCTACTACGAAATAGTCCCAACTCCCAACTTTCAGCTGTGAAATGTTTAAAGCCTGATTTTTTTTATAAAATAAGAGTGACAAATGAGCAATCAGTCCACCTAATGGTATGTGTATGTTGTGGCCCATGGACGTCTACATTTATCCTTGTTTAGGAATCAAAATGCAGATGCATTGGAACCCCTGAAGATTAAGATGGAATGCCATGTTTTCAGTAAAAACGGTGTCCGGTTCTGTACACTAGATATACGCAACACAACAGCCTTAAGCTGCTATTTTATATTGGTATAATGGTGCTCATTCCTACATACCTCTTACAACATTATGAATGATGAATATCAACATAAAATAGCATTTTTTCATTTTAATTATAAATTAAGGTTAGAAAAACAACTTATCAAGTTGTCAGCCTCACTTAAACATGTAATTTAAACTTAGCATTTTGCAAATGATGACAATGTTCTCCTGGCCAACGTGTACTTTAGATACTGGTATAACTCCAATTGTTCTTAGAAGCTATCAACTGCGTCGGACATGACACCTATGCCATAAGTGTATGCGTAAATACAGAAGCAATCAATCGATCTAAAAGTTTCTTCCGTTAGGTATCTGACGTAAAGTTCATGCGATAAGATCTTATTAAAGCTCGAAATCAGTTTCAGCGATAAGAAAAAACGTTTTAAACTCCTTCCGAAACGAACAGTTTTACTTTTTATTTATTTATTTCCAATTCTTATAAAAATATGATGAATATATTGTAGTTCTAGTATTATAGTTTGTAGGCAGCAGCTATCGTGGATACAGTATCAAATATTAATAAAAAATATTTAAAAAGTATAATTTTGATATACTTTCATAGTACTAGTCATTACCCAATATTACTCAGTTATACGATTTGAGTAAGTTCTATAAATATTCAATGAGTTAATTTACAATAAAATAAATGAATTAATTATTCTTAATTTCATACTATTAACAAATTATTCAATAAATTCTTACCTCTCTATCTAATTCCTTAACTAAATATACATTAGCTTCGTTGGACGAAATGGCTTCTAGTCTTACTATATCACTACCGAGTTGGTCTTTAATACCGAATTTCAGTGTATCGCCGTCAGGATCAATGCCTCGAAGTCGATATATTAAAGTTCCTGAAATGTACCAAGTTCATTAGAAAATGTTGACGAATTTTTTTTCTCAACCAGAGTACCAGCACAAATTAAAAATGTACGATAATATCGTTATCCGTTTTCTTTACAATATTGAAATTTTAATTCTATTACGCTGCGAGCTTTGGATTCGAATTCAATCCGAAGTCAACAATTTTCCAAAACATTTTTATTTTATAATGATTTCTTATATTTACGCGAACACTACACATTTAAATAAAACTAATTTCACGGATTTTATCGCGCATATTAACTTATTTTATATATATATATATATATATATATATATATATATATATATATATATATATATATATATTTATAGGATAAGGGTGACAAACGAGCACACAGTCCACCTGATGGTAAGTGGTTGCTGCGGCCCATAGACATCTACATCTATCCTCTATTACAAATCAAAATGTAGATGCGTTGTCACCCGTGAGGTTTAAGATGGAATGCCTCATTTCCAGTAAAAAGAGCCTCCGGCCACCTGCACTTACCAAGCGAAACGCAGAGGTAAACCTCTACTTCACGCTGGTTTTCTGTGAGGTCGTGGTACCACCCCGGTTCGAGCCGGCTCATCCGTGCGACACCAAAAGCTGTCACGTGGCTCTACCACTGTTAATATTCCCGACGTTTCGAGCACTTTTATTTTATTTTTATTTTAAATACTTGAGAGATCAACGAACTAACGGTGGTAAGTGGTTACATTTTGTAACTAAACCTGTATCCTGCAACTAACTTAAAAATAGAAAGCTACAGTTGCCTTATCACCCTTGCAAACTAAGATGGAATGCCTCACAGCCTGTTTATAAACAGATTTTTTTACCCCTAGATCTTTTTAACAGTGGGTGGTACCCATCTAGAGGACGGCAGAACTATTTTTTTAACTAACCATCATGTATGTCATGAGAGACGCAACTAGTCCCCAATCTCCGTCCATTGAGGCTTTATATTATCACCATTATGCCAATTGATGTTCGAAGGTTGCCAGTTTATATCGGGGTAACTGCCCTATGACTAAAATTAAAGCCACTCAGCCGCGACCCCCAGGTTTCGAAAGCAGCCCAGGATGCCACAGAAGAGGTATATCTACGGTCGAGTCGTCGCTTATTCCTCGGAGCCATATTATAGCCATCCACGGTGAAGCTAGTGTAGCCCACATTGGTAAAGGTTGGCCCAAGTGGTCGTAGTGGTCTGGATGGTAGTCTGGTAGTTTAAATGAGGTTTCTAGTTATTGAATGTTTTTATTAATTTATTTAATAGTTTATGTACACACATACTTTGATAGGAAAATGGTAAAAAGAACATATGTACATAGGCACTGCTTATTCCATGTATAATTTTAATATAATTTTCTTTGATTTTCCTAGTTAAACATAACTGATACAGAAGTGAATGGTGGAGTCGGCAATATTTTCAATTTGAAGATTGAAGATGGGCCTCAATTAAGACCTTTTACCGACGAGTATATATGCGGAGCTATACTATGACTGAGACCCTGAACTATCACGGGTTAATATGTGTACAAATGTAACGCGTTACAGGAAGGAAGACCGGTAGATCCGTAGAAAGTATTACAAGTACGTATCTAAAGTAACAAGATCCTTATGGCATTAAGTTCAAAGTATATTACATGAGCGTCCCTGATGACTAATCGTTCGTAACCTGCTACATAGTCGATATCAGGAAGTGTAAGGCTTCCCCTGTTTACTGTTTGTTGTCTTGGTAACCCCACTCTATAGCCGAAGCAATTTCCGGATAGTGACGTTGAAGCTTCGCCTAAAAGCAACTCATTAGCTTATAATGCAATCGAATGCAGCTCTTGTCTTGTTTGGATAAAAATAAAATCTAGAATGAAAAGATATGAAATGAAATGCTCAGTGTTTACTGGCAATTATATTTTCAATCAAAATTTCCGTGTCCTATTATAGCATTTAAATTAAACCTACAAAATCTGTTTTACATGGGTAAATGGGGCATGCATTCATTTTTTGTAGTTTATTTTTAAATATTAAGTATACGTAGCTGCTAAGCCTGGATTTCTATATTTAAATTCCAATCGAATACAAAGCCAATTTTTGTACTACAAATTTTTTATTTAAAATTATATGGTATCAAGTTAGAATACGTTTTAATTTACCCCAAGTTTTTAATTGCTGCATGCATTCTTGATAAAAACTTACGATCTTAATAGACTTCAATTTTGTTAGGTGTTCAATTATCACCGCTAGTCTATAAAACACTAGCTTTAATTATTATATATATACATATCTATATGATCAAGGTCATCATCATCGTAATTACAGCCCTTCACAAGTTCACTGCTGAACATAGGCTTCCCCCAAGGAATGCAACATAATACTATGTACAGTAGAATAGAGAATTTATTTTCCTTCTTTCCATATTCCTTCCACTCGTTCAAGCCAAGTACTATCAAAGCTAACTTTCTTTCTGTATTGTCCATATAATAGGTACGGCATATAATATAATGCATATAAGGATAAGGCATACTTTACCCAGGCGTTTCCAACCCATCGCACATTACAGACTTACAACAAAGAAAATGTGTGTAGGAGGCATCCTTATTCAATTATTCTACTCAGATGTAAGTTTCACAGTACGTGAGCAACCCGGGTTCGATCCCCGCCGGCACCAATAAAATTGTTAATTGCAATTTTAAGTGCTCATTTACCACGTGCTCGGCGGTGAAGCAAAACATCGTGAGGAAACCTGTGACCTGTGACCTGTGAACAAGACATTTGAAGTTCGCCAATGCGCATTGGGGCAGCGCGGCGGACATTTCCGTGCGCTAAAGCCCTCTCATAAATGAGAGGAGGCCTGTGCCCAGCAGTGGGACGGTATATAAGCTGTAACTTTAAGTCGTTATTTTACGTTTTTCAGGACTGGCGTGAATTCTCTAATGAGTCTTTTGTATTCCAATAGACCAGCTAACTACCTTTACAGTTATTTTAGATTTAACAGCAATGTCTAGCGTCTACACCACGGAAAATGCGGTGAAGCTGTCATAATGTTGTCGCTATCTGTGCGGAACGATAATTCGATGTCTAAAGAATGCCTTCGATAATCAGCGTGTCACGACGCTACGAGCATCTCAAATTGTACTGTATCATCAGATGTTTTAGAAAGAAAAAAAAACCGGCCAAGTGCGAGTCGGACTCGCGCACCAAGGGTTCCGAACAAATCCGTAGGTATATAAGTTTAAAATTATTAAAAATATTTTAATTATATGATGTAACTAAAAATTTATGCTTTTCGCAATTTTCCCTTTATCTGTGCTATAATACGTTGCTTCGTATCAAATTTTAAGATTCTGAGTTCACGGGAAGTACCCTTTAGGTTTTGATACCCTTGCGAATGTCGAAAATTTGCGGCATTAACAGCTGTATCTTTTGATTGCGTTGGCCTAGAAGTTTGATTTTTTCACAGCTCCAAGGGACAGTAGACTTTAGTATTTGGTATGAATTACAGCTTGATACCTCCACGCTTTCCTGAGAAAGGGGTCTTGACAGACAGACGGACAACAAAGTGATCCTATAAGGGTTCCGTTTTTTCCTTTTGAGGTACGGAACCCTAAAAAGAAAAAAAATGTTTTTTTCCTTCATTCTTTCACACACAATGACAATATATATTATATCAGAAACAAACATTACAATGAAAACAAAAGGCGCCGCCATCACCAATCCGTCTGCCAAGCGTTGCGAATAGCGAATAGGGTAACTCTTCTTTATGTATATCGGTGAAAGCCTATGTCGAGCAAGAGGCTTTTAAGGTGATGAAAAATCACTTTCTTCTTCAGTCTTCTCTGTGCCGAGAAACACGTCTTGGAGTAGTTTTTACCAACTTCAGGAGCTTGTTATATCATCATACATCAGATAAGCGCATCGTATGTAGATGTATTGACATTCGAAAAGAAAATTGGAATTTTCTCCCATAAAATCCACGGAATATTAAAAACAATACAGCCTAAACTTTTTATATATTAATGATTTCTTATCAACGAATTAGCGTACGGTATAATATATTATTTTTATCTCTATTTATAATAATTTATTGTCGTAATTCTTGTTAGTCTCGCTGAAACTCAAAAACGGCTCGAGCGGTTTTGGTAAAATAAATTGTGTGAGTTTGAATGGGTCCCTGGTTTAGACTTGCCATTGAACCTGGTAGGTGGCACTATTGTTGAGATCAAGAAATCACTAGCGCGAAGCCGGGGCAGATCACTAGTTCCTAATATCGTAAAACTATTTTATTTATCAACTGGAATCAAAATTAAACCTATTAGGTTATATATTTGAAAATAAAATGTGCAAAAAAAAACGTACTTAATTGTTATGGAATAAATATAAAAATAAAGACTCACCTATTGGCGTATCGGGTCCTTCTTTTAACCTCACGACAATTTCTGAGCGTCCCTCTATGAGAAAACGTGGCGGTCTGTTGGCAGCAGACCCTAAGAAGATTGTTGTGAACACAAGACACAGTAGCTTTTGGGACCATAGATAAACTGGTTTTAAGCGGACTCTTGGTTGACTCCGGGTGAAATCCAAACACTGCGTTTTCATCTTGGCAGTTCATCTGACACATGAGTTCCTTTTTTTGTCCATAGAAACAAAGAGCATTTTCCACGAGGTTTCCTTCACACGGTTTCACCGTGGGAAGGTTGCGTGCTCTACTGGTGAAAGTGTTGTCACCTCTGCTTGACACTTTGACGAGTTAATTTCCTTTACGTGACGTTTAGTTCACGTACACCTGTAAAAGAGACAGGTGTTAAAAAGACTGTTATAAAGGCTATGAATGTACAAGTCGCGCAATATAAAACAAAGATGCTTGTCGGCGTCTGTGTAAGTGTATTCCCTTAAAAAAAACTACTTAAATGCAGACTTGAATGCGGTTTCCGAAATTCGTGTTGAAATTCGATTCGAAAAATTCTTCTCTGTTTAATTTTACTCGTAACTGGCATATTTTAAAAGTTGAGGCGGAGAGATGACTTCTTTCCCAAAATGCTCACCCGGCACCCGGAGCTTTGGCACCCTGGCCACCGCACCGGCTAGCTACGCCATTGCGACCACTTAATAGTTAATGGTTACTATAACTAACTTCGGCAATGAGAGACCTACCTACCATACCTACATGAACTTCTGGGTAGAAAAGTACCACCCAGTAGGTATGTCATTCAAAGTCAGTGAATGAAATTGAAAGTGAGTCATTGAATATTTTTGGTTGTCCTTTAATTGGAGAACTATTTTATTTATATAGTTAAATTTTACCGAGTTTCTTAACTAAAAAGGTTACTAAGGGCAAACTTAACACCTTAAGACATTCTCTGCCAGTCTCTCATAGTTGTGTATCGCTAGCAACGCAAAGTCGGGAATTTGTATTTGGAAAAATCCAAAATTAGGGGCTTTTTAGGTGCTAATTAGGTGCCAAGTTTAAAAATTAGGTGCTCTAAAATTTTCACCGTAACGATCGATTGAAATTTGCGTTGCTGGCAAAACGTATCGCTGGCAACGCAATGAAGTTATTAGATATACGATAAATATTAATAGCAAGGAATTAAGTGCTAATTAGGTGCTGCAAGTATAGGCAATGACAAGGCGCCCCAGATAAAAATAAAATCGTTATTAAGAAAATTATTCAGTAAACCAAATGCAAAAATCAGGTCTTTGTGTTTGTGCCATCTAGCGTCTATCGTACTTACCACCTTGGTAGTCCATCGATTTTGATTCGATAAAATGACTAGAACTATAGAACGTTGTAGATGGCGCTATTTATTACAACGCTATTTACTGGAAAGAAAATATCCTTTCGATTTAGTACACTAAAGTTTAGGCTTCACCTGTCTAAAAATAAGAATAGTAACATTTATTTAGTTGAAAATTATATTAAATAATATTATAGATTATATTAAATCTGAAAAACATAAAATGCCGTTCATACCTTATAGTAATTGTGGTTTTGAATCCGATAATTTCCAGAATATTACCGTCATTTACATGCGACTTCAATAATCTTTCAGCACCTAATTAGCATTAAATTTTTAGGTACTGACAAATAACAAAAAATACCGTTCATACATTATGGTAAGGTAATGGTGGTCGTGGACCCCATAATTCCCAGAATAATATCTTAATCTGTATCGGGTTTCGATAATCGCTCAGCACTTAATCAACACTTAATTCCTTGCTATTAATGTTTATCGTATATCTAGTATATCTTGCTAGCGATACGTTTTGCCAGCAACGCAAATTTCAATCGATCGTTACGGTGAAAATTTTAGAGCACCTAATTTTTAAACTTGGTACTTAATTAGCACCTAAAAAGCCCTTATTTTAGGCTTTTTCTAAAAGCATTTTTGATTATTTTCTGATTTTCAGAAAATCTGAATTTTGCATCTGCTTTGTTTGGAATAACGACTTTATAGGGCGCCTTGTCATTGCGTATACTTGTAGCACCTAATTAACACTTAATTCCTTGCTATTAATATTTATCGTATATCTAATAACTTCATTGCGTTGCCAGCGATACGTTATGCCAGCAACGCAAATTTCAATCGATCGTTACGGTGAAAATTTTAGAGCACCTAATTTTTAAACTTGGTACTTATTTAGCACCTAAAAAGCCCCTAATTTGGACTTTTTCTAAAAGCATTTTTGATTATTTTTTGATTTTCAGAAAATCTGAATTTTGCATCTGCTTTGTTTGGAATAACGACTTTATAGGGCCTTGTCATTGCGTATACTTGCAGCACCTAATTAGCACTTAATTCCTAGCTATTAATATTTATCGTATATCTAATAACGTACTTGCGTTGCTAGCGATACGTTTTTCCAGCAACGCAAATTTCAATCGATCGTTGCGGTGAAAATTTTAGAGCACCTAATTTTTAAACTTGGTACTTAATTAGCACCTAAAAAGCCCCTAATTTGGACTTTTTCTAAAAGCATTTTTGATTGTATTTTGATTTTCAGGAAATCTGAATTTTGCATCTGCTATGTTCTGAATAATGACTTTATTTTTATTAGGGGCGCCTTGTTATTGCGTATACTTGCAGCACCTAATTAGCACTTAATTCCTTGCTATTAATATTTATGGTATATCTAATAACTTTATTGCGTTGCTAGCGAGACGTTTTGCTGGCAACGCAAATTTCAATCGTTCCTTGCGGTGAAAATTTTAGAGCACCTAATTTTTAAACTTGGCACCTAATTAGCACTTAAAAAGCCCCTAATTTTGGATTTTTCCAAATGCAAATTCCCGATTTTGCGTTGCTAGCGATACACAGCTGTCTCTCATCATATTAAAACTTATGTTACCGTTGTATATATCTATGTATATGAGATATATAATCATATTTTCTGTTTTCAATGTAGGATACAATTTTCAACACTTTTGCGAATAAATCTTTGGTCGTGAGTTTTGGGGAATTCATAATGATTTCTTATATTGAATAAAACTATTATTTACGGATTCCATCATCATCATTACAGCCCTTCACAAGTCCACTGCTGAACATAGGCCTCCCCCAAAGAATGCCACAAAGCACGGTCCTGAGCCACCTGCATCCATCGACTTCCTGCATATCTTACCAGGTCGTCACTCCATCTAGTGGGGGGACGCCCTACACTTCGCCTGCCGGTACGAGGCTGCCACTCGAGAACCTTTCTTCCCCATCGGTTGTCGGTTCTTCGAGCTATATGGCCGGCCCATTGCCACTTCAGCTTACTAATCCGTTGGGCTATGTCGGTCACTCCAGTTCTACTGCGGATATCCTCATTTCTGAGTTTATCACGCAGAGAAACTCCGAGCATAGCCCTCTCCATAGCTCGCTGAGCGACCTTGAGCTTCCTCATCCGGCCAGCAGTGAAGGACCACGTCTCAGTTCCGTATGTCATCACTGGCAATACGCACTGGGTGTACAGTCTCGTTTTCAAGTTTTGAGGTATACCTGACGAGAAGATGTGCCGTAATTTCCCGAACGCTGCCCAACCGAGTTGAATCCGTCGATTGACCTCTCGGTCGAAGTTGGACTTACCTAGTCGGACTATTTGTCCCAGGTAAACATACTCGTCAACAACTTCGAGCTTAGTGTTCCCAACAACTACCGGCATAGGTGTGACATGGACATTAAACATGATCTTTGTTTTGTCCATGTTCATCTTAAGACCTATCCGTTGGGAAACACTATTGAGGTCATTGAGCATAGTGCTTAGGTCCTCCAGCGATTCTGCCATAAGGACTATATCGTCGGCAAATCGAAGGTGAGTGATGTACTCGCCATTGATGTTGATACCGTATCCTTTCCAGTCCAGAAGCTTGAAAACATCTTCCAATGCAGCGGTAAAGAGTTTCGGGGATATGACGTCACCCTGTCTTACACCTCTCTGCAATTGGATAGGTTTCGTACTCTGGTTCTGTACTCGGATAGCCATCGTAGCCCTACTGTACAAGCACTTCAACACTTCGATATACCGACAGTCAACTTGGCATCGCTGAAGGGACTGCAGCACCGCCCAAATTTCGACGGAATCAAAGGCTTTCTCATAGTCCACATACGCCAGACATAGTGGCAAATTGTACTCCTCGGACTTCTGCACAATTTGCCGAAGGGTATGTATGTGGTCTATGGTGCTAAAGCCTTTTCGGAAACCGGCTTGTTCGGGAGGCTGGAAGTCGTCAAGTCTGCGCGCGAGACGATTCGTAATGACTCTCGAAAACAGCACGTAGACGCGGCTCAGAAGGGAAATCGGTCTGTAGTTCTTCAAGAGAGCGTTGTCGCCTTTCTTGAAGAACAAGACCACCGCACTTCTGCTCCACGCCTCCGGTGTAATGCCACCATGGAGGACGGAATTAAAGAGCTTCTGAAGGACTTCAAGTACCGGTCTTCCACCCGCTTTCAGAAGCTCCGCTGTAATTCCATCCTCGCCTGGGGCCTTGCCGTTTTTAAGGTGCTGGAGAGCCATTCTAATCTCGCTCAGACTGACGTCCGGGATATCATCGGAATAATGTCGGATAAGACTCGCTCTTGGATCGTTACTCACACTTGCGTGTGGCTCCAACGATGACGTGTACAGCTGCCCATAGAACCTCTCAATCTCACTCAAAATCTCAGGTGCCCCGGAAACGATGCTGCCACATTCTGTCTTCAGCTTTGACAGTTGGCGCTTTCTGGCAGACAGATCTCTGGCAAAGACTTTGGAGCCTCGGTTCCGCTCGATCGCTTCTTCAATACGAGCTGTATTGAATTTGCGTAAGTCCCGCCGCATGCATTTGGAGATCTGTCTGTTCAGTTGCCTGTATGCTGTTAAATCTGTTGAAGAATGTAGCTTCATCTCCCGTCTAACAGCCATGAGATTAAGAGTGTGATCGGAGAGTTTTTGTGTTCTTCTGCGGCGGGTCTTGCAGAACTTAGCTCCGACCGCATGGACAGTTTCCACGAGCTTGTCATTCAAATCGTCCACTTCATTGCAGTCTTCTAGGCACTGAAAACGGTTTTCTAACTCGAGCTGAAAGGTTTCGGGACTTTGGAAAAGAGCACGAGGGGGACGGAGCGTTGACTTCATTAGACGAGACCTCTCCAACTTAACGTTTAGGTTCAGTGTGCCTCTAACCATTCGGTGATCGCTGCCGGTTTTCACCCTCGCGATCACTGAGACATCACTGAACAGTTGTCGTCTGGTCGTCATAATGAAGTCAATCTCATTTTTTGTCGAACCGTCGGGGCTCGACCAGGTCCACTTCCTGTGGGGCCGCTTCTGGAAGAAAGAGTTCATCATAAAGAGTCCCTCTTTCTCCATGAAGTCGGCCAGCTGCTGGCCCCTTGGGTTCCGTTGCCCTATTCCAAATTTCCCTACTTTCAGCTCACCGTTCTCTCTTGTGCCTAGTTTTGCATTGAAGTCTCCCATTAACACCGTATATTGGGTTTTGGAGGAATGCATGGCTCTAGAGATATCCTCATACATTTCCTCCACCTCCTGATCGGGGTGTGCCGAGGTTGGTGCGTAAACCTGTATGACCTTCAGCGAATACCGTTTGGTGATTCTGAGTATAAGGTACGCAACCCTCGTCGACACACTCTCAATCTTTACAACGTTGTTAACGAGAGACTTGTGGACGATAAATCCGACACCTCCTTGGGACAGATAGTCGCCCTCCCGGTAATAGAGCAAGTTGCCGGATTCGAGGATTACCGTGTCCTCCCCCTCTCTTCGGACTTCGGATAATCCTATAATATGCCAGCGTAACTTGTCTATCTCTTCTTCCAGCTCCACAATCTTCTCGTCAGTCCTCAGGGTGCGTGCGTTGTATGTTGCCAGGTCGAGTCGTCGTAGGTGGCAACCGAACCTCCACCGGAGATTCTTAGCACCCCCTGCCCCGCCGTTACCATGGTCGCCACCGTAGCCAGGAATAGCGGGGCCGCCGGGGACTGGGGGCCGTTTATTATTGTCATTGCTCATGGGGGGTATATTGCCATAGTTGCCACGCTTGGCGAGCGGGTTGGCAACCGCAGTTTTTTTATTGTTATTTTGGCTATTATCAGGAAGATGCTGCTGCCCATCTCCTGCCTGTTTCCCTTTGTCGCCTTTTACGACACCCACGGGAAGATATGGGGTAGTGGATATTCTTAACCGCCACTACACGGCAATTACGGATAATTTATTCAATTTGGGGAATTCGTATAACAATATAATACTATCGTATTTTTATGTATAAAATACTTACTGCTATTGTAATTTTATCACGCTTAGATTTAATGGGTTTTAATTTTTTTGCGAGGAACGTTAATTCTTTTACTAAAATAAAAGCCTAAGCTACTCCTTATAACATCAGCTATCTGCCAATGAAAGTCCCGTCATAATCGGTCCAGCCATTTCGGGACTAGCCGGAACAGACAGACAGATTTTTTTCGTTTTAAGTACCGTATATAAATTCATATGCATTTTCTAAAATGCTGTTATTTCGATATTACAAACAGACACTTCAGTTTTATTTATTTGTATATTTAGATGTATTTTCCTCTTCATCGCTCACGCGTCATCGCTTCTCTAATATTAATAATTGGTCTTTGTAACTACAAGTAGTATCGTTGAGAGAGATTATAATCAGTAAAGGTGTCGTGATATGTCGTGATAGTAGGTTACGTAGACATGGGAACCAGCGCGTGTCAGTCTCCTCAGCTCTTATTGTCTTAATATGTTTGTTCATTACTTGCCTAACGTCATAAAATATAAAATTACTGACTGACAATTCCCAGACTTTACGAGCGATTTCAACAGGTATCAACATTGCACAATGTTGAAGTGCTTGTGCGGGTGCAACTTACTAATTGACTGGTGATCACAACTTACTAACTAACTGGTCGGTGGTCACTTCTTGGAGCTATATTGCCATATATAGGTCGATGAAGTGACCACCCATGGGGAAGAAAGTTTCTCGAGTGGCAACCTCGTGCCGGTTAGCGAAATGTAGGGCGGTCTCCCACTAGATGGAGTGACAACCGGGTAAGATATCCAGGATGTCGATGGATGCAGGTGGCTCAAGACCGTGCTTTGTGACATTCCTAGGGGAGGCGTATGTTCAGCTGTGGACTAGTGATTGACAGTAATAATAATGATCATGAAGATGTTGATACTTGGTGAACAGCAGAAAGCTATGTTAATAGAAAACGTCTGTTTCAGTTTGATATCCTAAATTATTATATTCCTAAGTTGTTAATCTGTTTGTTTATTATAGAGACTAAATGGGCACTAGTTAATCACAATTTTTATGCATATGGATAAAAAAGTTACAAATTTTATCAACATCACCTAAATATTTTCAGACGGGCCATTTCTCAAATTTTCGTATTACATTCGTATTACATTACATTAACACAGGACGTTCGTATAATATTGTTCAGAACCCTTGGTGTTATAGTCATCGATCCCGGTATTTTTTTGATAAAATTACACGTTGTAAATAATGTGGCATAAAATAAAATCCAGAATAAAATAAGATGAAAATAAATTTTAGTCATTGTTAATATGTATAACCATTGTATTCCAATGTTGGTAATGGTGGCTTGTTATTGCGGTCACCTTGTAGTGGCGGTGTAAGAATATCCTGGAATATCCACTACACCATATCATCCCGTGGGTGTCGTAAGAGGCGACACAGGGAAACTGGAACAGGAAATGGACAGCTTTCTGGTGACAACTCAAAGTAATAAGAAAATGCAGTTGTCAACTCGCATGATGAGGGTAGCAACTTTGGCAAGATCCGCCTTATGAGGCAATTAATGGGGGAGGCCTATACTCAACAGTGGATTTTTAAAGGCTGTAATGGATGAATGGAATGGTTGGTAATGGTTACTTAGCAAAAAGAGAATGTATATATTTTGTAATCTATCACCGGAATCAAGTGAGACAAATCACTAAAAAAGAGAAGTTTTTTTTTTGTCTATGTTACACAATTTAGTTCTTTCACTAAACGATTTGGAACATTCGTTCTATTCGTATTGGCTTCCTTTTTTGTCTTGGTTTAACAAATCAACCATCGGTGTATCGGCAATACTTGTGTAAGAGTGAATTTATTTTATACCTTATCAGGGATTAGTATTTTAATTGTATGATGATATTTTAATGATGCTATCGTTACAAAATCGACAAAAATTAAGGGACATGTCAGTAAAATAACGAAAGCAACGTGTAAGACCAACCACGGAATACTTACTATACTAACAGTAGAAGGTAGCCAAACTTGAATTTTGGGGTGGTTGTGTATCATTTTATTTAAATGTGGTTAGTACGAACAAATTTATAATTAATGCTTATTAACTAGTTTATAAGTGCTACTAAGTGTTGTTACTAAGTGCATATCCAGGAGTAAATTTGGAAAAGTTAATGATAAAGAGTAAATACAATGTGTTAGTATCGTATGATACAATGCATTTCTATCGTATGATACAATGTATTTCTATCGTATGATACAATTTATTTCTATCGTAATGATTCAAAAACTTCGCTTAGATTAGTTTTATCTTATGGCTGATCTATCTGATGGTTATAACTGGAACTGATGTTTCGGCCGAGGTCCGGATTCCTAGAGCGCCACTACATTATTTTTACCATGTGCTAATACTTTTCTTCGTATTATTTTTTCTGTCTAGCAATCTACAGCGTTCCTTTTTCTTATTTCTGCCGCATTACAACACTATGTTGCTGTGAATCGTATGGTGAGAGATGCGAGATCCTGAGACCTTTTTACTGGAAATGAAGCATTCCACCTTATCCCGCAAGGGCGACAACGTGTCTAACGTTGTCACTTTTTTTTTCATGAATAAAAAAGAATGGATAGTTAGGTGAACTGTTAGCTCGTTTGTGAAAATACATATAGAATTATTTTGAAGAATGTGAATATGATTACTGTTTCATATCAGATAGTAGTAGTTGCCTCCATAAAAATTACTCATATCTTAAAGAACTTCACTTTGGTTACGACATACTTATTAAAAAAAAAATGTTGCGTAAAATTATTGTAATCGACCAAATTAGTGACGCGGTTCATTCTCACGCAATGTTTCAAAACAATGACCAAAATTATGTAAAATAACAATTAAAAATGGCCTCGTGTCAACCGGATATAATATGTGTAACGAACAGACGTGTCGTTGACATTTGTTTTGGCCAGCTTTGGGGAGAGGCGGGGAGCCAGCGACGAGCTGTCATGTTGATAGAAACAAAAGAAGCAGCGAGCGCAACGGTGCGAAGGCCGATGACTGCCAGCAACACATCGACACCGGCAAATGGTACAATACTGTCGGGGATTGACCCTTTTATCTCACTATATCGCTCCCAGGCGTTATTCAAAGATAGAATTTTTATTTCAAGTGGAAACCCAGAGCGCAGAACATCCTTAGTTCGCATCAGTAAATGGAAATAAACGATTTACGGGCCATGTGATGAGCCCTTCACAAGTCCACTACTGAACATAGGCCTCCCTCAAAAAATGCCACAAAGTGCGGTCCCAAGCCATTCATCGACTTCCTGCATGTCTTGCGAGATTGTCACTCAATATAGTAAGCCTTATACTTCGGGTACTGGTACGAGGCTCCCACTCAAGAACCTTTCTTCCCCATCGGTTGTCGATTCTTCGAGCTATATAGTTTACGCGAATACTACACATTAAATAAAACTAATTTTCGTTCCGATTTACGCAGAACTAGCTTACAGTATCTTGTCTCTCTTTATCTCTATAAGCAGTAAGTTCCAGGGATGGCTTGCAGAGTCAACCGTATTTTTTTTTAAGTCAATAACCTCGTGAGTCATCCTAAGTAGGGTTCGATGTTCTTTTGCGAGGATTTGTGGTTTATTTTACTGACTCTCATTAGATATTATATTGAGACTTCTTTAGTTCTTCTTAAGTTTTCTATGCAATGTAATCGAAGGAGCCTGAGCAAGTTTATACTCCTCTATAAGTTTATACTCTATTAATTAGAAAAATTCACATACGGGCTCAGGAAAACCTATATCTAAGTTTAGCAAGCAACTCAAGTGGCTCCCAATTCGACTTGAGAGACTAATCCTCTGTAAGTAGTTTGTCAAAGTTTTTCCTTTTAACGTACTGATATATCAAAGTTTAGTGTCGCTTCGTGTAATTAGCCGACTTCAAAAAAGCAGGAGGTATTCAATTCAACTGAATATACTTTATACGTAGCAACACTAAAATGGTATGTCTACTCTATAACATCCTGCACAATCCATACTGTCCGTCATTAATAAGAAGCTTATTTTCGATTGCCCATCCTCCGGAATTGGCGTGTAGTGGCGGTTAAGAATATCCACTACCCCATATCTTCCCGTGGGTGTCATAAAAGGCGACAAAGGGAAACAGGCAGGAGATGGGCAGCAGCATCTTCCTGATAACAGCAAAAATACAATAAAAAAACTGCGCATTCCTCCAAAACCCAATATACGGTGTTAACGGGAGACTTCAATGCAAAACTAGGCACAAGAGAGAATGGTAAGCTGAAAGTAGGGAAATTTGGAATAGGGCAACGGAACTCAAGGGGCCAGCAGGTGGCCGACTTCATGGAGAAAGAGGGACTCTTTATGATGAACTCTTTCTTCCAGAAGCGGCCCCACAGGAAGTGGACTTGAGGACATGATAATATAATAATATAATTATAACTACTTTAAGTTTTTTTCTGTTTCATAATGTATGTACATAAAATAGATGAAAAAAACTTCTTTAAGCTCTGCCGTGGTGTCCCCGTATACGAGTACGAGGAACCCGTGTCCTCGGCACCAAAGGAATTGTTAGTTCCAATTTTAAGCGCTGACAGAGTAAATGCATGTCTGAGAAATAAATACTTGTATTAAGAAGGCATATAATGTCCGCTAAAACTACTTTTTTAGTTGTTCCATAACGCTCACAGAAATTATGGGAGGCCTGTGCATCGATGACATGTATAGATAGGCTGTAAACCTTACATTATAAATTTTAAACCATTTCAATGGTAAAAGAACTGCTTTGTTTACCTTACTGCTGAAAATACCTTACTTAAAATTTGAATGTTAGGCAGTTATAACATTAAGAAAGTGTTATAGTGGCCGAATTAGTGTACTCATGTTCGCGCAAGGAGCGTGACGAGCTATGCAAAGCGGTGCCGAAAGCCGAGATATTCGTCCGAAACAAGAGAAAGCCTCTACCCTCCGTTACTCACCTCATTTGAAAACTACTTACGGCGTAATTAAATTAAATAATACGGTTAGGTGTTAAAATTTCAAGTCTAACTATTATTTCGTACTAGAAAATAGAAGTTTTGTTAAAGACGCTGATCAAGCTTTTATACATAATAGACTTGATGTTGGGTCCATGATCAGGTTTTGTTAACGTGTGGGGAATCTCTGCGGAATACAGTTCGTGGGCAGAAAAAAAACTTGACGCGAGGTAGCGGTGTATGAAAATCTAGTCCGATTACGGTGCATTTAGCCTTGACGTTGCTTTTTTTACAAAACGGAAGTGTCAAACTAACCTACGGTCCACGTGATGTAGATGGCTACTGCAGTGCATAGACTACTAGTCAACTTCAAGTGAAGAAGAATTAATGAAGAATGCCTCACTACCTGCAATTATGAGTATACTAGCTCTTTATATCATGAAGTAATCTAGGTCCCCCCCCACTTTATCATTATGGCAAAAGACTTACCGGAGGTGATCAAGACGAACTAGACTTAAGTGTCTCTTATTAGACCATATTAGACTGCAGCGGGATATAAATGAGGTCATGAAGTGGAGCTTTATTTTCACCTGGGAAAATGGTCTACGTTGTCATTTAGCCGAGCACGTGTTCCGCGCTATCACCCGTAGGTACCACATGGAAGCAGAGCAGCTGCAGCGCGTCATGAAAGTGAAAAATCTGTGTGTTCACTTCACAAGTGATTTAAAGGTTTGAGAACACATCACTGAAGTCTGCAAGAGGGCATACCGCAATCTCGGTTTTGTCGTGAGACAATCGAACGGGATCACTATCATTAACGCCATAGACTAATGATAAGACTTATCATTAATCTATGATTAACGCAATAAAGGCTTTGTATAAAGCGATGGTAAAAATAATTTGGAGTGCAACTCTGTGATTTGGGGTCCAAATGGAGATAAGTATGTCAATGATGGAAAGTGTTCAAAACACGTTTGCTAGATTTTTATATCTGAAATTACATTTGCGATACAATTCATGTATCTCCGCGTTATCCGTTACCGTATGCAGGATACTCTGTTGTCCTCATTATGGTAGGATATAGTTCACTGGAAGTAAGAAAGGAAGTATCGCTGGCCACATACTTGTTTAAGGTTTTACGGGGTGTATTTAACAACCCAGCTATCCTGCAGGAGATGAATTTGTGCATGCCAGATCGTTACACTGAACAACGGCGACGAGTGCGAGTGCGACTGCTGGAATTGCGGCACGCGAGAAACAACTTATTACCGCCGCGGCGCTCACCAGCGCGCTATGTACGCTCAATGCGGTGGCTGAGCGGATTGATTTATTCGGATGTTCTCTGAACGAGTTCACAAAGGCTACCTCGTTATTTCTTTGTTTTATTTTTATAAACTTGTGATTTCTAATATAACTATAGTCTGACTTATAAATATATCGTATTAGGGCAATCCTATAATGATAGTAGTAAGTGGATATAAATTAATAAATAAATTAAAACCGAAACATAGCAAGGCAAGTATCTCTTCTCTCTTCTCTTAATTAAAAACGTTACCCCCACACTAGGATTTTCTCCTGTGTCGTGGAGGCAGTTTACAAACATAAATTGCACAAGGACAAACATCCAGACACGGAACAATTATTTGTAGGCCATACAAATACTTGTTCCGTGAGGGATTCGAACCCGCGGCCCCCAGCGCAACAACTGATTGCTAAGCCACTGCGCCACGGCTGAAATATCAATTTAGACGGACTCCAAGGTAGAATAGCAATCTTACCACCCGTTAAAAGTGCCGTATGTCGTTGCTAACATTTTACATGTGAAATTTACAATATTGGTATAATACGATCCGTCGTAGGTGACGAGATCTTAATAGCTTTCCCTTTTCTCGACATTTACCACACTCTCTCTTATGGGATGCGGCTAAGTAATAGACTTTATTAAAGTAAAACAACGGTATTCACCCATATTAATTATTCTTACGTAGGTTCCTATTTTCGCACGTTCCAAAGCTAGGCATAGGCCTCCTTTCTTTTCTAACAGGGTTTTAGAGTAAGAAAGTGTCAACCTCGCTGCCCTAAAGCATGTTGGAGGACTTCACATGTCATCGTTCACACGTCTTCGAATTGTTCTGTTCCCAGACATGCCTTACCTTACGTTGTTTTCCATCCGCGCAGAGCCAGTGTTAATTCAGCACTTAATATTGCAATTAGCAATTCCATTGGTGCCGGCGAGGATCGAACCCGGGTTGATCGTGTATTGTGAAATTTATACGGCCATTACTACTGTTATTACGTACGTGACGTAATTTGTAAAATAACGTTATGTAACTGAAGTACAAGAATTTAAATGTAGCATTTAGCTTTAAATGCAAGAAAAGGGTCATTAAAACATTAAGACGCTGCGTTGCTTACATTCACACGATCTAGAAAGTAACGAAATAACATTCGCCACGTATTTGGTAACGATAGTGTACCAGCCTCGTATGACCGTTGCGAATTGATGAACATAATGGTAATATCGATACATGGTAAGATTTGTTTCGCAATATTGCTGATATCGAACACCATTCTATAAAAAGAACAAAAATATTTTTTACAATCTGTCTATCAGTTTAGATCATTTTATCAGATATTTGACCAATTAATCATTTTTTATATTCATTCTAGCTGACCCTGTAGAGTGTTCTGCACTTTGCGGTTCCATATTCAATCCTCAGACCATTTTTTATTGATCTGAGTTTACAGGGACGTCAATCACCTCAGTCCTCCGTGACCGTAGGTGCTGTAAAGTACCCGAAACGTCGGGAATCAATAAAAGCAATTCAATTATAAACGATAGAATCCGTAAAAGTAGTTTTATTCAATGTGTTGTGTTCACGTAAATATAAGAAATCATTATAAAAAATAACAAATAAAAAAATAAAGATACAAACTTATACATTAAAAAGACAACATTCTTCAGGTAGATCAATGACCATAATTAAGCGGAGGAAGGGAGAGGGGTTAGAGAGACAAATAGTATTCCTTAACCTGTTTCTAAAATACATTTAAGGATCGAGCACTCACAGAGATTAATTGAATGGGGTAAGGAGTTCCAAAATCTTACTCCAAGAACAGAAAATGATTTATCATAATAAGTCGAGGAGTGCACAGGACATTGGAAGGAAAGATTTTCTTTGGATCGTAAGGAAAAAGTATGACAGGAGCTGCGCAATTTAAAACGTTATTTTAGATAGGAAGGACTTGATATCTATACTACAAATAAATAAAATTGAACTGTCTGTTTGTAATGTCAAAATTACAGCTTTTTACTAAATGCATATGAAAGTATATACGGTACTAATAACAAAAATACAATTTTTAGAGTTTTTGTCTGTCTGTGTCTGTCTGTCCGTCTGTCTGTCTGTTTGTTCCAGCTAATCTCCGAAACGGCTGAAACGATTTTGACGGGATTTTCACAGGCAGATAGCTGATGTCACAAGGAGTAACTTAGGCTACTTTTATTTTAGAAAAAAGAGTGTGTAGAGAGAGAAGTGTTCCGCGCAAAAAAATTAAAACCCCAAATAACACGCGGGCGAAGTCGCGGGGAACAGCTAGTATTAAATAAAACTCAGTATAGAGCAGAAAGTATATGAGTATTCCGACGAAGACGGATTGGGAGCCACTTGAGCTTAGTGCGGTATTCTAAGGCATGGTCATACTTATGAACTATACCAAATATGAACCGTATATAGAGATTTTGGAGTCGCTCAAGGTTGTTAAGTTGCTCCTCGGTGAAATCAAGGTAACAAATGTCAGCATAGTCGAGGATAGGGAGTAGTAAAGATGGTGCAAGCGTAATTTTGGTGGCAATGGGTAACAAGTAGTTAAGCCTCCGGAGTTAAGCATATGCTGCAAACATTTTACGGCTCACTGCATTAATTTTATTATCATTTTATTTAAGTAAATTGTTTGACATTACAATTTATGACTACGATTTTGATTCGGTGCTTTTGATTTTATTATATTCGTTTGTATTGATATTTCTAACTTTTTATATAGCTTTAGAATGTGTTCACGCTAACATCTGATAATATAACAATTGTGAAAGGTCAGTTTAAATTGGATGTGGTATATTTAGTTAATAGTTTTTCATAGTTTTCTTTATTGTTAGTTTGTAATGTGGAACTAGTTGTACTGCACATAATCATTTATGATATTTGCTTAACCAATTTTAGAGGAATATATATTTCTCGCTTCATGATCGGTCAACTTCTAGCGAATGCTGGGAGGCACTTGCTGTTTACCTTGATGTCTCAAAGGCCCTTGAAAGGGCTGATACGATAGCCTTTTGGGTATGTTTCTAGCCTACGGCTTATCATTATCACCTAGTTTGATTGATTATTTTAAAATATTATGATTATAATTGGAACGTCTATTATTTTTAAAACATTGAGTAACAACATGATCTACTTTATTACATATACTAGATTGTTTTATTGAATTTTTCGAACATGCGGGGAGATCTGTTTATGACTTTGCCTTGGCATATGGTCTGACACAACTGGTTACTTCGCCTACGCGGATTCCAGATGTGGAGGGTCATACACCTTCCCTGTTGGACCTTCTGCTGACCTCTCATCCGGACGGATATCTGGTTTCCGTCGATGCCCCTCTCGGCTCTTCGGACCATTGTCTGATCCGGAGTGTGGTGCCACTCAAACTCCCTTCGCGGTTGCGTTCTGCAGGTTGCCGCCGTGTTTGGCATTACAGGTCGGCGGATTGGGACGGAATGCGGTCCTTCTTTGCATCCTACCCATGGGGGCGGGTTTGCTTCTCGCCGGATGATCCCAGCGCTGTTGCTGACTCTGTGACTGATGTGGTGCTACAGGGAATGGAACTATTTATTCCATCATCTGTGGTACCCATCGGAGGCAGATCTCAGCCTTGGTTTGGTCGCTCCTGTAAGACTGCATTACGCAGTAAGCAGGAGTGTTATCAAGCCTGGGCTGCGGCTTCGGCGACTCGGGATGTAAATACCAGCACACTTAAAAAGAAGTATAACTTCGCCTCCAGGTCCTTCAAAAGAGTTCTTGCCAAGGCAAAGTTAGAGCACACAGGCAGAATTGGCGAGAAACTAGTTCGCCTTCCTTCGGGAACCCGTGCATTCTGGTCTCTCGCCAAGGCTGTCCAAGGGAATTTCTGTAAGCCATCACTACCATCTCTGCACAGGGAGGATGACTCACTGGCCCATGACGCAAAAGACAAAGCCGACCTTTTAGGCTCCCTTTTTGCGTCCAACTCGACTCTTGATGACGGGGGGAAAACACCGCCGACCATCCCGCGGTGTGAGTGCTCCATGCCGGATGTGATGTTCTCACAGCGCTCGGTTCGCAAAGCACTGCTCTCCCTGGACATCCAGAAGTCGAGTGGGCCTGACGGAATCCCCCCAATTGTGCTGAGGACGTGTGCTCCGGAGTTGGCACCGGTCCTAACGCGTCTTTTCAGGTACTCCTACTCCCAAGGCGTAGTCCCGAATTCATGGAAGACAGCTTTTGTCCACCCGATCCCTAAAAAAGGCGACCGCTCAGACCCATCCAACTATAGGCCTATCACGATCACCTCCTTGTTCTCCAAAATAATGGAATCCATTATTAACTGCCAGCTCATCCGGTACCTTGAAGATCACCAGCTGATTAGTGACCGCCAATACGGTTTTCGTCGGGGTCGATCAGCTGGTGATGTTCTGGTCTACCTGACCCATAGATGGGCGGAGGCAGTAGAGTCCAAGGGGGAGGCGTTGGCCGTTAGTCTGGACATTGCGAAGGCCTTCGATCGGGTTTGGCACAAAGCGCTTCTTTCGAAGCTCCCTTCCTATGGGCTTCCCGAGAAATTGTGCAATTGGATCACCAGCTTCCTTGTAGATCGGAACATCAAGGTCTTGTAGACGGTGCATGCTCTGACTACAAGCCTATTAACGCTGGTGTTCCACAAGGCTGTGTGCTATCACCAACGCTGTTTCTTCTGCATATCAATGATATGTTGCTAACTGGTAACATTCATTGCTATGCGGATGACAGCACTGGTGATGCTCTATACACCGGCCGTGCCAATATTTCTCGGGAAAACGTCGCTGAGTACCGGAACAAACTTGTGTCTGAAGTCGAGTCTTTGCTGAACAAAGTCTCGGATTGGGGGACGACTAAATCTAGTCCAATTTAATCCTCAGAAGACACAAGTTTGCGCGTTTACCGCTAAAAAGAACCCCTTTGTCGTATCTCCTCAGTTTCAAGGCACTCCCCTTCTTGCCTCAGCCAGTATCGGTATCCTTGGAGTCGACATATCGAGTGATGTGCAGTTTCGTGGTCACTTGGAAGGGAAGGCCAAATTGGCCTCTAAAAAGCTTGGCGTGCTCAGCAGAGCGGGACAGTATTTCATGCCGGCACACCGCCTGCTACTTTACAAGGCGCAAGTTCGGCCTCACATGGAATACTGTTCCCATCTCTGGGCAGGGGCTCCCCAGTGCCAGCTCCTTCCACTTGACCGCATCCAACCCAGAGCGGCTCGAATTGTCGACGACCGAGCCCTTTCCGATCGGCTCGATTCATTGGCACTGCGAAGAGATGTTGCATCCCTTTGCATTTTCTTTCGCATCTACCATGGGGAGTGCTCTGAGGAATTGTTCGGATTAATCCCAGCCGCCAAATTTCACGAACGCACATCGCGGCAGAACTCCCGATACCATCCACACCATTTGGATGATTGGCGGTCCACCACTGTGCGATTTAGAAGATGTTTTCTTCCTCGCACGACCTCCTTGTGGAATCGATTACCATCAGCGATTTTTCCGGACCGATACGACTTAGGGACCTTCAAGAAAAATGCGTACTCCTTTTTAAAAGGCCGGCAACGCATCTGCGATTCCCTTGGTGTTGCAGTTGTTCATGGGCGGCGGTAGTCACTTACCATCAGGTGAGCCGCATGCTCGTTTGCCCCCTCTCCTATAAAAAAAAAACGTTTGGAGATTTTGTAATTTTTCTTCTTCTATCGCTAATTGAACAGCTTCATTTAGAGTTTGAGGGTTCCTACATCTAATAATATTAGAAATAGCAGGGTTTAACCCTAATAAAATGTATTTAATGCTAGATCCTCCGTGGCGGCTATTCTACCTGGAAGCTCATCAGCGTTTTTGCAACTATAGTGTATATATGACTGAATTTTTGTTAAAATTTGTTCTAATTTTAATGAAAACTGATATACGATAAAGGCACGATGGCCTTTTGGGCATGCTTCTAGCCTACGGCTTATCACCTAGTTTGATTGATTTATAAAGTCCTTTAACTTTGTGAGTGCATGGTCTCTTCGAGCCGTCGTCGAGGGTTGCTCGTCCGACCCTATGAAGACTAACACTGGAGTTCCTCAGGGGTCCGTTCTCTCCACAGCTCTCTTCCTGCTGCATATTAATATTCTTCTTATGCTCAGTGTCTATGGGAATGCGGACGACATCAATGTTGTGTGAATACACCAGCCGAAAACTCGAGTTAATCGGGATCAAATCCCTGCGTAAGTCTCTCACTGCAAGCAGTCCAAATAAAGCAATTCCAAGCTTCTGAGCTTCAACGCCTCCAAAATACAAGCGTGTTTCTTCACTGCTAGAAGGAGCACACACACCATGGTTCCGAGGTGTGTCCTTGAAGTAAAACAACGGCCTTCCGTTGTTATAGGTTGAGTTCAGCGGCCGCAAAGGAAACTAGATGTCCTAAGGTGTAGCGATACTTAACGCCTGGACAGCTTTTTGTCCTATATATAACGTCGTGCATGAACTGCTGCTGTCATATATGGGCTGGGTGCAAAATATTACCAAACAGCGTAGGACTCAGTAAAGGGAAGGTTTGAGACGCTTATTGGTGACTTGTCTATCTTGTCAGCCAGTATTCTATAAGTTGCATTTCGGAGTGTGCTCTGAAATTACATGTTTTAATTTCTCCTTCCATCATTGAACAACCAGGCGGTGGGCGTTTCTTTATGCCTTTGTTGTTGATCTTAGAGTATTAAATTGTTGATATTTCACGCATTCGAACCAAACGATTTGTTTCATCTTTCGTAACTCGTAAAGCAAGCGAGTAGAATAATTTTCTGGCGCGTCTTTTCATCTGATTACAACCTAGGTGTCTTCAATGTAAGAGTGAATAATAGGCTTGTACGATTTATCATCTAAGACTTCCTCACCATTTACCAATAGGTTGGATTGTAGTCAAGCTTTGGCTGTTTCATTACCCCGTATAAAATGTTGAAACAAATAGGAGCTACTAGTTTTGTGATTTATGTCAATACTACACGTATTCAATGTTAAACCGGAGATTAGGCTGTTACAGATATAAGATCTTCTTAACCGTAATTCTCTATTTGTTGCCTTGTTACCTTCTACATATCTCGAGAAAGGAATGTGATATTAAACGCTGTTTGGATTAACATTTTATTAATGCCCAAGAATATGGTTTTTATTTTTCACAAAATTCCTGAACTGGTCCTTTCATACAGTCAACTCTTAATAAATTTGGTAGTTTGCTTGTTTCACTTTTATAGAATAATACGTTTGTCACCCAAATGAGCACACAGTCAATCTGATAGTTAGTGGATGCCACAGCCCCATAGAAATCTACATCTATCCTTCAGTTAAAATGAAAAGGTAGATCTGTTGTCACCATTGAGGATTAAGATGAAATGCTTCGTTTTCAATAAAAGGGTTTCCGGGTCTCTATACTCACCCTACGAAACACAGCAGCATGAAGTTGCTATTTCACGCTGGTATTATGTGAAAGCGTGGTTCTCCGGCCGAGCCGAACCATTCGTGCTACAACCATAATATAGCTGCAGCATGGCTCAACTACGTATAAATTTTTGTATGGTATAGTTTTATAATCATTGTACATCGTTTATTAAGACGGAAAATGCACAACTCTTGTACTCTATCATATTAACACATATATATCTTTTAGAGCTTCATAAGACTACTTACACATACAAGTTCAACAGATGTCCATACACTTTCATTGTTAGTTTTATTTATATATATTTCACATGTTATATAATACATGGTAAGCTAAATCTGAATGTGGAAATATAATTACTAAATCAATGGAATAAAGATGCGCTAGTAACACTAACATATCATTTTCTTTGCAACCTTTTATTTTTAAACTTTCGATTTAATCGCGCAAATCTATTTGTAATGATAGTGCCCGCGTTAAAAATTATAAAGAACAATTGCTCTCTAATAATAATAGCGATTTCCGTGGGCGTTCAATGTTATATTTTATACTGGACAGGTGCATCACGCAACAAGGTAGATTTAAATGGGTTATGTATTCAAATTAAATCAAATAAACCTTAATTGCATTACATTGTTTGTAATAGTATAATATTATTTATATTATGTTATTTTGTCGAAACTTTCATTTTATGGGAGGTTCATTAAATCTTAGGTGAAAGCAGCTTCTAAAGCCTTTATGTAAAAATATACAGTCTGCTTACTCTCAAAGCGTTAACGCGACAGAATCTTAACTGTTCTAAAATCCGTCTCAGTAATTAGACACCATTGGCCAATATAGAAAATATGTAGGCTACTTTGGACATATAGTTACACATATTGTATTACTACTTTAGAAATGCTAAATGTAACTATTTTATAATGATAAAATTACTATTAAAATATCGATCTATTAAAACTAGCTACGGAACCATATAAATGTTATGTTAATACTTTCTTCATATTTTTTTCTTTATCATGCAAATATTGAGAAGAATCGTTGGGGGAAAGTGATTACTATCTTTTACAGACATTCGGCAAACAAAGGATGCTCAGCGTTGCGAAGCGAGACGACATAAACATCTGTCTGAATTATTTGCACAATTTAATTCAATGTTCTTATGGGTGTATCGACCGAAAGAAAGACTGTTGGTCATTATCATTATTAAACACCTTGTTCTAATCAATGCAGTTATCATCATCATCATTATAGTCCTTCACCAGTCCACTGTTGAAACATAGGCCTCCCCCAAGAAATGCCACAAAGCACGGTCCTGACCCACCTGCATCCATCGACTTCCTACATGTCTTACCAGGTCGTCACTCCATCTAGTGGGGGGTCGCCCTACACTTCGCCTACCGGTAAAAGGACGCTCAAGGTCACTCAGCGAGCTATGATAGGGCTATGCTCGGGGTTTTTTTGCGTGATAAACTTAGAAATGGTGATATCCGTAATATAATTAATGCAGTATGACAACACAGTTCATGAGTGCATGCAATTTTTTTTTCTTAATTAATGGGACCTATTTGTTTGTAATGCGTACAGTTAACATTAGAGGATATCAAGATTGCCGAGTAAAACATACATAAATATAATTTTAAGTGTTTAATATATTCACAAGTGCTATTATAACTTTTTGCTCTAGTTATTTTCAGTCATGTAGCATTATAATATTAAAAAAAATTGTTATTTTACATTTAATGAATATTTAACACATAAATACACGAGACTAGATAATAATTTAATTAGAGATATTCATATGCATCTATCTACCTAAATTATATATATGTGTATATATATATGTATATATATACATATATATATATGTATAAATATATATATACATATATATATGTATATATACATATATATATATATATATATATATATATATATATATATACTTGAATAGATATCATATATATACGGATATTCTCTTAAAACTCGAACGATGGCTAAATCTTGGAATCTGGATTGAGGTAGTCGTGCCTATCCCTGTAATTATCGACCAATCGCCATCACCTCCATACTCTGTAAAGTATTATGGATAGGGTACTGAACAGTAAGCTGCTGACATATCTTGAAACAAATGACCTCCTCAATGACCATCAATATGGCTTCCACCGGGGATGGTCCACTATCTTCTTATGTATGTCACGCACTTCTGGGGCGACGCCATCGATGGCCAACGGTGAAGCTTTAGCAGTTTCACTCGATATTTCGAAAACTTTTGACAGGGTTTGGCACGCAAGTCTGCTGAGTAAGTTTCCTGCATACGGCATTACCGTCGAATTTTGTAACTGGTTATCTGAATTTCTGAGTGAACAGTCGATCAGGGAGTCATAGATGGCTGATCTTCTGACCTAATGCATATTAATGCCGGAGTTCCTCAGGGGTCTGTTGTCTCTGGGACTCTTTTTCTGCTGCACATTAATGACCCTCCTCTACCAGGTATTGTTGGGTATGCAGAAGACAGCACAGTCACAGAGAGATTCACGTCTAGTGCAAAAGACGGAGTAATACGTTTACTCAGAGAGGGCCATGGTGGAGCGGATAAATGCGACCTTAAGTCGCGTCTCCCAATGAGGTGATGATTTTGAACGCCGCCAAAACGCAGGCCTGTCTGTTAATCTGATAACTGTCGGTTTAATCTGACTTCTACTTTCTGAAGTACACCTGTAGAGGTTACTGATTCTCGGCATACAGTCGAGTGCTAACCTCAACTTTGGCGCCAACAACTTCTAACTTAATACAAAGCTCAAGTCCAAACATGTATGGAGTATTGTAGTCACCTTTGGAATGGCTCAGCAAATTATCAACTTGCCGCACTCGACTCAGTACAACGCAGAGCCAAGAGGCTTATCGGCGACCAAAAGCTGGTGGAAACTAAGCTTCACAGCTTAGTTCACCGCCGCCAAGTTGCTTTTTGTCGGTCTTCTACAGATTGTACTTCGGAGAGTGTGCCTATGAGCTTCATAATCTCATACTGCCGTCTCCATTCTGCTATCGGAGTACCAGAGGTAGGTTTAATGCAAGTTACCATCCACACTTGGTTGATATTCCGAATATTCGCACAAAACGCTATAAGGTATCTTTCATAACGCGCACAGCCAAGGAGCGGAATGCTCTGCCGCCGTCTGTTTTTCTGAGTGCATATAACCTGAACCTCTTCAAGGTGCATGTTAACAGGCTTCTCCTGGGCAAACTCGCTCCATCGTAGACCTCATCTTTGCTCTCGGGCCAGATGGAGCTCAAGAGTGAGCCTATATTAACAATAATAAAAAAATCATTTGTAATTTATGATTTTATGAATTCCTTAACTAAGTTCTTACTTCACGTTCTCACTATGTACTACCTACCCAATTTTATTTGTGAAACGAAAATGATTTCAATTATAATTTGAGTATATTTTTTAAATTCAAACAGGCAGTGAAGATAATAGTTCTAAAAAATAATTAGGTTTTCTGCATTCAACCATCTAACAAATATTACATAAACATAATAATACTTCAATGTATATACTCGTAAATGACTAATTCAAAGATTTTAAAAATCATGCATTATTTTCTTTTGATATTCTAATGGTCAAATATTCAAACGGTATTCAATTTTAAGATATCGTTATGTCTCGTGGTGTCACAGTAGAGACAGCACGAGACTGTGGCAGTGCTTGACTACCATCTCACTTGATGGTAAGTGGTGATTCAGCCGAAGATGGTAAAACGCTCTGACTTAACAATAATTAAAAATAAACATACCCAATAGAAAATTGCATTACAAAATATTTTATACTAGTAGGTATATGGTAAAATGAATAACGGTGCGATGGCTCATTCAAATTGAGTCCGTAGTAGCCCTAATAGAGCCAAGCATCAAATCCGGTGAAGATGCGGAGCGGGTGAACCAGTTTTTACGCGAAAGCATCTCGGCCTCCACGATTACACGTGATTATAGGGACAATTCCTCTTTATTAAGTGTGTCAGATGTCGCTGGTGCTTGCATATCACGAGATGTAAGCACTAAGCGCCATTCGCTTCCCGAAGATTTTTTAAAATATAGTTAGTAATATTTTCTAAGCGTTAATCGTTTTTTAAGATTTCGTCTCCAATTTAATATATCTCATTTATATATATTGGTAAACTTTGATAAAAAAGGTAAACTTTATCCATTTATTTTCTTCATTCACTTTTACCATTAAAAGTCAGACTTACTATACGGGGGTGAAATTATTATTAATAACATAATTGGAAGAGAATACGTGTTATTTATAAATTCTGATTTTAAATAATACGTATTCTTTTCCAATTATGAAAGAAAAAAATAAATTATACTTGTAGCACCAAGGTAAAAACAGAAAGTATAAAGCGTCAGTGACATTATTTTTTTAATTTTCTACTATCGTCGTCGGCACAGGTGAGCGGCGAGCGCAGCCAGCGCAGCGTGACGACGCACCCGACCGTGCCTCCCCCGGGAACAGAACCAGTCATCCCGCAACATATCCGGTATCATTCCTTCGAACTTGAACACCTAATCCGATACGGCTTCTTGCAATGGACTTGAAGACTAATCTGTTTTATTTCTTGGATATAAGCCACATGTAGAGACATATTATCACGTATTTGTTAAATGCGTAAAGTATTTATATAAATTAAAATACTAGTTGATTATTTTAATGAAATAAAGGTAACAAATGAGTACACAGTCCAACTGATGATATTTTGAATCCTGTGGCCTATAGTCATATATATCTCGATTGTAATGAAAATGCGGGTGCGTTGTCACCCTTAAAGCTCCAGTTCTATTCATTGATAGTACCAAATACATGCATTTAGCTGCTATTTCTCTTTGGTATTCTGTAAGAGCGTGATTTTTCTATGGTCGAGCACACCCATTCGTCTTGCAGCCATAGTACAGCTACAGTGGCTCTATCACGTATAAATTAATTAAAATATTTTTGTCACTTGTGATAGTAAATTTTTTCCCTAGAAATTGAATGAGGATAATAGTAAATGGTTTATATCTCTCTCGTGGGTGTTGTAAAAGGCGACAGAGGGAAATAGAAAAAGAAGATGGCCAGCAGCAACTTTTTGACAAGTGAAGGCTCAAGGAGAAAAGGAGAGCAGTAGTCTTTGATTGGTTGTAACTAAGGAATGAATGAAGAGTAAACGCCGTCATAGTTTCTTTTAAAGCCAATATTATTAGATAAAAGTTATTCATAGGACAAAACACGAAATGGGATAATTTTTACGTAGCTCGTAAAACGTGGCTCGACCGGAGTAAGAACACGCTATCGCGGATTACCAGAATAAAATAGCAGCTTATTGGTGCTGTGTTTTGTATGGTTAGTGTAGAGAACCGGAGACCCTTTTTACTGGAAACAAGGCATTCCATCTTAGTCCTCAGCGGAGACAACGCATCTGCATTTTGATGTTAAATCTAGAATAAATGTAGATGTCTACGGGCCACAGCGTCCACTTACTGTTAGTTGGACTGTCGTTTGTCATCCTTATTCTAATATATATAATCTATAAAAAACTCAACATAAACAAAAATAAAAATTACAGTGATATTTTTTTACAAATGTGATATTTTAAAATTACAGTGATTTTTCTTTATTACATAAAGTAGTTTGTTTTACTTTCATATTCAATCAGGTTATTTAATTAATTGATAACTTTTATTTGACGATTGAAAATCGGCCCTTAGTTGACTAAACGTCTTATTTATATATTTTTAATCTATAATTCTAATATTATTTAAAACGGAAAACCAATCAAGTTTTGGAACACTACGAAAAGTAACAAATCCAGTGTGATGGATATGATGTTGGATTTGTGTTGTTGTCAAACACCTAATGACAGATTGGTCGTACGCACGCCAATTTCTCAAAGTAGCCGAATCAAAAAAATGAGGGTGTTATTTAATACTTACCAGACGTGTTTTTTTTATAGGATCGGGTGACAAACGAGCACACAGTCTACCTGATGGTAAGTGGTTACTGTGACCCATAGACGTCTACATCTATCCTCAATAAAGACTCAAGATGCAGATGCGTTGTCACCCGTGAGGACTAAGATGGAATGCCTCTTTGCCAGTAAAAAGGGTCTCCGGTTCTCTACACTCACCATACGAAACACAGCCGCGTTAAGCTGCTATTTTACGCTGGTTTTCTGTGAGAGCGTGGTCCTTCCCCGGTCGAGCCGACCCATTCGTGCTACAACCATAATATAGCTGCAGCATGGCTCTACCACGTTACTTTATGTTGTAAACAAGGTTTACAATATTATAATAAACATTGCGTTTAAAATTTGAATAGAATTCAACTGCATTTTTTTTTATCACAGGCTGTTCTTTTTAACACAGCAATGGTCATTGCTCTGGTGATTTCATAAAAAAAGATTGATTACCTAGAAACTCACTGTACTGTAAATAGTTTTTGCGCAAATTTCGATAATATCTTTTAAATATCCTAGGGAGCATAGAAAATTTATGTTACATAATTTTAAACGCTTGGTGATAAAAAATCAAAATTCACGATAGACTGGAATACAAAAAACAACAATGAAAATAATGTAAAAGTAAGGAATCAAAATTTCGCTACTCAAACGCCATGCAACTGTTATTTGTCATGTTATACAGTAGAAAACTTGTCTCTACCTACATAACAGGAAATATGTATAATATATATTTCGTAAGTGAATTTCACAAATCCTTTCATTTTCACGAAATAATTATTCAACCATTAATTTAAAAACAGTTTCTAAAGATATTGTGTTTAAATTTTCCCAAGATCCAATTGTTACAAAAGCTAACTTATCAATTAATCTCTAAGTTTGATTACATTCATTTCTCCATCAGTCAGCACATCTGTGTAAGTAGTTCCATGAATATATATTATTTTTGAATATTTCAGATTATAATATAATATATTATATGCATTCAATATTATAAAACCAACAAAGAGGTACTTAGTACTTATACAGCAAGATGATATAACTTTGAAGGAACATTTTGCATAGATATATAAAAGTTGCAAGATGAGCATACAGATCACTTGATAGTAAGTGTATGCTGTGGCTCATAGACGTCTATTTCAATTAAGAATCAAAATAAAGATGCGTTGTCACCCCTGAGGAGTAAAATGGGATTGCCTCCTTCCAGTAAAAAGGGTCTCCGGTTCTCTACAATCACCATACGAAACAGCAGTGTCAAGCTGCCATTTTATGCTGGTATTCTGTGAGAGCCTGGTCCTAACCCGGTCGAGCCGACCCATTCGTGCTACAACCATAAAATATATGTATGATAAGTTAAAAGTCTATAAATAAATCTTGCGCAGCCCCAAATTTGTTAAACAAAACTCAGTGGACTGTACATAGATTTCTCCCAATCCCATGATATTGAGGATTTGTAACAACGCCATAGTATAGTGATATTCACGTTAGACAGGCGGATTAGCGATCGCAATGCCAGACGTGGCCCGTCTTCTATGTTCTAAATTAAATGTCTTGACATGGGCGGATTTATATAAATTCTTTTTGGGCTTCAGCTCAGGGCCCCGTGGATATAAAAGCCCTCCCCCCCAGCCCCTACTGAAGACAATAGCTGTCAAATCTTAAAAAAAATTAGGTTGATATTATGATAAATTCATGACTTTTAGTATAAATAAGAATAAGAAAGTAAATTTTCGAAAAGAGACACGTAATTTATTTAATAAAGCGGCGAAAGGAAGAAATTATATCATTAGTCGAAAGTTTATGAGAGTTCACGATATTTTTCCCATCCCGTTTGCATTTCATATGCATTTTCACGTACATTTTCTATGAAACCATATTTCCAAAATTTGACGTCCCGTTCCGTATGGAATAAAACACGGTACGTATGCAGCGACATAAAATTGTTAAGCACCCAAATAGTGATGGCTCAGGGCCCCACAAATTCACGATCCACCCCTGTCTTGATATTTTATGTTTGGCCTTTCGAAAATTATCGTACTAAGTTATTTTATAGCCACATGTCAGGGGCTATCAGATTTTCTAGGCTCTACTATTATGTCGACTAACTGACGTACACCCTTGGTGAATTTCACGACACAGACGATTTTTTATTTAAGGAAAGCCGCGCTTTAGATTAAATGGCTGCAGCACGAATAGTTCGGCTCGAACAAGTATCACTTACATCATTACCAATAAACTGTGGTAGTACCTGCTTAAAGTAGCGCTTTAATTTAGCTATGCTTTATATATTTAATGGCGAGAAATCAAGATCTATAAACGCATGACATGATAATGAGGCAATCCATCTTAGTCCTTAGGAGTGACAATTGATGTCGTTTGTAAAATAAAACTGTTGCACCTTTCGAAAATGTAATAATAAAGTAGCAATAATGAATAAAATTGCAGTTGATACAAAAAAGAAAGCTTAGTAAAATAAACAGGAATATATTAGAAAATAATATGAATAAAATTTCATGCGTAGGCTGCGTAACAGTAAAAAATATTCACATGGAAATGGACAATGAACTAAAGGTTTAAAAACCATACAAATGAAGATAAAAACGATTGTTAATAAGGGAATTAAAACTTTATTGGAAAAATCAATAGTTTACAGAGTAATAAGTAGTAAAGAAATTTTCAAACTCTATTATCAGAAATCAGAAATAGGTAAAAGGTAAAAATAAGTAAAATATAGGTACCTTAGTACTCGTTCTTCTTTGGATAAGAAAGTAGCTATCTACAAGGACATCTGACCAAAAGATTCCTAGGCCAGAAAAGTAGCTGATAGGTGAATACATAAGCGATGCATGTCCAGTTAATTCGTTAAGCATACAAGTGATAGTTATTTGGTTTAATCTAAAACATTATCAATTACATATTATTACGAGTTTTTTCTAGTACTTAAGGATGTTCTCTATATTAAACTAAGTTCTTATCTACTGCTGGAATTTCAAATTACTACAGCTTTCCTCGGTAATGTAAATTTGTTTGTCATCAAATAGTTTGACACATAAATCGCGATCCGTTACGATCTACTTCACGCCATAATTCGTTTAGGTACCTGTTGACAACTAGCTGGGCTTCGTCATCCGATAGTTCGATGGTATTTGCTCAATGGAGTGAACACTGTACTTATAATATTTTGGGTGGGTGCTCCTAATTAATTATTAAATTTTTTAAATTCTGATATCAAAACAATTTTTTGGAAAAAGTATTGCAGGAATATGTTAGGGTACAACTGAGGCGCTGATGACCAATTTAGAGGTGGAAGGTACAATTGGGGCGCTAATGACCAACTTAGAGGTGATCCAAAGATATCGAATCAAAGTGTCGAATATCGTATCAAATAATGTCGTGTCGGGCTATCAGCTCTATCAACCAGGCTATCTTCCCAGCGCGGCGAATGGGGCGCATATTTTCATTTATACACCTTTTTGAGATAGGCATGGGTACTGGCACAGTTCTAAAAAGACTTTTCTTCGGTAGTGAAAACGCACTAATATAGAATGAAGTTTGTATATTTTATTTTAATTATTTCCTTATTATAAGCTTAATAATTGTTTATTATTTAATTATTAATTATTATAAGTGTACTAAGCCTAATATTTTATTTTTATTATTTTCCTACGAGGTAGAGCCATGCTGAAGCTATATTATGGTTGCACACTCTCACAGAATACCAGCGTAAAATAGTTTCGTATAGTGAGTTCAAACAACCATTTTTGTCCTTAAAGATGACTATGTATCTGCATTTTGATTCTTAATCGAGGTTAGATTTAGATGTCGATGGGCCACAGCATCCACATGCTATCAGGTGAACTATGTCCTCGTTTATCACTGTTATTCTATATAAAAACCAGTTCTTGAGTACTACTTCATTTGGTGGTAAGTGATGATGTAGTATAGATGGTAAAGCATACTGGCTTAGTTTTTAAAAGCTTATCAGTCTTTGTTTGAAGACGCAAGATTTCTATTATTGGAACGAAGTTCCTTATCGGACGGTACGAATTTGGAGGATAGGGGCTAGGCGAGAAAAATGTAAGATTTTTCCGTCACGACCCTTTCTGACGTAGTGTAGACGGCCTTGGAGGCTATAAGGAAGCGAGATGGAATAATATCTAACTCCCTCGAGCTTTTTTCTTATCTTGCCATGTAAGAAATATTATTTTATTTTAAATGACGCTTCATTTTAATAGACGCTAGTAATTCATTTATTTGTATTTGTAAAACAATAATAAAATACGTTTATCAATAATAATATACTAGGAAAGGAACTTCGTTTCAACCAAGTGTTCCACGAAACTCACGCATGTATTTTTCTCCTACATTTTTCCTTCCTTTCCTTTTCTCCTTCTTACATCATTTCTACAGAAGACCAGTAAGGTCTTCAGCATCCTGAAAATAAATATGGCCGTGTGGTAGCGACGTAAGAAAAGTCATTACCCCATATAAGTCCATATAAATAAGATTGAAGTATCTGTATGTAATATTAAAATAACTAGCTAATATTTTTGTCTATTCTGGGTTATTTGCATGTTACTGAGATATAAGATACAATTTTTGAAAATTTTCTCTGTCTGTCTGTCCGGGCCAATCTTTGGAATGGGCAAAGGGTAATGCTAGGGGAGATCTAGGCTATAATTTATTCTAAAAACTTGAAGATTAAAAAAAGTTTTAATCTAAAAAACCATAAATCTAAATAACGTCGTATTAATAGGCGCAGCTGGGGCGTATATATAATAATTTTCGAATGCCCCACAATTTTCATTTGGGTGTCGTAAGAGGCGATTATGAGAACTCCCAGAAAGATCTTCACTAGTGTAACCATTTCGTATATACCAGATGTAAAATATCCAGATCGCCGACGTAAATCTGCCAAGCCAAGACCCAAGTCCAAGCGTGGAAGTCACGGCAAATTCTCACTACATTGTGGAAGGCCCATGTGAAGCACTGGATTCTACGGATGGAAAAAGAGGAAGAAGACTAATATAATGATATATGATAAAAAGGATAGGGCCGTAATTTGCAGAATTCCTTGGGGAAGGCCTCGTTAGGCAGTGGACTTGTGATGGGCTGTATGATGATGGTTATAAAAAAGCAATATTTTACTGCTATGTTAGTTCCCAACCCAAGTGATGCGATGTGATGGTTTCTATTATTTTTTGATCATACATTGTTTTTCATTTATTATGCTATAAAAAGAGAAGCTGCTATCGTTTATTCTGAAAATGAGGCCCCTTCTTTATTTTTTTGCTCTATAATTATAAATATGTGCCTGTTTACATTACCTAACACTGTGAGATTGATTATTGAAATAATGACATCATTTTTTTAAAATGTTTAAAATAAATTTATTACATTTTTGTAATTACGGTAAACTATCATGAAAATTGGGATAAAATTATTATGGCAGTTATACATACGTATATTTTATTACGAGCAAGGTTAGAGATACCAAAACTACAATAGACTAGGCTAATTTACTCCGAATTTGCAAAAGTAAGCCGTGATAGTATCAATGAATTAGCTGCTATCAACGAGCGATTTAAAAGTTATGTTTTAGTTTGAGAGCGACGCACTGATGCAACATGCAGGTTCAGAACTGTACTTTGTGACAATCTATGGTCTATGGATGCAGCTGACTAAGAACTGTACTTTGTGGCAACCTATGTTCAGCAGTGGACTTGTCAATAGTGTGTGAATGTGTGTGCTTGTAAATGCGTACGCGCACACTAGACAAATCCATTTAATAAACAATATGGTACTGCTCCTTTTCAGAATAGGAGTCAACCAGAGATGGTGCCACCCTCTTATTTAGTTTTTTCCTGTAATAAGTAGTGGATCAAGATAGGAAAGCCAGTAAAATTACAGGCTACGAATCAGCCGCCTTCCTTGTTTGAAATTGGTTTCAGGTGCACAGGGGGTTGTAGTATCCATTTAATATAAGGCGGGCTGTTAGTTCAATTTTCGAATTTTCTAACAAAAACCATTGATAAGACTTAAAATTTTCGGCAAGAAACAAATAAGAAATAACATAAATATATAAACACATAGACATTTCATTTTTTAATATATATATTACTTATTAAACTGATACTATAGTGAAAGTAAAAGCTGGTCTAGTGAATTTTAAGATCATTGATGATATTAATTAAATTTAAGCCACGCGTAATAACGCTTTCTAAATTAATTATTAATTAGTAAAAGTATTTAATTGATTAATAGGGTTACGGCAAGAAAAAAAAATCCGTAAACATTATTTTAAATATGATTTACAAATATTTTCAATTAAGAAAATAATTTAATTAATTAGTTCTTATTTGGACAAATAATAATTAATTTTATAATATTAATTGTAACTGAATAAAAGGAGAAAACTTGTAGAAAAATTGTTAGCGGTTGAAAATTACGTAAAAGAAAATTTTATTAGTAGTTTAACAACAAAAATAAAGTAATACTTACAAAAATAATTCACTCCGATAAAATATGTCTCTTTTCAAAACATTCTAAATAAAATAAAATAAAATATGGTAGTTAATATCCGTTCACTGCACTTCCGCTCTAAGCTCTAACGCGGTATCACGGACAAGGCACGAGGTGCACGCGCGGCAAGTTAGCTTCAACTGTCTCACTGAGTAAGTTTGAACTGTTTGGTCTGTCTGCAATCTGCACCATTTCCAACCCTCAGTCTCTAGCGTAGCAAAATACGAGTATCTTCGTGATCGACAATTTTTTCGCATGTTTAGATACGCTTTGGAAGTTCCATTGAAAAATACTTAATGATTATTGGATATAGAGTGGTTATATGACGAATACTTGAATTTAATTAGTGTTGATAGATCTAGATAAAGAAGCTAAATGTATACTCTCTCCTGGATTATTTACGAGAGATGGAATGAGGTGGAAATAAAGATTCTATAATATGGCTTTAATGGATTCAATAATGGAATATGTCAACTGTTTTGCTCCAAATGTCAACTTTACCTGCTGTTTATGAAATATTTTTATTAAACCTGTTTTATGACATGTGAATTACTGTTATAATATATTGTTTATTATAATATAACCAGTAAAAGTATTTTTTGATTCCGCCGTTGTAGTTTGGGCGCTGTAAATTTTTGTTTGGGTTCGATTTCCGCTAGCACGGACATTATTAATTGCAATTTTAAATACTGATTTACCACGAGCTCAGCGGTAAACAAATACATCTGAGGAAACCTGCATGTCTAAGAAATTACTTCCTTGTCCTAAAACCCTCCTCAGAAGTGAGAGGAGGCTTGTGTCCTGTACTGGCATGTAAATAGTCTACTGTAACTTTAACTGTAACTTTTCTTAATCATAAAAATAAATAAAGTCTAATATAGTATTTTTGGACCAACGAGCACACAGTCAAGCTTTGTAAGTAGATGCTGCATACACAAGCAAGCTTTGTAAGTAGATGCTGTGGCCCAAGACATCTACATTTATTAGACTGTTGGCCCCTTCGGTTCCGTTGCCCTATTCCAAATTTCCTTTCCCTCAGTTCGCCGTTCTCTCTTGCGCCTAGTTTTGTGTTGAAGTCTCTAATTAACACCGTATATATGGAGGAATGCATGACTTTACAGATATCCTCATACATTTCCTCCACCTACTCATCGGGATGTGCCGAGGTTGGTAACCTGTATGACCTTCAACGAATACCGTTTGGTGATTCTGAGTATAAGGTACCTACGCGGCCCTCGACGACACATTCATAATCTTTACTACTTTGTTAACGAGAGACTTGTGGACGATAAATCCGTCACCTCCTTGGGACAGATGGTCGCCCTCCCGGAACAAGTTGTCGGATTCGAGGATTACCGTGTCCTCCACCTCTCTTCGGACCTCAGATAATCCTATAATATCCCAGCGAAATTTGTCTATCTCTTCTTCTAGCTCCAGAATCTTCTCGCCAGTCCTCAGGGTGTGTGCGTTGTATGTTTGCCAGGTCGAGTCGTCTTAGTTGGCAACCGAACCTTCACCGGAGATTCTTAGCACCCCCTGCCCTGTCGTTAGTTAACGCCGTTACTCCATCAGTTGACTTCTTAAAATTTGCACACACGCTACGACTCGCAGTCCTGTCTCAACGGAGGAATGATATCGTGATGTCCATCAAAACATTCTTCATATTTTCTTCTTTTAAAAAAAACGTTACCCCCAAGTTAGGATTTTCCCTACCTACCATAGAGGTAGCTTACATACATAAATTTCACGAGGACAAACATCCAGACGCGGAAAAATTATTTGTAGGCCATAAAATACTTGTTCTGTGCGGGATTCGAATCCGCGATCCTTAGCGCCGCAACTCATTGCTAAGTCACTGCGCCACGGAGCCGTCAATGAACTACTAATGAAATTTTACAAAAAAAACTATGATTTAAACAACTAGATTTCTTTCACGTGGTAGAGCCATGCTGCGGCTATATTAGTAGTATAGTTGTAGCACGAATGGGTCGGCTCGACCGGGGAAGGACCACGCTCCCACAGAAAACCAGCGTAAAATAGCAGCTTAACGCTGCTGTGTTTCGTATGGTGAGTGTAGAGAACCGGAGACCCTTATTACTGGCAAAGAGGCACTCCACCTTAGTCTTCACGGGTGGCAACGCATCTGCATCTTGAGTCTTTATTGATGATAGATGTAGATGTCTATGGGTCACAGTAGCCACTGACCATCAGGTGGACTGTGTGCTCGTTTGTCACCCTATCCTATAACAAAAAAAACTCCCTCCACGATACAGGAGAAAATCCTAGTGTGGGGTAACGTTTTTTTTTTAAAGAAAAGATTAGTTTGAAACAATCCACTGTTGGTCAAGGCCCTTTCTGGAGGCCCTGTATGGAGCATTTGCTATAACCGACACGTTCAGTAGGTAGACGAATTATCGTCGACTATATCGACCTTCCATCGTAGTATCAAATGTCTCGCACTTTTTGCTTTGCTCTTCTTCTCATTTTACATTTAACATTTTATTATAACGGTATAACGCCATCTATCGGAAGGCATAAGATCTCTCTGGCATTTCTAAAATAGGGTGATGGATTCTTTTACGGTACCACTTGGCGGATGTAGATACTTTAATTAATTAAACATTACTAATATCGTATCATCGTATTTTAGAATTTACGCATTAACTTTCGTTTTTGTAGGAACTTAGACAATTAGTTTCTTCATCATTTATTAAATGACAATGATAACTCTTCAAAATTTTCATAAAAATATCTTTGTAAATCGGAATGTCACGGAAAATCTTACTCTACCAGAGCTCTCTACTTATGTTTTATTTAAATTTCGAACGTTAGCTGGGCAACAGAGCGCTTCCATCGCTCCGCCGGCGGACAAGCCGGTGGACGCTCGCTGACCGTGACGCTCAACCATATGCTACACAATTGCGTTTATGCTAATAATAATAAGTGGTTAACTGTCTTTCTTTCACCCGGCAGTGTAAGTCAAGGTGACGAAAGGAGCACAAATCCATCGGTCAGCTAGGCATGTAGCACCAAAACCAAACTACATATGTCACATATTATTTATCTGTGTAGTACAGATAGTTTAAAAAAATATTATTCTTTGAAATGTGCCAGTTATTTAGAGTAATGTACATTTAAATGAACTTTACCGTTTTTAGTATTTTTTTTATTAGCGTCTTAGACCTACTTCCTGGAAATCTGAGCATTAGATACTTTTTTATTCTGCTATTATTCTGAATTCTACTGTATCACCACTTACCATCAGATTAGATAAAAGTCACGCAATGGCTTCTAGTAGTTAAAAAATAAGGTATTACGTATTTCATCGCGTGATGACGACATAAAAAAATCTATCAATCCATCTCATATACGGCTATTACAAGAGTTGATCTACAAACATTTTCGGAAGATCTTGTAGCCGAGAATGAAGAATAACATTTAGTAAATATTCATTTATTACATCTCCACTTATGAACATAGGTCTACCCCATATATAATATCATAGGAGGGGTTCTTTGCCATAGTTGTTACCTTTGCCATAGTTGTTATCAGGAAAATGCTGCTGTTTATTGTCGATTTCCCTTCGTCGTCCCTTGCAACAGCTACGTGATGATATTATGTGAATGGTGAATTTGTATTTATATCTGTTATGAAAACTCAGAACAGCCATAAAAAGCAACGTCATATTATCCGTCTCCAAACGGGTCTTTTAGGGATTATCTTTCCTGCAGATGGAAAAGAGGTAGAGGAAGAGGATGAGAAGAATTACTTAGACGAGTGGAAAACACATGCATTATTAATACTAATATGATAAATTGTTTTATTTCACGCAAGCACTACACATTGAATAAAACTACTTTTACGGATTTTATTACATTTAATTGTACTTATTTTTAATTCCCGATGTTTCGGGTGCTTTCGCTCCGTTACGTCCAGTAGTGAGTCAGATCTATTCGGCAACTTACAGATTGACTCAACACTTGGCAAAAATTCTATCACCACTCAGAGGGCACACAAGAGATCACACTAAGGATTCATACCATTTTGTCAGTGAGATAAAGGATCTACGTCTTATTCGACAATTAACAAAGAAACCATGGTCAGTTTTGATGTCCAGTCTCTATTTATATGCCTACCTGTTGAAGACTGTATCCAACCTGGAAACTAGAGGAAAACAATATGCCAGAAAAATATGCAGTATTATTCAGACATCGTCTTACTTCTGGGACTTCTACTTCTTCTACTGTGGAAGGAAGAGTTTGCCCATTGTCGCCGATACAGTCGATTTTGAGGAGAAAGCCCTCCTTACTGCACCTGTAACTCCAAGGTTCTACAAGCGGTAGGTAGACAATACTTTCACAATTTTTCCATCAGACAAAGTAACTGCATTTTTAAAACATCTTAATTCCATATACTCTAAAATTCAATTTACTATGCAGTTAGAGGCAAATAATTTCTTAGCCTTCCACACACCATAATCCATAGGTCACATGTGTTTAGAAAAAAAGACTCATACGAACCGATATTTAAACTATGAATCTCACCATCATCCTTCACATTTAGCTTTTGTTAGAGAGAACACGAGGCATCTATGACAGCAAACACCAGGCCACCGAGCTTCAGCACGTCAACAAAGTACTGCAAGACAATAAGCTTCGGGTCCCGTGCCTATGTCACAGTGACCGAGTGAAGCCGGCCCCAGTCGAGCGTATGCCTGCTGTACCACCGTATGTCAGAGGTGTCACATACAATATTGGCTACATCTTGAAGCGAGCTTCTGTTAGAACATTCTTCAATCCACCGAAAAAGATTAGTCAGTTCTACTTCTAACCATCCGTCAAGCATAATATCCCTCTATGTGATGCAGGACCTACAAACTCGATTGTAAATGTGGTGTCTCATATATAGGGCAAACAAAACGATCTATAAAACCCGCGTAAAAGAACATATAGCTGACTTGAAACACCAAAGCTCCGGAAAATTGTGATCATATCCTAGACGGCCTTCGCCATTACATTAGCTTTGATAGACTACAAATCCTCGCGAAAGAACATCGACTCCTGCCAAGGATGATACGTGAGGCTATTAAAATAAAAAAAAATCCTAATTTAAATAGAGAAACTGGGTAGGTTACTAGGAGGCTGGGTACCACCTGCTTGGCATCCTGTAATTAATAAAGTTAAAACAAAACACTAACATACAACTGCAAGACTTCAAGACGCAGTAAGTTCATTCTGCGTAGATCGAACCAAAAGTAATAATTAAAAAACTGAAGCTGAAGGTACTCCGAGTCAAATCTAACATCGGGACGTCAATCACCCCAGTCCACCGTGACCATGGGTACTGGAAAGTACCCGAAACATGGGGAATTAAAAATAAGTACAATTAAACGCGATAAAATCCGTAAAAGTAGTTTTATTCAGTAAATTGACAATACTAGATGTTCATTGTATATTTTCGAGGATATAATTATTTATCATTTTGTGCTCTCAAAAGGGAAGATTTTTTATACGTCAGTACGCACGCCTTAAATTGTAGAGCCAACCTGTCTCTGTCACCGGCAGTACTTACGGCAACTTAATTGCTACTTAAACAAAAAAAAAGTAGTAACAAAAACCCCGTAGTTCCCGTTAAGTGCGTTATCAGAATCAGTATTAAAACGTATAGAAATTAACTTAAATTTTACTTCAGAAAACTTGACTATTAAAAAAAATTAATTAAATTAAGATTTTTTTTTGCAAATTGTGTTGTTTTATATAGGCCCGCCGTACTACACTTCACTTACCGGTCAGACCATCATCCTTCTCCATCGTTTGTCGGTTCTTCAAATTATATGGCAGGCCCATTGCCACTTAAGCCTATTGATCCGCAGGGCTTTGTCAGCTCTTGTTCTTTTGTATGGGTATCTAATGTTAAAAGTGTAAATAGTTGTAGCCTAGATAGACTCAAATTTTTACTATATGGAGCTTGAGTTTGAATTCGAGATTGTGTTTGAATACCGGCCTAAGACTCGGAAGGCGGTTACACTGACCACTTACGAGTCACGAGATTCTTTATTCACACCATAAAAAGTTAAGGCGTACAATTAATGAATGCATAACACGCTACATTCGACACTTTCTATGCAGAGTATGTACATATATCATAAACCTTACCTTATTTTCACAGCATACGCATAGAGAAAAGTTACGACTTTCTAATATCGAAAAGTGTATCTTGTCAAGGTTGAAACATTTTTTCCCTTACATACAACAAATAAGTGCTTCAAGTTGGGCCTCTTGAGATGATTTTCCGGTTGACCAACCTTTGACGTATTCCCCCAAACAAGGAGTATATACCTGATCTCTACGTTTTACATTTCCCCATTGTCGGCCTGGTCTCCCATAGTAATTAAAAACTGGCATTAATTCTTTTTGTATAGGATAGGGTGACAAACGAGCACACAGTACACCTGATGGCAAGTGTTTGTTGTGACCCATAGACATCTACATTTATCCTCAATAATGAATCAAAATACAGATGCCTCGTCACCCGTGAGGACTAAGATGGAATGCCTCTTTTCCAGTAAAATGGGTCTCCGGTTCTCTACACTCACCATACGAAACAAAACAGCATTAAACTGCTATTTTACGCTGGTATTCTATGAGAGCGTGGTCCTTCCCCGGTCGAGCCGACCCATTCGCGCTACAACTACTAATATAGCTGCAGCATGACTCTACCACGTATAAAAATATTATATAAATATTAGGTTGTATGAAATAGTTACACTTTTTTATTATCGGGTGCGTAATCAAGTGCTGGCTATGTGAAATGACTTGGATGTTGGTTGAGATAGGTCATTTTCGTTCATTTTCATAGTTTTCTATTAGCGTTAACGATTAGAGGAAAGTAACTAAATATGGGTTACCATTTTGTTTTTGGATCAAAAATAAAAAACTAGATAAAAATCTACTTTTTATTAATGTAATAACAATCAGACATATATTTTTAAAGAGCATAGTAACAGTTATGTTTTTATTAATAAGCTATACTATCAAAATTGAGCATTAAACAAAAAAGCAAAATAGGCACTAAATATGGAACAGGTACTCAAATATGGGCTATAAATATAAACTTAATTATCTTTTAACAAAATAACAAGTATAAATGTATTTCTACTATGGTCCTAAATATGGGCTAGCCCATATTTAGGACCATAGTCATAGCCCATATTAGAAATTCTTGATCGAAATAAATGCGACCTTGTACTTCACGAGTCATAAATAACAAACATATAATCAACCGAAAAATATGTAATTAAACTTATATTCTACAAATAAAACATAAATTTACACTATTTAGCCTTCATTATCATTAATAAAATAACATATTTTTACGTACCTTACAAAATTTTTTGTCAGCGGTGAAGTAAAAACTTTTTACACTAGCAGCACCTCGCGCCGCACTGACGAGATAGAGTGATGTTAGGGAGAATGAATGCGATAGAAGATACTCGTTTAACGCCTTTCAATTATTTGTTTTTTAGAATTTTTACTAACCCATATTAAAGCACCAGCCCACATTTAGTTACTTTCCTCTATAGAATATCATCTTGGCTCACCCGTTCCCTCCTTGGTTTTCGGACTAATGATCGGATCTGCCCTACTTCTGTTTGCTTAGAGCCTATTGTATTGAAAATAATCTGTTACTATTTGTAGACTCTCCTGGAAATTTCCCACACAAGGGAAATCTTGAAGGTGTCGAGTATATTCAGTTCGCAGAGTTCAAATTGAGAAATTTTCAATTGAGCGAGACAAGTACTTAACGCTATAACATTGCTATAATCGCACTTATAAAGTGGTTCTAGTTGCGAGGGAGGGCGGAGGGACAGGGGCTCATAGGGTGGCAGATTTCAAGTGGTGACATTTTAGGGAAAAAGTAAGTTCGTTGCAACTTTTTAAACGACGTAATTTAAAAATGTTAAAAATAGCTATAACTGAATACTTTCGATTAAAATATAACGTAAAATTAAATATTATGTACTTATTAATTTTCAAGCAAACTCTGCACTAGTGTTTATAGGCGGCAAAGACAGCCACGCACCGTGCTGCACTCCATTACCTAGTGTAAAATTCGGTCTCAACGTTTATAGATGGTCACCTTGTAGTATATATATATATATACTTTATATTTTTAGGTTGATCATAATCATGGTTTATTGTAACGCTAATTATGATAAATATAAGAACTACACATAAAAGAAAAGTTGTTCATGGACAGCGGTAGTCACTTACTATCAGGTGAGCCGCATGCTCGTTTGCCCCCTCTCCTATAAAAAAAAAAGTGACAGTGTAAGAATATCCACTGCTACATATCGTCCTGTGGGTGCCGTAAGAGACGACAAAATCCAAGTTTCTTGTCCATACCAGGTGTGCAGCAGTGTCTTTCTTATATAAACTAGAAAAAAAATGCAGTTGCCAAACCATCTGCCAAGTGTGGCAACTATGGCGAATATCTTCCCTATGAAGCAATCTATAGGCGGGGAGTGGAGGGGCATTGTTCAGCATTACTTTGGCAGGCTGTATCGGTTTTCAGATGGATTGTTCATTATCGCTCGATCGTTCGAACCTTGTCCGTCAACACCGTCGTGGGGTACCCTGCGTGCAGGTGAGGTTGAAGTTAGTATATTAATAAAGAAAAGGTTTATTTATGGGAAAATAATAAAAGACTTATTTATATTACCTCAGTGTATTATATTTTTATGGGGTAAAGTATATCGCACATACTATTAACGATATTATGACTAATGTAATATTAACAAAAATAATTCCAGCACCTCGACGTTCAGCTTCAGCCTACAAATATTATATTATCTATATTTAGCTTTGTAGAAAATTTACTATGAAAATTTATATTTTTAGGTTGATCATAATCATGGTTTATTGTAACGCTAATTATTACACATAAAAGACAAATTTAAATTTATTAAAAATTTATAAAAAGATATCTGGATATTTTAAAGGGTTACCTTAAAATTAACCAGCCAAGGGTAACACTTTCAAGTTACTACTGTTTGAGAGATCTATTTTTCAAGATATGTGTACAAGATTTCAGCGCTCGGAAACTCATAATTATCGAGATAATCAATTGAGTTGCGATTTGTTGTTAGTGGTGTCGGGGTTTTATACAATTTTAATATTCTTATTTTTGCACTATGCATTTAAATTAAAAATAAATAATTACATTAATTATAAAATATTTGTTACGGTGAAAACTATTCCCCGGTCATCACCAATTCTGACCGATGAAAATAATCAACATTATTTTTAATTAAAGAAATTTGGGCAAAAGCAGTTTTGACTGAAAAAAATGAATACTTATTGGTTGAACTAGTTTTTATTTTAATTTACTATTTTACAAAATGTTTATTTGCAATCGATTTTAGGTTAAGCTGGTTTAGTTTAGCCTAGGTTAAATTAATTTGTCTTATTATCAGTCCTAAGAATTTTATTTTGTCCCTGCCTATTTCCTCTCATTTCAATAGTGATAGTTAATCTGAAGTCCATTTTATGTTACTTATTAATATGCAAAATATGAAATGATATAATTATCCAACAATAATACGAAATTTCTGCAGATAACAAATAATATAATATTTTTATTTAACACGCAACTATTGCGGAAAATATTACAGTATTGTAAAATGTCGTCAAATAATAATTCAAACAAAATTTTGTATTTTATTATCTCGACATTTACCTACGTTTGTAACCGATCTTAACTAAGGCTGTACACAAAGCAAAATAACGAAAAGTACAATTGATTTTTCCATAGTAAATCAAGTTCAAAATTGAAAATAAAGATATATAAGAATAATTCATTACTTGTCATTCTAACTTTAATTTTAATTTTATGAAAGTTACCTTTATTTATGGCTATTTTTAGTTCTGTTCTCAATAGGGTCCGAAATTAAAGGACATAATTAGATTATGTGTATGCAATATAATACGCAGCATACAATAACAAACAATTGATTGTGTGCTGTCACTAAAAAAAATAAATTAAATTTTCTAAAATTTACGCGATACATATTCAAATAATTTTGGCGCATACATCATTTTTATTCTTTTAAAACACGGTCGTCCATTCAATCGAACTCGAACTCTATTTTGAATGATCTAAGACTCGAACTACATTCATGAATTTGTTTCGCTCTGTTTTGCCAATCACTGAATACTGACTGGCGATCAGTCACAATTCTCTAGTATATATACAGTAATCTATGGTCACAATCGCACCGTTGAGACGGGAGCTTTGTACGCGCTTTTAATAAACGACGATAAATAAAATGACCTAAGCAACCGTAAAAAGATATTTTGAGCAATTAAAATTTACAATATCCAATTTTCGTGCAAGAAGATCGCGAACGGTGTCGGAATCTGCGTCAGAAACACTAAAACATCACAACACCACCAGATTCCAAAAACCAGCGATTTGTTTTTATGCAAAAAATGTGTTGGTCTCAGCTGATATTCGTACCGCGGCGTAGTACTCACTTGTTCTGACTCTACACTCAATAATATTATTACAAGGTACACACGACGCGATTTGATGCAACAATAAATTAATGCTGTAGTGTGGATCTCAGAATTCTCATAACTTCATGTTTGTTGTGTACACACTTTTTGCTGTTGTGCTCGATTGCGCCGGAATTATTTTTGTCTCTTCACTTCATTTTTTTTACATGTTTTTTGATAATTAGGGGGTGAAAATTTAAAGAATAATGACAGTACAGAAATGAATTTAAAAAGAAAAATATGTAGAACGGTAATTTTTCCTTTTTATATTTAACAAAATTTATGAACATGAACAAGATGACATGTTATGCTTATGCCACATAATATGCTCGTTACATTTGCACTTATCAATATGTATACATATTATATGTATTAATTAGCGATTACTCTATAACTCCATTTAACGTATTAAGAATTTATGTAATATATTAAATATCTACTAACACAAATCCATCACAATAATTTTAGAATATCAGTTGGTTTTATTCGTTCTGATTACTTAAGTCTGTAAGGTTGTTAAATCTTCAACTACATTACCTTACTTACATTAATTTATATTAAAATATACTTTAAAGTTGATTTGTTGATAAAATCTTTTAGTTGACAACAATACAGTTTTAGTAACCGAGGTAAAATAAACGATGTTTACATTATGTAACATATAACATATATGTGTAATAGTTATATGTATTGTATATATAATTTTACATAACGAAGTAATCAATTTTATTTTCAATTTGACTAGATTAACATTTCAGTACCTAAAGAGAAATACAGTATTATATTAATTCTATCATACAGAAAGTTATCTCTTATCGTCCTTATTTTGAATTCAATTTATTGCATGTGTAATTTATTTTCAATAATTCTTAAAATTGTGAATATAATCACTGGAAAATGGTCCATACGGCATATTATGTCTTTTGAATTAATTAATTAAAAGTATAATATAATGGACAACATATTACGAAAATGTACACATTATACAAAATTTATATAAAAGATATTAAAAACAAAAACTCCATTGTGAACATCATCCTCGAATTATTTAGGCAAATCGTTCTCTAAGATGCATCTAATTATGTAGATGCCCATAGAATATAGTATATATTGTGTTTAACATACAAAAATCATCCACGATATTGTTTTTAAGACAAATGATCTTCTCATTCATATTATTTTTATTTAGAAACATTTTTATTATAACATAAATACACCAACAGAAGAAGCAATAAACACGCACTTAAAGAGAATGTTTATATAAGTATAAGGCCTCATTTTGAAAAATCGAAAGTTCAGTTAAAATTTGTCAGATTCTTGTTCCATTATTCATTGATCAAATTTATTAACGCATGGCATTTTGATTCAGATCTGATCTCCATTTGATTTAATATTTTTATTAAATATAAGAAAAGCTAATTTTTTATCTAATTTAAATAACCCCTACAAAAATTAATGCATGGAATGCTACGAACACTCAACTCTGAGCAATTGCTTGTGGTTCTTTATTTACACCTCACATTTTTATGAGGATAAATTAATTAATTGTACTAATAACAGCCTAATTCACATTTTTAATCATTTCGTTGCGTGCGTTGGTCGAGATAAGTAGGAAGAGTTTAACTTTGAACTGACTATAAATTGTTATTAGCATAGACATGATTATGACAGAAATATCAAAATTATTACCATATCCATATTCATGACAACCACATAATTTGCGGGATAAGTATTCACGCACGTTATTATATTAACTACTTTTTCTACGACACTCTCCAAGAGATCAATTCCACAACACGATGCTAACATTACAGTAAATAATAATGATTTAAAAATAAGTTTTCGTAACATATGTATGTAAGTATTTAGGGAATATATTTAGTAGAGTGAGAGTGAACATTTGTGTTTACTTTAGGAACTTTTTTATTTCCTGTTACCAAACTTGGAAGATTTCAATAACATAATTATGTTAGGATGGTTGATGTATTGTACTATTATTTTTTTATATTTTTTATTGTTTAACTTATAATACATTAGTTACGTTATATCTAGTTTTTTAGTTTAATGTTATGGTCACACTAAATTCTTTTTTATTTGCAAGATAAAGCGATTGTGCGTGTGCCATTTTGCTAGTGACATTCGCATTTTTCTAACTTTTATACATTACACAAAAATAATGGTTTAATCATATTTTTTAATCACATTTGACTACCTTTTTATATGAGTATTTAATAAATACGCAAAATATCGTTGACTGATTTGATTTCACTACATTGATTAGTACTACTTATCAGTAATATCTCGAACATAAATTAATCTGTAATCACGAACAAACAGTTTTTGTAAAGTTTCTTCGAAAAGAGACGACGCTTATAAGATACATTTTCCAAAATCTAAAGGCCTGTGCTGTTTTGTAATGGAGGAAACATTTTGGTGCTATTTGGTGCTTGCATGAATTATGCTTCTCTTTTAAAATTAAATATATCATTATTAACTATTTCTCCGTTAATTTATTGTGAGTTAGGCGGCCGCAGTACAGTGATGCAAATCGATCCTCGTAGTATCCGGAGCAAGTCAATGACTTCCGGAGTTTTCATTGACGTCACGTTTTCGTCGTTCACCTAGGAAGAAATAGAAGCAGTTTGAAAGACCACTGTCAAAAATTTCATATTTATAATATAAGTATTAATTAGTAATTATAAGTACTTATAATAAAGTGCGAATTAACTTGACAGAAAACGTTTTAATTTATTGCAAAAAAATTGTCAACAGTGATGATTAGAGATGTAGCCAGTATAAAATAGGTTGTGAAGCAAATGTACGCTTTAATAACATTCCATGCCATCAAAACATAATAAAACTATTATTATTATTATTTATAAGAATTGCTTCCTCTTAAATTTTATCCTGATATCTTACACCTATTTCTGGTTATGCAATATATTTTCTAATTTTCCTGAAAGACAATGAATAAAAAAAAATTAAATGATGTAAATATCTTTCAACAGAACCGTACAAAATGTGAAAAAAAAACATATATGCAGTTCACACTCGGTAGAAGTGAAATTTTCAGAAAAATAACCCCTGTACTGTCTATGTGTTCTATATCTTATTCCCTCGCAGGTTAAATCCTAAAGACGTATACGAGTATGTTTGTCTCTTTTTGATGTCGCTTTTTCGTTTCTTCGAGTCATAAATCACAACGACTCTAAAAAAGTTTTCACTTGAATGCCAATTTTACACCTAAAATTAAAAGAGCATTTACAAGCATGAAGGCTACTTCATTGTTTTAACTCGGTTGTAGGTGTCCATAAAATGCAGTAGCCTTCAGCGTCTGTTGGATTATTACAACATTTTTTGATTAAATTTTATTTAATAGAATAAGGGTGACAAACAAGCACACAGTAAAATTGGTCTCCGGTTCTATATACTCAACATATGAATACAGTTTAAAGACTTCACAGTTGGGAAACGAATGCACTTGTGCAGAGCAACGGTTTTCTTCACATCAACTGAATTGAACATCAGCTATGTGTTCAGTTCAGATGATGTGAAGAATCGACGCTCCGGGAAGTTTGCAGTTTGTGAACACGTACAGGATCGACCCCGTCACTACATTAGATTCGATAGACCACAATTTCGCTAAAGAACACCGATTCCTCCCAAGGATGATTCGCGAGGCTATTGAAATCAAAAAAATATCCTAATTTTAATAGAGAAGATAGCTGAGTGCTACCATCTGCTTGGGATCCTATAATTAATAAAATTAAATCCCAACCCAAGCATACAACTGCAATACTTCAAGATACTATAAGTTAGTAGTGCGTAGATCAGAACAAAAATTAATAAATAATTTTTAATCTGGAGGTAGCCGTGGTTAACTATGACATTGGAACGTCAAACACTTCAGTCCCCCCGTGACCATGGGTGCTGTAAAGTACTCGAAACGTCGGTAATATAAAATAAGTTACTATACGGGATAAAATCCGTAAAACTAGTTTTATTTAAATGTGTAGTGTTCGCGTAAATATAAGAAATCACTATTAAATTTTTTTTCTTTTATAATATATTTTTTGTAATCATTAACGTAGTCATAGGTACATAATCAACTTCAATATTATAGAAATTAAAAAAAAAAGAACTATCAGATAAATGTCTATGCACTCGAATTATCGTAAAGTGGAAGAAAATGGTGCGGAAAGACTAATTTTTTCTTCATTTTCAGGCAGTAGTTTACTCCTTTTCTTCTCGTAGACAATCCCAGCTTCAGGGAATAGACGCTCTGAATAATAAACACTACTTCCTTCCCGGCCGAATATTTTTGCCTGATATTCGGCTATTTGGCCAGGAAATCCGTAGAATATACTATTCGTTGCAAGTGAATTACTGTTACAGTTATATGAGTTACTAAGTAAAATTGAATTCAAATGACGGCCATGCTTATGATTACCTCATTTATTCTTAGATAAAAATGTTTACCGAACGCGAATCGGCATCGCCTGATATCAAGGGCGTTTTACAGATACGTTTATGAAACAGAGCATAATAAAGCTGATTTTTTCGGTGGTATACTGCGAGGGCGTGGTCACCCTTATTCTATAATATATATTTTAATTCTCTATAATATCCGTACCATCTGAATACTTGGCGGTCCACCATTGTGCAATTTACTAGGAGTAATCATCCTCGTACGACTTCTTTGTGGAATCATTTCGAACTGGCGATTTTTCTGGACCAATACGACTTAGAGATCTTCAAGAAAGCTTATTCTTTTTTAAAACACCGGCAACGCCCATGCAACTCTACCGATGTTGCAGTTGTTCATTGGTGGTGGTCGATACTTTCCATCAGGTGAGCCGTATGCTCGTTTGCTCGCACATCTGTATTATAAAAATGTGCAGTTCACACGCCGTAGAAGTGAAATCTTCAGAAAACTAAATTTCTAGAGAATGAGACGAATGCAGAGTATCAGAAGTAAGATAAATGTAGGGCTTATCTAATTAAAATATAAATAAATTAATAATAAACACTGAATACCGTATTCGATCTCATTCTATGAAACAGAAACAAAAACTTTTATTCAATATAGATTATAAATAATACTTATTGAAAGTCACTCTTTTGTTTAATTAGTACTGATTCGGAAAAAAACCTATGCCTTGGGAAGAAGAAACAAGAAATCCAGCGGGACTTTTAAAAAAATCATCAACCGTGACCATTAATTTTATCAATTTTTCCATTATACTAAAATATAACACTATATCATGGTTATCCCCTATTATGTAAGGTAAGACATTAATGTATACAAGAAACAAAAAGGGGCCGATAATTGAGCCCTGAGGCACGCCCACTTGTACTATCGACCCGGAAGAACTCATACTATTAATGACAACTTTTTGCGTTCTGTTACTTAAGACTGCAGTCCTTGACCGTGGGAAATTCTAATAGAACATCTACATTGATATTTTCTAATCACACAGACACATCGCGCAATGTTATTATACGCACCCTGGATATGAATAAATTACTTTTGATGCTTCGCACAAAGTTACATATTCATCACGCTTTCATTTTCGTAGGATGTTCATGAATGTCACAAAAATACGCATTGTATGTAGCCATTTGCAATTTATTCTGTGTTATTTGCTTGTTGCATAGTGAAGTCCACGACCCCGTAATGCAAAGCTGACGGCAAAGGGTGGCGTCAGAGTGTACGCTTTCTAGGTAATATGTTAACTATACTTTTTATTTATGAATAAGTTTAAAATATTGTTTTGTGTAATATAGGAAATGTGGCTTTTAAAAATGATCTTTTATTAAAAATAAAGGTTAATATAGATTAAAACAATCACAGTGGTTTAAACTACTTATACAGTATGTAACAAATAACCTGTTGGTCATTTCAGGGACGTATAGGGTACTATGAATGGGATTTTAGCGTTTCTAATCAAATAACTTACTAAATTTAATATTTCTAAAATGTTATTTGTATCTGAACTAAACGACACGTGCCGACATATCCTACGTTCACTGTGAGGTTTCTCACACGGCCGATACAGCATTTTTTCAAAGAGACCTTTAGTGCTTCGCTAACGCTGTTTCTTATGCATATCAATGATATGTCGAGACTGTTGAACAAAGTTCGACTTCACGACTTTGGGGGGGACTAAATCTAGTCCAGTTCAATCCCCAGAAGACACAAGTTTGCGCGTTTACCGCTAAAAAGAAACCCTTTGTCGTATCTCCTTAATTTCACCTCCTCCTCTTGTTGACAGTATCGGAATCCTCGGTGTCAACATATCGAGTGATGTGCAGTTTTGTGGTCACTTGGAAGAGAAGGCCAAAAGATGGCCTCTAAAAAGCTTGGCGTGCTCAGCAGAGCGTGACAGTATTTCATGCCGGCACATCGCTTGCAACTTTACAAGGCGCAGGTTCAACCCCACATGGAATACTGTTCCCATTTCTGGGCAGGGGCTCCTCAGTGCCAGCTCTTTTCACTTGACCGCATCCAGTGCAGAGTGGTTCGAATCGTCAACGACCGAGTTCTCTCCGATCGGCTTGGCACACTGGCACTGCGTAGAGATGTATCTACTAAGGGGAGTGCTCTGAGAAATTGTTCGGACTAATTCCAGCCCCTGAATTTCAACATCGCACATCGCGACATATCTCGCGATACCATCCATGCCATCTAGATGATTGGCGGTCCACCACTGTGCGATTTAAAAGAAGTTTTCTTCCTCGTGCAACTTCCTTGGGGAATCAATTACCACCAGCGATTTTTCCGGACCAATACGACTTAGGGACCTTCAAGAAAAGAGCCTACTCCTTTTCAAAAGACTGACAACGCATCTACAATTCCCCTTGTGTTAAAGTTGTTTATGGGCGGCAGTAGCCACTTACCATCAGGTAAGCCGTATGCTTGTTTGCCCCCTCTCCTATAAAAAAAACCTTATATTAAATTAAATAAAAAAGCTATATTTAACTGCCAATGAAAAATAATTTACTTAATTCGTGTTTTCTTTAAATACATGGGTATAATGTTATGGTTTATACAATAAAGTAGGTATAATAAAATGTCTTTCGTCTAAATTTATATATTATTATAATATTAAATAATATAAAAGCAGAAGGGGGTCATTGTAGAAGCGTGCTCGTCGCGACCCCTGCCAGCCCTTTTCAGGGCTGCAATTCTACTAGCTGCGCACCCATGCCAACGAGGGTTAGGGCGTCCCCCCAAGGCGACGCACACCAGCTCGTCCCCGTTGGTGTGGAATGCAGCGCGCAAAGCGGCGATGGGGACCGCCACCCGTCACGCACAGCCCGACACGGCGGAAGGTGGAGGACAGAGTGCAGAGTTGGCACGTGGAATGTTAGAGGAGGCATGAGAGATAAGATGAATGAGTTGATTGAAATAATGAAAGAAAGAGAATTAGATGTCGTGTGTATGTCGGAGACCAAACGGAAGGGCAGTGGTACTGAAGAGCTCCCTGGCGGGGCGTTAGCTCTATGGTCCGGAGTCCTGGAGAGCGAGAACGCCTGCCAGGGAGTGGGGGTGCTGCTGTCTTCTCGGTTGGTCGATGTTATGACTGAATATAAGGTTGTGAACTTAAGACTTCTCTGGGTTCGCTTTAAATTGGGACTGACGAAGTTATTCCTTTTGGCTGTTTATGCGCCGGTAGCTTCGTCGTCCAGGGCTGAGCTGGAGGAGTTTTGGGAGAATGTAAGAGAAGTTCTAGATTTGGCTAGGGGAAACGAAAGAATTGTTGTATGTGGTGATTTCAATGGATGGGTTGGTACCGCTCGACCAGGGTACGAGTCGGTACTTGGAAAGTTTGGCGATAAAAGGGTTAATGATGCTGGCAAGCTTATATTGGCGGTGTGCAAGGAAAAGGGTCTTCTTGTGACAAACACTATGTTTAATCACAAGAAAATCCATATGTATACTAGAGAACGAAAGAATGAGAGAAGTATGATCGATTTGTTCCTGGTGGATGACCGACTGCGAAAACAGGTGATGGATACGCGAGTGTTCAGGGGTGCTGACCTGGGAACGGATCACTATCTAGTGATTACTAGATTTAGGGGTCTGTTCGCGGGTTGGCGCTACCGGACGGCAGTAACAGAACCACAGTCGGTCTGTCGCATCCGAAGCTGGAAGCTTCAGGAGGCGGATACTAGGGACAAATATCATGCGAGGGTAGCCGAAAAGCTTGACACCATCGATGGCAGAAAAGAATGTGTAGAAAGAACATGGCAGAACCTTAGGGATGGAATGGTAAGTGCAGCGGAAGAAGTGTGTGGAACAATAAAAAGAGGCAGTAGTAAAAGAAGAGATGCATGGTGGAATGATGAAGTGAAAGAAGCTGTAAAGAAGAAGAAGAAAGCATGGTTAGACTACTTGGCCTCTAGTAATGATAAGGATATGAGAGAGAAGATGAAAGAAAGATATAAGCTGCAGAAAGTTCACACGAGAGCATTGATTGAGGAAGTGCGTGAAAGGTGTAGAATGGAAGCGGACGAAAGGTTGTCGCACAACTTTAAGGAGAACTCCAAACTCTTCTGGAAAGAGGTTGGAAGGACCCGAAGTGGTGCGACGGCCTTAAGAATGAACAAAGTGCTTTCGAGAACTAATGACGTCCTCTCAGAAAAATCGGACGTCATGCAGCGACGGAGCGAATTTTATAGAGAAATGTATGCGTGTGATGATCTTAGTGAGGGATCCGGGGATGACGCCGTGACTGGTACGCCAGTCCCGGACCTCGATGACACTGAGGTCATCAGTATGAAAGAGATTGAACGTGCGATTCGAAGTTTAAAATGTGGTAAGGCTGCGGGATTAGACAGAGTTACTGCTGAAATGGTTAAGTATGGTGGGCCTCGCGTCTGGGACAGCTTTCATCTGTTGTGCAATTTGTGCTGGCGGACGGGGGATGTCCCGGATGATTGGCGATCCGCAGTCATTGTGCCTTTATATAAAGGTAAAGGTTCACATTTTGACTGCGGGTGCTATCGGGCGATCCGCTTGACCAGTTTAGCAAGTAAAGTTTACTCGAAGGTTTTGACACGTAGGATGCAAGAGAAATCGGAAAGATTTCTATGGGAGGCACAATGCGTATTTAGACTTGGAAGAGGATGCACGTATCAAATGTTTTCTCTCCGCATGATCACGGATAAGCTTCTGGCTGCTAACCAGAAGATTTTCTGTGCTTTTGTGGATCTTGAGAAAGCATTTGATAAGGTTGTAAGGAAGAAAATGTGGGAACTGTTGCCGGGGTATGGTGTGGATGGTCGATTGCTAAGGGCTGTGCAGTCTCTTTACTGTGACTGTAAAGCCTGTGTGCGGGTAGGGCATGACCTGTCACCCATGTTTAACGTCCAAACGGGCGTAAAGCAGGGTTGTGTCATGTCTTCCTGGCTGTTCATACTGTATCTCGACAGCTGTTTACAGAAGCTGAAAGATAGTTGTTTGGGTGTGAAATTGGGTGACATTAAAGTAAATTGTCTGCTGTATGCTGATGATGCAGTGCTTATTGCACCATCAGAGGCAGAACTGCAGGCATTAGTCACGTGTATGAAAGAGGAATGTGAAATTAAAGGTCTCCATTTGAATGCTAATAAAACTAAGGTTCTGGTATTTGAAAGGGACGAAGAGAGAACGAAGTGTGAAATATGGGTAAATCAGGAATGTCTAGAACAGGTAAATGAAATTGTATACTTGGGGAGTGTTTTTAGCCGGGATGGAAGATGTGATTTAGATGTGGACAGGCGTGTCGCTGCCGGGAACAAAGTCAATGGTGCCCTGACTGCGTTAGTCAAAAGGCAAGGCGTAGCGAAGAGTGCACGCCTTGCAATACATAACGCAGTGTTGGTACCGACTTTGTTATATGGCAGCGAAACCTGGGTATGCCAGAAGAAGCATAAAAGTAAGTTGAATGCAGTGGAGATGCGATCTCTTCGTAAAATGTGCGGCGTTACCATGGCCGACCGAAAGCGAAACGAAGAGATTCGCAATATGGCAGGTTTGAAAGATGACCTTATCACAAAAATTGATAAGGGCGTGCTTCGGTGGTTTGGGCACGTTGAGCGAATGAGTGAAGACCGAATGGCGAAGAAAATATATAGCGCGAAAGTTAATATTAAAAGGTGTCGAGGTAGACCGAGACTAACTTTCGAAGACCATGTGAGCAAATTGCTCGAAGAGGGTAGGGTCAAAAGTACTCGGATACCTAGACGTGCATGCATGAAGAAGATACTGAATCTGAAAGAAGCGAAAGAGGTTTGTAAGGATCGTGACACTTGGCGATCTGTTCTCTCTGGCTACCCCGTCAGGGATTGTGCGTGAAGATAAGTATAAGTATAAGTAGATTATAATAAATATTTCCAATATGTTTTTCTATAAAATAAGCGGCATTTCTCCTTTGCGGCGGCTCCTCAAACTCAAACCCGTTAGCCGCTTGCCATCGTAGGACTTTAGAATAGGAAAAACCCCAAAATTTACACGCAATTCTAGTGATCGCAAAAGTATCGTCCAGTATATACCAACTGACTTATTTGCGTTTGCCCATATTATCTACCTGAAATGGATATTAAAATAAATTAACATTTTACTAAGTACATTAATGTCTGATAATTACAAAAAACAATATATAATAAATCTCACATACCTAGTTACTCCTACTCTTACTCTACTTACTCGAAGAATACAAATAATTTAAGCAGTCGCGTCCCACACTCGCGACCCGACTCGTGAAGTCTTATGAGAATAGATGTATTGACTCGACTCGTCAAGTCACCTCGAAAATTGAGACGGCACTGAAATTTTTTCCCTGTGTTCTCTAATATAAAGCGAATTACGGAAAGCTATATCGCTTCATACTAAAATATATGGAAAACGGGGAACGATTTCTGCTAAAAAATGAATGATATTTAGGGTTAGATTATTGCTTTTTGATTTGAATTAGTAAAAAAAAAATGGTTGACGTCTTCTATTCTATGGTTGATGTATTATCGATACTTTTATCTCACGTTTTAATCAAAAATATTTTCTAAAATAATAACGAAATTGTCTAGCGATTTAAAATAGAAAAGGCCGTTTTAAGTGTTTTTACCATTGTTGACGATTTTTTTCTCTAAAATCAAGATTTTTCTTTTATAAATATCACGCGTTGAAAGTGAAGACTCATTTAATAACTAATTGAGATTTTTTTATGGTGTCTTTCAATGAAGTCAGTTCTTTAATATTTTTGAAACCGGAACTGCCTATTTGCGCGTTTTTTAAGGACTCTTAAACATGAAATAATTAATTTAAGAGTATCACTTCTTACACCATAGTGTTGAAGTTTCCTGATGTTTTATGGTGAACACAATCGAAAGCTTTGGATAGGTCACAGAATATAAAAATATATAGCATCCTGCGAATTCTTCAATATATTGAAGATATATGTATTTAATCAGCTCAACACAAGCATTAGTTGTCGAGCGACCCCTTGTGAAACCGAATTGATTTTTATGAAGTAAACTATTTACATTGAAAAATTTACATATGATCAAGAATAATTTTTTCAAAAATTGTTGGCAGTATAGAAATAGGATTGAAATTGGCGAGGTCTAATGTACTACCAGATTTAAATAAAAGTATATTACTTTACTATGCTTCATTAAATCAGGAAACATACTAAATTCGATACTAGTATTAAAAATAATAGCTAGTTGAGGTGCGATTGTATCTATTACTAGCTGTTTCCCGCGACTTCGCCCGCGTATTATTTGGGGTTTCAATTTTTTTGCGCGGAACCCTAATTCTTTTTCTAAAATAAAAATAGCCTAAGTTATTCGTTGTGATATCAACTATCTGCCAGTGAAAATCCCGTCAAAATCGGTCCAGCCGTTTCGGAGATTAGCCGGAATAAACAGAGAGACATACAGACAGACAACAGACGGACCGACAGACAGACAGAAAGACAAAAACTTTAAAAAGTGTATTTTTGTTATTAGTACTGTATATACTTTCATCTGCATTTAGTAAAAAGCCGTAATTTTGACATTACAAAGAGACACTTCAATTTTATTTATTTGTATAGATTTGTTTAGATAGAGATGTGCAGTGCCACCGTACATTTTTTTTGTAAGCGATTTATTTAGGTTAACATCATTTGCGTCATTTAATTTATTTTCTAGTCAGTCACGTTTTCATTCCGAATTTTACTATATCATTATCAATTTTGTATCAATATCATTATATATATTTAAAGGTGTTCTGTACAATAGATGCAATAGCTTTAACGCAAGTCCTCCCACAGATATGCGGTTTTCTTAATATCAATAGTTTTAAAATATTTAACAATATCTTTTGATGATACTTTATAAAATGTAAAATTCTTTGTACATTTTGTTTAAGTAATGATTCGCCGACGGCAGGAGTAGAATTCAGTGACTTAGTGGTTAAGATCAGAATATCAGTAAAATATTTCTCAAAAACCATTAAACGTCCTGATCTGATTCAGTTACGTTAAGTTACCAGTTTAATTAATTGTAGTCGATGTCATCATGTTTTAATTATACTCCATGTCATCTTAATTTTATTAGAAGCCGCCTTAATTTTGTTGCTTTAATGAAAAGACTTGGCAGTGCAGTGTGTGTACACTATTTTAAATATTTTTGAATATTTTTTTTACATATTCAAGAAATTCGACGCTAGGATTATATGATGACCTTTCATTGGTAGTTTATATAACCTTTGTTTGTTCTTATGAACTCCTACTGTCGCCCATCGACTGTTGAAGGAGAATGTTTTAGAAGTAAAAGTATTATCAAATTAATTGCAAATAAGTTTAAATAATGTTCCATGCCGTGTAGTGGCGGTTAAGAATATCCGCTACACCATATCTTCCCGTGGGTGTCGTAGAAGGCGACAAAGGGAAACAGGCAGGAGATGGGCAGCAGCATCTTCCTGATAACAACAAACTTACAATAAAAAAACTGCAGTTGCCAACCCGCTCGCAAAGCGTGGCAACTATGGCAAATACCCCCCGCCCCCTATGATGAGAGTAACAAAGAAACGGCCCCCAGTCCCCGGCGGCTCCGCTATTCCTGGCTACGGTGGCGACCATGGTAACAGCGGGGCAGGGGGTGCTAAGAATCTCCGGTAGAGGTTCGGTTGCCACCTAAGACGACTCAACCTGACAACATACAACGCACGCACCCTGAGGACTGACGAGAAGATCGTGGAGCTGGAAGAAGAGATAGATAAGTTACGCTGGCGTATTATAGAATTATCCGAAGTCCGAAGAGAGGGGGGGGGACACGGTAATCCTCGAATCCGGCAACTTGCTCTATCACCGGGAGGGCGACCATCTGTCCCAAGGAGGTGTCGGATTTATCGTCCACAAGTCTCTCGTTAACAACGTTGTAAAGATCGAGAGTGTGTCGACGAGGGTTGCATACCTTATACTCAGAATCACCAAACGGTATTCGCTGAAGGTTATACAGGTTTACGCACCAACCTCGGCACACCTCGATGAGGAGGTGGAGGAAATGTATGAGGATATCTCTAAAGCCATGCATTCCTCTAAAACCCAATATACGGTGTTAATGGGAGACTTTAATGCAAAACTAGGCACAAGAGAGAACGGTGAGCTGAAAGTAGGGAAATTTGGAATAGGGCAACGAAACCCAAGGGGCCAGCAGCTGGCCGACTTCATGGAGAAAGAGGGACTCTTTATGATGAAATCTTTCTTCCAGAAGCGGCCCCACAGGAAGTGGACGTGGTCGAGCCCCGACGGTTTGACAAAAAATGAGATTGACTTCATTATGACGACCAGACAACAACTGTCCAGTGATGTCTCCGTGATCGCGAGGCACACTGAACCTAAACGTTAAGTTAGAGAGGTCTCGTCTAATGAAGTCAACGCTCCGTCTCCCTCGTGCTCTGTTCCAAAGTCCCGAAACCTTTCAGCTCGAGTTACAAAACCGTTTTCAGTGCCTAGAAAACTGCAATGAAGTGGACGATATGAATGACAAGCTCGTGGAAACTGTCCATGCGGTCGGAGCTAAGTTCTGCAAGACCCGCCGCAGAAGAACACAAAAACTCTCCGATCACACTCTTAATCTCATGGCTGTTAGACGGGAGATGAAGCTACATTCTTCAACAGATTTGACAGCATACAGACAACTGAACAGACATATCTCCAAATGCATGCGGCGGGACTTACGCAACTTCAATACAGCTTGTATTGAAGAAGCGATCGAGCGGAACCAAGGCTCCAAAGTCTTTGCCAGAGATCTGTCTGCCAGAAAGTGCCAACTGTCGAAGCTGAAGACCGAGTGTGGCAGCATCGTTTCCGGGGCACCTGAGATTTTGAGTGAGATTGAGAGGTTCTATGGGCAGCTTTACACGTCATCGTTGGACCCACACGCAAGTGTGAGTAACGATCCAAGAGTGAGTCTTATCCGACACTATTCCGAAGATATCCCGGACGTCAGTCTGAGCGAGATTAGAATGGCTCTCCAGCACCCTAAATTCGGCAAGGCCCCAGGGCGAGGATGAAATTACAGCGGAGCTTCTGAAAGTGGGTGGAAGACCGGTACTTGAAGTCCTTCAGAAGCTCTTTAATTCCGTCCTCCATGCTGGCATTACACCGGAGGCGTGGAGCAGAAGTGCGGTGGTCTTGTTCTTCAAGAAAGGTGACAACGCTCTCTTGAAGAACTACAGACCGATTTCCCTTCTGAGCCGCGAATAGCGAAAGGATACGGTATCAACAGCAATGGCGAGTACATCACTCACCTTTGATTTGCCGACGATATAGTCCTTATGGCAGAATCGCTGGAGGACCTAAGCACCATTCTCAATGACCTCAATAGTGTCTCCCAATGAATAGGTCTTAGGATGAACATGGACAAAACAAAGATCATCTTTAATGTCCATGTCACACCTATGCCGGTATTTGTTGGGAGCACTAAGGGAAGTTGTTGACGAGTATATTTACCTGGGACAAATAGTCCGACTAGGTAAGTCCAACTTCGACCGAGAGGTCAATCGACGGATTCAACTCGGCAGGGCAGCGTTCGGGAAACTACGACACATCTTCTCGTACGACATACCTCAAAACCTTAAAACGAAATTGTACAACCAGTACGTATTGTCAGTGATGACTTACGGATCTTAATAAAGACCATAAACAATGATCTAAATTCAATATTGGTGAAGGAAGCTTCTAGAATATTGATATTAAAGTCTCCACATATTACAACAGATTTTTTCTGTTTATTAAACTTAACAAAAAATTCCACCATATTTACCATTTTCAAAGTATCATATATAGTACATGGGGGTCTGTAAACGCTCACAACATTAAGGTGCTCAAACTCACACATGCCATTTCTACAGTTCGCAATAGAGAAGTTCACAATATCTTTATTTTTATCTCGCAGGTTTGATCCTATAGATGAAGTATATGTTTGTCTCTTTTCAGTGTCGCTTTTTCGTTTCATCGAGTTTCAAATCACAACCAAGAGTTTTCACACAAAAGAAGTTTTCACTTCAAAAACAAAAGTGAAGCTGCACCTGCAGTATGTCGTCGAGCTCTGCACGTACTCGGGGTGGCTCTGCACTGAACCTGCAGTATGGCTTCGTGGTGCTCGGCCGGGATGTAGCTCTGCGCGGACTCGGGGTGGCTCTGGATTGTACCTGCAGTATGACGTCGCGGTGCACGGCCGGGATGTAGCTCTGCGCGGACTCGGCGTGGCTCTGCACTGTACCTGCAGTATGACGTCGCGGTGCACGGCCGGGATGTAGCTCTGCGTGGACTCAGGGTGGCTCTGCACTGTACCTGCAGTATGACGTCGCGGTGCACGGCCGGGATGTAGCTCTGCGTGGACTCAGGGTGGCTCTGCACTGTACCTGCAGTATGACGTCGCGGTGCACGGCCGGGATGTAGCTCTGCGTGGACTCAGGGTGGCTCTGCACTGTACCTGCAGTATGACATCGCCGGGCCGTAGGCGGCCGTCGCGCGCGGCCACGCTGTCGCGGTGCACGGCCGAGATGTAGCTCTGCGCGGACTCGGGGTGGCTCTGCACGCTGAAGCCCAGCCGGCTGTTCCACCCGCGGCTCAGCTCCACGCTCACGATCTGCGCGCCACCGTTACCGATGCCAAGTGTTTACTATCCATACTTGTCAAATATATATATATATATATATATATATATATATATATATATATATATAATGTTATATTAGACAGAATAGAATAGAATAATTTTTATTTAATGTAGACTACTAAGCTCGATCCGGGGTGGTACCACGACTCCACAGAATACCAGCGTGAAGTAGAGGTTAACCTCTGCGTTTCGCTTGCTGCCCCGTGTATTCTGGGGGTAGAGGGGGGGGGGGGGCAGTTAAAAAATTAGTCACTCGCGACTAATACTGCTTGGGGTAAGCAGAGCAGTGCGACCCCTGTCACGCTATCCGTGAATTTTTGCAACATCAGGGGACTTCATTCCAACCTTAAGGCTATACACTAGCATCTAAAGACGGCGAAGCCGGCCTAGCTCTTTTCAACCGAGATTCAGGTGTCCTCACCGGCTGATACATCGTATCTCTCCTACCCGGGATCAGAGAGGACATCTGTTTTCGACGCCTCGACAGCCTTGAAGGTACGGATCTATCGATTCAACGACTGTGCATAGACAGCGACGATCATCCCCGCGTCGGTGCCTCCATAGGTCCCATAGCGGTAATGCCGAAACAGACCGACTCATCGACCACGTCCAAATGGCTAAAGATTCCTTGTTACAGCAGGCGAATTATTATAAGAATTACATAAGGCAAATTATTCTAGTAATGGGAACTAGGCATTTTGAGTAATTGTTCAGTTATCGTTACAAAACCATTTGTGACATTTGTTGGAAAAACAAATAAAAAAATTGTTGCAAGAGGTTTCTGTGCAGCTTTAATTTCAGATTTAATATAAATGAAATACGGAGTTATCTATATTTCTATCCTGATATTATTCTATACTTATGTTAACCGTGTTTTTCGGGGACTAAGCGCTCAATGTTACAATACGCGAACAATCTGTGGTCGATCCCCAGCGGAACCAATAAAATTGTTAATTTCAAATTTTAAGTGTAGATTTATAAGTTGGTCAACGACGTCCGTCAACACCCACTGGATAAGCGCGAGGGAAAAATTACTCCATAACCCTTAGAAATCTATGCTCAGTAGTACTTTTATACTAATACTAGCTGTACCCCGCGACTTCGCCCGCGTGTTATTTGGAGTTTAAATTTTTCTTGCGCGGAACCCTAATTCTTTTTCTAAAATAAAAGTAGCCTAAGTTACTCCTTGTGACATTGGCTATCTGCCAGTGAAAATCCCGTCAAAATCGGTCCAGCCGTTTTTCGGAGATTAGCCGGAACAAACAGACAGACAGACGGACAGATAGACAGACAGACAAAAACTTTAAAAATTGTGTTTTTGTTATTAAAACCGTATATATTTTCATCTGCATTTAGTAAAACGCTGTAATTTTGACATTACAAACAGACACTTCAATTTTATTTATTTGTATAGATTAAAAAATATAAAGAGATAAGAGAGATGGAGGAACTAAGTTTTTTTTTAATAGAAGAGGTGGCAAACGAGGATGCGGCTCATCTGATGATAAGTAACTACCGCCGCCCATAAACAACCGCAACACCAGGGGAATTGCAGATGCGTTGCCGGCCTTTTAAAAAGGAGTACGCTCTTTTTTTGAAGGTCCCTAAGTCGTATCGGTCCGGATAAATCGCTAGTAGTAATCGATTCCACAAGGAAGTTGTGCGAGGAAGAAAACTTCTTCTAAATCGCACAGTGGTGGACCGCCAATCGTCCAGATGGTGAGGATGGTATCGTGAGTTTTGAAGGGATGTGCGTTCGTGAAATTCGGCGGCAGGAATTAATCCGAACAATTCCTCAGAGCACTCCCCGTGGTAGGTTCGATAGAAAATGCAAAGGGATGCAACATCCCTACGCAGCGCCAGTGTATCAAGCCGAACAGAAAGAACTCGATCGTCGATGATTCGAACCGCTCTGCGCTGGATGCGGTTAAGTGGAAGGAGCTGGCACTGGAGTGCCCCAGCCCAGAGATGAGAACAGAATTCCATGTGAGGACGAACTTGCGCTTTGTAAAGTTGCAAGCGATGTGCCGGCATGAAATACTGTCTCGCTCTGCTGAGCACGCCGAGCTTTTTAGAGGCCAATTTGGCCTTCCCTTCCAGTGACCAGGAAACTGCACACTATTCGATATGTCGATGCCGAGGATTCCGATGCTAGCTGATTCAGCAATGGGAGTGCCTTGAAATTGAGGAGATACGACAAAGGGGTTCTTTTTAGCGGTAAACGTGCAAGCTTGTGTCTTCTGGGGATTGAACTGGACAAGATTGTGTCGCTCCCTATCCCAGACTTTGTTCCGCAGACTCGACTTGAGACAAAAATTTGGCCCGGTACTCTGCGACGTTTTCCCGAGAAATATTGGCACGGCCGGTGTATATACCAGTGCTGTCGTCTGCATAGCAATTAATGATACCAGCTTGCAACGTATCATTGATGTGCATAAGAAACAGCGTTGGTGATAGCACACAACCTTGTGGAACACCAGCGTTAGTAGGCTTGTAATCAGAGCATGCATCATCTACTACGCTACTACTACCTTGATGCTCCGATCAGTAAGGAAACTGGTGATTCTATTGCACAATTTCTCTGGAAGCCCATAGGAAGAGAGCTTCGAAAGAAGCGCTTTGTGCCAGACCCGATCGAAGGCCTTCGCTATATCCACACTAACGGCCAATGCCTCTCCATTGGACTCTACTGCCTCCGCCCATCTAAGAGTCAGGTAGACCAGAAGATCACAAGCTGATCGAACCCGACGAAAACCGCATTGGCGGTCACTAATCAGCTGATGACCCTCAAGGTACCTTTATGAGCTGGCAGTTTATAATAGACTCCATTATTTTGGCGAACAAGGAGGTGATGGCGATAGACCTGTAGTTGGACGGGACTGAGCCGTCGCCTTTTGTAGGGATCGGGTGGACAAAAGCTGTCTTCCATGAATTCGGGACTACGCCTTGGGAGTAGGAGTACCGGAAAAGACGCGTTAAAACCGGTGCCAACTCCGGAGCACGTCTTCAACACAATGGGAGGGACTCCATCAGGCCCACTCGACTTGCTGAAGTCCAGGAAGAAGAGTGCTTTGCGAACCGAGCGCTGTGTAAACCGCACATCCGGCATGGTCAGCGATGTGTTCCCCCCGTCATCTAGAGTCGAGTTGGACGCAAAGAGGGAGCATAACAGATCCACTTTCTCCTTTGCAGCATGGGCCAGTGAGTCGTTCTCTCTGTGCAGAGATGGAAGAGATGGCTGACAGAAGTTTCCTTGGACAGCCTTGGCGAGAGACCAGAATATAAGCGTTCCCGAAGGAAGTTGAACTAGCTTTTCGCCAATTCTGCCGATGTGCTCAGACCTTGCCTTGGCAATGACGCTTTCGAAGGACCTGGAGGCGGAATTACATTTCTTTTTAAGTGCGCTGGTGTTTACATCACGAGGAGAGCGTGAGTGGCACCACACTCCGGATCAGACTATGGTCCGAAGAGCCGAGAGGGACATCGACGGAAACCTGATATCCGTACAGATAAGAAGTCAGCAGAAGGTCCAACAGGGATGGTGCATGATCCTCCACGTCTGAAATCCGCGTAGGCGAAGTAACCAGCTGCGTAAGATCATATGCCAAAGCAGTCATAATCAGATCTCCTCGCATGATCGGTTGAACGTGAACCGAGCCATTCAGCGTGGTGTGCGTTAAAATCGCCAAGGATTACGATCTCTGCGGATGGGATCTGCTGTAACAAGGAATCTGTAGCTATTTGGACGTGGCCGATAAGTCGGTCTGTTTCGGAATTACTGCTAGGAGTACTGTAGGAGAGATATTAAGTATAAGCCGGCGAGGACGCCTGAGTCTCGGTCAAAAAGAGCAAGGCCGGCTTCGCCGTGTTTAGATGGTAGTGGACAGCTTTAAGGTTGGAATGAAATCCCCTGATGTTGCAAAAATTCACGGATAGCATGACAGCGGTCGCCATGGTCTTATTGCTCCGCTTGCCCCGAGCAGTATTAATCACGAGCGGAATCCCCCCCCGCCAAAACACGGGAGCAGCCTAAGCACTCACGCACAGGAGTGGAGTAGCTTGGTTGTAGATGCTTAGGAGGGATTCTTCAGGGGTGCTGGTACCCTCATGGGGTAGTGTTTCGTTTAATTTCACCACCACGTTGATGCGGGGGAGGGGGGAATTGGGCCTCCAGCACTCACCAAGCGAAACGCAGAGGTAAACCTCTACTTCACGCTGGTATTTTGTGAGGTCATGGTACCACCCCGGTTCGAGCCGGCCCATCCGTGCGACAGCAAAAGCTGCCGTGTGGCTCTGTTGCGGTGCAAGACGTCTGGACTACTATGACTAAAAAGCCTCTCAAGCGTGACAATTGTGGCTTGTAACGGAAAAGGCAGTTCAGCAATGGACCTTCCCGGAATAAAAATAACACGAAATAAATATAAAGTAAATTATATAAAATATACAGGGTATTTTGAAACGCTACCGAAAACGAAGACAGACGACAGTATCAACTATTACCTTTGATGATGGTTGAAATATAAAATCATCCTGATAAAAAAATCATATTTTCACAACGAAAGTGTGAGAGTGATATCGAAAGAAGAGTGAATGCAGGCAACATGGTGAATGGAGCTTTGCACTCCTTTATGAGCAGTCGGAAGGTGTCTAACAAGGCTCGTTTGGCTGTGCATGAGGGGGTGTTGGTTCCGACACTCATGTACGGAAGTGAAAGTTGGGTATGGCAGAAGAAACATGAAAGCAGAATAAATGCAGTTGAGATGAGAGCATTAAGAAGTATGATAGGAGTTAAACTGAGTGACAGGCTAAGAAATAGTGAGGTAAGGAAACGTTGTGGTCTGAAAGAAGATGTAGTGACAAAAATTGAGAAAGGTATGCTGAGATGGTTTGGCCATGTCGAGAGAATGAATGAAGAACGATTGACGAAAAAAGTGTATAAGGCGAGTGTGAATGAAAGTGTTGGAAGGGGTAGACCTAGGCGGACATTTCTAGACCAAATCAGGGACGTCTTGAAAAAAGGCCAGGTCAAGAGTACCCTAAACCGTAGAGCATGTATGAAGGGAATAATGAAAGTGGACGAAGCAAAACAAGTATGTAAGGATCGTAGCAAGTGGAAAGAACTGGTCTCTGCCTACCCCTACGGGAAAGAGGCGTGATTATATGTATGTATGTATGTTTATTAGCTTTATTCATTCTCTATCATGTTAGTACAGCTAAATGAAACGATAATTTCATAAAAAAAATTATAAAAATACTTAAACATAAAACCAGCAGTGGAATTACTGAATTACAATCAGCTGACTAGGGGTCAATGTACGCGCGAACGCCGAATTCGCGCGGCCCGCAGCTAGCGGCCATACCACAATACCTAATAATTTACAACACTTGTCTAAATACCTAACTTATCTACTTAACCTACTATTTTGCCACTATGCTTGTCTCCACGTAGCCACATTAATTCGAATTCACAGGTTAAATAACCCAAATAACTGGTTCGCCGTGGAGGTGCACCATCATGCTGGAACCATGTGCGGCGATATTCAGCCAATGATAGATCGTCTAAAATGTCAACCAACTGTTCATTTATGAAGTTCAGGTATCCCTGTCCGTTGTCGCTGTGGCAGAAACACTGGTCCTAAGTATGCGATCCTTAAATAAATCTGGCCATACGTTAACCGACCATCTGGTTTGGTGCCCAGTTTGTCGAACAGCGTGCGGGTTAACCTCGGAATTCACGTGTGTATTTCTTCGGTTCCACGGGCCGTTTCTAGTAAATGTCGACTCGTCCGTCCAGATAACGTGCTCAATGAAACCAGGCACACGTTGTTGCTGATCTAATAACCAACGGCAGAAAACTCGCTGGCGGTCGGGATCGCCGGTAACTAAAGCTTGCACTTTATACACTTTGTATGGGCGCATTCGGTTACTCTTTAACACTTTGTGAACTGTACAGTTGCTGTACAGTTACACACTTGTTCCATCCCGACGCCTTAACAATTTACTTCGTGTACCTATTGGTTCGGATCATGGTACTGGTTCGGATTCCGGCGAACGACATCTAAAATGCGCTTCTCTGAGTGAACAGCCACTTGACTTTCCAACACTCGCTGAAATGCTGCAGTTATCAGACGAGAGTCAGCTGAATGTCGAGCGGTCGGGAATTTCTCTCGGTAAATTCGCAATGCATGCGAAGCATTCCCGCGAGCTTCTCCAAGGCACATTAACATGTTGCCGTAATCACGAGCACTATAAACGTACGCGTTAGGCATTATAAAAACAAAACAAGAAACTTAAAACGTAACAAGAAGAATCATTAAGTAATAAATAACAAGTAATATCGACAATAATTTAATAAACAAAACAATTGAGCTGTCTCTTGTGTTAGTCAACACGGAACTGTTTCAAAAACTAAAATTATTAATCAATTCCGCTAAAACAAATGCGCACAAGGTAAAGTCTTTGAAGGACTGGAACCTTCCACACACCGCTAAAGCGTTATGTATGTTAAGACATCGCCAACATTTATTTAATTTATAAGTTTTATCCCTACGACTAGTCTTCATATGGAATTTAAAAGTTATGGTTGTCATTTTTAATACAATTACACAATCAATTGTACCCTGACGCAACAAGCAGTTCTTTACTACAAAAATTATTGAAATTAATAAACGTACCTAATTGGATACTCAGTACTCATACTCGTACAATTATAAACACTATTTCATCGTTATCTTTGATTTTGTATAAGAAAATAGAAATGAAAAATGAAACTATAAAATGAAACTTTCAACCACCAATTTGATCGATAAATCGCTCAGTGCTCAGGTTAAAGGCCAGCGTTTTTACGTGACGGGACCTATAAGAATTCCGCGCCCGCGAGGCTATTGACCCCATTGTCAGCTAATGTTTTTTTTTTAGTTTCACTGCTGGTTTTTTGTTTAAGTATTTTCATGATTTTTTTTATGAAATTATCGTTTCATTTAGCTGTACTAACATGATGAAGCGTGAATAAAGTTAATAAAACGTTGTGAAAAGATGATTTTTTTCCTCGGGATCAAATTTGTGACCCATGTTCTAAGGTGTAGTGTGTACCTACTATCATCTGTCTTCGTTTTCGGGAGCGTTTCACAAACACCCGGTATATACATATACTTAATATAAATTTTATTTTGATAATGAATCAGATTCAATCATACCGTGGGTTCATTGTCAACATATTCTACTGGCGGATCCGGTTGAATATTTTCCTTTTGGACGGCTTCGACTTCTTTAGGTTTAGGCTGCGCTTCTGATTTCATTTTTCGTTCATTGTCAGGCGACAACGCGACACCTTTCCACTTCTTCAAGCCATTGCCTGTAAATTAATATATTTACATGATAGTTATAATTTTTTTTATATAAAACTGAAGTGATAGATGAACTTACAGTTCATCTGAAGGCTCACCATCAGATGTGCTGCTTTTTATGACTACTGCAGTCTATGCCTAACTGCAGATCGTTTTAAACAAGTATACAGATGCGTTGTCACCTATTAGGACTAAGATTAAATGCGTCACAGCCTGTAATTATACTTATACGTGGTAGAGACATGCTGCAGCTATATTCGTAGTATAGTTGTAACACGAATGGGTCGGCTTGACCGGGGAAGGACCACGCTCTCACAGAATACGAACGTGAAATAGCAGCTTAATGCTGCTGTGTTTCGTATGGTGAGTGTAGAGAACCGGAGACCCTTTTTACTGGAAACTAGACATTCCATCTTAGTCCTCACGAGTCACAAGGCATAGCTGCATTTTGATTCGTCATCGAGGATAAATGTAGATGTCTATGGGCCACAGCTACCAATTACCATCAGGTGGACTGTGTGCTCGTTTGTCACTTTTATCCTATAAAAAATCATCCCTCAATGAGTAACGATAATTATACTATATATAATAATTACATAAATATGATTTAGCTAAGTTAAATTAACAATAAAAAAAAGAGATTTTAGGAATTTTAAATGTGTATTTGTATGAAATGTTTGTGTTTTTTATCAGCATATTTAATGTATTTCTCACCATCATCTTTGTGCCCATCTGAAGTAGCTTCACTGCTAGAAGTATGAAGTACAGCACTCTGGTAAGTTGGATTAGAGTGCTTGAAGCGCGCTTCGTCGCTCGAGAGCTCTGCGGGCATCGAAACCGGCGCGTCCGAGTCCACAGGGAACACCGACTCGGAGTACCTCTGCTTGGTCGTGTCCTCCTGGTACAAGTTAGGAGCATCCAGGGTATCGTTGTCCAAGTTATTTAACTCGTATCCGTGCGGGGGTACTGAAATTAGGTACATACATTTACGCACAAAAACCAATTTTCTATGTGAAGTGTAAACATTTGATATACTCGTAATTATTTAGTTTTCACTAACTTTAACCGAGCGACTACAAAAAAGTTTTCTCGTGATCTTCTGTTTCTTTTGAGCCAATACATTTATGCCAAAAATAGTTTTGAAAATATTTAATAATTCATTTTAAAGTATTTTTATACTTTACAAGATAAGATAACATGTGAATAACCGTTATTATATCAAAACTATGTTTGTGAAAGTTTTTATTGGAAAGCATTGTGAAAAGCAACTAACTTTGTGCATTGTTTGAAAAAAGAAATACCTACTTGCATTACATACTTAAACCTAACCTAAAATAGATTATAAAATATTTTCCAGTTGACTATATAAGTGAGTGAATGAAACTACTATTTCATATTTTAAATGTCAATTTAATACAAAGGATACATGTAAGAAAGTGAAAATGTAATTGAAATATGTGTGCGTGTGCTATGCCTGAAATAATTGTCGATTGTAATAGACTTGTTAGTAACTCGAGATACTAATTAAAAGCATTCCTCAAAAATTTGTATACTTTTGTTATTATGACAAAAATAATGGTAAAATATGTAAATAGTGTTCGACACAAGGAATATTTAGATATATCCTAACCACTAACTAATATTAACCTTAAATATTAGTTAGTGGTTAGGATGATAACCAACATGAGTGATAAAAATGCAAAGGTGCAACACTCAGTCTGAGATACAACTATGCCGAATGCACGAATTGAGTTCGTTTTCTGTTTCTCACGAGACGCTTTTGAATAGCTTTCACGTAATATACACAATATTTTTTTTTAAAGAGGAAAATAATTTCTTTGATAGCGCTCCATATTTTGTCACTGTGTCTGAAAAACGTATGGGGTTTGCAGACAATGCTTAATATATTAAATATAGTATTCAACGAATGGGAATTCAGATTCATATAAAATTTTACTATCTATTTGTTCATTTTAGTAAACAATTTTTGAAGAGAAACTTCTTTATCAACGTAGTGGAGAAATTTAGTACGACATTAAAAATCTTTAACGTCACGTTTTCTTGTAACGTTTTACCGCCGGAGCTGCATGAGTATACTTTTATTTAACCTACTTATGTAAAATATAAATAAAAGATGAATGGTACGTCGTAAAGAAGTTTCACTTCGCACGTGTGCATACAATTACACGCACAATTTTTAACATAATATTTTATGTTCTAACACAGAAACTAATTAATAAGTATAGGTACAATTGACATATTATAACAAGCACATCAAAAACGTATCGTGGATGAGAAATACACATTAAGGGTAAAAGGCATTCCAACAACTACGTGCAAGTATAGGTTCGTAGTTGTTTCTATCTACAGTATCCGATAGACGATCTATTCGTTGTTTCGGATTGAATTAGAGGCGTTCCACGTGAGCGGTGTACTGATAGCGTGGCCGACAGCGTCTCACCTGTCAGGCTCAATTTTTGTTTTCTACAAGTGGGCGGAGCTGTGGGGCTGGCGAGGCTAACAGTGTGCTGGCGTTGCGACCGCCGCGATTTCAGAGCGGTCGGATGAACGCCCGTGTCCGTGTGTTGCTCGTGTTCCGAACCGTCGACGGTTTCGGAGTTCACTTTACTTTGTGTCTCTAGCTTTATGTCGAAACTTGGAGCATCTGTGCGAAAACATCTAAATCGCTTAGTGCGTTGTGTTTGGTTGCAATACAAAAATGTTGTTGATAACGTCGTGACAAATAACTTTATTAACTTCTTTTGTTATATACATTATATTAATGCTTATCATTATTATCTAGAAATTAGGTATATGGTTGAATGTGTCTAGTATATTTTACTGTAAATTACTTAGTTATTGATTTTTTTTAGTATTAGATACACGTAATGCCGTTTTAAGAATTATTTTCTAATCTTTACAATAACTGCCTTAACTCTAATCGTGTTAAAATTAGTTGTTTTACATTAGTTATTTTAGTCATAATATAAGGCTAAATAGTTAGTCATAATAACGACTAGACGAACAGTTCCCCGATGTCTCAGTAATCATAAGAGAGAAAACTGGTAGAGAACACCGAACGGTGAGAGGCACCAGAGATTTTAAGTGAGATTGAGAGGTTCTAAAGACAGCTGTACGCACCATCGTTGTACGAACACGTAAGTGTGCGTAACGATTCAAGGACTATATTTAAATAGATATCATCTGAATCTATTCCGATGATATCCGGGGCGTCAGTCCATGCAAGAATAGAATTACTGTTCAGCACTTTAAAAACTTCAAGACCCCAGGTGGGGATATTGGGAGAGTGGGAATTACAGTGGAGCTTATAAAAGTGGGTGTAAAACGGGTACTTGAAGCCGTTCAAAAGCTTTTCTATTCCATCCTTCATAGGGGCACTTTAGAGACCACCGCACTTCTGGCTATCCCGAAGGAGTGAAGCTGAATAATTTTATGATATATAGAAAAATATATGATTATATTTTCTTTTAAAAAACGTTACCCCCACACTAGGATTTTCTCCTGTATCTCAGAGGTAGTTTACAAACACATATTGCACAAGGACAAACATCCAGACCCGGAACAATTATTTGTAGGCCACACAAATACTTGTTCCGTGCGGGATTCGAACCCGCGGCCCCTAACGCAGCAACTCATTGCTAAGCCACTGCGCCACGGAGCCGTCATAATATATTTTAACATTTATTAATTTAATTAAAATATATGTGTTCTTTTGAACGGCATCTGTTTAATTTTACGGAGACCACAAAACTAATTTCAATTAATAGAAGCACATCATAGCTATAATCAAACTATGGCTGAATACGTGTTTATAGTTTAATGTGTGCGAGAGTAATGTGAATCAATTAAGCATATAATAAACGCATGTTGGCTCAGCTACTGCAAATAATTCGGTTTGTTTGTTAGAGGTTAGTTGCAATACGCGGACTGCGACTACAGTATACCTGGGCAGGTTAATTTTAAAAGCGGAAGGCAATGTTGTATACTATTTATCTGTGTATTTTTTTTTGTTAGTCTACACAGAAGTTAAACATTTTTTTTCACATTAATGATTCATTAAAATATTGTTAATGACGCAAACATAATAAGTTATAGAACTTCTAAAAACTGTGTCAAATACTTATAAAATATTACTCTTTTTAATGGTACTTTTTCTATAATATACCTATCTCATAATTGTTCACTGGATTACAAATGAGTGTAAAATGCAATTAATAAATCTATATCTATACAAATAAATAAAATTGAAGTGTCTGTTTGTAATGTCAAAATTACAGTTTTTTTTATTAAATGCATATGAAAGCAAATACGGTACTTATAACTAAAATACAATTTTTAAAATTTTTGTCTGTCTGTCTGTCTGTCTGTCTGTCTGTTTGTCTGTTTGTTCCGGCTAATCTCCGAAACGGCTGGACTGATTTTGACGGAATTTCACTGGCAGATAGCTGATTTCATAAGGAGTAACTTAGGCTACTTTAATATTAGAAAAATAATTAGGGTTCCGCGCAAAAACATAAAAACCCTAACACGCGAACAAAGTCGCGGGGAACAGCTAGTATTAAATATATACGACAGGACTCTCTCCCTCTCTCTCACATACACAGACAGAATACCAGGGTAAAATAGCAGTTTAATGCTGCTGTATTTCGTATGATGAGTGTAGAGAAGCGGAGACCTTTTTTATTGGTAAGGAGGCATTCCTTCTTAGTGGATTAATCGGGGATAGATGAAGATGTCTATAGGACGCAGCATCCTCTTAACATAAGGTTTTTCTATGAAAATAAAAAAGGTCACGCGACAAAAGTTTTTTTGTATGAAACAATGGCCGGCCAGTTATAACTTATAAATATTGAAAAGTAAGCTCGCTTTGCTCTCTTCGGCTGCTTCACCTATTACCATAAGGTGGTATAGTAGTCAAATACTAGCTTTAAATAGTTTAAAAATATTTTGAAAATACGATTATTTACAAGTAAAATACATGTATGTTCCATTATTAAAGTTCCCTCTAAATTAGTTAGTCGAGTAGTAATAGAGTTAAATTAAAATATCATGTTTCATTGAAATATGAATTTGCCGTCTGTAACATTTTCGCGATGATGTTTTCCGATTTCAAATGTCGCTTAAAACAGGACAAGTCGTTTTAAGAACTTCAAATGGCATTTATGGTTAAATGTCCTTGTAAAACGACCGGGTATTTTTATTAAAAAATTCCGTGTAGTTTTATTCAAAGAATCTTTAGTTGATTATTAAAATTAATTAGGTAGATAAATTTAAAAAGCGTATTTTTTTTTAAATTTGTAAAATTGTCAGTTATACTATATACTGACAATTAAGGAAGAAAGGGATACAATTTTCATCGCCGGAAGATGCTATAGAAGCATTCTAGCAAACTATAAAAGCGGTGTCTGAGGCGGACTGCAAAAAGTATGTCGTTAATAGATTCAGATGCAATGAAACTTTGTATAGATGACGGTGTAGAGTTCTTTAAAAAGATAAAAACTTTAACAATGAAGCCTTTTTTTAGTTGCGCAAACCTTTGTGAGTGGCCTACATATTAACTATAAAAATTCAAAAATACGTAAAACAAACGTTGCACGCGCACGTAGAAAAAAACCTACTCATGTTTCGTCTAAACAAAAAATATGGGTAGTTAAACCGGAAGGAAAATAGCGTAGAATATATTTTTTTTAAATTCAATTGTACGCCAATTAATTGCTCCTTAAATGCTCCTTTAGAATCCGTAATTGCTCCACGTCTATTGCTATTAGTTGATTTATAATTAATTTAAACAAAAAATCAATTTTACCGAAAATTAAATTTTAATTTGATTTTGAATCGAAAATAACTAATAGCAATAGAAGTGGAGCAATTACGATCTCTAAGGGAGCATTTAAGGTGCAATTAATTGGCATACACTTTAATTTAAAAAAGTAGATATTTTATGTTAATAACAAATTTTAATTTTCAAAAATTACATTTTTTCAAAATATATTATAAATTAATTAATAGTAATAGACGTGGAGCAACTACGGATTCTAAGGGAACATTTAAGGAGCAATTAAGTGGCATACAGCTTAATTTCAAAAATAATATTCTACGCTAACTTCCTTCCGGTATGGTTAAACCACTAAATGTCCAAAACTAATTAAAAAATTGTAATATTGATTAATTATTTGTTATCGTTTGAGAATATTTTCTTTTTAATCCGGCGAAATTAAAAAAAAATCTTTAATACTGGTACGATTGTGTTATTCCAACATTGCGAGTTTTAAACATCAGGTGTGTACACAAATAAATTATGAACGTGACCGGCTTACTTTAATGAGCACACTCCAGTTGGTTTATCGGCGTAGGTAGTACAACACAGAGGTTGTTTTATCCATTACCTAAGTGCTCTGTAATTGGTGGTTGCTAGTTGCTACTTCATTTCGACCTTCTCTTATCTTTTATGATTATTTTTATTTAATAATTAATTTATAAAATAAACAGATGGTAGATTTTATTTTTACACAGTATTCTGATCCACTTTCTTTTTTATTATAGCTGGCCAAAATTATTTTTAATGGATTATTTAAATATGAAGGAAATGAGACCAACTTGAATGATTTAAAGTGAAAGGAACATACGTACCTAAAATATTGTTGCGCGCCACTATTAATGTCTTGTACATGGCAACACTAGTTACCACTAGCGCCCTCTAGTATCGAGTAGCAGAACTAGGAGAGTCAAGATCCTTCTAGAAATTTTGGGACCGATATGTACTCGAACATACTAGATGTTTCTACAGTAGAAGGTTCTGGAAACTATCTGAGGCCCTATTATAAGGCCGGTATAGACCACGACAGAGTCAGTATTGAATTAGCGATACAAGAGAATACTTCGAAGCGAAATAACTGCGAACCACAGAGTACATTATATATAGGGAATAGAGTCATCACTTAGAATCGTAGCATTAGCGCCATCTAGCGATATACGACGTCCCTACAGCCCAGCGACGACGTAGGATGCTCTATATTACAATATTTATTATTTATTTTCAAAGTAATTTCCAAAAGTCAAACCATTTTAATATTGATTTGGCTTTTGGAAATTACTTTGTATACAATATAATTCAGGAAAATAAAACAACTGTTTAGCGGTTGGATGTTTTTTTATAATGTTTCCTTTTATTATAATAGTACACAACAACTTCTCTCAAAAGAAGCCACAATCCAGGTCAACAGAGCACAAATAGTTAAGCAAATCAGGGTCCAGAGTTTCATGCGTAAGTGCAACGAAAAAGGCGAAGTCTTCGGAGTCCGGGAATCAAGCATAGTTGTTAGTTTTATAAACACAAACAGAGCACATTCACAAACCGCGAAAGGAAATGTAATGACAAACAGATAAATTAAATTACGTTAAATGAAGTTACTAGTGTAACATAGACAGACCGAAATGACCATAGATCTCTCCCTCCGGCTCTTGCCATAGATAAACGAAGAAAACAATTTGCAACGGCGAAATCATAATAATTCACTTGAAATAAATGTAAAATAAATAAATTACACTAAAAATTTAATAAAAAATTTGTTTTGTAACAAAATAGTAAGTTAGTAAGGTTCGATTATATTTTGAACTATTCATTAATTTGTTTGATTCCTAATTGGCCTAGCATGGCTAAATTTAAAAAAAAGCGACATCTACTGCAACATGGACAAACTGTCTTGACATATTAATACCTCTAAGAAAAATTATAGTATGGACTGTTATGCCACTGCTGCGAACTAAAGTGATCAGTATTACAATTGTGTTTTAGTGTGGTTTTAAATTGAATTAGTGTTCTGTAATAAAAGTGTCAATTTTGGTAATTCACTCGGCAGTTTTTAATTATTTTGAACCCCAAGCTCGTAACAATATCATTAAATTTTACTCAAATAAATCTCTCATTTTATCTTTAAACAAGAAGACTTTTTGCGGGGGAGAGAACTATTCCAACCTCTTTAATATTTTTTGGATATAGTTTGCGATGTTTACTTTTATAGAACATACATATGTGATTTGCTTAAAAAATAAAATCAATTATTTATTTAATCATCATTTAATATGTTTTAAAAAAGTTTAGCTGTCAGCTCAAAACAACAAAGATAGATAGACAGAGCGCTGCGCACCTACATTTAAAGTGATGCAGAAGCAAGCTCAACTTATCGTAAGAACACACACTCACGCACACTTATCCGTTAAATTATTTGCAACAAACAACATGGTGCATATGTGTTCATCCAGCAGTGAAATTTCAGGAGCTGTTAAAGGAACAAAGAAGAAAGATGTGAGCCTGTGTGTGTGTCAAGAAGTTGACCATAGTTTTAACGTCACTGTGTAGTATAAGCAGCGCTCAACCTTTGTTGGACTGAGGCCGTCAGGGAAATAAGAAAGATCGCCCACCGGGGAAGTTATTCTGCCTGCTGAATTACCTACGCTTCTTGTACCTTGTAGTTTGCGTCGAGAAAGTAATTAATTTGAGAGCTTAAAGCTGTAGGAACCACTGTAGCGCAGAGTGTTTGCCGAAACAGGAGACATTTTTCCAATGATACCTTGAACCTTATTAAGCTAGGATGGCTTACAGGACCAACGGTCTGTTTATAGTTAGCAGTTTGTTCGAAAACTTTGATGGCGCCATTTATTTGGCAGAGATAAGTATTCTCATAATTTTATATATTAAGTTTTCAGATAAATTCTTTAGGCGGTTTTATACAAAGAAAATATTAACACTATAAAATAATATTATCAGATTAGAATGTAATATCAATATTACATTCTATGTAATATGAATGTGAAGACATTAGCTGCAAGTTTGACGTGGTAGAGCCATGCTGCAGCTACATCAATAGTATAGTTGTAGCACGAATGGGACGGCTCGACTGAGGAAGGACCACGCTCTCACAGAATACCAGCGTAAAATAGCAGCTTAACGCTGCTGTGTTTCGTATGGTGAGTGTAGAGAACCGGAGACTTTTTTTACTGGAAACGGGACATTCTATCTTAGTCCTCAGGGATGACAACGCATCTACTTACCATCAGGTGGACTGTGTGGTCGATTTTCACCTTTGTCCTATAAAAAAGTACTCGCAATTATAATGCAACAAAATAGCAATATTTGCATCAACATGTGTTGAGTTAGTACATCATTGTGTGGTGTCTTGGACCTTGTCGATAGCGACATTTTTTCATTCTTCGACGCTTGAATCTAAAGTTGAATCCAAATGTGTGACGAAAGAACAAATTACAATTATTAAAGATTAGTGTCAATATGTTTTTAAAAGTATAGAGATAAGATGCAGTTTTGTGAATAATGTTGAACATACCAGTAGGATGCTCGTAGTGGTTGGTGTCCTTGGTAAGCTTGCGGAACTTCCGCGGGGAGAGACAAGGAGAACGCGTGCCGTCCGTCGTATCCGGCGTAAGACGACGCGCCGCCAGATCGCACAGCATCGACACTGCTTCGGCTCTGAATTAATACAGGATTCACTTCAAATTGAATTCAAAATAAATAAATAAAAAATAATATATAGTATTTTATTACATACAATATTAAAAACTATAAAAAAAAAAAAACTAAAACTAGTAACTTAATAAAAGATCATTAACTTACTAGTTTTAGTTTTTTTTATAGTTTTTAATTATATACAATATTAAAAACTATAAAAAAAACTAAAACTAGTAACTTAATGAAAGATTATTAACTTACTAGTTTTAGTTTTTTTTAATAGTTTTTAATTATATACAATATTAAAAACTATAAAAAAAAACTAAAACTAGTAACTTAATGAAAGATCATTAACTTACTAGTTTTAGTTTTTTTTTATAGTTTTTAATTATATACAATATTAAAAACTATAAAAAAAAAACTAAAACTAGTAACTTAATGAAAGATCATTAACTTACTAGTTTTAGTTTTTTTTAGGACTGTATGAACAGTCCTAATCCCCGCGGTATCGTGGCAATGGCAAGAGACCCGACAGTATGATATTGGTCCCTTGGTAGAGAGGTAAAGCCCTAGTGTGGGATGCTACTTGCGTAGACACTTTGGCGGCCTCTCATCTCAGGGGTACCTCGTTTATAGCCGATATAAATATGATTCTCTGAGAGGTGACTACATATTTGTGCCATTTGCTGTCGAGACTATCGGTCCGTGGGGTCCACGTAGGGTGAAGTTACTAGTTTTAGTTTTTTTTTAATTATAGTTATTAATAAAAAAATCATTTCAAAAATTTCATTGAAATTCAAATTTATTTTTATTTGTGAATACAGGTCATGAGACAGTACAAATCTTTGAAAAAATTACATTCGCTGCATTCAACCGTTAGGCATACAAATATTATAGATACAATTAAACCTACTACACTACTATAATTTAATTATTTCTACAATTAATAGATTAAAAAAAAAACTTGATTACTCCAGCTATGCTTAAAATGATTGTGCTAAGATAACAGCAGAGTTAGAGTCGACTCATGTTAGTTCTGAACTCCCTTTAACATTAGGGTACTCAGCACTATCAAATCTTACACAGTACTCTCTATTTTGGGTAACGAGCGTACACACAGTCCACCTGGTCGAAAGTAGATGATGTGGCCACACACCTACATCCTACATCTATCCTCAATTGAGGATGAAAATGCAGTTGCGTTGTCACCCCCATAGAATATTATAATAATTAGTAAATTATAACAATTAGTTATTTTACGTGGTAGAGCCATGCTGCAGCTATATTAGTAGTATTGTTCTAGCACGAATGGGTCGGCTCGACCGGGGAAGGACCACACTCTCACAGAATACCAGCTTAAAATAGCAGCTTAATGCTGTTGTGTTTCGTATGGTGAGTGTAGAAAACCGGAGACCCTTTTTACTGGAAACGAGGCATTCCATCTTAGTCCTCACGGGTGACGACGCATCTGCATTGTGATTCGTAATCGAGGATAGATGTAGATGTCTATGGGCCACAGCAACTACTTACCATCAGGTGGACTGTGTGCTCGTTTGTCACTCGATCCTATAAACATTGATAAGGGCGTGCTTCGGTGGTTTGGGCACGTTGAGCGAATGAGTGAAGACCGAATTGTGAAGAAAATATATAGCGCGAAAGTTAATATTAAAAGGTGTCGAGGTAGACCGAGACTAACTTTCGAAGACCATGTGAGCAAATTGCTCGAAGAGGGTAGGGTCAAGAGTACTCGGATACCTAGACGTGCATGTATGAAGAAGATAATGAATCTGAAAGAAGCGAAAGAGGTATGTAAGGATCGTGACACTTGGCGATTTGTTCTCTCTGGCTACCCCGTCAGGGATTGTGCGTGAAGATAAGTAAGTAAGTAAGTTTCATGCTGGTATTCTGTGAGAGCGTCGAGCAGAACCATTCATGCAGCCATAAAATTTCCGAATATTGAAATTCGAAATTAACACGACCTTATCACAAGTGTACGAGCAAATATGTTTACATGGTCACGGTATATACAAACACTGCGCTAAAAAGTGGAAACGACCTTGGTATCAAATACTTGCGGGTAGTCACAACTCACAACTGGAACCCAAAATCTGTGCCTAAATCAAAATTGTGTGTTTCAGTCTTTAATATAATATAAAATGTATACTTATGTATCAACAAATAAAAAAGTACCTACTATATAGTAAGTGGTGAATTTTATTACAATAAATAAATATATTTCAATAAAATTTTCAATAAATAAATATATAAACATGTAACGAAGTTAAGTTTAATAACACTAATGACAACAAAAAATCATGATGATTTTAAGTTTTACTATTTTATTAATTTAAAACACGACAAAAAGAATACATCACATTAGGATTGCCACCTTTTTTTAACAAATATAGTATTTTTCCCAAAAAAGAAACAAAAATATAGTGCTTTTAGGAAATTAATGAATTAAAAAGTACACATTTATTTTTATCTATGTATTTTTCCATATATATTAGTTATTGCTCTTCACTTTGGCAATCATTTATCCTTTAAAATAATTATAGGAATCTAAACAATTTAGATTCATATTAAAATTAATTAACAATTCATCTTTAATTTAATTAATACATGGTCTACATATTTCTTTCTTTTCTCCATTTTACATTCATAATGTAAACAATTCTTTTCGTAAAACTTATTTGTTCCAGACTTCCAGTCACAGTAAATACTTATAAAAAAACGCGACAGTTGAATTAGGGACAAAATATTGTATTTTTCGTACTATATTATTTTTTTATAATATTTAGTACAATGGACTGAAATATAGTACGATAGATACTATACATTATAGTACGGGTGGCAACCCTACATCACATACAATTATTACCAATGCAAATATTAGTAAATTACATAAATGTCTTTTGCTTGATTTTTGTATACCCTAGTTCTACACAATGCACTTGACTTGAAGTGCACAATGCAAAACGAAATGATAGTCAATTCATAATCTTATTTTGTCGGCATAACCATAACAGTAGCAACTGATATACAACACTTAATTGCAAAAGCATTGTCTACGTGGTAGAGTTATGTTGCAGATATATTATGATAATAATAATTAAATATGATAGCTCTTGTATGAACTGTCCGACCGAAAGGACAGCTCTTTCGCAATAAAGCATCGTAGCGGTATACGCCTGCTGTGTTTTACGTGGCGAGTTTAAAGAAACGGTAATGAGACATGATATGAGACCATGCTAATCCTGATGGATGCTGTGTTCCATAGACATCTACATCTCTCATCTCATCTTCGATTAAGATGCACAATGAATATGCATTGTTACCGCTGAGGACTAAAATGGAGAGCCTCATTTCCAATGAAGTGTCTCGGGATCTCTACACTCATAATACGAAATATAGCTACTATTACGCTGGTATTCTTTAAGAGGGTGGTCCTACCCCGGTCTAGACGACCCATTCTTTTTTTCTCCTTCGATGATAGACGCAGGTTTATACAGGCCAGAGGAACCAATCAGGTAGATTGTGCGCTTAAATTAGGCAGTTTATTTCCTCATTTTATATTTTGTCTAAAATCAGATAATAGACTTCCTAATTTATATGACTCTAGGCTCAAGTCTCCTTTCCATATTGAGAGAGTAATGTTACTGGTAAGTTCGCAACGCCACTGCAAGTTAGGATACTGTAAATTTTTAAGGTTTATTTATTTACTTAGTGGGTGACCAACTGACTGAATTTATACGTGGTAGAACCATGCTTCAGCTATATTATTATGGTTGAAACACGAATAGCTCGGCTCGACCGGGGTAGGACCACGCTCATGGTGCTGTGTTTCGTATGGTGAGTGTAGACTACCGGGGACTCTTTTTACTGGAAACGGGGCATTCCATCCTAGTCCTCAGGGCTGACAACGCGTCTGCATTTTAATTCTTAATGGAGGGTAGATGTATGTAGGTTTCTATCGGCCACAGCAACCACTTAAGAATAGGTGGGTTGTGTGCCCGTTTGTCACACCCATTCTATAAAAAAATGTACATACCTAAATTTCCTTATATAATTAATTAATTCGGTATTCAATCAACAAATTAAATTGCAAATAACTGTTTAAGTGTTACCGTACAATGAACTTTAGGCGAATATCCTGCAACTAAGTTATAACTGTGACTCCCCTGACATTAAATAGCTTTACTTCAATGAAACCATTCAATGCCAATTGAAACCTTAGTATAACATAACGATTCGATCGTCAATATTATTCGCTTGTTATACTATCATGTGACTTGACCATACGTGAAGTAGTGAGTGTCTGGTATTAGGGTCTGAATTTTTTTTATTACGAAATGCACATGGTATGTAATGTAAATAGAATGTGGAAAACGAAGTCCAAGTGAAGGATTCTGGATTTTCTAAGCTGATCAAATATTTGGGTTCCTATTTTACGACAACCTTATATAATATGTTCTTTTAATTATGTATTTTCAATAAACAAGGTATTTTACATAGCTTTTCAGCTTGACTTGTATGTATATATATGTATGAATATAATGAATTCTCACTAGGATCATAACAGATCATGATCAATGTGTGTTGTTTACATTTATTTAAAACTCTAATATTTTCTTGTATTTACGCCAACACTACACATTTAAATAAAACTAGTTTTTCTTTACAGCATCCATAGTCACGTGGGGGACTAAGTGAGTCCCCCCCATGATCATGAGTGCTGTAAAGTGCTCAAAACGTCGGGAATACAAAATAAGTTAATTAAATTAAATAAAATAGCAATTTATTGTCTATGTCGGCTTTTCAGAAAAGCCGGCATATACAATAAATTGCTTATGTTCTTCCTAGGCTGTGATGATTGATGCGTTTGCGTTTTTAAAATAAGTATCTCCCAACGTCCATCCAATAAGTACACTCTTTTTCATTGAGAAAGTAATGAAAAACGGCAAGAAGCGTGCACGCTGCTTTGTTTTGATACTTTGCAAATGTTTTCAGTATTTTTTAATACCAAGCACGTGACCGACCGCTACTTAAAATTGCCACAGACAATTTTGAGTTAATACTAAATACATCAACAGAATTTTTTTTATATTCCCGACGTTTCGAGTTTATACGCGATACAATCCGTAAAAAGTAGTTTGATTAAAACTGTAATATTATTTGTTTAGAAGCTTAAAATTTGATCAGTACAAAAATTGACAAGTAAATTAGAGCATGTGAGTTTGTGAGTTTTGAATTGTTGAATAAAACCTCTATACCTCTCACACCTGGGTACAGACCTCCCCTCATTTCTTAGAAGGTTATGTGCCAATTACTTGACCGCTCTGCTCCAGCGTGTTTTGATGGACTTCACGTGTACTCTAAAAGTTTTATTCTTCAGACGTGCAGGTTTTATCAACGTTTTCTTTTATCGCCGAGCACAAATACAACAACTTTATTGGTTCTGGTGAGGATCGAACCCAGGTTCTTCGCGTAGTATGAAATTTACAGCGAGCATTTAGCCCCTAAGCTACCACGGTACTTTGACTTGATTGAATAACTAGTTTCACTGACTGTATTGTGACTTGTCCTGATACCCTGATAGCAATCAGATATAGCAATTGACTTTTAAGGAATGATTGTGTTCCACTAACCTTAAAGGTGGCTTAGGCCTGTTCAAAGGCGGATCAGAGTCCGTTGGTCCTTCGTCCTTAGGTGACATCGGCGACAGCGGTGTTGCAGCGTGATCTCGGTACAGTCGCAGCCGGACTTCTGAACCGCACGCGCGCAGGAACGCGACGGCTTCCGTGTGCGACATATTTGACATGGACGTGTCGTTCACCTACACACGAGGAAATTGGCTTGATTTTAACAATATTTGTCACTTTGAGCTTTCTTTATTAATTAGAAATTAAACTAACTTGATGTTTCCATATATGCATGGTGAAAATCACCATTATGGTCAACATTGAAAAGAGATACATAGTACATATCAATCTTGCTTTTTAGAAGAAACCGATATAATGTTTATTTTAGAAATTTGACGTAAGTGTTTACTATACTCATCACCATCGTTATCATCATCATTACAACCCTTCACAAGTCCACTGCTAAACATAGGCTTCCCCTAACGAATGTCACAAAGCACAGCCCTAAGTAGCCTGCATCCATCGATTTCCTGCAAGTGTTACCAGGTCTTTACTCCATCTAATGGGGGGACGCCCTACACTTCGCCTGCCGGTATGAGGCCGCCACTCGAGAACCTGTTGTCCCATCGGTTGTCGGTTTTTCGAGCTATATCGTCGGCCCATTGCCACTTCAGCGTACTAATCTGTTGGGCTATGTAGTCAACAACTTGGCGTGACAGTCAACTTCGCACCGCTGAAAGGACTGTAAGCACCACCAAATTTCGACGGAATCAAAGGCTTTCTCATAGTCCACATACGCAAGCCAAAGTGACAGATTGTACTCTTCTGTCTTCTGTACAATTTGCCTAATAAAATTTTGCCCGTTTGGGGAGGCTTACTATGCTGTGTATATCAAAATTACGTCGCATATAATTTAGTAAGCACTTATGATCAGCACTGTCAACAGAAAAGAACATAGTATTAACCACAATTTTTTCAATCAAACAATGGCAACATTGAAAAAAGATCAAACATTTTGTTCTCACCGCTACGATCCTGTCCCCTGGTTGTATTCTGCCGTCACTGAGTGCGGGTTCCCGCACTAAGGCTCGGACGTAATGGCCCAAAGCACTGTGATCCTCCTTGCGTAATGTGAACCCGAGTGATCCGTTCACCTTCGTCATGACTATGTCGAATTCCTGCGATTTCGTATGTACATTGTTTAAAATACATCTTTTAAAAAACATATGAGTGTTGTTACGAACAACACGTTCGTAATTACGTTGTTGTAATTACGAACGTGTTGAAATAATATAATAATTAATTATATTAAATTAATAATTCTATTAAATTAATAATTATATTAAAATGATAAGCATTACTTGAACAAGATTTTTGCACCAATGTGTTTCTTTGATACTGGCAAAATATTGATGCTGAGGACTGTTTCGAGTAACAAATGAAGTTAAGAACAAATTGCTGCTTATAATAATATACTTGATCCAAGTCACATAAACTTTTGTACCAAGCATATGTAACTTGGATCAAGTATATCATTCGAATTTAAAATATAGTAGAGTAGAAGATTGGTGGCGCAGTATTTTAAAAAAGACAATGACACACTGTTACCCTATGTGTCGTTTTCTCTCCTTTCACTCGCTTTCTGTCAATAAATTACTTTATTTGTAATTCTAAAAAAAGTTCATTGTTGTAAACTAATGTAAAACTAAAAAATAAATTAAAGAACAACACAAAATAAAAACTTGATTTTAAGGCTTTAATTTAGTAATTCCTTCTACAGTAATATCAAAATCTATAGCAATAAGTACAAAGTATTTAATAAATATTATTTACTTTATATATATATATATATATATATATATATATATATATATATATATATATATATATATATATATATATAAATGTAAATACCGCAGTACAAATAAAATAATAAAGCCCATTCGTTGATTACAATAACACTTCGCAAAAACTAATTACAGAAATATACATTTGCGAAATTTCATCAGCTATGGAGAGCCGTAGTATCATGTTATTGCAAGCACGTTTTAATTAAAACGGATTATTCAACTTTTAACGGCTGATCCTCGAAAGCTATCGGATAATTTACTTACCACTGATCCATCATCCTGCGGTGCGTAAACAAAAAGCTTTATTAATTGGGAAAGGGTAATATTGCCCACAAAAGGCTCTTAAATTATAAGCTTTTGAACAGAGTAGCGATAACATTTTTAAACTAAATGGTTAAAGTGTGAACCATTTTACTGGAAGTGGGACATTCTATTTTAGTTCTTAAGAGTGACAACGCATCTACATTTTAATTCTTAATCGAGGATATGTCTATGTGCCACATTCATCCACATCCAATTACCATCAGGTAGACCGTGTACTCATTTGTCGTCCGAACAGGTTTAATAAAAACATAGATAAGTTTTCCATCGATAGACATCGACATCTATCCTCAATTAAGAATCAAAATGTAGTTGCCTTGTAACTCCTGAAATGTTAAATGGAATGCCTTGCAGTAAGAGCAGTGGTATTACTGAGTCTCCTTTCCCACAGCATTTCTTGTCACGCACTATACAAAAAGAGCAGCATAATGTTGCTATAGTTTAACGCTGATATTGTATGTGAGCGTGAATTCTCCACGCCATTCCATTCCCGGTCAAGCTGACTTATTCGTGCTGCAGCTATTATACGCAGCGTGACTCTTCATGTCAAAGAATGAAAATGAATGATCAACAAATTTCCTATTTACGTTTTATTCTTGGGCACAGGTCTCGGTGAACACACCGTGCTGGTCCAATATGCACTTCTTATGTCTTCGAAATATTTTTTTGAATTTCTCAGAAAAAGTTTGTAAATAATAAACCCTTTTCATACCTTCCTTGATTCTAACTGTAGATTCTTTACTAGTGTATGTTCTAGCATAAGTAATTGTGTAGTATTTTCACAGTTTATATTCCAAATATTAAGTACCAAAAATAAAGTAAAGTAAGTAATAGAAATATGTACATATAATTCTGAAATGACAACCACTATTGTGGAAATGGAATGTTATAAAAGAGACTGCATTGCGTGCTTATATAAGCATTTAGAAAGTTTTTTTTAAATCTAAAGACAAACATTTTTAAATAACTAACATTATTGATCTAAGGATAAGGTTATTAAGTAATCTACAAATATGTCAGACATTCAAACCATTAATCTAAGCTAGAGTAGTCGTTAGGCCTAGAGAGTGATTAACTGTATCGTTGGTAGAAAATACGACGTTAACAGCTAAATTACCCAACCTGTGACTGGCACTTGTATTCAATTATTTTTTATTATATTTTAAAGTAGCGGTATCTCAATAATTAAGCGCAAAGTTCCAAATATTTAACAGCTGGATTACAGTGTCGGCGGCGAAGAGAAACTTTATGAAGATATCTGTATAAAAATGTGAAGTTATCGCTTCCAAACAACTTATCGCTCCATAATCCTCTCAAGGAGGCCAGTGTTCAGCAATAATCAGCAACCTTGATTCGTATCCTAATCTTAACACGTAAGGGTTATTTGCTCTCAGGTACGGTAATATCAAGGCGCTTACGGAGCCAAAGAAGACAAGTAAAACGTATGCTTAAGTAAAGCTGTACAGGATTTTTTTTATTAATGTTCGATATAAGAAGTATTTTCATGTGTTTTATGTATTATTTTTTTACTCTGTACCATATTAATAAAGAGAGCTTGTATTCTTGGTGTCTGCCTGGATGATTTCATTTTCTTTGAAGGTATTAGGGCTTTCCTTTATTTAGAGGCATATATTTTTACGTGGTAGAGCCATGCTGCAGCTATATTAGTAGTATAGTTGTAGCACAAATGGGTCGGCTCGACCGGAGAAGGACCACGCTCTCACAGAATACCAGCGTCATGCTGCTGTTTCGTATGGCGAGTGTAGAGAACCGGAGACCATTTTTGCTGGAAAAGAGGCATTCTATCTTCGTCCTCACGGGTGACAACGCATCTGCATTTTGTTTCGCAAACGAAGATAAATGTAGATGTCTATGGGCCACAGCAACCACTTACCATCAGGTGGACTGGGTGCTCGTTTGTCACCCTATCCTATAAAAAAAATATGCTAAAGCAAAATGCTATAGTAAATACAGAACATAGTCTGAACTGAAAAATACACATACAGATCCTCCAAGTTATCATGTTCGTCTATATTAGATACAGTACATATTTATCTTCAAATTGTCATAGAATCACGCTTGAGGTATAAGCCTATTAAAAAAATAATCATTACAATTAGTTTAGAATAGACGAAGATACGAGTATCAGTTAACATATATACAAAGAAAACAGTCGAATTGAAAACCGTCCATTTTTCGGTTAAAAAATCGAAAGCAGTGTTAAGTCTAGTAAAATCCTAAAATTTTTGTTGTTATACAACTAAGGTGACCTGATGGTAAGTGAATGCTGTGATGCATACTGATTGACTGTTCCGATAAGGTATCAAAAATACAAATGCTCGTCATCTCTACAAACACAATACGATACAAAGTAGCAACATGCTGCTTTTTACGCTAATATTCGGTGCGTGCGTGGTCCTTCCTTGGTCGAGCCGATCTATTCGTGCAACATAACGACAACTTGACTTTACCAGAATGTATGTATGAGTCTTTATTCGTCAATAAAAGACGAATACCCAAAGCCTTTAACTTGTTTGGAAACTATTTATTGAAATTTTTTAAATCAGACATTGTTGTAGTGTATATTTATTTAAATTCAATAGTTCCTCCAAATTAAACTGGAACTTGGAATTTAATAAGTTAAGAATTTAAGAATAAAGTTAAGAAAGAAAAAAAATTATTTTAAACTAGCTGCTTTTAAGCTAGCTGACTTCGCCCGCGTGGAATTTACTAAGATTGTATTTTATGGGTTTTAATGTTTTTGCGCGGAACCTTAACTCCTTTTCTAAAATAAAAGTAGCCTAAGTTACTCCTTATAACATTAGCTATCTGCCAGTGAAAGTCCGGACAAAATCGGTCCAGCTAAAAAAATTTTTAAAAATTGTGTTTTTGTTATAAGTAACGTACGTATTTTCATATGCATTTAGTTGAGCGCTGTTATTTTGATATTACAAACACCCAATTTTATTTATTTGTATAGATTTTAAGTTTAAGAAAATAGTGCAATAAATTTACTGATAAGGAATTTTTGACGCGTATACGTGGATATTTAACTTAAATTGAATAAGTTATGTAATGAATAACTTTAATGAATAAGGAATATTTATAAATAGAATTTCTGTAGTTTTAAGGAAAATATACTTAAATATTGTAAAATTAACATACGCCTAAACTAATAATATTATGTTAGTGTCAAATACACTAACAAATACAAAAACCAGCGTGAAGTAGAGGTTTACCTCTGCGTTTCGCTTGGTGAGTGCAGGTGGCCGGAGGCCCTTTTTACTGGAAATGAGGCATTCCATCTTAGTCCTCACGGGTGACAACGCATCTACATTTTGATTTGTAATAGAGGATAGATGTAGATGTCTATGGGCCGCAGCAACCACTTACCATCAGGTGGACTGTGTGCTCGTTTGTCACCCTTATCCTATAAAAAAAAAACAACATTTTATCAGTATTTTGTACAATTTTTTAATAAAAAAGAAATGAATATGGCATGAATGTTCACCAAACGCGCAGGTATTTTAGCAATTCCGACAATTTTTTCTGCCAAGGATTGAATTTCTAAATACAGTCTTAATGATTACAGTTTGCTTCGTCGGAACTGAGCGAACATTGCTTTTAATAGGTTTGTACATTAAAGTACTAAAAGTTAAACTAAAAGCGGAGAAATGGTAATGTGATGCATTAATGAGATTAATACAAAACTTTTTAGCCGAATAAAATTTCGAACGATAAAATACAACAGACTGTTTTGCTCAATTTACATGTTTTGGTTTATTTTTTTATAAGTATAACGCTACATTGATGACGACGTAAAAGTCCAAAGTAAAATTTCCGCCCTAAAGTTTTATATTGCATTATAAGGGGCATATCAAAAGAAGTTAGATGCTCTTTATTCATATACATTGGGAAGTAATATATCATCGTAAAGATTGAATATTTACTGCTAAATTTGAAACACAAAGACTTATGATTTCAAACATTTTTATTTAGAAAATGCTTTTTTCGGAAAAATCTGGCGGGAATTTGTTCGCCGTAATGGATCTAAGCCGACGTGATATTCGCCCTATGATTTACTATGACTATAAAAAAAGATTTAAAGCCCCAAGAATATTTTGAACTTTTGGCTGCTAATTTTGGTGGGTTTGCTTGTATACTGCTTTTTTTATAAAACTTAAGTTACAAGCGAACTTACAATGCACTTGATGTTAAATTGTTACTACAGTCCATGGACACCTGCAGCACTTCAAACAAATAAGACTACTGATGCGTTGTCACCCTAGCACTGCTATTTGCCGGCAGAAATAGGTGAGAGGTTGGCAACTATCTATTCTACTAGGCAGAAAAATAAACCTATCACGTAGAGCGCTTACTTTAGTGAATCGCCGTAACTGAAAAACTTAGTTACTAAATAAAAAATTAATATTACTACATATTCCATTCACAAGAGCCGTGGTAGCTCAGCGTTCGCTGTAAATTTCACAGTACCTATACGAGTAACTCGGGTTCGAGCACCGCCGGCACCAATGAAATTGTTAATTGCAATTTTAAGTGCTGGTTTCCTCGGCGGAGAAGGAAAACATCGTTAGAAAATCTTCATATCTGAGAAATAAGAAAAAAATATTTCCATGATATGTGAAGTCCGACAACACGCATTGGGGCAGCGCGGTGTACATTTCCTTCATAAAACCCTCTCAGAAATGAAAGGAGGCCTGTGCCCAGCAGTGGTACGTATGTAGGCTGTAACTTTACTTTTTCTTTACTTTTCCATATTAGGAATTAATTAGAGCGCTTTCGACCAATGAATGATTCCTGCACAAACTTTAAGCTTGCTGTTTAATTTCTTAGCGTTTTTATTACGCTTGCAAAAAGGCTTTTCATTAACAGTTTCTTACCCCGTATTCAATGTCGTAGACTGGTAGAGGCTTATCAAGGTCTGGTAGGTGTAAGTCCCGTCTATCAGTTTCCGGGCTCGCTTCCCGCCGTCCTCGGCCTTCTGATGACGATGTTGTCGCACTACTGGTGGTTTGAGATAGTCTGGGCAATAGAGAAAATATTTAATAATATAATAAATTTAAAAAAAAAATCGTGACTATAATAATATTTTTTATTTATATCTATTTTAATTTTATTTTTAATTGCAATTATTAATCTAATATTTATCTAAAATTTTCCACGTCTCTAATTTTGAAGAATGTACAATCCAAGTCGCAGGAATCAAATTTAAGCATTATATATGATATATCTCTCATCTCACGGATTAACAACATAAATTCCAAAATCTTATACAATAAGTCTCCGAGTAAATCTTCACCTCCGTTATTAACCAAAAATTATCATACATTTTTATCAAAATGTTACCAATATTTGAAAAGTTTTTATTACTAGTCTGAAAATATATTACTCTTAAATAGAACTACTTAAAATATTGTAGTTGTACCATTTAAAAAAAATACTAGTAATGCTATAAACATTAGTAATATTCCCTTCAACCACTACTGGTAAGCTGAAAATGTTTGTGTTAGGAGTTGTTTACGACAACAGTCGAATGGCGGATTCGAACTCACAACCTTTTGAGTATGCGGTCCGCACCGTGCCATTGGGGTACGAAAAATACCCAGACTGGCGACGGGTGGGGCGTCAAAGGTACGAGACGTTTGATACTGCGATCGCTGTACGTCATCTGAATATGTCTGGTACGTAACAACGGGAAAGACTCAAGCCCCCAGCAGTGGAATCTTACAGTCTGATGAAGATGTTGTTTTTTAAAATAAACATATTTAAATACTAGCTCTTTTAAATAAAACTAATTTTACGAATTTTATCGCGTATATTAACTTATTTTATATTCCCGACGTTTCGGGTGCTTTGCAGCACCCGTGGTCACGGGGGACTGAGGTGTTTGACGTCCTGATGTCATAGTTAGCCCGGCTACCTTCAGTTTTTTAAATTTTTTTTTTTATTCGATTTACGCAGAATGAGCTTACAGTATCTTGAAGTTTAGCAGTGGTATACTTGGGTTTGGATTTGATTTTATTAATTATGGGATCCCAAGCAGATGGCAGCGCCCATCCATCTTCTCTATTGAAATTAGGATGTTTTATAATTTCAATAGCCTCGCGAATCATCCTTGGGAGGAATCGGTGTTCATTTGCGAGGATTTGTGGTCTATCAAATCTAATGTAATGGCGGGGACGATCTTGAACATGTTCACAAACTGCAGACTTCCCGATACGTCGGTGCTTCACGTCAGCTATATGTTCTTTAACTCGAGTTTTTATAGATCTTTTTGTTTGTCCTATGTACGAGAGACCACATTCACAATCCAACTTGTACACTCCTGCATCTTGTAGAGGGATATGACACTTGACGGATGGTAAAAATTGACCAATCTTCTTCAGCGACTTAAGTATGTTTTAATGGAAGCTCGCTTCAAGATGTAGCCAACCTTGTCTGTGACTCCTCTGACATAGGGTAGTACAGCAGGCACACGCTCGACTGTGGCTGGCTTCACTCGGTCACTGTGACGTAGGCGCGAGACCCGAAGCTTGTTGTCTTGCACTACTACTACTACTACTACTAGCTCTTACCCGCGATTCGTTCGCGTAGAACTTAAACAAAAACCTGCATACGCGCTATGACTGTTACACTACTACGTACTAGACGCGCGTGCGTGCGTGAGCACTGGCGGCTCGTCACGTACAGAGAGAAACTGCTCTAAACCGGCTCGGCCAGTGCTCAAATTCAGGGTTATGTAAAGAATAATAAGTGTCAAATTTTATTTTTCAAAGAAATATTATTCGTATCAAATGAAATATAAAAAAGTTTAAATATGGTTTACTGTACTGTTTGTATGAACAATAATAGAACAAATAATAATATATCATTTTTAAATATCCCAAAGACTACACTAGGTAATTAGCAACTAAACTATAAATTATTATTTTTAATGTAGCAGATAGATACCTCATACATATACCTTAACATTGAAAGAAAACGTAAAATTACCTAATTACCTATAAGTGATTGAATAGTTATTTTTATAATGTTTATAATTGAATAATTACGTTTATAAATTAAAAACATAGGTTCATGTTTTTAATTATAATTTCAGACGACAAGAGTGGTAAAAAGCTGTCGGACGAGAAGATCTCCTTTTAAAACTTTTTGATTATAAAAAAAAGCCAACAACATATTATAATCTGTGAGGATCACTTTGAAAAATCATGTATTAAGTTTTCTAAAAAAAGAACTGTAAAGTATTTATATGGAAATACTTTTCCAACACTCAAGCCAACAAACGACTGTGCATATTCGAATTCTATCCAATATGAGAATATTGTAAATATTGGTATTGAAATATTATAAAACGCGGGCAAGATTGTATATTTATTATGTGCCATGCGAGTGTTTTTTCGATAGATTATTAGAAAAATTGTACATAAAATTATAATTTACCATTTAATTAATAGGCACAACAAATTGTTGAAGAACAAAAATTATAAAAATTAAATATTTAGAAAAAGTAGTTTAAAAAAATATTATATATTATGTAATAAAAGCTGATAAACGTTCTATTTATTTAATTTTATCCTCCTGTGCCAACCCTACCAAAATAGGTAAAAATTTTGACAGCTCCTTAGAAGCTTTGCCTCGGTACAGTTTCTTTACTCATGTGGCCAAACTATTTACTTTGTCAGTTTTTCTATTTCACAAAAAAATAATTATGTTAGTCGTAGGACTGCACGTCAGAAGTGAAAACTTCTTTAGCTTCACAAACTTGTACAAACATTATTTCTGGGTTGTTAAGAAATATTTTTGAAGTGTAATGTATCTGGGCGTGATGAAGAACCGAGTACAATCCGAAACGTGGCCAACTTGCCTAAAGAAGTTTCCACTTCGAAAATTATACCTGTTTTTACAATAAAATATAGCTCATATCACTACTGTGACATTGCTCTCTATCTGTTTGTAAAGTTTCATCACAATTAGTACGTGGTAGAGCCATGCTGCAGCTGCATTAGTAGTATAGTTGTAGCACGAATGGGTAGGCTCGACCGGGGAAGGACCACGCTCTCACAGAATACCAGCGTAAAATAGCAGCTTAATGCTGCTGTGTTTCGTATGGTGAGTTTAGAGAACCGGAGACCCTTTTTACTGGAAATGAGGCATTCCATCTTAGTCCTCACTGTTGACAACGGATCTGCATTTTGATTTGCAATCGATGATAGATGTAGATGTCTATGGGCTGCAGCAACCACTTACCATCAGGTGGACTGTGTGCTCGTTTGTCACTCTTATCCTATAAAAAAAGAAAAAAAAAACAATTGGTTGAGCTATTTTGAAGATTAGTCCCGACAGACAGACCAAAACTTTAAAATATTAAAAACGGTTATTCATATTAAAAACCCCCTGAACCAAGTCTAATAATAATATTAGCCATCTTTTTCAATAATGCAACAAAAGTGAAATCTAAGCAAATGCAATATTTAGTAATATACGACGTTGTACTCGTTACGTAATAATATTATAGTACTAACATGCATCAGACAGTTAATATTTTCGAGTACTGCAGGCTGACAGGACAAGCGCGCTACAGGTTTATGGGCACTCCAAAGTTAATAACGGTATATTGCCAACGTTGCAATGTCAACTAAAGCTGAAGAGGTCCAGAGCACGACCGCAGTATGTGTGCCCAGTGGCAAAATTAATTAACGCGTTGTTACTATATAGATAGAAGAGCCGTGGTAGCTCAAGAGTTAGGCGCCGTTTGCAAATTTCACAGTACTCGAGCAACTCGGGTTCGATCTCCTTGCACAAATGAAATTGTTAATTGCCATTTTAAGTGTTTATTTACTACGTGCTCGGCGGTAAAGTAAAACTACGTGAGGAAACCGGCATGTTTGAGAAATAAGAAAAATTAAATATTTCTAAGACATGTGAAGTTCGCCAAGAAGTTGGCAACTATCTATTTAACTAGGCAGAAAAAGAAACCTATCACCTAGAGCGTAGATGCACAGACCGCGGCCCGCCGGACGAATACTGTTGGCCCGCCGACAGCAAAAATAATACTCTCGTATATTCGAAAAATATTGAATTATATTCCAGAAAAAAACCAAAAAACATATGTTCGAAAAGTAATTTGAATCTCGCGCGAGCGCTCTTAAGTGCGCTTATCGGTGCGCCGTGCATGCGTCGGTAACAGCGGTCGGTAATGTTCGTGCTGATTTCGGTTAAATTCGTTTTCTTGAGGAACCGCCGCGTCCGGCGGCGCGGCGACGACGGCAGCGCGGTGCCGGCTTAGCTTAGTTTTCCACTCTATACGCGCGGTATAAAAGCCACGCTAACCGCAGCGACCGACAGTTCGGTTTTAATTTGAGTGAAGTGTCAATAGTTCTAGTGTAGATTTTAACTCGACTCGCCGGTGTCATATATTTTGATCCACATTCAACGTAGATTTCCCGTCAAGTGCCGTATATAATTGTGTTGTGAAATCGTAAGTAAAACTCTGCTATTAATAAGTGTTTCCCTACCTATTTAATCAATTATTTTTGGTAATTTAAAAAAGGATAGGTAATTTAAGTAGGTACTGTACTTGTTTTTAGGTGCTGTGTTAATCCTAGCCAGGATTAGAACGCAACATGGACAAGCCAGGACCTAGTAAAAAACGTAAGGTTAAAGATGAAAATCGGCAGTTTCAAGAAATTTGGACTGAGAAATACTTTTTTGTATGGTCGCATAACAAAGTCAAATTTGCAAGAATTCTGTTGCGATTGCAAAGGAATTTAATGTAAAAAGGCACTATGAAACGCAGCATCGTACTTTTACCAAGTTTACAGGCGAATTAAGAAAGCAAAAAATGTTGTCTTTAAAACGGGAGCTTATTGGTCAGCAAGCTATGTTTACAAAACCCATTCAAGATTCAGAAACAGCTACAGAAGTTAGTCATGAAATTTCTCGAATGATAGCAAAGCGAAGTCGCCCCTTCAATGATGGGGATTTTGTAAAAGAATGCATAGAAATTGCCGCTGAGAAAATGTGTCCAGAAGCAGCAAAAAAGTTTGAGAAAATTCAACTAAATCGTATGACTATCCAAAGACGAATTATGTCTTTGTCAGGTAATCGTCATCATCATCATTACAGCCCTTCACAAGTCCACTGCTGAACATAGGCCTCCCCCAAAGAATGCCACAAAGCACGGTCCTGAGCCACCTGCATCCATCGACTTCCTGCATATCTTACCAGGTCGTCACTCCATCTAGTGGGGGGACGCCCTACACATCGCCTGCCGGTACGACACTGCCACTCGAGAACCTATTTTCTCCATCGGTTGTTTGTTCTTCGAGCTATATGACCGGCCCATTGCCACTTCAGCTTACTAATCCGTTAGGCTATGTCGGTCAACTTGGTTCTACTGCGGATATCCTCATTTCTGAGTTTATCAAGCAGAGAAACTCCGAGCATAGCCCTCTCCATAGCTCGCTGAGCGACCTTGAGCTTCCTCATCCGGCCAGCAGTGAAGGACCACGTCTCAGTTCCGTATGTCATCACTGGCAACACGCACTGGGTGTACGGTCTCGTTTTCAAGTTTTGAGGTATACCTGACGAGAAGATGTGCCGTAATTTCCCGAACGCTGCCCAACCGAGTTGAATCCATCGATTGACCTCTCGGTCGAAGTTGGACTTACCTAGTCAGACTATCTGTCCCAGGTAAACATACTCGTCAACAACTTCGAGCTTAGTGTTCCCAACAACTACCGGCATAGGTGTGAAATGGACATTAAACATGATCTTTGTTTTGTCCATGTTCATCTTAAGACCTATCCGTTGGGAAACACTATTGAGGTCATTGAGCATAGTGCTTAGGTCCTCCAGCGATTCTGCCATAAGGACTATATCGTCGGCAAATCGAAGGTGAGTGATGTACTCGCCATTGATGTTGATAACGTATCCTTTCCAGTCCAGAAGTTTGAAAACATCTTCCAATGCAGCGGTAAAGAGTTTCGGGGATATGACGTCACCCTGTCTTACACCTCTCTGCAATTGGATAGGTTTCGTACTCTCGTTCTGTACTCGGATAGCTATCGTAGCCCTACTGTACAAGCACTTCAACACTTCGATATACCGACAGTCAACTTGGCACCGCTGAAGGGACTGCAGCACCGCCCAAATTTCGACGGAATCAAAGGCTTTCTCATAGTCCACATACGCCAGACATAGTGGCAAATTGTACTCCTCGGGCTTCTGTACAATTTGCCGAAGGGTATGTACGTGGTCTATGGTGCTAAAGCCTTTTCGGAAACCGGCTTGTTCGGGAGGCTGGAAGTCGTCAAGTCTGCGCGCGAGACGATTCGTAATGACTCTCGAAAACAGCACGTAGACGCGGCTCAGAAGGGAAATCGGTCTGTAGTTCTTCAAGAGAGCGTTGTCACCTTTCTTGAAGAACAAGACCACCGCACTTCTGCTCCACGCCTCCGGTGTAATGCCACCATGTAGGATAGAATTAAAGAGCTTCTGAAGGACTTCAAGTACCGGTTTTCCACCCGCTTTCAGAAGCTCCGCTGTAATTCCATCCTCGCCTGGGGCCTTGCCGTTTTTAAGGTGCTGGAGAGCCATTCTAATCTCGCTCAGACTGACGTCCGGGATATCATCGGAATAATGTCGGATAAGACTCGCTCTTGGATCGTTACTCACACTTGCGTGCGGCTCCAACGATGACGTGTACAGCTGCCCATAGAACCTCTCAATCTCACTCAAAATCTCAGGTGCCCCGGAAACGATGATGCCACATTCGGTCTTCAGCTTTGACAGTTGGCTCTTTCTGGCAGACAGATCTCTGGCAAAGACTTTGGAGCCTTGGTTCCGCTCGATCGCTTCTTCAATACGAGCTGTATTGAAGTTGCGTAAGTCCCGCCGCATGCATTTGGCTGTCTGTTCAGTTGCCTGTATGCTGTCAAATCTGTTGACGAATGTAGCTTCATCTCCCGTCTAACAGCCATGAGATTAAGAGTGTGATCGGAGAGTTTTTGTGATCTTCTGCGGCGGGTCTTGCAGAACTTAGCTCCTACCGCATGGACAGTTTCCACGAGCTTGTCATTCAAATCGTCCACTTCATTGCAGTCTTCTAGGTACTGAAAACGGTTTTGTAACTCGAGCTGAAAGGTTTCGGGACTTTGGATAAGAGCACGAGGGGGACGGAGCGTTGACTTCATTAGACGAGACCTCTCCAACTTAACGTTTAGGTTCAGTGTGCCTCTAACCATTCGGTGATCGCTGCCGGTTTTCACCCTCGCGATCACTGAGACATCACTGAACAGTTGTCGTCTGGTCGTCATAATGAAGTCAATCTCATTTTTTGTCGAATCGTCGGGGCTCGACCAGGTCCACTTCCTGTGGGGCCGCTTCTGGAAGAAAGAGTTCATCATAAAGAGTCCCTCTTTCTCCATGAAGTCGGCCAGCTGCTGGCCTCTTGGGTTCCGTTGCCCTATTCCAAATTTCCCCACTTTCAGCTCACCGTTCTCTCTTGTGCCTAGTTTTGCATTGAAGTCTCCCATTAACACCGTATATTGGGTTTTGGAGGAATGCATGGCTCTAGAGATATCCTCATACATTTCCTCCACCTCCTGATCGGGGTGTGCCGAGGTTGGTGCGTAAACCTGTATGACCTTCAGCGAATACCGTTTGGTGATTCTGAGTATAAGGTACGCAACCCTCGTCGACACACTCTCAATCTTTACAACGTTGTTAACGAGAGACTTTTGGACGATAAATCCGACACCTCCTTGGGACAGATGGTCGCCCTCCCGGTAATAGAGCAAGTTGCCGGATTCGAGGATTACCGTGTCCTCCCCCTCTCTTCGGACTTCGGATAATCCTATAATATGCCAGCGTAACTTGTCTATCTTTTCTTCCAGCTCCACAATCTTCTCGTCAGTCCTCAGCGTGCGTGCGTTGTATGTTGCCAGGTCGAGTCGTCGTAGGTGGCAACTGAACCTCCACCAGAGATTCTTAGCACCCCCTGCCCCGCCGTTACCATGGTCGCCACAGTAGCCAGGAATAGCGGGGCCGCCGGGGATTGGGGGCCGTCTCTTCGTAACTTTCATCATGGGTAATCAATGTACTTTTGGATGAGTGTTCAAAAACTGATTTGGACTGACGGTGCTCCTTCGATGATTGGTGTCAATTCTGGGCTAGTTACTTTGCTGAAAAAGCATCTGCAAGAAAAAAACATAAACGCTGAAGATCTCATGCAGTTTCACTGCATTATACACCAAGAAGCCCTCTGTTCTAAATAAATTGAATTTCAAAATGTCATGAAAGTGGTTGTTTCGACTGTAAGTTTCATAAAATCACGAGGACTCAATCACAGGCAATTCAAACAATTCCTTGATGACATCGAAGGTGAATATGGAGATTTACTGTATTATACAGAAGTAAGGTGGCTAAGTCGTGGATTGACACTGGAACGATTTCTAAATTTAATAGAAGAAATTGGAATATTTCTGGCGGAAAAGCAAAGGGATGTCCCGGAACTTAAAAATCCTGATTGGTTGTGAGATTTGACTTTTTTAGTTGATATTACAAATCATTTGAATGTCTTGAACACACGGCTTCAAGGCAAAAATCAACTGATATCCCCGCTCTACGCTCATGTTTCATCCTTTCAATGCAAGCTGACACTTTTCAGATCGCAATTGAATTCTGGAAATTACAATCATTTTCCGAATTATAAGAAAATGGCTGAAAAATTCAATAAAACTGCGATTAATTTCAGTTATGTAGAAAAGCTAGATATTTAGATTCAATCTTTTCAAGACAGATTTTTCGGAGTTTAAAAAAGTGAAACCTCTGTTGGACATATTCAGCAATCCTTTCACGATTTTAGTTGAAAATGCGCCAGAGTCAATGCAGTTAGAAATTATCGACATTCAAAACGACCAAGATTTACGCAACAAATTCAACGAAGGAGACTTGCTGAACTTTTACCGCTGCATTGATAAAAATACGTACAAAGAGTTGCGCATAAATGCTCTGAAATGTGCCAGCTTATTTGGTTCTACCTATATATGTGAACAAACTTTTTCAATACTAAATAATAATAAAACAAAAATTCGAAACGTAAAAAGACAAGTAAATTTAAGCCAAATATAAAAAAAAGATTGTAAGCACTATGCAGTGCCACGCTTCAAATTAATAAATTCTTTTTCAATTTTAATACATTATTATCAATTCTTTATTGTCTTTAATTACCTATACTTCTGGCGGCCCGCCATCAATTCATAATTTGCCCGAGTGGCCCCTAGTCTGAATAAGTCTGTGCATCACTGACCTAGAGCGCTTACTTTAGTGAATCGCCGTAACTAAAATACTTAGTTACTAAATAAAACATAAAAAAAAATTACTACATATTTCATTCACAAGAGCCGTGGTACTCGGGTTCGATCCCCGCCGGCACCAATGAAATTGTTAATTGCAACTTTAAGTGCTGCTTTACCACGTGCTTGGCGGTGAAGAAAAACATCGTGAGGAAACCTTCATGTCTAAGAAATAAGAAAAAAATATTTCCAAGACATGTGAAATCCGACAAAACGCAATGGGTCAGCGCAGCGGACATTTACTTGCCCTAAAACCCTCTCAGAAATTAGAGCAGGTCAGTGCCCAGCTGTGGGAGGTATAAATACTGTAACTTTAACTATACAGATATAAGAACAATGAAAACAGTGCTTATATCATTGGGGCAAGTTGAAGATTTAAATTAATGAAAATTTACTCAGTGGAGGGGCTCCCTTTACCTAAAAGTTTGTTTGTCCGTACACGGATAAAAATATTTTTAATCAAAAGAAGGTAAGGTTCATCTCTATATACAAGGTTATTTTGAAATAACCGGCGAAATTTGCAGAGAAGGTTCAGAATAAGTAATATAGGCAAATTGTGAAGAAAAATTAATTAAAAAAAATTCAAACATTCTGTCCTTTTTATCCTGTAAATTCAAAATGCGTGGTATGTCGTGCTGATTTTACTGCACACGCACACATTGGTAAGGGTCGATCGCTAGGAAAAAACGTTGGTCATAAATCACATTCAATTTGGGATAATTTCAAATAAAAGTAGAAGCATTATTTACTCGTAGTTCCAGGTAGTCTCGCTAAAAATCAAAGACGGCTTGACCGTTATTGATGATTTTTTTATGTGTATAGCTGGTACCCGGTGCACTGCTGCCGCAGATGAAATATTTGTGGAAATGTCACCAGATGAATAAGATCGGTTAGAAAAATCCAATATTTTATTTTGTTATTCGAAAGTTTTTTGGGATCGTTTCCTAGCGCGTGCAGTATAACTTTATTTATATAATAATTTCATGCTTATGTATTGATATTTCTTACCGGGCGTGTAAGGGATGACAGTTGAGCGGATCCAGCGGTGGCAGATGAGGTGGATGAGGCGTTCGGGCGGGCGGCGTGGGCGGATCGGGCGGCGTGATGCTCTCCAAGGCGTCGCTAGGCGGCCGACACACTCGCAGTTCTACACGCGTGGATGCCGTGCGTAACACCTCCAAAGCTTCCTAAGAGAAAAAGAAAAAATCTTGCTTATATTCCTTCTTAACTGTCCGATAAGAACTCGGAGTATACTCGTCACTACATTTAGTCAAACTTAAAAATAATGTCAATAATTAATTTTGCATTGTGAAATAACGTTTTCTACCCGTTACTGAAGTTTCATCACAACTGTTTGTTCACGTCTTAATAACTTGCAAATAAACTTAAAAAAGTCAGGTATTTTCATGTTACATATAGACACGTCAATCTCATTTCTATATGCCTATATGTTCTGGACCAAGTGATTAAATCAGTATTAATTAAATAGCATGATTTGACTTGACATTATTCATATTGCTCGCGCATTATAAATAGTGCCCTGATTAATCACTTAGTCTAAAACATATATATTATGTATAAATGTATAGATGCAAATACGCATTTTAAGCGCACATAGTTTTAACATTTTTTTAATCAGCCCGCCAAGAATGGAGATGCACGTGGTAGAGCAACGCTACAGATATATTATCTAGTTTGAGGGTCTTAAATTGTAGTTTATTTTTTAAACAAATTTTTAACATGATTATTGATGTTAATTTTTCAGGTCGAAATTTCCAGAACGGTAGCGGGCAAACCAATAACAGGTGATGCGTTTGTTTGTAGTATTCGCTTCGTAAACCTCGTTGATGTTGCGTTCCGCTTGTGCGTTGCTGCCACGACGGTACTCATATTCCATAATTTCTCGAATTTTTAACGTATCCATGATGAAGAAAGATTCAAATGCGATGAAAATATAACGCTAATCAATAAACAAATGTCTAATTTGGCAAAAAAAAAAAACTATTTTTTTTAAATAAAATAATTTGAAATTAGAATTCTTAGCCAAACATACATTAAATTGATTTGAAATAGCTAGTAGTACTGTACAAGGGCATTTTCATAGGTAAACCTATTAAAATAAATCTTGAAAAACAAAGGAACTACCAACTCAAAATAATATTACGTGTTTAGTAAACTCAGTGAACATGACTAAAGCTTTATTAATATTATTTGATATTATGATAAATGTTGTTAAACTTTGTGATGCGAAACGTAAGGCAAATTCAGCCGGCTGTTAGACAATTGTACTCGATGAAGTTGGATTGGCGTAAGTAACAATTTATCAAAGTTTTCTTTCTCGTTTTCACAACAATCAACACCACAAAATGTGTTAATGATTAATATTTTTAAAGTATTTTTAGTCCCTGACTGTAATTACTATCTCCAACATACGCCCATGCAGTCTAATAAACATTTTCCATATAATCTTCGTATATGTATGATATGTTGCAAGTGCCACACTGAGCCTGCTCAGCATTGAAAACTCAACATGCAACCCGTCATCGGGATTTTTAGTCTTATTCGCCTATCTGTCGGATATCAAGGGATTTTTCTGACACATTATCCCTTAATTGATTTCTACAACCCCCACAAGATACGATGGATAGATTTAATCTTGTGGTACCTATTAAATAGCAATGCCTGAACATTGAGTTCTAATGTACTATGTACATTAGTACATTATAACTCAATGTACCTGAATAATGGTATCCCTAAGGACCATTAAATTTCGATCTAAAAGTAATATTTAAAATGTAAAATGATTTATGACAGCGAAGCAAAGCGTTATTACAATGTAACGTATACGATACGTTCATTTCGTATTGTATAATTTTTAATGAATACGATCGTTGGATTAAAAAAGTTTATTACTTTACTATACATAAAGGAATTAGTTGGTAAATACCACGAATCAGGTTACCGCTGTATCACGCTACAGTTACTATACAACACTGTAAATAAAGCTATATTCGAATTAATTTGTTGCAGTCAATTTGCAATTTACTAAACCACCGTGGTAGGAAATAATACGATCCGTGATCCGACACTTCGTATTTCGATTTTCGTAATAAGCCTTCTGTGCCTATAATGTGCAGCGAAGGTGACACCATGCGGCGAAGGTGAAGGGAACTCCATGGGGTTTTAGTGGGTGCGAGTCCGACATAACCCGTTACTTAGCAGTGGAACATACTTACAAGACTGTTACGTCGGTATCTTTACTCATGTGCGGTTACTTTACTTTTCCTTTTATGTTACTCGTATCGATTGCTATGATATGGTCGCATCAATAATGTGTGACCTTTCATTAACACGAAACATATCCATAAAATGAAATATTTAAAATTAAAAATATCCTTTTTCTATAAATACACACCGAGATATAGAATTAAATTTACACGTTTCCCACTACCTCGCAGCGGGAGTCAGCAACCGACCGCTTTAACTGATATTACGCAACACGCAATTTAATAAAATGGCGCCACAGATTGTACGCAATTCGATTATAAACACAGGTCAAAGGAACCAAGAGACAAGCGTAATGAAGAAAAATAAACGAACAATTGAATTTCGCCGTAGCAACATTCTTCGTTAGCTGTTGTCGGTTAATAATAGGGTTGACAAATTTTGATATTTGTTGCTTAATTTTCATACGTAAAACTCCTTAGCACATACAGGATAGTAAAATGTTTGTGATTAAATTAGGCAACAATAAGTCTTTTTATAGAATAGGAGGCAAACGGGCATCGGCTTACCTGATACACTTGTAGGTGATCACTGCTACCCGTGAACATTTGCAACACCAGAGGGGGTTGCAGGTGCGTAATTTATATTTTAGCAAGGCTCTTTTCTGATTTCATTTCTCATTTTTAAACTGTTTAACTAATATCTAATAGTATAAGAAGAAAGGCAATGAATTTACTGGTTGTAGTTGTCGATAATTAAAATTCACATTTCAATTTTAGCTGTTAGCTACGTTACTTACGTTTGTTTTAGATATTCAAATAACGTAAACGTTCTTTTAAAAATTTACGATGGCTTAAATATCTTTCATTCAAGTTTTAGTAAAAAAAAATTGTGCTTATACAAGCAAATCGCTTAAGACCCAACTTTACAAAATTTACAATATCCTGCAACACTTTCAATGTTGTAGAATATAAAATGTTCAGCATAACAGTAATCCTCCACGTAACAGAGCAATTGCCCGTGAGCCATAAAACAGTCCCGGCGATGTTTTACTGCGGACCTAATGCTCCCAGGGAACACAACGTGGCAATTTAACGATCAGATATCAACCGTCTCGTGTTCGGTGTTCGCGTGCCGCTGAAATAAGATTAACACTAATCCTGTCTAATTGTACTATTGCTCAATTTATTCCTATTGAAGCGTGAAACTATTGCAATCAGTAATATTATGTCCTAATTTAGGGAGGTATCGATACAGAAGTAATGATTTATACTTAATTTACTGTAGGTAAGTTGTCGTCTTAAGATAATACAACACCCAAATAATTCGTATTGTTTACAAGGCGACCATGGCAAAGACCAAAAAGATGCCTTTCGATAGAATGCAGTATAATATTCTAGAAGTAAAATATACGGACGCGGGTGAGTAGCGTTATAGATACGGAACGTATAGTTTTGCGCATCTCTAATCTGCCTGCCGAGTTCACACTCGGTTCATACTCGAAGGAAGTTTGGTCATACCTACCTTCAACCGTAGTGTCAACTGAGATAGAATGCTTCGTTACCAGTTAAACGAGCCATCGGTTCTCTACACTCACCATACGAAACACAGCAGCTGTCGTTTTACACTGGTATTATATGTGTGCGTGGTATTTGACCAGTCGAACCGACCCTGCTTGCTGCTATCATAATATTGCTTCAGCGTGCATTGATTTTCTATTCTATAATTGTGATAACATAACATAAAACATAAACACTCACGCCTGTCACCTAGAGGGGTAGGCAGAGACTACGGACGTCCATTTGGCGCGATCCTGACTAATTGTGATAAGTAACCAACATACAGAGTCATGAGTTCTGTGTACATTATTAAGGGTGCTTTTCCACTAGAGATGTGCTGTGCTACGTTGCTATGGATGCGTTTGATATCCACCAATCATATTCATTGGTCCATATAGCTTAGTACTGGTGGAAACAGGTTCAACTAAGCTATGTTTTTTATATAGATAGATGCGTGCTCTGGATGCGTGCTATGGATGGTCGCGAGTGGTGTAGCTATGTGCAGAGCAGAGCTCCCCGTGCCTTCCCTACTGTCGAGACATCAGCTCGAGCTGAGCATCTTCCTCGCACAGCTACAACGCGGCGGTGCATCTTCATAGCACTTATTAGTTGCCCCGCTATATAGCTTACCAGCGATTTTTTCGGACCGATACGACTTAGGGACCTTCAAGAAAAGAGCCTACACCTTTTTAAAAGGCAGGCAACGCATCTGCAATTCCCCTGGTGTTGCGGTTGTTCATGGGCGGCGGTAGTCACTTACCATCAGGTGAGCCGCATGCTCGTTTGCCCCCTCTCCTATATAAAAAAAAAGCTTAACATCAGTGGAAACGGTCACATAGTTTCACATCCTTACAGCATAACTGCATAGCACATCTCTGGTGGAAAAGTACCCTAAATATGTTGTATGGAATAAACGTTTCATCGGTCACGGGTAAGTTAAGACTAGCGAGGTTAGGTTATTAGGTCGTATAGACCACTATTATGTAATATGCATAAGCCTTTTAGATTTGCCGTAATTACCACGTGACGAAAAATGCTCATCATATTTTCTGCCGACCAAAAAGGAGACGGTACTCAATTCGACTGTATGTCTTTTTTAAGTATGTTACCTCATAACTTTTTACGGCGTGAATCGATTTCGATAATTCTTTTTTTATTTTAAAGCTGGTACTTCTCGTGTGGTACCATATGAATTTGATCAAGGTAAGACCAATGGTTTTTGAGTTATTCTTAATAACTTATATTGAAGTCGGCTGTACAAAATTTTTGATTTTAAATTATAGCAAATACTACTTAGATTTGAAAACACGTTTATAGGTGGAAAAAAAATGGTTTAATTTATAGATATTTTATGTTTACGCTAACACTTTACATTTAAATAAAAATAGTTTTTAGAATTTTATCGTGTGTATTAACTTATTTTATATTCCCGACGTTTCGAGCACTTTACAGTACCCATCACCAATCTGGAGGTAGTCGTGGTTAACTATGACATTGGGACGTCGAACACCTTAGTCCCCTCCGTGACCAAGAGTGTTGCTAGGTAGTCGAAACGTCGGGAATATAAAATAAGTTAATATACGCGATAAAATCCGTAAAACTAGTTTTATTTAAACATGGTTTATTGTTTAAATAAAATTAGTTTTTTTCGTTTCGTACGTAAATGCTTTATAAACAAAAGCATTTATAACCGAGTAAGATAACAGCCTACAAATACTTAAAAGTGTCCGCTGCTAGGTATTTAATGGGGGACGCTCACTACCTATGAAAGCAAAAAAGAGCTCAGAACCCCTAAGCTATCCCTGCTCTGAAAGTCCTTTTATCGTTTTACTTACTTACTTATACTTATCTTCACGCACAATCCCTGACGGGGTAGCCAGAGAGAACAGATCGCCAAGTGTCACGATCCTTACATATCTCTTTCTCTTTCTTTTTTCTTTTTTTAAGAGAGAGAAGAGATATTTTATCGTTTTAACATCAAAATATTCAAAGAGTTGACTTCAATAGCAATACAAAGCTACGGATATTGAAGATCGTTTTGTTTCCGCTAAAACCCTTTGTCAGCAGTGATATATGACGGTTTGGAAGATGAAAACAGGGACTATGATGTAAGAATGGCTTGTTAAGGCAAAACAACTTTTTTTATAAATGTTACCCCCACACTAGGTTTTTTTCTGTGTCGTGGAGGCATCATACATACATAAATTATTGTAAGTACGTATAATATAAATCTAACTCTAACAAACAATTATCTATATATGTATGTATATAATAAATAACATGGAAGTGTCTGTCTGTAGTTAACCTCAGGGGGTTATTTTTACTTGCATGCTATTAAGACATGAATAATCATTTTTAAAATGTTTGTCTGTTTGTCAGTCTGTCCGGGAATGGCTGAACCGAATATGACCACTCTCTCCATAATTTATGCAAAACATGTAAGATTTAAAAAAAGTTAGTTGTTTTAAGACTGCTGTTAGCCTTTTGGCTTTTTCAGCTGTATCGGACTCAGTGCTTGCGGCCTAAAAGCCGCGAGCTAAAAAAGGGGATGAATTTTTATTATTCTGTACTTTACTTGATGCAGAATAATAATAATAATAAAAACGATGATTCCTAGGATAGTTTACTGTGCCCATGGATGAGTTATCTAACGGCCGTCAGAGCAGGGGGTAGCGGACCCCGGCTGTGACGGCTAACTATTATCGTTCCATCTTCTGGGCGGTTAGAACCGCCCAGGGACGCGGTTTTATGGTGTATACGTGGTGTGGAAGGGTGTGCGGCGCGCCCGTCTGCGGACTCGATGCGTCTCGTCCGTTGTTGTTCTAACAGTGTTTGTGGCACTAGGTGAGTGTGTAGTGTTTATGTGCGACTGGCCGGCGAGATTTTGGTCGTCAGCATCTAGCGGAAAGGGGGGTTCGATAAGAACGGGGCCTCCGGAGGCTTTCCGTAACGTTCGGAGTCGGAGCATATGTGGCTGCGTTTACTACTAGCGGGTTGGGATGTGTCTCGGCGCTATTTCGAGAGAGGTATACCGAGATGTACTCTTGAAATACTCAGAGATCGGCGGAAGTTGACAGTCTCTGTGTAAGTCGGAGTTTCGCTGGTACAACCGAGCTCCGGTGGCTATGCGAATGAATCTATTTTTGACGACGTGGGATTGTAAAAGTGTCTATGAGCCGCGTGCGCGAAAACTACGCTTGCGTAAGACATGATAGATCTTACGCACGCTTTGTATAGTTGGCGCTTGTGTCTTAAGGACAGTTTGCTCTTGCTGTTGACTAGGGAATGGAGGCGACTAGTGACGAATTTTGCACGGTTGCGGACATTGCAAATGTGTTTCGCGAATGTCATACCTTCGTCGAATGTGACCCCTAGATATTTGGCCGTTGATTGCCAGGGTATCTGGCGGCCATACCTCCCTGTTCGTACCTAAAGATTTCTTGGGGTTTCTGATTTCACAATTGGAAGTGGAGATCCTTTGAAAGTGTATTGCTACACTTTTCTCAGGATTCACTTCGATTCTCCATAAGCGGAACCAATTGTCAAAACGGTTGACGGCTATTTGGAGCTTCTCAGTGAGGATTTTTTTTATTCTGATGGGCGACAAAAAGTGCCGTGTCATTGGCGAAAAGAGCAGTATTCACTACTGGGTCCTTCGGGATGTCACCCGTGAAGAGTGTGAAGAGTAGTGGGGAGAGGACTGAGCTTTGTGCGACTCCAGCATTGAGGGGACGCTTTGTAGAGCGAGTACCCTCTATTCGATAGCGGAAGTGGCGATTGGCAAGAAAGGCTCTGATGATGTGGGTGATCCTATCGGGCACGTTGAGTTTATACAGCTTGTAAAGCAAGTCGTCGTGCCAGACGTTGTCAAATGTTTTCGCGACATCGAAGAAGAGGGCACCGGTCATGGTGGTTCTGCGACTTCTTTGTGGGAGGTTGAATCCTTTCAGAATGTATTCTGTGAGGCGATGTAACTGGTTCGGGTCTGAACCCGAACTGCTCGTCTGGGAGAAGTTTGTTTGTGGAGACGTATTTACGGAGGCGATTCAGTATAAGTCTCTCGTAATTTTTCCGCAGTGTGCTGAGGAGACTGATTGGTCTGTAGCTAGAGTCTAAGTTGCGCGGTTTCCCCGGTTTCAGGATTTCTTCTTTAGGTCTGTCTCTTTCCATGCATCCGGGAAGGAGCAGCTGGAAAGAAGAGCGTTGAATATGCCTACTATGAGGCAAACGAGCGGCGCGGAGAGGAATTTTAGTACCCTGTTGCTAATAACATCGGGGCTGGTTGCTGATTTCTTTTAAGGCTTTTAATTACTTCTAGGACATCGTCGACAGTCACAGGATCTAAGAGGTCGCCCGCAGGTGGTGGTGCAGACTAACGCTCGACCTCCGGTTCGACCTCTGCAAGGTGAGCGGGATCTGTAAGTTCGCTAGTCTCTCTAAACTGTCCGCGAGGCATTCGGCCTTTTCCGAGTCGTCAATGGCGAGATCGGGGCTTAGTTGCTTTAAGTAGTTTAGTAAGAGTTATAGTACTTACATAATATATTAGTACCGGAAAGACAAATGCCATCAAAAACATAACTTGTAAAAAAACCAAGGCTTGCAACTCAGTTCTTCTACCGTAAAAAGTTGTGAGATCCATGTAATATCAAGTCGGTTAATTTATTCAGTCCCTACTTAAGGGTCCTTCTGTCTTAAGTTATTACGTAATTTTCTAACATAACAACATCTTCTAGTGACCACATCAATACTTACTAAAAATCTTTTATATTTTAAATAAATAGATTGACTTGGCCATCGCATGAAAACACAATCTATCTCTCAAGTAATACATATTATATTAAATTAGATTGTTTAGTGCGATTGCTAAGTTAATTTATGTCTGCTAGAAGTGCCTTAGAGTTTTGATGATCGGTCAGTCAGTGAGTGACAAAATTAAGAAACTTTGACTACTCATAATTCTTAAACTACTGATTCAAATTTAATGAAATTTGAAATTACCGGTTTATACAATGCCTATTTGGTTACTGAAAATTCAAGCTTCTAGTTTTATCCACAACGAAGTTATAGGGTTTCGAAAATGGCCTGAACTGCTTCGAGAAAAGGATGGTACGGCTGTGCCTCTATTTTGCTCGACTTGGTGGGGGCACTGCCGTGCCCCCAGATCAACACAATAAATCATATCATTTATGAAGATGTTACCAATGCAATCCCATATTAAAAACAATAATGTTAGGAATACTGTGATAACACAGTATTTTACGTTGTTGTCTTTCCCTTTCCATTCCATAGCAATTAAACATTTTTTACATGTAATTTGCTTTTTTCAAACAATACATTTATATGCATTGAAGAGAACAGTAAGTCTTTGGGTAATAATAGCAGTACAAATAAATTTATGTTTATTGTACACAGAATGTTGCGATTGAACACTACGTGGCGATTCGATGACCAGATTAAACCGGGCCTTGTACGTTACAGTATCGCGAAAATAAGATTAACACAACTGCTTCCTAATCTAGTCAGCATTCCTGCGTTTAATCCAGGCATATAACAAACGCTTTCCACTTTATTTCTTGACAGCTTTAACTTCGATCATCCGATATACATTACTGTCCGTCCCATAAAAAATACAATCAAATGTTTAAAATTTTCCGAGTTATACATTCCGCAACACAACTTCGCATCCTGAATTGATTACCGCTCGAAGTCTTCTATAACGCTAGACATTGACATGCTGAAAAGCTAACAATATACGCATAAGAGAAAATCCTGAGCTGAAATCACATCCTTTCACTAAGTCGTAATTTATTTTTTTATTTATAGAAGAGGACGAGTGTTCTCAAAGTAGGTCATATACAAGAATTTTTAAGTCCTATATAATAAGAAAAGTTAAAGCATATAACACGTCCCACTGCTAGGCACAGGCCTCGTCTTATACCCGAGAGGGTTATATGTGGCATTCCTTGGGGGTGGTCTATACAGTGAACTTGTGATGAATGGCAATGATGATGATGATATAAAACTAAAAGAAATTACGAGTTACGTATTAGTTTAATAGCGTATAAGCTTTGTGCGAGGGTTGATCGAGAAATAAGTTTCGGTTCCCCTCAATTTTACAAATAGAACAACATTGTTTATTCTCATCTCATAACAATGTACATCGTTGCAAAGAAGACACTTTGCTCTATTTTTCGATATAATCGTCATCTTTTTTACGCAATTTTGTAGACGGTGCTCCGATTTCTGTATCCTAATGTCGTAAAACGTAAACATATTTAGATGAAATTTGACACATACATAGACAATGTTCTGGATATATATGTATATAGGTACTAAGTGGAAGTTTTCTATTTTCCTACCTAGGGATTCGTCGGGGTAGGTACCATGTTCTTAACTACTCGTAATTCATTTCGCCATAAAGCCATTTCCACATTGTCCACATTGTATAGAGAGTTTAATTACAGGCATTCCATATTAGCCCTCAGAGGTTACAACGCATGCGGTTACACGCTGTAACTTTCTTTATTTGAAGTCGGTTGCAGGTGTCCATGGACTGCAGTAGTCACTTACCATTGGCGGAATGTAAGTTCGTTTGTCGTCTCTATTTTATATAAAAAATATTAAGTAGGATATATACTATTAATTATAGTAATGTAAAATTACTGCGGTGTAATGTTCATGGAGACGTATCCACGCGGGCAAATCGCGGACCGAATCTGATCTTGAACACACATTATCATAGTTTCAGAGTTACATTTAAAAAGCCTCAAACCTATTTGAAATAGCCATTTCTAGTACCATTGCATCCTATATTTCATTTCCAACAAGTGGGATGCGGGAAGTAAAGACTGTGTAAGAACCTTCGAAGCAGGCAGAGTTTACACGAAATAAGAATTTTCGTTTTTAGTTTTTGGCCATTTTCACCCCCTAGGAGTGTAATGAGAACTTTCTGCACCTATACAACCATTACCCCACTAACATCTTCTACAAGATAGGCTATTCAAACTGACTATGCCTAAAGTTTGAGCCACCCCCCAATTTTTTGGTTTTTGACCATTTTGACCCCCTAGGAGTGTAATGAGAACTTTTTGCACCTATTCAACCATGACCCCCATGACATCCTCTACAAGATAGGCTATTCAAACTGACTAGGCCTAAAGTTGAGCCACTCCCAAACTCATTTCTAGTCTTTATTTCCAATTACTTCCAATTAAGCCTAATATAATAATTTATTTATAAGTCATCTTTAATAAATAAAGTTTCCGAATTTATGGAAGTTCTTATTTACAAACTGGAATAAATATCGCTTAACTTTGTTACCTATCGTTTCCTTTGAGCAATGTTTTTTTATTAGAAATGACTAAAGTTGTTACGCCAAATGCTTTGTCGGATTACTCGTAACAAACGAAACAAATGCCTTAAGTTTTCCTGAGCAATGAATCTCAGAGTCTCTGAGGTAATTTAACAGGTACCCGCGCGCCAATTCTAATAAGAAAGAAATACGGGTTTAGAATACATCGTACGTATAATTTACACTCCGCGAAGGTCTGTTTGTGAAAGCTTTTGAATAATGTAGGTATTTATAACGATGATTAATTTCTCTTTGTCGAATTAAAATAGGACGTTTTTAAGGGCGATCTGCAGTCAGTAAATTGTGCCAAGTACAATGTTTCACAGAGCTGTAAGTCTAGACTTACTAAATTAGAATTAGTACTAGAAAAGAATTAATACTAGACTTACGTAAATTTACAAAAACTGACATAACTTTCCGGACCGAAAAGTTTAGTCCCAATACAGACTGTCCCAATATGTGCTGTTGTTCCAACAGTAGAATGACTACTTTCCGTTGAGACTGGTTGTCATGAACGAATTTCGGTCAGAAGGACAATAGTATACCAAGGCGTATTTTTTGAAAGTAATAACTTAACCATTATGATTCCTTTTATGTATGGGAGCCTTTTATCACAAATATAAGTGAAAAATCATAGTATCTTCCTCACTTAACGATAACATTGTAACAAATTATGTAAGAAGTGTCGCATGCCGCGCTGAATAAATATGGACAAATCAAGAACTGTGCGCGATATCGACTTCAATAACACCCCGATAAGGCGGACGTTTTATATTTTTATATAAGAGACAAACGAGCATGCGGCTCACCGGATGGTAAGTGTCGACCGCCGCCCATGAACAATTGCAACACCAGGGTAATCGCAGGTGCGTTGCCGGCCTTTTACAAAAGAGTAGGCTCTTTTCTTGAAGGTCCCTAAGTCGAATCCGTCTGGAAAAATCGCTGGTGGTAGTCGACTGTGTGTGTTTCATTGTTGTCGTATTAACCAATTAAAACACAGCTTCACGAATACACCGTATCGCTGTCGCGTCAGTTTGAATAAATGATATCGCCTTCGAGCCGCGCGCATTTGCGTATAATATTCATTGTTTAAAATACGCTCAATATGCCGAGCATATGGTATATCGGTGTTGCACAAACCATTCCGAAAACTGCTTAACACTTCTTTGTCTACCATGCGCAAACATTTCAGAACGAAAATCTAATAACGATCCTTTTACACAGATATTAACATCAGCTGAGATTCTTATATGGTCTCTAATAGACGGTAATGCGGCATTACATACTATAGGTGCCGTCATGCATTCATGATAGTTTGATTGTATTGATTGACGCGAATGACATGAAAACCACGTGCTAGCAGTGATCGATTGACAATTCATAAAACTTTTAATCCTGCAAGCTACGGTTGCCATACAATCATCATCATAACATCTCAGTTGGTTCCGAAATGACGTCATAGATATGTCGCAACCAACTAGCTTAATTAGCATTTCAGTTGACAGACTAGCCATTTTACTAAAAGACGCCGTTCAACTAGCGGCTTGTATAATAGTCGTATTAAGCCGATGCATCTAATACAACATTTCACTTATCTTATCATATCAAACTGTACGTGACTATATGGTGACCTAAGCGCCACCCCAGCCGCACCTTAACTTTTTCTTTATCGTGGGGAAATCGTCATGGATACCTTCTGCTGCGTGGGCTACAGAATGGTTATACGGACCTACCGGCCAAAACCCCACGGTGGTCACCATCAGCGTATATGAGTGGTCCAGGGATCTCCGGTCGGAACGCATGTGGGGCCCCTCTCTCGCTTTGCTTTATTAAAGCACGTCCAAGGGGCAGTCCTTACTGCCTCCAGTACCCTCGCAGTGCTATCACGGTTCCACGCCGAGACCCTGCTCAGCATCGCCGACACGACTGCTAGCAGGGAGAGGTTCTGACCGATCCGGCTCACCAGGACCGTCCGCTCCCGTTCCCACGGTGAACATGTTGCCAGCGTATGAGATATGGAGTCCTGGTCCTGCTCACCGCAGTGGAAACAGTTCGCCGTCGCCTCGCGTTCCAGCACCCGGGCCCGGTCATTATCTGTGTAAGACTGTAGGTGAGTCCCGCCTTGTCGTGGGGGGGGGGGGGGGGGCTTAGTAGCCGTGACGTTCACCCGCGGTGAACAAAGAGGAATCCCTTGGCTGGCCCGTGGTATTGCGAGGCGCAGCTCTCCCTAACCTTCGCAGCCCAATCTTGGTTGGCGACGGAGCCATAAATCAGATCAGATATTAAGCCGATGCATCTAATACAACATTTCACTTATCTTATCATATCAAAATGTACGTGGCTATAGGCTGACCTAAACGCCACCCCAGCCGCACCTTAACTTTTTCTTTATCGTGGGGAAATCCTCATGGATACCTTCTGATGCGTGAGCTACAGAATGGTTATGCCGGACCTACCGGCCAAAACCCCACGGTGGTCACCATCAGCGTATATGAGGGGTCCCGGGATCTCCGTTCGGAACGCAATTGGGGCCTCTTTCTCGCTTTGCTAGGTAAGGCGTTACCTGAGAAGATGGGGAGGAGTAGTCTTCTCCCGAGAAGGAGCGGCCAGCGCTGGTGGGGCCGCGGATGTTTGCGGAAGCGTTCCCGTGGCCCTGCCAATATGCGACGAAGGTGGAACACCATAGGATTTTAGTCGGTGCGAGTCCGACATAACCCGTCCTTGCCCCCGCGAGGTGGGTATAAAAAAGGTGAGCCTTCCGGTTCTCCGATGCATCCAGGCTTCGAAGTGCGGCAGGATTGCATCAATAACACGTTTTCGTGCATAACGCTCTTCAGAGAGGCAAACGGGCCACGTTGCGAATGCGTTAAGTCGTTCCTGCCGCTTTACTCCTTATAACACCTCATCTGGCTCACTCCCAACGCTATGGCGGAGGACATACGTCCGGTCGTACACCCTTGCATGCATGTCCGCCACTATGTCCAGAGATGGAAAACGAGTCAGGACTGTCGCCGCCTCAAAGGATATCGTGCGGTATCCTCGGACGATACGTATGGCCATCGTCCGCTGCACACTGTAGATTTTAGTTTTACAGCGTCGGATGGCTAGCCTTTTCGCCCAAACAGGCGCCCCGTATAAGGCTACGTACCGTATCATTCCTGCATAGAGGCGACGCACTTCTTTCCTTGGTCCCCCTTGATTGGGCAGCAGTCTACGCATAGCACCCGCGGCTGACTAGGCGCTCGAAGTGTTCTTCGAAGCCCCATCGACAGTCCAGGTGGTGGTAGGTACTTCATGTACTGTCCCACTCGGACTTGAGACCCACCCACGCGGGTGGTTCCCTGCCGCATCGTAATTTATGGAAACATAGGGAATCGGTCTTGTGACCTTGTGAGGCGCTATTTCTAATCCCAACTCGTGGATTTTGGCGATGACGAACTTCGCCCCAGCCGCACCTACTGTCACTGAGGCCGCTGGTTGAACGGCACCGCTCAGTAAAATGTATGCTATTAGCTGCGACAGATATATTGCAAGAGCACCCCAACGATGCTAGCTTCGATGCAAGTGAATATGACGAATATTCTAAAAGCAATAAGAAAGATTAATACCAATGTGTAAAGATTGTCCCAAAGTGTGGGGCATAAAAAGAAAAAGGTAAATAAACAAAACAAGACAATCTTGTTTTTGCTGCTAACCTAATGTACAAGAAAAATATACATGCCCTTGACATTGGCACATAAAACTTTGAGATAGGAATGAATTAATTAACATGAATGAATACCTTTAACAATGGTAGAGCCACGCGGCAGCTTTTGCTGTCGCACGGATGGGCCGGCTCGAACCGGGGTGGTACCACGACCTCACAGAATACCAGCGTGAAGTAGAGGTTTACCTCTGCGTTTCTCTTGGTGAGTGCAGGTGGCCGGAGGCCCTTTTTACTGGAAATGATGCATTCCATCCTAGTCCTCACTGGTGAAAACGCATCTGCATTATGATTTGTAATAGAGGATAGATGTAGATGTCTATGGGCCGCAGCAACCACTTACCATCAGGTGGACTGTGTGCTCGTTTGTCACCCTTATCCTATAAAAAAAAAATAAAAAAAATTCGACAACTGCTCTGAGACCTTTTCACTGTTATGTAGGGTTTCCTCACATATCCGTGTACTCGTGTACATAAATAAGAGTACGTAGTACTATTATTTATTCTGTGTCAAGAGTCCGTCATGCAGCATATTCATTCACGTAACGCATGTCATGCTGCATTACCGATTAGGACCTACTTCAAAAAGCTAAGCCAGTGCGCTTTACAGCTTAGGGTTACATCATACTCATGGTCTTGTATTAGAACTATCAAACAGTGAGTTAAAGAAGGTACAAATGCGAGATGGATTCTCACCAAGTGAAAGATTGTACGCATTTTGTAATCATACACACTCACACCTGTTAACCAGAGGGGTAGGCAGAGACTACGGACTTCCATTTGGCAGGACCCTGTCACACCTCTCTCGGATCCTTTTGTAATCAGTAATAATTATTTTAATTATGAAAAGAAAAATAGCTTCAAAGGCTAACCTAGCAAATTACTACCTAACCTAATTCCAAGCAAAATAAGACCATCGACCCCGATTCACTATTACAAGCAGGGTTTGGTATCTGATTGAAAATATTTTTATGGAACAAACATTGAGTTGGTAATACATACAACGCTACCCGGCTGTCGTGACCGTTTTGCCGCATGCGACAAGTTTTCCTGCTACCATTTATTACAGTAAAGGTTTTTGGGACAAACTGACGCTACCTGTAATACACACATAAATCATTTGTGTTTAAGTGGCGGTAGACCATAAACACATCTATATAAAATCAAAGACAATATTCTAAAGTTAATATAATATAATGTTTACATGTAACATGCAAACTACATTATTATTATATATTAATTTACTTTTCTCACTATAAGTGTACACCTTGAACGAGACGGGAGGAAGATTGCGCTACACTGTCGACTTGACAAGGTCACGCTACCCACTTTCATTTTATAGGGTATATTATTTTTATACCGCTCTAATACGAGAAGAAAAGGAGGAAATAATAATTAATAGAACTGACGATTTTATTTAAGTATATTGCAATACGTATTATTATAAAAAATTCCATTAAAAAAGAATTTGAGAACAACAAGACGAAATGACTTAATTATTCTTCACTATCTACCGAATCATACAGTGTTGGTTTCTATCTAATATTACCGCTGTCCACGTTCTCGTTTTTTTTTATCATTTTATCCCACACAAAAAGATTTGAAATTCTTTTATTGATAATTCTTTTTGAGATGGCAAATGGCAACACTATTTTTAACATTTTCATTGATTTTGACATAGTTTTCTAGCTCTTTTTTCAGCCAAAAGGCAGATAATATTAAACTCTTTGTTTTCAGCGGCTCATTGCCTCTTCAGCTTGATGATCCCTTGATCAACGTTAATTACTCTGGTTCTACTGTGGAAATCCTCATTGTAAACTTTTCTTAAATAATAATACCATATTTCAGATGATACCAGCTTACTAAGAATTTCTAAAATTAACGAAAACAAAGTTATGGGCAAGGCAGAGCACATGACACGCTTATTTAGCAGAAACAATGGATTACGACCTATATTTAAACATATTACCAATCGTTTTACTTTGCTCACTTTGAACAGAAAATGTGTGGGTTCACACCTTTTAGACCCGCTGATATAAAAATAATCCTATATTTACGTTGTATATAATTAATTTTCATAAAAAGTTGTAGAAAAAATTACTCACTTATAGTGATTCGGTTCGGTTAGTAGTACTTATAGTGGTTCGACAGATAAATATACAGTTAAAAGTAGAACAACGCAAGTGTTAAAATTAAACATTTTGTACAACCGTCTTCAATATAAATTATTAAGGATAACTCAAAAACTATTGGTCAGACCTGGATCAAATTTATATGAGACAGAGTACCAGGTTCAAATAAAAAAAGAATCATCAAAATCGGTTCAGCCAGAAAAAAGTTATAGGGTAACACAATTAAAAAACATACAGTTGAATTAAGTACCTCCTCCTTTATGAAGTCGGTTAAAAATCGGCGTAGATCAACGAGGCTCTTAATTCAACCATATGCCCAGGGCCATTTAATTAGAAATATCCAATGTCATTTTTATAAAGTTAGATCGTAAATATCCAATATTAAAAAAAAAAACTATATATTTTGCGGTACCCTCTCTCGTGGTATCTTCTCCATACTCTAAGTACTCTATTGTTATAGATTTAACTAAATTATTAACAAAACAATGTGTCCTTTAGCGATATAATATATGAAAGAGCCACGCGGTAGTAGATATTCACATATTAAAATCACAACGGTCCCATTGCTGGATACGGGCTTTGTCTCGATTCTAATAGGCTTTTAGTTATGATCTGAGGTTATATACTCGTAGTAGGGAGCAGTTCACACTATTACAATTCTGTTGACGATTATATGCTTATTGGTTGTCCCTCATGATGTTTTATTTTCATTTAGCTACTAGATTTAGAGAGAGAATGGGGGAAAAGTTTGCCATAGTTGCCCCGCTTTGTAACTTTGTATACATGTTTTGTTACGCTGCAGCTATAATATTATGTTTGTACGAATGGGTCGGCTCGATCGGGGTAGGACCATGCTCTCACAAAATAACAGCGCAAAACAGCTGTTTAATGCTGCTGTGTTACGTATGGTGAGTGTAGAAAACCGGAAGCCTTTTTTAATGACAACGCAACTGTATTTTAATTTTTAATCGAGTATAAATGTCTATGTTTATAAGCCGCAGCATCCACTTACCATTAGGTGTTCTGTGCGCTCGTTTGTCACCCTTCTCTAAAAAAAATGCAGGTGGCTCAGGATCGGGCTTTGTAATATTTCTTTGGGGGATACCTATGTTTAGCAGTGATTTTGCGAAGAGCTGTAATGAAATAATGATGAGCACATAATATTACATTTAACAATTCTAGAAAAAAACTACTAACCCGGCAGAACTTGTTCTGTCTTTACGGGTATTTTTTAATAAAAAAAAAATCCAATTACACCTATCGGGCACAGATTTTGTGATTTTCTTTTTGGGCAATCTGAACACATATAGTGTGATCATGACCGCAATATGGTCAAATAGTTCAGAAGTTACACGATCACTAACAGACAAACTAACTATTATATATTTAATAAAGACGTTTTTCAAATTTAATAATAAAAACTTTATCTATGGGATTACTGGCCGGTGTTCGGTAACTAAATTGAATTGTATGTTATTAAATTTTATAAACTGTGCACTAAAATCAGTTAATAGCGGCCCGCGCATCAGTGCACTGGAAATAAAATAAAATTCAATATCCCGGAGCTTTATATACACCAGCATTTAATTAAAATATTTAAACACAATACTGGCCTAATTAATGAAATGTTACAAACTTTAAAAAAGGTACAATTTCGTTCGCAATAAGAATTTAAGCAGTACAACTAAAACCTTTAATTAACCTTATTTTTAGTATACATAAATGAACTGGGTGATCTAAAGTCTAAAGGAGCCTGCATTTTTTTTTACGCTGATTATACTGCAATTGTATTTTCAGACAGAAACTGGAATTCATACGGAGGGTAACTGAGCTTGGTTTGATTAAAGTTGCATTTTGGCTCAAGTTTAATTTACTCACTTTAAACGCTCAAAAAACCAATTATATTTGCTTCACATTAAGTAACAAAACTCAACCAGATACTAATTTTGCCATAAAAATTCATACATGTGATAAAATATTTAGGAGTTATTTTAGATCAACGACTATCTTGGTTTGATCAGATTGAACTTGTAAATGCGCGAATTAGAAAACTAAGTTGGCTTTTTAAACAGTTGAGATATGTAGCTTCTAACAAACTACTTAAACAGATTTATATTTCCCTAATCAAATTTATTATCACTTATTACATACCTGTCTTGGGAGCAGCGAAAACTAAATTTATAGAAGTGGAACGGTCACAGAGATCACTTTTCAAGTCATGCATTTTATCAAATGTGTGACCCGCTATTAGTACGAAAATGATATCTTCTACACTCTATTCTAAAATTTCATAAAAAATTAGTATATGATCATAACTCTCAAAATAAAAGAAGAAAGGATATAGTCGTAATTACTAAAATCCTTAATAATTAAGTAATAATTAACTTAATAATTACTAAGATCCGTCTGGAACGGGAGCTAGATGGATATCGAAAATAATTTTTAAAGTTTACGTAATAAAAACCAAGCAAAGCTTAAAAATATTATTACAAATAAAAAAAAAAACAAAGTGTCAAGTCAGTAACGCTTGCGACTCTCCAAGAATTTATTACTAGATGTATAATTTTTAATCGATACTCTTTCTTCATCAGCCTATAATAATAAAAAGTACGTGTATGAAGACATTGACTATAGTGGCTTTGACTGGTTGGCGAATAAACGATCACAAATACTTGAATAGTACGCATTGCAGAGCTCCATATCACCTGTCTGGGTATATTACGTGTGGTATTTTTGCATTATGTATTTTCTATATGTTTTTAAACTCGCAAACAAGTACGCCTTACAATGTATCCCATCTAATATTTCATGTTTGCATAGTCGCACGTCCCAGGCCCGTCCGCTGACAACAGGTCACAGCGGAAAAGGAATGTTCTTCAATTTCCCTGGCTTTGTACACGTCGCACTGTTTCTTTTAACAGTGAGACGTTGAATAATGAGAAAACCGTTTGCTAAAACGCTTCTCTGTTTCTACGTTGAATATATTATTTCGTAACATATTCTATTATTCCTACAATTTATTTTATATTTACTTTATTATTAAAATGTATAAGTAAATTTAAATTTGAACGTGTGTTGAATCTCCTATCATGCAAATAATGGGTTTCAATCAATGAAGAGGAAATATACTCCATGGCCTAAAACCCTGTAAGGAAGAGCGAAGCCCTGTACCCAATAGGTGGGTAAAGTTAAAAAAAGTAAAGTTGCAGCCTATTTACATCTCCTCCTCTTCTCATTTCTGGTTTTAGGGCAAGGAAATGTCCGCCGCGCTGCCCCAATGCGTGTTGGCGAACTTCACATGTCTTCGAAATATTTTTTATTTTATTTCTCAGACATGCAGGTTTCCTCACGATGTTTTCCTTCACCGCTGAGCACGTGGTAAATCAGCATTTAAAATTGCAATTAACAATTTCATTGGTTCCGGCGGCGCTCGAACCTTGGTTGCTCGAGTACTGTGAAGCTTACAGCGAGCGCTAACCGTCTGAGCTACCACGGCTCTGTGTAGTGGTATTCATATACTTATAGACTGCTATTTTTACTGATACTGAGGTAACTAATAATATCGCAAGCAATTAAAATTACATGTTGTATACATTACATTACATTTTTTTGTAATTTTATCACATTTTTGTGTTGTATATAATTAAATGTATATTTTCAAAAATATATTATATTTATATAATGTATGTTATAATACGCAGTCTCGGTATGAGTATTTATAAATTTTCCATATTAAAAAAGTATTATTAAAAGGGTTCTCATTTTCTATTAACTACTTTTAGCACTGAAGCTTAGTTTCAATACACTCAGCTTCAAAATTTAGTATGTAACATAAGCCGTTTAGTGGCGACCATCACTCCATCCGTCTGTCTCGTGGGTATTGTAAGAAGCGCCTTGAGAAAATGGCCGAAAGATCTAGATCATGGCCTCCTCTGAAGGTGGTTTAACAATCTCGCGCGTATACCAGATGTAAAATATCTAAACTTTTTTATAGTATAAGGCGAACATACAGCTCACCTGAAAGTAAGTTGATGCAGTAGCCCCTAGACATCTACATTTATCCTCGATTAAGAATCCAAATGCGTTGTCACCCTAATTTAGATGGAATGCCTCCTTTCCAGTTAAAAGGGTCTCCGGTTCCCTACACTCATCATACTAAACACGGCAACATTGAGCTGCCCCGGTCGTGCCGACCCATTTGTACTACAACCATCATATAGCTGCAGCCTGGCTCTACCATGTATAAATAGTATTTGAACGTGTACTGATTGTACTGTGATTGCGGTTGCTACCTTTTTTATGAACAAATATAGTTTTAATCCCAAAAAAAAAGAAGCAAAAATATAGTACTTTTAGGAAATTCAGGAAACAAAAAGTACATATTTTTAATCTTTATGTATTGTCCCATATATATTTGTTATTGCTCTTCGCTTTGGCGATCAACGATCCATTTACCTTTAAAATAATTATAAGAATTTGACCAATTTATTAAAACAAATTAACAATTCATTTTTAATTAAATTAATACATGCTCTATTTCTTTCTTCTTTCCATTTTACATTCATGACGGAAAAAATTATTTCCGTAAAACTTAGATACTTGTTCCAGACTTCCAGTCATAGTTAATATATAAAAGCGCGACAGTTGAATTAGGGATAAAAATAGTATTATTCGTACTTTATTTATTTTTCTATAATATATAGTACAATTGACCGAAATATAGTACGATAGATACTAAGTATATATTATAGTATGGGTGGCAACCCTAACTGTGATCGTCATTCCGTCTAACAAGCGTGCTAATTATGACGCATTATATAATACTACTGAGCCGTGGTAGCTCAGATGGTTAGTGCTCGCTGTAAATTTCACAGTACGCGAGCAACCCGGGTTCGATCTCTGATTTACCACGTGTTCGGCGGTGAAGGAAAACATCGTAAGAAAACCGGCATGACTGAGAAGTAAGAAAAAAAAATTCGAAGACATGTAAAGTTCGCCAACACGCATTGGGGCAGCTTAGCGGACATTTCCTTGTCCTAAAACCCTCTCAGAAATGAGGGGAGGCCTGTGCCCAGCAGTGGGACGTATATAGACTGTAACTTTTATATAATACTGCTTAGGATATGCCACCCGTTGATTGATTGTCGAGCTGTGTTTATGGACGGGTGAACACCAGAAGGATATAGTAATGGTTATTTCATTATATATTTACAAATATTATATACAATTTATTTATTGGAATATATAGAACATTTTTGAAACAATCAATCTGTTATATTAATTTACATCCACAAAGAGACTGTTTTCTCATTCGGGTTTTCCCGAACGACACAATCTGTTCTCGTAAAACAAGAAAGCTAGAGATTCGAGTAATCAAGATTTCCAACAAGTAACGTCAAACTAAATCAAAAGTTCCTCGAGGCGTTCTTCACAACTCCACAATGGACTTCACAAACACCGATTGTTTAGCTTTACTGCAGATATAACATGTTTAAGTTGGAAAATTTCAACCATGTTGGCTTTATTTGTTGGCGAATATTTTATTATAAAGGACAATCTTTAAAGAATTAATGAAAAAATTATAAGAACATACACAAAAGTTCTCTGATCGCGGATTGTCTTTTGGGAAAGTCGACAATATTTTTTAATGTTTTATTTTACTTATTTTATGCCAGTATTTGACTACTATCCCACTTGATAGTAAGTAGTTACCTGAAAGTGATGTAACCGAAAATGGTAAAACTCATTAGCTTAGCTTTTGTGATGCCTTTAAGTTTCCGCAGATGTTGTAATTACGAACAACGTAGCAAATCAGTTCAAATGCGTGGTATTTTGAAAACAACGTCTCTACCCTTTCCCTCTACATTTTAGACGGCGATATAATACCAAATTGGCTACAGCTAGCAAAGATTGGGAGACTTGTTTTCCCTTATTTTCTTATTTCTCAGTTACAAATTATAGCCTCTGTTTTGCTTAAACTTATTTTTCTGATAACATATAAATATCTATTCACTATATAATTAACTAGCTGTTCCCCGCGACTTCGCTCGCGTGTTAGGGTTTTTATGTTTTTGCGCAGAACCCTAATTCTTTTTCTAAAATAAAAGTACCCTAAGTTACTCCTTATGAAATCAGCTATCTGCCAGTGAAAGTCCCGTCAAAATCGGTCCAGCCGTTTTGGAGATTACCCGGAACAAACAGGCAGACAGACAGACAGACAGACAGACAAAAATGTTAAAAATTGTATTTTAGTTATAAGTACCGTATTTACTTTCATATGCATTTAGTAAAAAACTGTAATTTTGACATTACAAACAGACACTTCAATTTTATTTATTTGTATAGATTCGTCAACTATACCAAGCGATATTAGATCGATATGCAGTCTCTTCTCGGAATGACTGGTGTATCCTAGGTTTTGACCAAGGCCTTTCGGCTTTTGACTGAAATATTTTTAGTCAAACCTAGAACTACCTAACTTTTAGTCAAACGTAGAAAGTAATTATATTCTGTTCCGGTCTTTGCCTAGTCGATCCTAGAAGCGACTAAGGCAAATTTGGTCTAACGTCGGTTCATATTCATTTGTGGTTAAAGATGGAACTCATACACAACAAATCGTCAAGAAGTCGTAGTGGAGAGCAGTAATTTTTTTTTCAGAAAACAAAATTATAGCAATTCACATAACATTGTTTCATTTACTAATATAATAACAGACTTTAAGGCAACCTGACTTTATAGATGAGATAGGTCGAATCTGTTCAAAAACCAAATCAGCATGCCCTGACTCCACGTAGTCTTGTCTATCCTACCACTAGAGTGTTTTTGTAAAGCCGTAGGCACGAGAGAGAGCAGCTCTCGCTCGCCGTAGCAAATCGTAGGCACGTGTGCGAGCCGTAGCAGCTGAGGCTGGTCGCCAAAGGCGATATTGTTAAACCAATATCGCCTTTGTCACCGAAGCTGTTGCAGAAGTAACTTTGGGTCGATATTCCTGTGTAAAAAAGTGAGGTTATGACTTAAAAAAAATCATTACTCATAAACTTTACTTTCCTGATTGCAAGGGTAGGGAAAACCTCCTAGGTTTCCCCTACCCTTCCCTATTGGGTATCATACAGGATAAAGCAGCTGATAGTTTTAAAGGAGAAGGGACGAAACACGGAATAACAAACACACTTCTTTCTAGGAATCAGATAAAAGAAAGCAAAGATTTTTTTTTTAATATTATTCTAAGTCACCACTTAACTAAGATCCCACGTGATGGTAAGTGGTGATGTAGCCTAATATGAAGAAGCGCTCTGGCTTAACAAAAGCACCCGCATTGTAATCTGATGGAATCACAGATGCTGGCAACTTATTCCACTCCTTTGCTGGACGCATGATGAACGATATAGCAAAAAGTTTGGTTCGAATGCGTGATAAGTCAACAACGAAAGGGTGGATACTGGCCGAACGTCTGGTTGTCCGATAGTGGATGTGAGAGGAGGAATTAAATTATGCAATTCCTGCGCACACTTTTCAAAATGCATTCTGTAGAAAACCGAAAGTATGGCTACTTTGCTCCTGTATTCGAGGCTGGTAATATTGGTTTTAACCAAATTCGGGTCACCAATAAGCCTCTTAGCACGCCTTTCCATTGAGTCTAAAGCTGTTAGGTGGCATTTTGCAGCACCAGCCCATATATGGCAGCAATACTCCATGCACGACCGGACTTGCGCTTTATATAAAGTAAGCAGCTGTCCCGGCGTGAAGTATCGCCGCACCATGCTTAGTGGGGAAGCTACTTCACGATGCTTCATACACATTGTATTATTTGCAACAGCGTGAAGTATCGTCGCAAGTGCCTCGCCCCATACGTGTGTGATGTGTGGCATAGGCTAGAAAGTATATAAATTTCTTAATTACGAAGATGTGCTCGACGTTCAGCTGTCTCTAATAGAAATCAATACAGAAGATTATAAGTTTGGTGAACAAGGCTTTATAAAATGCCACTGTAGTAAAAATGCTCTTAAAAATCATGCAAATATTAAAGATCAAAGGTACTGTGCAACTCAAAATGCCATAACGCATCACCTTGTCAAAATAAAGATAATTTTTTTAAATTACTGTCATAATAATACATAATAAGAATAAAAATTTAATTACATACTTATTCTTATTTGTCAATTTCTTATAATAATTTTATAATATTGAAACTATAAACATTAAAATTAAAAAATGTCCTTTTATTATAACCTAATCTGACAAACTTTGTGGCATTCCTTAGGGGAGGCCTATGTTTAGCAGTGGACTTATGAAAGGCTGTAATGATGATGATGATGATGATGAATTTGACAAACTAACACATTCCAATACCTAATTGAGGTCTGACTGGTCAACTTCATGATTTCATGAAATTGAGTTGCGGCGTTTGACCGTCGAAATTAGTCTCTCCTTGGTTAGACAAAAAACGTCATTTATTTAGACTTTGTTTAAAACTTTACGTCAGACCTAAGGTTAGATTAGTCAAACCTAGGAGCGCCAGAGCTTCGACGTTTGACTATACCATATGCATATGAAGTTAGAACCTGTTATTGGCTTTAAGCATTATTTAAGAATTTCAGTTTATACTTATAACCCCTTTTAGACTTTTAGAAACTTTTTACGGAATGTGAGGCATTCCATCTTAGTCCTCAGGGTTGACAACACATCTGCATTCTGGATCTTAACATAGGAAAGATGTAGATGTTTATAGGCTATAGCATCCATTTACCATGTATTGTATAGGTAACCTATAAATATATATTCACTATATACCTAGTCAGGTCATAAATTCTGTCACATGTTTAATATAAAATAATTGAAACAAGTTTATTCATTATATAACCATTTACGAGTATATACCAAAATGAACTTAACAAAACATAGATTCTTATGACACTAAAGTTTATTTAAAATGACCTCAGTGATTTTGAATACAGGCCTTCAATCTGCGCGGCCAGTCGTCTATCGCAGCACGAACGAGGTCCATGTCAATATCGGCGGCTGCCTTAATCAAGGATGTCTTGAGTGACTCCAAATTGGGATGAGGCTTTGAGCACGCCTTTTCCTCCAAGTGTTGCCATATCTTGTAATCTAACGGATTCAAATCTGGACTGGAGGAGGGCCAGTCTTCGTGCCGGATGAAGTCGATTTCACGCGCCGCCAGCCAGTCTTGTGTGCTCTTCGCTCTATGAGCTGGCGCCGAATCTTGTTGGAATACCCAGTGCCTGTTATTGAACATGGTATGAGAAACAGGTTCTACAAGGTTCGTCAGGACTGTATTTTGATACACAACTGCATTCGTTTTTACACCTTTCTCACAAAAATGTACCTCTGTTAAGCCCAACCATACCATGAGCGAGGATGGAAAATGACCTCGTTGGACACGCGAAATACGGTTGCTCACTTCTTCACTACTGTGTGCGTACACCTTATCATTTTGTTTGTTGTAGCTCTCTTCTACGGTAAAAATTTTTTCATCCGAAAAAAGGATTTCCCGATATTTTTTTCCCGCGTACCGCTTCAACAAAGCGCGGCATCTCTTCAGTCTCAGGTTCATTAGACGAGCATTCAAACGATGTCCTGTTTTTCTTCGATATACCCGAAGCCCTAAGTCTTCATTTAACACCCTTTTCACCGTGGTTCTGCTTAACCCCATCTGAAGGGCCAACAGTTTCTGCTTACTTACGGGATTTCTTTGAATTCGCGCCTTTACAGCTTTTATCACTGCTGGAGTCCTAACAGACCGAGGGCGACCACTTCTTGACCTGTCATCTACACTAGAGTCTTCATTGTATCGTTTGATGGTACGATAAACGAATCTTTTGGTTATATTCAAATTTTTCAGTATGTCAAAAATTTGAATTGGCGCGTAACCGCAACGATACAACGCAATAACTGCAACACGGTCTTCTTTAAGCGTCCACTCCATATTTAAAAATGAGTAAAATTCTAAAAAGTATACAGTTTACATGAACAATTCGAAATTCGAATTCAATAAAAAAATTTGTGGCCAGCATTCTAAAAGAAAAGTTTTTACTGTGTGACAATACTTATGACTAGGTAATTAATTCGTCAACTATTCGAAGTGATAATATGTATATTCATATAAAGTTAGAACCTGTGTACGTGGTAGAGCCATACTGCAGCTATGTTAGTAGTATAGTTGTAGCACAAATGGGTCGGCTCGACCGGGGAAGGACCACGCTCTCACAGAATACCAGCGTCAAATAGCAGCTTAACACTGCTGTGTTTCGTATGGTGAGTGTAGAGAACCGGAGACCCTTTTTACTGGAAAAAAGTCATTCCATCTTAGTCCTCACGGCTGACAACGCATCTGCATTTTGATTCGCAAACGAGGATAGATGTAGATGTCTATGGGCCACAGCAATCACTTATCATCAGGTGGACTGTGTGCTCGTTTGTCACACTATCCTATAAAAAAACCTGTTTTAAGCATTTATAACGTCTGCTCAGTACTGTGATCGCCAATCCGTCTGCATAGAGTGGCGATAAAGAAAAAGAATCCACAACCCCATATCATCCCGTGGATGTGGTAGGAGACTAGAGATTGAATCTGAAACAGAAGAGGGGCAGCTGGATCTTCATGATAACAACTCACAATAATAGAAACTGTGGTTGCCAACTGCAAACAGGGCAAAAATCCCCTCTCTGAGGCAGACTATGAGGGAGCCCTATGATCAACAGTGGAATTTTGATAGACAGTAATTAAAATAATTAATAGAATCAGGAGTTGCTTTGTGGAAATCCGTTATACGAGGGTGGATTGAAAAGTACTCGGCCTAACCAAGAAAATAAACAAATACTAAATCAGTTATATTTTTATTTTTCTACATAATCACCATCAAGTTCAATACACTTTTGCCACCTCCCCTTCCAAGCATTTAGACCGTTGAAAAAAAATGATTCTTCCTTAGAGTCAAAATATGCGTCTACACCTGCTTTGACCTCGTCGTTTGTCGAAAATCTTTGACCTCCCAAGTGCTTTTTTAGGTTAGGGAACAGAAGGAAGTCTGATGGTGCCAGATCAGGTGAATACGGCGGATGCGGTAACAGTTCAAAGCCACAGTTGTGAATTTCAGCCATTGACTGTACTGACGTGTGAACACGGGCGTTATCTTGATGAAACAGGACTTTTCTTCTGAGCATTCCTCGACGTTTTTCTTTTATTTCCTCTCGTAAACGACGTAGTAAGGTGCAGTAGTAATCAGAGTTTATATTCTGACCCCTTTCAAGATAATCAATCATAATCACACCTTTCGAGTCCCAGAATACTGAAGCCATCACCTTATTTGCCGACAAAATCGACTTAGCCTTTTTAGGGGGTGGTGAACCAGATCTTCTCCACTGTTTTGATTGTTGTTTTGTTTCCGATGTACAGTAATGAACCCATGTTTCGTCCATAGTAACAAAACGATTCAAAAAATCATCTGCATCGGCTTCAAATAACTCCAAACAGTTGCGTGAAATAGTCAATCGCGTCCTTATTTGTTCAACTGAAAGCAGTCGCGGAACCCACCTCGCAGACACCTTGTGGAAACCCAACTCGTTGACAATGATGTTTTGAGTTCGTTCATAAGAGATGCCTATAATCTCGGCTATCTCTCTAATTTTTAATCTGCGGTCTCCCATTATTAAATCAAGTACTTTTTTAATATTTTCGTCAGTAGTTGACGTCGAAGGCCTTCCAGAGCGGGGTTCATCTTTCACACTCTCTCTACCACGCTTAAATTCTGCTATCCATTTTTTGACGGATGAATATGACAGAGCACAATCGCTTAATGTACTGACCATGTCATCATGGATGGCTTTTGATGATAGCCCCTTCTTATGGAGGTACTTAATGACGGCACGCTGCTCGATTTGCTCCATTCGCGGAAATTATGTCCGATTACTTTGTTAATAAATTTATAAAATCACAACTAATTATCGCACACGTTTCGAACTTCACACAATGAACTAGTCTGAACTGAACTAAATAATGTGGGTAGATTTGATTTTTAGAATTGAATGGATCTGTGTTAAGCCGAGTACTTTTCAATCTACCCTCGTATTAAAGATGTTACACGTAATATAGCTAATTAATTTTTAAGATATAAAACAGTAAATAATGAATTTTTAAAAATGGATAACTATAATACACTTCGATTGAATTTGGGTCATATTGCGATTCTCGATGATTACGAGAACATGAGTAAAATGTTAAAGCAAGTTAGTGTGTATTGTATCTAATTTAGTTATTAGTTACAGATAAATATAAGCTTAGTAGCCCATTAACTCACCTTCCTCGCCTCTAAATACAATACTGTTTTTTTTACATAAATAATTCTTAATATGGATTCAAATCCAGAGCAGACTGAGGATACTGTTGAACTCACGGCATATTCAATATACCAACTGTCAGCTTCGTCGCGCAGTGGCTTAGCAATGAGTTGCAGCGTTAAGGGCCGGGGGTTCGAATCCCGCACGGAACAAGTATGTATGGTCTACAAATAATTGTTCTGGATGTTTGTCGTTGTGCAATTTATGTTTGTAAACTGCCTCTATGATACAGGAGAAAATTTTAGTGTGGCGGTAACGTTTTATTATAAAAAAGATCCTTCATTAATTAGTATCGTTCATCGCACGCAAAAAGCATTAGCTATTTGGAAAATAGTAACATTTGTTTTAACTCCATTCATGAGATTAGATCCGGACAATGTAGCTAGTAAGTAAGTTAACCCGGCACACATTTTACGTGGCCATTTGGTAGTTTATTGCGTTAGCGTCAACGTTAGCTGTGTTGGTGTTTTCATAAAACTTTTTATGTTTATTGCGCAGTCCTTGGGCAGTAGAAAATTATTGCGACAGCGAATTGCGATGTGTATGACGACAATCTTGTGTTTATTTAAGGCGGGCAAATCGGGTCGTAGAAGCGACCTAAGGATATTTCTGTAGTATTCAGTAGTCCTACGCTGGGTACACGTATAGTCTGTTCGCTAAGATAGTGTCGGTACACCCGGAGGCACACTTAATATTTTGATTTTATTATTGTTTACTGTGTTTGTTAAATAAATGTTTTTCCTATTCTAAAAATAAAATAGAATACTATTTTATTCTTATGGTTTTTGTGATAAAATACAAATATAAGTAATAAACACAAGTTAGGTAGCAAAGCACCTTTCACTACGGTGCGGCGCTTCATTTTAAAATGTCAAATTGTCTTGCGGGTGTACACCGCACGCAGCGACCTTTGATGTCGCGGCGGCGCATTTGACAAGATGCGGTACTTGCCAAGGCGGCGCGACAAAAGGCGACCGTATCTAAGTAAACGGACTATATGTATATGTCGCACTAAGTTAAAGCGTGATATAATTATATCCCTAGGGTTAAAGCTATAAACCGTATTATAGTTATATAAAAGCGCTTCATAACTACAGTACTAGACTAATCTAATGAAATAATTATAATTTTTAACTGAATCTACAGGAGGAACAAACTTTGCGACCTTGATATTGGATATTAAGTTCCTGTTGTGTTGTTGTTCATGTTCCTTTTTTTGACAGTAGGTTAAGGTGCAGGTGCGGGGTGGCCCCCGGGCCACCCTAAAGCTGCGTCAAAAATTATGACTTACTTTAAAGTCATAATTTTTGACGCAGCTTTAGGGTTTGTTTGTATTTTGACTACCAAAATACAAACAAACAACAATTATAATTATTTCACTAGGTTAGTCTGTAAAATAGTATATGAAACGTTTTCATATAACTATATCACGGTTTTTAGCTATATCCCTAGGGATATAACTATACCACGCCTTCATATAGTATGCACACCTATGCATGAATACGGTGTAAAATACCCAGAGCGGAGATTCCGTCTGCGCTCTGGGTATTAATGGTCAACAGTGGATACTATGACTCTCTACTGATAGTATGAATCATGGCGATTACGATAAATCCTTTCTATTATGCGAGAGATCCATGTCCAGTTATAAATATTATGAACAGGAGGAAAATATATTAAAGTAAATCTAATTTTATTTCAACAACTAATAATGGAATAAGGCAGGAAACAAATTAACTGAGATTAAATTATTACTTTAGTTTTAATTTTACAAAGAAAGTCTTACAACTTGTAAACGTTAAAAAGCAAAAAAAAACTTTTTAAATTTACAATCTAATAGGAAAAGTTCGTAAGTTTAACATTGTTTTAAAAGTTTGAACTAAGGAAACAAATAGTAAAAGAAATATACGAGGGTTACTAGAATTAAATATACCTCCACCTCTATATTAGAATTAAATAGCAGGCATTCGATTAACTATTCGGTTATATATCTGTTTTAAATGACCACGCTCTCACAGAAAACCAGCGTAAAATAGCAGCTTAACGCTGCTGTGTTTCGTATGGTGAGTGTAGCGAACCGGAGACTCTTTTTACTGGCAAAGAGGCATTCCATCTTAGTCCTCACGGGTGACAACGCATCTACATCTTGAGTCTTTATTGAGGATAGATGTAGATGTCTATGGGTCACAGTAACCACTAGCTGCAGTATGGCTCAACGTGGTAGAGCCATACTGCAGCTATATTATGATTCTTTTTTTATTTGAAAGCTGGTGCTTATTTTATTTGAAATTTGACCAATAGTTTTTGAGTTGTTCTTAATAATTTATAATATTCTTAATAATTTATATTATATTATTTGTCGGTTGTACAAAATTTTAAATTATAAAAATTATACACAACAATGTTATACCTATTATTTTAACTTCGTAACTATGGAACAGTGGCGATAATGGGAGAAGCGGGTGAGCACATTGCCATAACATCTACTTGCTTGTAGAACTCTTCCCTCCATAATACGGGTAGCCAGAAGTTAGATCTAAAAAATAGTGCATACTCTACGGGCATGTTGTTTTCTTCAACAGATAAGATGCAATTTTCAACAGATAACCGTGTGGACTGTGACTGTATATCGAAATGCAAGATGTAGGTTTTTAAATTCACACAATGGTTAGACTAAATCGTATCTTTTGTGTGTCAAGAAATAATTTTCGCTAAAAAGTGATCCAATCTGGTTATTGGTGAATTTATTCGGCTCACTGTTGGACGTAGTGGAACATTTGGGTTGTGTATTTATGGCAATCCATACAACTTCGGTGGTTTGGCACATGTAAAATCGATAATACCAACCTATTCTCTCAATTTGGAAACCGGCGAAGAGAACATAACTTCTGCTATACACAAGTAAAATGAAGAAAACGGTCGCTTTTAATTGCGTATTCAAGACAATGACGTTAATCTGGAATGCACGACCTGTTTTACTCTAATGATGTCTGTTGGACTTTATTTAGTTCACAACTCAAGAAAACATCATCATTAGCTCAAAAGTTGGGTAAACATTTGCCTAAAATGCACGTTTAATCTAAATCAATTTTATTTGCCATCTTCTAGAAATATAATAATTATGGTAAGATATTCAGGTACCCGTATCCACGTTGTGCTGTATCAAACTGTTACAACGTGTAAAAATACCTCTTATGAAATTCAAACCAATTTTTCTTCACTTCTAATAAATTGAGGCAATAATTTTTGACATGATTAAATGCTTAGGGTTCCCTTGTCAGTCAGTGTCAGGTGGACGGACTGTGTGCTCATTTACTTCCACAATCTATACAAATAAATAAAATTGAAGTGTCTGTTTGTAATGTCAAAATTATAGCTTTTTACTAAATGCATATGAAAGTATATACGGTACTAATAACAAAAATACAATTTTTAAAGTTTTTGTCTGTCTGTCTGTCTGTTTGTTCCGGCTAATCTCCGAAACGGCTGGATCGATTTTGACGCGATTTTCACTGGCAGATAGCTGATGTCACAAGGAGTAACTTAGGCATTAAAAGAATTAGGGTTCCGCGCAAAAAAATTAAAACCCCAAAAAACACGCGGGCGAAGTCGCGGGGAACAGCTAGTTTTAAATAAAAATGCTTTCAAAGATGTTTTTTAATCAAAATAAAGATGCGTTGTCAGCCCTGAGGACTAAGAAGGAATATCTATAAAAAGGGTCTCCGGTTCTCAATACTCACCATACGAAACACAGTAGCATTTAGCTTCTATTTCACGCTGGTGTTATATAAGACCGTGGTCTTTCCCCGGGAAAGCCGAACCATTCGTGCTAAGTCATATCTAAGTTGAAGCGTGGTATTACCACATATAATGTTAAATGGTGATGAATTCTTCAATTTTTTATTACTGTTAGTTTCGGTGATTGTACTATTACATATTTCTTACTTCTTCTTCTTATCTTCAACTACGTATCATAATTCAAAGACTGCCACAAGTACGGTTTTCCTTTGCTTTCATTTTGAACCAAAAATAATTTAGTTAAATATCTTGTGTTATAGAGTATAATATCTAACAAAAGGTTTAAAATTTTTATTTATCTTCACGCACAATCCCTGACGGGGTAGCCAGAGAGAACAGATCGCCAAGTGTCACGATCCTTACATACCTCTTTCGCTTCTTTCAGATTCATTATCTCCTTCATACATGCACGTCTAGGTATCCGAGTACTCTTGACCCTCCCCTCTTCGGGCAATTTGCTCACAAGGTCTTCGAAAGTTAGTCTCGGTCTACCTCGACACCTTTTAATATTAACTTTCGCGCTATATATTTTCTTCACCATTCGGTCTTCACTCATTCGCTCAACTTGCCCAAACCATCGAAGAAGCACGCCCTTATCAATTTTTGTGATAAGGTCATCTTTCAAACCTGTCATATTACGAATCTCTTCGTTTCGCTTTCGGTCGGCCATGGTGACGCCGCACATTTTACGAAGAGATCGCATCTCCACTGCATTCAACTTACTTTTATGCTTCTTCTGGCATACCCAGGTTTCGCTGCCATATAACAAAGTCGGTACCAACACTGCGTTATGTATTGCAAGGCGTGCACTCTTCACTACGTCTTGCCTTTTGACTAACGCAGTCAGGGCACCATTGACTTTGTTCCCGGCAGCGACACGCCTGTCCACATCTAAATCACATCTTCCATCCCGGCTAAAAGCACTTACCAAGTATACAATTTCATTTACCTGTTCTAGACATTCCTGATTTACCCATATTTCACACTTCGTTCTCTCTTCGTCCCTTTCAAATAACAAAAAAAAAATAACCCTTATTAAACAATTTTTACTAACCGAAAATTGTTTAATAAGGGTTATTTTTTTTATAGGATAGGGTGACAAACGAGCACACAGTCCACCTGATGGTAAGTGGTTGCTGTGTAATATTTGCATACTGATAAATCGGTAAAACATGCATATTCACACTATGCTATAAGACCTAAAAATGTACCATGTTTTATGCAAATAAATATTTTATTATTTATTAATTATTATTATTAAAATATTATATAAAAATTAAGTATTGTATTTTATTTTATCATTACAATACACGGAATGAAGTAAAATATTATTTCTAAACGCTGATCTTTCCCCTTTGTTAAAGTTGTTAATTATGTTTCGGACATCATCGTTTGTGGTCTTTTGAGCTTTGTTCATAAACTGAAGTTGAATACAATCTACAAAAGTATTTTTGTTAAATTTTGCGTTAATTTCAAGTTGCGGCGATCGGCGAACGCAGGACAAAATTAAAAATAAATCAATAGTCAGAGGCAGTGTTGTGCTATTGACCTTTAAGTTGAACGTTTTATTAATAGAAATGTCTATTGTATTTGTTTTTTTTTATAGAATAGGGTGATAAACGAGCACACAGTTCACCTTATAGTAAATGGGTGCTGTGGCCCATAGACATCTACATTTATCCTCGAATAAGAATCAAAATACAGATGCTTTATGGTGATAATGGACTTTATGAGGACTAAGATGGAATGTCTCGTTTCCAGTGAAAAGGGTGTCCGGTTCTCTACACTCAACATTACGAAACTAGTACTAGTATTCTGTGAGAGCGTAGTCCTTCCCCGGATGTGCCGACTCATTTGTGCTACAACCATAATATAGCAGCAGTGTGGCTCTACCACATAGACTGCTTGTGTTAAAAGTGCTTCACGACATAGTCGAGTGGTAGATTCGAATCCACTGCAGTATCACACTGTTCCCTAACCGTTAGGCGTCTATTGCTTACACAGCTAAAAGCTTATAATATTGAATAAGCGAGCTCTCTCGCAGTCTGTACATTCTGGTAGATAAATCAGGGATCTGTTGCCATCCGCCATCTGTCGGATCCTAGCAAACATCATGAATCATCGTCTCAACAAAATAAGTATATTCTGTGAATGACACCTCAATCAGTGAAGTCGTTTGGTAACACGATCACTAACAGACGTACCAAGGATTATATAATATGTAAAGATAATGATTAAGTTGAATTTTGATCCCTGAATAGAAAGACTGACTACTGCATTTTGCATTCTTCATTATAAGTCAGCATAAAAGAGAATATTAAAAAAATGTTACTAATATTGTACTTACATAGGTACTAAGACTGGCTAAAGGTACTCCATTTGCAGAAAGAAGCAGATCCCGCGGTGCCAGCAAACCAGTCCGCCACGCGGGTTGGGGTGGATACAGCCGTCGAATTCGCACTAATCCTCCGCCACCGCAAACCGACATGCCAAGCCCTCTGCCATCTTTTTCCACCACCACAGTGAACGTGTTTTCTGCAGAAAAAAACAGGTGAAAGTTACAATTATTGTAATTCTGATAATTATAGGTAAAAGGTAAACAGTTAAAATTTTCACAGAATGTGTATTTCTGTGAAAATTTTAACTGTTGAATGTTGAATGTTGCCGCTATGACAACAAATAATAAAAGTAAATATAAATTAAAGTGGGCTCTCGTACTAGAAACGTGTATTATCCTGGTACGGAACCCTTCATGCCCAAGTCCGACTCGCACTTGGCCGATTGTTTCTTTTATGTAAGCCGATTTCGACTGCCGCTAAAATCGAAAATGATAAACGAAAATTTTAAGTACTATTTTAATATTATAGCCGGCATACAAAGATTTTTAAAAATATTTCGACGACGGAAAACATTTTCAATTTCACATGTCATGGTTTTGAATATCACGGGATCCCGAACTCCCTGAATACGTTATAAGCTTCGTGTGAAATAATGAATGTTTCAAAATATACAACGGGTCGCAGCCATCATAAGATGCCATGCACACGACGTATACTATAGGGAATATCCCGTGAGAGTCGTCAAAGTTGACGAAGGCAAAAGTTAACGAAATCTTGGGAAAAGAACTAAAATATTCAGACTGATGAGGGATAAATCCGTCTTAAGGGAGATTGATAGTAATCAAAGGCCAAGACAAGCATGTTAGTTATGCAGATTCTCTCTAACTAAGCTAGAGTTTATGAGCGAAACTGTTCGTCGGATTATTAAATATATACTTCATATTACAATACGCGTGAACATATTAATTCAGCTGAATGTGCATCGAATATTTGACTTTGCTTTGTGACAAAAATGCTGACAGGACACGGTATATGCAAACTGTGCAATTTGACACACCACGAAGGCGGATTTGCTGACTGTGATGTCTTGGTTGGCCTACGTGACTACGCATACCAGCCACTTGAGTTCTGGCATCGCTCAAGTCATTACCTATTAGCTAGTAATCATCATAATTGTTTATTTTAAAAATTATATTAAATATATTTTAAAAACTAATTTCGTTTTTTTGAACTGTTATGTCAGAGTACCTTAGCTATATGCCGCGAATCCGAATTGCGATAACAGCCGAAACCAGCATCATCTTTGCTTTACTACTTTGCAAAATGGAAATCTTATAATTACTGGAGAGCTAATAAATCCAGATATTACTTGAAAAGTTTCAATTAATTATGTAACTTATATTATAGGATATAAGATATAAAAATGTGTGTGTTATTTATGCTTTTAATTAGTATTTTTTGCAGGCGATTTCATCTTTCTGTAGAGAAATACTATGTAAGTAAGATTTTTTATGTCACTTACTGGATTTTGATATGGTGTGACTTGGTAATTCCTTCTTACTAACTGTATGTCATGTCAAATGTAATTATTGTTATCAATAAACCTAGAGCACTGCAGTTCTGCAAGCAACTGTTCTCCAGATCGATTGTGTAGCCTTACCTTCGTTAATATATCAGTATCGATTATAACCTTAGACTTTTTATTACCACATTTTAATTAATTCACTTTCGTGTATGTCTGTTCAGGTCGAATTCAGTAATTGATTTTAAACTAATTTTCCGATGAATCAGACTTGAAATTTTATATAAATAAGTGATTTATTATTTTTTTTACCTCATTAATTATGTACATTATATTTTAGGTTAAAATCTTTTACATAACGAACAAACATAATGCAGTGTGATTTCCACCGCCAACAATACCTACTGCCATCACACTGCCGGTCATCTTTGTCTTCAGGGGTGACGGTGGCTTCATTTTTTCTAAGTTAGTAGTAGGGGTTCATCCACTGCAGTTGCCATTTACCGTATGGTGGATCATTAGCTTGTTTGTCACTCGTAAAATTATAAACATCATTAAACTTTTACACCAATTTGAATTGCAATGTGATTCCGCACAAATTTTGATTCCGATGTTTTTAATTCTCATTTACCACTATACATGGTAGTCAACTTGTGTACAAATCATGAACAAAGGAACAGCGTTATAAGCTCAATTTTGCTGCAAACTTTGTATCAACATAGTTTAAATATGATTGGGGACCACACACTCGTCTGAAAGCTTCACCTCGGGAGATCTGCAGAGTTTTCGTTTAACATAGAGCTAGCGACAGGTAAGTGGGGTTGTTTGAACATTACTAACATTGTTTGTTCTGCCCTTTACGGTGTGAAGTTTCGGACGAATTTTAGTGTTTAACTGCAGTGTGGTCAGCGCGACGTTTTGAGTGGAAATTAACCGCAGTTTGTCGTTGTTAATGGTCCGAATACATTAACGCGAGCTACCCTATTTATGAAAATTCTGATAGATATTTATATATAGTGGGCTGTTTTTAAATGTTTGTAATATACCTCAGTTACAATTTATATGATAATTTTAAATAGTATTAAGTCTTTTTAGCGCTTTAATCTAGTGCACAAATTCAGAAAAACGCAAAAACTTGTGTGTAAAACAAACACAATGTTACGGATATTTGTGACAGTTAACTTTATTAATTTGGGTTTTGCTTATTATTCGTTAATTTTAAATTGCTAAGATCGAAAAAACAAACGATCAAATGACAAAAATTAATCAAATTAAGAAGAAAATAAAAATTTACAGGAAAGAAACATTTTAGTATGTAAAATTTTATATATTTTTTAAATGCTCAGGAAAGGCCATAACGTGGGCTTTATCAGTACTTAGTGTTGCCTCTTTTAGCTTTTCCAACTGCTTCCAGTCTCCTTGGCATATTCCTAATCAAGTTATCAATGAAATCTTGAAAGATTGCGTTCCATTCTTTCTGTAATGCGTTTTTAACATCTTACAAATTAGCGGGGACAGGATTTCTTTTGTTAAATTGTCGTTCAGGCTTGTCCCATACATGCTCTATGGGGTTTAAGTCGGGAAAGCGTGCTGGCCACCCCATTACTTTAATTTTAACGTGACGAAGGTATTCGACAACTACGGCCGCAGTATGGGGGCGTGTATAAAAATAAATTTATCTCCTATAAAAGGGACAAAATGTCACTACGATTTCTTGCAAAATCTCAGTTACATATCGTGTCGCTCCTAACTAACTTCTCCAACTTCTTGGGGCTTTGTTCTTCTCAGAAGAATTTAAGGTCCGGTTTCTAAAATACTGTCCGTTCTGCCGATACCTTTTGACAACTCGGTGTACCACAGATTTTGATCATGACAACTAAGGGAAAACATTTAAACAAAACCTAAATTAAAACTTAAATTCAAAAGTTGGCAAAATATATAAGAAATAATGCAATAGTACGCAATAATTAAGTACATAAAAACCATAGAAATATGTACGTAGTACTTATAACCATTGAGTGATAAGTTCTCGTCGTACATTTATATCGATGCTATATAACTCAATGATAAAAACAAACATTAAAAAATTCATAACTCCGAAAATATTAACTTTATCGTGAAAAGTCATAAGATCTTTTTAATTCGTTTTTATCAAAGAATGTACAAAAATATCATTAGTTTTTTTTATTTGTGTATTTTTAATGTGTCAAAAGTATCCGCATTTGGGATTTTTGAAACCTTTAAAAATTCATAATTATGAAAATATTAACTTATCATAAAAGGTCATAAGACCTTTTTATTCGTATTTTATCAAAAAACATAAAAAAATGTCCCGTTTGAAAATAACAATGCCTTGCAATTGAAAAAAAAATGGTTTAAACAATATGGCACCGAGTTGCCCCATGGCAACATGCATTTATATCATCAGCAGAACAATATGCAGAGAATCACATAAAAAAATTGAGGTGGAATAGTTTTCGGTACTCATGCGCCGATTCCTCCTGGACTAAGGAAAAATGACACCTGTTTTTTGCGTTCCTTTAAATTTGTCCATGAGTGTGTTTTAAAAGTTAAGTATTTCTGCTCCTCTATGTCATAATTTGCATTTGATCTGTCGCTTTTTAAACTACTTTAAAGATGTACCTACATGACGCAGGTACAACTTTTCTACAAGTATCTTTCTAAATTTTATTGTGAAAACTTTGAAAATAAATAAGAACGTGGCTTTATGCAAATTTACGGACAAAATTTGTATATTATCTTTATAGTATCCTCGAAAATAAAAACTTTAAAAGCCGACTTCAAGCAATTAAAAAGAATAAAAGAATTTCCACGTAGCAGATTCTGAATTCGGGTGCTTTAATTTTTGTTTAAACTCTCTATCACGAACTTCTGCTTTTACTTTTTATTAAAAGTTTAATTTTCGAAAATACGAAAAAAATGTTATTAAGTTCATATTTGTGACCGTTTTGAGTGGACTAAGGAATATTGCTAATGTCGTCTAAATAATTGCACAAAAATATTCATCCCTTGTTTTCCTACCCTTTTGGCTGCGTTCCACCAGAGATGTGCCAGGATGCGTGGCGAGGGATATGTTTGTTAAGAACCAATAGCATCACTTCATTTACCTAGCCTCGTTCAGTGCAGCTCTAGTGGAAACCGCTCAGCGGAGCGAGGTTTTTGTACATACAAAACAAGGGAAGAATACGTGCGAGGGATGTGTTGCGAGGGAAGGAGAAATCCTGCTGTGGGGGTAATGTTTTACACAATATACTTAATAAACTGATAAACATGGAGCCACCCCTAAACTAACACTTATTTAATTTAAAAAAATTAAATTAAAAATTAAAAAATGAAATGCCAATTGTCGATGATGTAATCGTGTGTAAATTAAATCCATCACTCTATTTCGTATAGCGGGTGTAGTAAGAGAAAATGCGAGAAGGATCTAATGGCATCAGAGAGAGGGCGGTATGACCATCCTGTTAATACTAGACATAAATTACTAAGAAAGTTGACGTGCAGTAGGGTCAAGTTGCGTGGCGATTATGGTAAATCCTTTAGTAGAGGACTAAAACATAATGATGAAGAAGAGGTAAGAATTAAAGGAAGTAGCAAAAATAACTACCCTACTTAACGTCAAACGTCCGAAGTAAGTCTTACGCGTGAGATTCAAAGGCGAACACATGTTACAGTCAGATACCTCGTGATCACATAAAGAAAAGTAATTTTACGGATTTTATTCCTATAATTATTTTAACACCCATGACACCTTCTCCTCATGACTGAAAACATCTGCCCAGATGGACTCTTATGAGATAAAGAAACTTCAAAAAATAATAACAAAATCAAATAAAAGTATACCCACCGTAAAATAGCAATAGTCTAGAGAATCGGAGACACTTTTTGCTGGTAACGAGCTAACGAAGCATTCTAACTTAACCTCAGGGGTGACAACGTATTTAGATTTTGATTCTTACTCGAGGATAGATGTTAAATACTATAGGAACTTTTTCTTATCATTTGTCACGCCATAAAATCGACATCCAATAAACCCCTTTTTTATAGTATAGGGTGACAAACGAGCACACAGTCCACCTGATGGTAAGTGGTCTACATTTATCCTCGTTTGCGATTCAAAATGCAGATGCGTTGTCACCCGTGAGGACTAAGATGGAATGCCTCTTTTCCAGTAAAAAGGGTCTCCGGTTCTCTACACTCACCATACGAAACACAGCAGTGTTAAACTGCTATTTGACGCTGGTATTCTGTGAGAGCGTGATCCTTCCCCGGTCAAGCCGACCCATTCGTGCTACAACTATACTACTAATATAGCTGCAGCATGGCTCTACCACGTATAAAATTCCATACTAAAATTTCATTAGTGCCGGCAGAGATCGAACTCGGTTTGCTCGCGTGGGCTATTAAATCTTAAAGCAAGCTAACACCCATTCCACCTCCTACACCAACTCAATAAATAATGTTATTAAAAAATATTTCTTAAATTACATAGCCTATCAAAAGTCCACTGCTGACCATAGCTCCATAGTAGCATATAGTAGTATCCCTAATATTTGTCGTAGTTTTAAATTTTATTTTGAGTTGAGGAAGATGATGCTGTGTTTACCAGCTTTATTTCTCTCTGTCACCTGTTACCCCAGGGACGATATAGGCTAGTGGTTATTCTAACAATGCTTTTTCACGCAAATAAAGGTATACCTTTTATAAAAATATCTATTTAAAAACGTAAATACGATTTGAAGTATAAAAATAATTAAATCAAGCAACGTGTTGGCGAAATAGAGAGAATAATTTTCATTCGAAGCACATCCTACACCTACACTCGGGGGCTACAATAATCCTATCGATTACCAAAAAGACACATAACAGTAATATTGTTTGATCGCATAAGCAATCGATTTCCCGTTCTGAAATCTAATTGAAAACAAGATTGATGACCATACGTGCAATTTTATATAACAAAGGCGATGATAAGTATACTCTATCACTTTTATTGTGATCATTGTGATTCAATAAGGCTATCATTTTCTTCTTTCAAGATATTTTTTGGTTGATCACAACAAAAAAAAAATATAAGTTTTTGAGTACGTTAAAATAATAGTAAAACGCCTTTAAAACAATTATGTATTCCTTGGACAAAGATAAAACTTACTTATTATTTTATTATGCTTCGATTTCGATGTAAATATGAAATGTGTGAGAATCGTAGTTTTAGAGGCATGGCTTAGCCCTTTGTCGGTGAAGCTCACGGACAACTGAGCGAGTGTCAAAATGAAAGTGATGGAATTACTTCATGTATGCATTATGAGAAAGCTTTACCGAGCACGCGCTCGAAAATAAACTGCGTAAACACCAAACAACATTTTTTTTTTAACAAAACTTCGTTATGGATTAAGAAAATGGTTTACGTGAACTTAGATATGATTATTTACTATGCTTTAAAAATAGTTCCATGAAAAAAATGTTGTGGTGCCATGGAGAAATGTAACTAACTAGTGCCTACTTTACAAATAAATTAGCCGGAACAAAAGGACAGACAGACACAACGGAACCTTAAACAAAAAAGCAATTTTTAAAATTTAAAATTGCTTTTTTATTTAAGGTTCCGTATATACTTTCATATGCATTTAGTAAAAAGCTGTTATTTTGACATTACAAACAGACACTTCAATTTTATTTATTTGTATAGATTAGTGACTCATAATTTTAAATTTTATACAACTGTCAGGACTAAGCTTTCGTGGTATGTAACTATTAACATATAATAAATGTTATATAATATATTTATATACGTGTTATACATTGGTACTGAGAACCACAAATCAGTGTAAAAGAATAAACGAAAGCTTTTAAGGCGTGTTTTGCCGAAATCGAGTTGCCAAATACTCACGTAAAAGTAATAAAACTTTTCGAATTACTGCGATATTTTCCTTATGCTGTGAGAATTGCGTGGAAACAAGCGGAATTGAATGAGATCATTGCTGAAATTGTTTCTGTGTATTTACTTTCCTTAGGTAATGTATTATTCATATTGACGTCGGTCACTAGCCGCGCAGCAACCTAATGTGACCGTGGGTCGACATTTAATATATCTGCTACTAAATTATTAAAAAATGAAAGTTTCCATTATTCTATCTATTATAAAATAAAAAGCAATATAATTATACATTAAACACGTTAGAAAAAAAAACTTAAAATCTTAGTCCTCGGGCGTGATAAATTTTATCAGTGTAATTCTTTATCGAGGATAAATGTAGATGTCTATTGGCCAAAATATTCAATAACCACCATCTGTATTGTGTTAATTTATTCATATTTTCACTATATCAAGTCTACTACTGAACTAAGACCTCCCCATAGATTGCCTTTAAGCGGGGGAGGGAATTTCGGTTTTTTTCTCCTCAAAAATATGGATACTATAACAAAGGTTTATTATAACTTTTAGTGATGAAACAGAATCCCTAACGGGAGACTGCAGGCTGGACGGGATGATATGTGGCAGTGGATTCTCTTACGCATCCGCCACTAATTATACTGTGAAATATCCTAGAAAACTTAAAAAAAAAACATAATCAAAAATTTGAATAAGGTAAACCTAAAACCGGAGTAACTTGTGCACTTATGCAGTAAATATACGCTATATTTACTGCATAAGTGCACAAGTTACTCCGGTCACAGGGTTTTTGTGGATATATATGTAAGTATGTACGTTCCAATAAGACTGAATGTATCGCATTGCAGACTACACGGTTCGTTGAATTGAACTCGACGCAAGTTAAAAAAACAGTTACTTTTCAGGCTTTTCACAACTAATGGTCGTTTATTTTTTTTTAGAAGTAACATAGAAAATTTAATTAAAAAAATATTTGATAGTTTTACGGAGAGAAGTGTTCCATAACGCAATAATATATAACATTGCAGACGTGGTATATAACATTTTATACGTGGTAGAGCCATGCTGCAGCTATATTAGTAGTATAGTTGTAGTACGAATGGGTCGGCTCGACCGGGGAAGGACCACGCTCTCACAGAATATCAGCGTCAAATAGCAGCTTCATGCTGTTGTGTTTCGTATAGTGAGTGTAGAGAACCGGAGACCCTTTTTACTGGAAAAGAGGCATTCTATCTTAGTCCTCACGGGTGACAACGCATCTGTATTTTGATTCGCAAACGAGGATAAATGTAGATGTCTATGAGCCACAGCAACCATTTACCATCAGGTGGACTGTGTGCTCGTTTGTCACCCTAAATTATAAAAAAAAACATTGGTAGAACGAGGCAGCCAACCTGCTTGCCAAGCGTGGCAACTATGGCAAATATCCTCCCTATGAGACAATCTATAGAAAATGTTCAGCAGCACTTTAGATAGACTGGTATGGCGCAAGGCAGCGAATACGTCAGCAGCACAACCGGTTCAGCTCGATCGAGGAAAGATCACGCCTGTACAGAACACGAGCATGAAATAGCTGCATAATTCTGCTTTGTGGCGTATGATGAATGATGGGAGCTTTAGAAACCGGTGGACCTTTTTTCTAGTAAAGACGCATTCCATCTTAATCTTCAGGAATGACAAAACATCAGCATTCCATTTCTTGAATGAGGATAGAAGTAAGAAATATATTTATTGAACGTTTATTATTAATGCACTTATTTTAATAATTTAATCTAAACTTACGTTTAAAGATTACATCAAGAAAACTATTACGAAATAGAGCAGTTGAAGTTAAAATCACATACAATCATATATTCTCTCATCTATTTCTTCTATATGTATTTTTGAGGCTACTAATATAAATATAAGTACTTAAGTTATTTTATTTAATATATATTATAATTAATTATTTGTATTATGTTTATATATTTAAACATTTAATATGTATATATACATAAGTAAATATATATGTATGTATATATATATATATCTTATATATTTATATATATATATATATATATATAAAGGTAATGTAATATATCATTCTACCAGAGATAGTCATCTCTCCTGATCTGTAAACTTATGACCACCTTCATTACATTGAATTGCTTATAATTTTGCTTATAATTTATCTATTAGATTGTTCTTTTTCCTTTTCTTCTAACAACAATACACCTACCATCAAACAATATAAGGGAAACCTGTTATTGGCCATACTTTTAGTTTGTTACATTAATGTTAATATTTTCTATATACGCTGTTGGTTTTCTAAATAAATAAATAAATAAATAAATAATGCTGTGATCGACTTTAATTGTGAAAATTTAGTACAGATTTAAATTTTGATGATTTGAGATAAAAATTGTTAATTGCAATTTTAAGTGCTGATTTACCACGTGCTTGGCGCTGAAGAAAAACACCGTGAGGAAACCTTCATGTCTGAGAAATGAGAGGGGCCTGTGTCCAGTAGTTTATTTTAATACGTCGGGTATTAAAAATAAGTAGAATTAAACGCGATAAAATCCATAAAAGTAATTTTATTCCATGTTTAGTGTTCGCGTATACGAGTAAATAAAAAATCCAGTAAACCAGATTTGTACACCCTTTATAATTTTAAAAAATACGGTTGCAGTTAACATGGGAGTAGTTGTCATGAGCTACAGTAGCCACTTATTACCAGGTGAACAGAAAGAGAAACTTTTTTATTCAATATAGATTATAAATAATAATTTTTTGTCACTGTTTTGTTTAATTACCACTGGTTTGAAAAAAAGACCTCTGTCCTGGGAAGAACCAGCAAGAAACCCAGCGGGACTTTTTTTTAAATAACAGCTTACAATCGTGTATGTTACACAATTAATCACACAAAACAAATTAGAAAAAGCTTGGTAGCGATCACCTCATTGCCAGGGATTATTATCATCCATAAATTCCTTAATATTATAATAACCCTTTTATTTAGCATCAAGTCAAACCTCCGTGGTTTTTAGATGTTAATTAGACCTATATTTGTATTCTCTTCTTTTGATCTGAAAAAATAAATAAAAAAAATACAAACTTTGTTTAATAAAGCTTTTGAACTTTGAGGAGGTCAAATTCTGTTTATATTCTGGGATTTTGTTTAAAAGCGTATACATTGCCCCAAGAATAAATTACTGACTCGATGGAGTCGAGTAACTAAAGCGAGCTGTGGACCGAATGATATCATACCTCACTTGATCAGTCAGACGAAATTGAACTAGTTTCTAATTATACACCAACTCAATTACATCATGCCATAATTAGTTACATGATTTGATTACTCGGTCGGTAGCTTGAGTTAATGAGCTGCGGTATCGACGTGTGTGTTAAACTTTAATATAAGCTCGCATATCTCACTGCCTCTGGTTATACAGTAAATATTATATAGATTACATTTGTTTTGTAAGTTATAATATAACATTACTAGCTGGTACCCGACGCGCTGCTGCCGCAGAAGAAATTATTGAGGAAATATCGTTTTAATCTTTCTTTCAAATAAATTTGTCGGTACAGTACGCGCACCACCTAAGTGTTAATTAGTAAGTTAATTGTACTATGCCTATAATCTTCGCGCAAGTGCAAGTAATAAGTTGACAGTTTTATCGCAATCTGATGAACGATATGGCAGCGCATGAAATACGAACAAACAAAAATTAATTTTTGATAAAGGTACGGGGTGTATTGTTCTGGCAAAATTTTTCACTAAATGTCTAATACACTATAGATAGACAAACGAAGATCTGGCGATCGAAAAAGGACAGATTTACAAGTTAAAATGGAAATCCAGTAGCATCAGTTACCAAAGCAGCATGACCATTACAAAGATCAACTCTGTACTCATTAAATAGAATTAATGAGTACAGAGTTGATAATGTAAGCCAGCTTAGTTAAATATGGTGAAATCTTCCAAGTCACAGTTACCAACTGGCGCGTTCTTGGAAAGGCTTCTCCAGTAGGGCATTTAGAGGCTGTAATGCGATTCGATTATTTAAGCTGATTGTAAATGATTGAAAATCAATTAATACATTTTCTTAACACCACATATAAAACTATGTCCGAACAATAACCATTGTGCCTTGTACATCGGTTTCTTACGCGTCGGTTCTATCGTTATGGATCACTGCCTTCTTCCAAGTGAGGTGCTCTATGAAGCGTGCACATGATGCAGTTTCTTATCGCCCACGCTGATTGATAATACCAACACCGGATAAATAGAAATATGTACGTACGTACATTTATAGTGTTATAATGAAAATTTCATTTATCAAATGTCCTTTAGAATTATACTATAAATCAAAAATATATTTTAATTAGGGATGCATCGATATGCCTTTTTGATGATGCGATACCGATACCGATACTCTTAGTGAATTTAAATAAAGGTAATATGGAGTGGAATAACAAGATGGATTAAATATTATATTTTTATTAATATAAAAATTACAGACATTGAATGAGATTATTAGTGATTGAAACTAATAGTCAAGGTTAATAGTGTTAGTAATTAAAATAAATATTAATAAGATATTTGTTTAACGAACAAAGTATTCTCAAATTTTGCGGAAAAATGCGATCTCGCAAGCCTGTATGAATGAGACCTGCGGTGGAAAATAGTCTTTCAGATGTGACAGAACTCATTTGGAGTAAATAATAATAAAAAATATCGCTGATGCGGATAAATTGGCAAACCCTAAGTAACTATCACCGATATATCGGTATCGGATGCAATACTAATTTTAATGTCTTGTCGTTTAATTTTCAGTATTTATAGTTGTCTAAATTGGAGAACGTTTACGAGTAAGACTTACTATATTTCTATTGTTTTTATTTTTATGATTACGTAACAATAGGTAAAACGGAATCCTATTAATGTCAGCTCAGCTGTCCCTGTGTTTATCTGTCGGTCCGTATGTCACAGATCCCTAGCTCGTAGACAGAATAAGTTGCGAACCTGAAACTTGAATATTTGGAAAATCCTATACTTACATGGAAAAGGATCCAAAAAATGTTTTTCCTTACCTGAGTGTATGGGGTGTCTAAGATGTCAGTATTAGATCGTTTTGATACAAAGTTTATTGCAAACACTAAAATAGTTAAGAATTTGAAATTTCTGATCTAAAGAGGTAAAAAGAGGCAAAATTTCAAAAATTTTGCTTTGTTGTTCTGTTTATGTTTTTTATTGCATGTAAATCACATATAATGTGACCCTTGTTTAAGATTGTATATTATTTTTACAAATGTAGTTCTATTGATTTTTATTAATGGAATATCGTACAAGATGAAACGACTTGTAACATTTCAATTTTATGAATAGTGTTCCGCAAACACGACGACACCGCGTCGAGTGAGTGCTAAAAGAGTTTTATGCAAATAACTTCACAGTTAACGTCTTTCTAAGTGTATTTTTAGAGAAAACAAATGATGCTGGCAATGTGATACGATATTTAAATAAGAAATTATTGTTTGCTATGCATTTATTGTATGTATTGTGGCCTAAAAATATAAAAAAGGGTTTAATCTGAAATCCTAAACGTGAATAGTAAAATTAAAAGAAAATTGGTGGCACGGAACACTCTTAATACCTACATAGTATGTGTGCACTTACCGATTTTTTGTTGAAATATTTTATGTGACCAAAACATATTACTGAGTATCATCGGAACTTTCGATTGATTTCAATTTTATAACGATATAAACTAAACAATACGCCTCAGATTTATTTACTATTATTCCTATGAGTAGATCAGCTTACAGTTAAATAAAATCTAAAACAACACGCGTTGCTCATGATCACGTTTGCATTCATGATGTTATTAATACGTCGGCAAAATTTCAGATAATTCGGAAGTGTATGAAAATTCAAATAAAATAATCCACTGCATTTATATTATTTTATACAGTTCAAGCTAAGTACTGCGTGAGTAAACATTTGGTACAGATCAAGCTAAGTACTGGTGGATATGCTGATAAGTGCTTTTCTGACTATGAGCAGGCCTGTCTCACACCGCACTTTAGGAATGAAAATATACCTACGCTGCGCAGCTCCGTATGTTCTCTAATAACTATTTAGGCACTTTTGATATTTATTTTTGAGTTTTTATTCAAGTATGGCCTCTCAAAAAGGCAAAAGGTACTGCATAGCATACGCGTGCTTAAATAACAGTAGGAATGTCGACTTTTCATTCTTTGCTGTTCCTAAGGATACCGATAGGTAATATATTATTATTTATAAAGAGATCTAGATAATTAGGTACTTAGTTACTGATGCCATAGTTACTTACAGATTTATTATTTGATTTGTGACCCGACCACAGCTTCACATATTTCAATTTTTTCGCGTATAATGTCAATGACCTTAAATATTATTCCAGTGTAAGTAGACCTCCCAGTATTACTGACTGCCTACTAATGTAAGATCAGCATATACCTGTTATTAGTTTAACACTTGGTCGATAAAAGAAAGATTGAAAGAAGCAGCACCTAAAATGTGAAACAGACAAGTCACGGCTCCATGGCGCAGTGACTTAGTAATGAGTTGCAACGCTAAGGGCCGCGGGTTCGAATCCCGGACGGAACAAGTATTTGTACTATTAATAATTGTTTCGGTTCTAGATGTTCGTCCATGTGCAATTTATGTTTGTTAACAGCCTCCACGATACAGGAGAAAATCCTAGTTTGTGTGTGTTGGGTAACGTTTTTTTAACAAAATAAAAAAAAAAACACCTCGGTGTATTCTACTATATACCAACTAATATCAGAGGATTCAATTTGTTTTCTCATAACACCTAATCCTACAGTAAATGCGGTCTTAACAAAGGCGCGTAACGGGCTAAGTGATAAAGACACTCGCACGCGGACGTAAGGTGCATTTTGATTTAATACGCGCGCCGCATAATTTTTTTCCGACGATATAAACGGTAGGCTAATTTCACGAAGGTCACTTCCGAGGCGTGCAACGTATTATGAATATTAGCGACGTTGTAAGTAAGTTTAAACTCGCAAGTTTGCTATCAGAGATCCTTCTGTTCTTGTACTATTATTTATTCTGTGCTATGAGTCCGTCTGGGTAGGCGTGGTGCCCCATCTCTGTAGACCCCTAAACTTCTTTTACTTCTCTTACCAATTCCGGCGGCTAGTGTGTGTGGACCTTTCAGTTTGGAACACGGCAGTGTTCCAAACTAAAAGGTATATAGAGCCAGCATAATTATTGGCTGTGAGTGATTTCTATTTTAGTCATCAGGGGTGACAACGCAGCCTAGCCTGCTTCTTTTAAATTTGGTGACACGTGTCCATTGCTGCAGTAACCACTTACCATCGGGTGGACTATAAGTACTTTTGTCACTTCAATTTATAAAAAAATGTGGCTCATGGTAGAGTACGTTACTAAAGGAAGCTTTTTTCATACTCTTCACCCGTCAACTGTAAGGATAAACATTCACATATGTGGGTGAGCTGAATTTCCATAGCACGGATTCACACGGTCACCTTTAAAATTGAATTTGGATTGCAAAACAAAAGGAAAGATCGTCAGGGAACCCGTATGTCTGAGAATTATAATTGTGTAATTCTTTATAATTACACAATTATAAAGAACATATAATTATAATTAATTATAATTTCTCATCTCGGAAAATACAATCTTAAAATAATATAAGGCAAAGTATTTTAGTTTTATATTATGTACCTATCGTGTGCTGTGGTTTTTATACTGTATTTCGGAGGTATGCAAAGGAAAGTCCCTATTTATTGGATTTTATATTGCTGCATGCTTTAAGCGCAAAGCGCGTAGGTATGTTCTACTAGCGCATAAAAATCAAGACTCCAACGTCTTGTCGCATGAAATCGTATCTAGCAATCATATTATACATATAAATGATATAAAAAGCATTGTCAGAAAGATAAATGATTGTTGAAGTTATTATTATTTAGTGTAGGTTTATCAAGTCTGCTTGAAGGCGAAAATACGGTAACTTTTGAAAATATCAATTTTTCAACTCAATCTATTTTTTAAACTCTTCATCTATCATGTGGGAAGCTATGGAATGTAAATGGCAGTTTAATTTTGTTTTGCTTAGTTATAATTAATAAATTGCGTTTCGCACTTCAAATCTTTTTTCTTCAAATCAATTCCAGCAACCGCTTTTATTATAACTAACCAACGTATGATGTTATGGTACTCCAAAAACTTTTGAAACTTAAAAGCTTTTTATTCTAAGCTTTATGGCAGTCGTTGAGAACTATGTTCTATCGTTGAAAATAGCAGTAAAATAAACGCCGTCTTTTGACATATGCGAGAGAAAATTTACGACAGCTTTTCAAGTTCACTTAAAGATTTTATTTAACCCATTCCATTTCAATTCAACCTACAAAAGAGCCGTTGTAACTCAGGGGCTAAGCGCTTTCTGTAAATTTCACAATACGCGAGCAACCCGGGTTCGATCCCCCCGCCGGCACCAATGAAATTGTTAATTGCAATTTTAAGTGCTGATTAACACGTGTTCGGCGGTGAAAGAAAACATCGTGAAATAACCTGTATCTCTGAGAACAAAATATTTCGATGACATTTCCTTGCCCTAAAACCCTTTCAGAAGTGAGAAGAGGCCTGGTGCCAGTAGTGGGACGTATATAGGTTGTAAATTTTATAGAAGTCCACTGTGGAACATAGACTTCCCCCATCGGGTGCCTAATGGAGTGCTCGAAAAGAAGTTTAATGTTTGTTTGTTCCGATAGAAGGGCGAAGTGGCTTCAAATTAATTTTCATCTCCAGAGTGTCGTATTCAATAGCACGCTCATTAGAAACAATGTGACTGTTCCTGACATTACTGCCTATGATACTCCCCGGCTCGTGTCCCCACCACCTTCATGGAGACAACGCGGCACCGCTGCAACATCTCTTGCTCGGTACAACCCGGTGGCAAACGCCCGCATTACGGCTCTCCTATAGCACCTCTCTTATAGCAACCAATAAATTACCTACACAGTCTACATATTGAAGTTCTTATTTAGTCAAGAATTCCACCAGCACAAGTGGAGCTTGATACCCAACAGTGACTATTAGAAAAAAATATACTTTTATAGCATATGGTGTTCTTATTGATTTTTCCATTATTATTTTTGGGGCACCTATATAGTTTACTCATCTGGTTGGGCTGTATAAATATATAATTGTAAATGAAAATGATAAACATACATAAATATCAACAAAATAAAATAAATGCATAAAAAATACATAAATAAATAAAAACCCAACCAGATGGAAGCCCTCGGCAGGGGAGACCAAACGGCCGAGGGTTAGGGGGAAAGGGAAAAAAACCGGCGGACGATGCGGGCGGTATCGAAGAGCACCGCCTTCTGCATTTGAGCTTGGAGCGGTCCGTCACGGAGTCCCAGTCGCCTCAGATGACCCGAGAGGCTGACTGGGATTAACCCGTTCGCAGAAACGACTACAGGTATAATTTCGGCCGGCAGTCCACCCCACATGTCGGTCACCTCGTGAGCCAGGTCCAGATATTTTGTTCGCTTATCTGTTTCGGCTTTCACGAGGTTCTCGTCATACGGAATGGTAATGTCGACCAAAAATATCCTTGACTGTGTCCGGTCCATCAGCACAATATCAGGCTTATTCGCAAGAATGGTCCTGTCTGTGATGATGGCCCGGTCCCAGTAGAGCCTGGCGCGGTCATTTTAGAGCACGGCTTCCGGCATGTACTTATAATAAGGCAGTTTCCGATCCACGAGACCGTATTTCAGAGCGAGCTCCTGGTGTAGAATTATTATTATTATTTAAGAAATAAATTGTAATGATTTTGATTAATTTTATGTTACCAGCTGAAGAAGGAAAACAACTTTTTTTTTTCAAGATTATAAATTGGATAAATGTTTTAAAAATCTTTCGCTTAATAATATTTTGAAACATTCTCATAACTGTTCACAGTACATTCACGTGTTTCCAAAGTTCTCTACTAAAAGGTTCGCTGCTTTACTTTAGGGGAAATATATAAAATTATGATACCTGATATCAAAATAAGACAAAAAAATTTTAAACTTTATCAAACCAATGTTCAGTAAATATTGTATATTTACATTACAGTACATTTTTGCTACAAGTGTGGAGTTTAGCTACGAGTCGTATATACGAGTACTCGTATAAGGTAATTAGTTTATAAATGTCTGACAGCGGGACCCAGCTCTTATTTTAAAAGGATAGTGAAGGGTTTTTTAGGAAGCTTCAGTCAGTCGCTCACATAGATTTTTCATGTCTAGATATTTTTTCTTACTGGAACTTTTTATGTTTTTACACCGCCATATTGCGCAACGAATAACGATATATGCTAGTGCAATTCTTAATGTTCATAATCTGTTTACTTTTTAATCAAATGAGGTCGAATAAAAAAAAAATCAAACGCTTGCATTTGACTTTAAAAAAGGTAAGAAAACTTAAGCAGATAAAATTTTTCTGAAACTGACAGACAAACTTTAATCCATAGTCTTAAGAAGTTCCAAGAGTCGTTTAAATGAAAAATGTGGAGCATAGCGTTCGTCGGCTGACTTGTGGACTGCCACCATCTGTTATATGCTAATGTTTAATTAAGAAAATGCCCCGACTTTTCGCTTGTGTTTTTTATTTTACACAGAAAATTGAAATTGTTTAGGTATAATAAAGTTCAATTTTCTATGTAAACCTATGATGATACTAAGATTTTGTTACATTCTGATTGACATCGCGTGGTTAATGATCACGTAATAAAAAATCTACTAAGTGTTCTTTAACTGAATCAAATAATGAACAAGTGGTAAAATTTAGTATTTTGTACAAACGATTTCAATATAAATTATTAAGGATAACTCAAAAACTACTGGTCACACCTTGATCAAATTTATATGGGACCACATGAGAAGCACCAGCTTTTATACAAAAGAAATCATCAAAATCGGTTCACTTAGAAAAAAGTTATGAGATAACACACATAAAAAAATACAGTCGAATTGAGTACCTCCTCTTTTTTTGAAGTCGGTTAAAACATCAAGCGATTAGATGATCACATAAACTGGCTATGTCCGTTTACAACATACCAATAATGAAAAGAGGGGAAACGGGCTCGTCTTTAACAGGTAAAAGTTAATTGAAAAGCCCTCGTAATGGATTCGTTCAAACACTTAAACCAATAATCCATTATCGTAACAAGTTACAATACGCTGACGTTAGAATTAAAAGGCAATGGTAATGTGTTTCAGATATCCGTATAATAATGTTAGAAATTCACAAGGGAGTACCATAAACACAAGAAACGTGATGTTCTAAAATGTCTTACCGTACTCATTTAATCAATTTTTATCGCAGTAATTTAATCAAACAGAAAATCAGGAATAGACATTCATTTAGAAATTGAATATCAGAATTATGAAAGGTCTTCACTACAAAATGTTTGAAGAGAATTTTAGGTTCATATTGAAAAAAAAACTACCAATAATACATTTGACGATTCAGTTATGTAATAGCATAGCGTTTGGCAATGGCGCTGAGGGTCGTGGATTAGAATCCCTCACAGAAGAATTTTTGAAAATATTTATTTCATTTCCCTAAACAAAAATAAAAATAAACGGCCTTATCCTGCAAAACTTAAGGCAAGCAACCTGCACAAACTTATTTATAAGTTACACAGCGCAGGAAATTGGCACTTGAAAGAAAATCCCGACGAAAATCCTATATTAATATTTTTTTATATGTATAAAAGTAAAGGTAAGATATAAGCACAGTGTCCAAATGGTAAGCCCATAGACATCTACATTTCATCTTAGGAATCCTGACCCCTGAGGACTGACATGGAGTGCCTACCAGTTCAAAGGGTAAAATATAATCTTCCATAAACTTTCAATTGTTTTTATTCGTTTCTGCGTAAGTCACAAGTATTATTCCGTAGTGTCATCGTAAGAGGCGACAGAAGTAAATAATACAAGAGTTGAGCAGCAGCGTCTTCCCAATAACAACTACAAATAATAAAAAACTGTTGTTTACAAACCGCGTGCCGAGCGTAGAATATATGGCTAGTATTTACTCTATGAAAAAATTCACGAGGTAGGGCTAAGTTCAGCATTGAAGTTTTTATAGGTTGTATGGGTTCGTATGTGTGAGTGTAGAGAACCGGAGACCTTTTTTACTGGAAAAGAGGTATTCTATCTTAGTCCTCACGGATGACAACGCATTTCGATTCTTTATTGAGGATAGATGTAGATGTCTATGGGTCGCAGCAACCACTTACCATCAGGTGGACTCTGTGCTCATTTGTCACCCTATCCTATAAAAAAAATGTAATGATTTTTTGTTAACATTCTTAGTGAACAATAACTATAGATTAGAGAAAATAATGACGCGTATTACAAGAAGCTAACTGTCATACTCAACTATCGGGGGGCACGGCAGTGCCCCCGCCAAGTCGAGCGCGAAGCGAACACTGCCGTACCATCCTTTACTGGAACCATTTCGCCGCATTTTCAGGCCCCTATTTGAGAACCTCCGGATAAGACCAGAACGCAGAAATTTTCGTCACCCAGTAAGCTATAATCACATACTTAAAATCCAAAATTTCAAGTCTGTAGGTCATTTAGTTCCGAAGTTAAGCGAAAGCAAAGTTTCGCATTTATGACACTCACTCACTCATGATCATCAGAATAGAACTAGTACTTCCCATAAACTCAGAGAGCTGAAATTTGGTACAGAGTTAGGGTTTAATGGCCACATAAAGGGAAAACTATAAAAACAAGGATAATCGAAGATCTGGAGTACCTGGTGACTCTGATTAGAAAACACAAGAGGCCAACCAAACTATTAGAAGAGATCGACATACCGCCTTTACAAAAATATTCAACTTGGTGGGCGGCTTCATTTGATGTTAAAAGTCGAAGGTCTGAAGTATCTGATGAAGAACCCTCAGCTGGTCTCAGATGTATTAGAGATATGGTAATGCCCCCTTCTACTATTGGTACATAAAAAAAAATACGTGTACAGAGAACAAATCCCAATCTGTGTGGCGTATGCCCTAACAATTCACAAGAGCCAAGGTCTAAGTCTAAAAAATGCCCTCATGGACATTGGCACCTCCATATTCTCTTGTGGCCAAGCCTACGTGGCGCTTTCACGAGTAACCAATCTTCATGGGGTGTACCTCATAAATGTTGACTTCAAGAGTATAAAAGCTCAAGCTTCAGCGATCACCGAATACAACCGGCTTAGACGTAAATACCGCGCCGGTCTTTCAGAAATTAAACCGTCTAAACCGTCTAAAAGGCTAAATAATGAACGCGAATGGGCAATACGAAAAACTGTTGCTACTGTATAAGAATCAGAATCGGAAAAAAAGAAAAGAAAGATTTGTAATAATAAAAAAACTACTCCTAAAAAGAAAAAAAATGTGTCAAATAAGAAAATCTAATAAAATAAATCAATATGCCCACGTTTCTACAAAAAGCAGTGAAATCCCACCAAAAACATTCTGTAAAAAACTAGCCAAGTCTCGATGGAGCTGCTTGTTTATCTCTAAAAAGTAATGAAATCTAGACAAAGTCGTGCCAAGTCTAAGGTTCCTTACTGCGATTTCTTTATTATTATAGTTAATGTTGTGTGACTTGGCCGTTGAAGGGTACACAAGGGTACAAAACCAGGTGCTACATTGCATACACACCATTGCACCAATCTGTCGCCAGAATCGCTACCCATTGACGATGGAAAATTGCCACTTGGAAAACGTTGATTGAATAACCAGTCAATTGTAGGCTTGATAAAGCTGCGTATTTCAATAATACTTTTGTATAGGCGAGCCTGAAACAAACAGTATAAAAAATTATTTCCAGTACAGGCGGACTTCTAATCATTGATAGAAGTCCGTTTGTACGTCTATTTTATGTTAGATCGGTGGTCGATTTGACGCTCCAAAAAGAAGAGAGCGGAAGTCAGCATTGTCAATGCATGTGTTGCACAATCAACAACCGTCTAAAATGAGACACTATAGTCGTATTTTTAATTAGACGAAGCCAACTGACAGTAGCTAATGTCACTTTGTAAAATAATGTTGCCATATTTAAAGTAATAGTGATGCGTTCAGTTCTCGTTCAATCAGATGAATGAACAATGAGTGTGTATAGTTAATCATTTCAAACTATAAAAGAATATTATTTCTATTTTACAATAAAATTGTATAAAAGTGCTCTGATATAAGTTACTAGTAGTATGTAACTACAATCAGTTTTTTGAGGTTTTATTACAAAGCGCGGCGCGGCGACTACTGCCAACACCGATCAACGCCGCGCGCGTCGGTCGCCATTTTGTTTGTTATTCGGCTTCTAACCTCTGGTCTGATAGCACGAATGTTTTTTCTGCGCTCACGCTGTTTAGTTATTGTTTTTGTTAAGTTTTTCGTTACGTTGTGTTTGTGGTAATTGTTGTGTTTATTTGTTGCTATATTGTTTCGTACAAATGATATGGATCCTCAACCAAGCACGTCAAGCCAAAGCTTGTCTCCAAGAAAGAAGAGACCACGGATTGCTTTAAGCGTTACCGAAAAACTTATGATACAAAACGTCTACAAACACGTATTTGAGGAAAAAGCTGCTTCACTATTACCTATTGAGGCCCCCGAAAAAAAAGAATGTGTTTCGAAAACAGCTGACATTTTGGGAATTGGTGTGACCTCAGTTTACAGTGTGTTAAAAGAATGCAAAGAAAATGAACAATTTAAGTCTCCCGAGAAACGTGGACCGAAACACAGTTTCAAAGATAAATTAGACGATTTTACTTTTGCCGCTATAAGGCGAAAAGTACATAATTTTTTTTATGCAAATGAGTCACCCACCATTATAAAGGTAACTTAAACTTTATTCCTTCTACTGCATTATATTCTGTGTCCACCATAATGTTCTTTGTAAAAGCAAAGTATTAGATTGCGTAGACTTCCTTACTCAAAACATATTTTTATTACTTTACAGATTCTTAAGATTGTCAATGAAGACCCAGACTTACCCAATTTTTCTTGGAGTACATTAAGAAATGTTATGAAACATTTAAATTTCAAATATGTCACAAAATCAAGACACAGCATTTTAATTGACAGACAGGACATTATTCTATGGCGCCAGCGATACCTTCGAAAAATTAAAGAGTATCGAAGGGAAGGAAGGTATATTTATTACCAAGATGAAACCTGGATCAACGAAGGTAATTACAATTTTCTGTTTTCTTTACATTAAATTGTACTTTCAATAATTAATTGATATTTTTCACTATCTTGAAGGTCATGCACCGAAGAAGGCATGGATTGACCAGACAGTGTTATCGTCCCGCCAGGCCTTCCTAGATGGCTTGACCACTGGCTTAAAACAGCCTTCAGGAAAGGGCAAACGATTAATTATCGGCCATATAGGCGGGGAAGAAGGATTCGTAGAAGACAGCTTATTAATATTTGAAGCCAAAAAAAATAAAGAAGATTATCATCAAGAGATGAATGCCGATTCCTTTGAGAAGTGGTTTAGGGGGGTCTTGCCAAAACTAAAACCAAATTCCGTAGTAGTGATGGATAATGCCCCCTACCACTCCAGGAAACTAGAATCGCTGCCTAAAATGTCTTGGACTAAACCTAGAATACTAGAGTGGCTAACGAGCAAAAATATTTCATTCGAAGCAACAATGGTTAAAGCTACTCTTATAGACATTGTACGGCAGCACAAGCAAGAACATTGCGATAAGTATGTTGTGGACGAGATGGCAGCGCAGCATGGGATAATTGTTTTACGTCTGCCCCCATACCACTGTGAGCTCAATCCCATTGAGTTGGTATGGGCGCAGGCTAAAGGATATGTTGCAAGAAATAACAAAACCTTCAAAATGACAGAAGTAAAAAAACTTTTTGAAGAAGGACTTCAACATATCACACCTGAAAAATGGAATAGCTGCGTGTCTCATATAATTAAAAAAGAAGACAAAATGTATGGTCTCGACCACATGATTGACAATGTTACTGACAGATTGTACGTGGTAGAGCCATGCTGCAGCTATATTATGGTTGTAGCACGAATGGGTCGGCTCGACCGGGGAAGGACCACGCTCTCACAGAAAACCAGCGTAAAATAGCAGCTTAACGCTGCTGTGTTTCGTATGGTGAGTGTAGAGAACCGGAGACCCTTTTTACTGGCAAAGAGGCATTCCATCTTAGTCCTCACGGGTGACAACGCATCTGCATCTTGAGTCTTTATTGAGGATAGATGTAGATGTCTATGGGTCACAGTAACCACTTACCATCAGGTGGACTGTGTGCTCGTTTGTCACCCGATCCTATAAAAAAAAAAAAAAAAAAAAAAAAAAAGATTTTTAATTAATGTCACCGAAAGCGATAGTGATGATTTTTTATCTGATAATGAATAAAAACAAATTATGTAATAAGCGATTTTTTTTATTCTCATTACCTACCTATAATTGTTATATTTTATACATCTATAGTTTCAACTACATGATGTATTGAAAATAGGACAGTCTTACAAGTTTCCTCGCAATATTTTCCTTAATGTTTAAAACACTCGGTATTCAGTATAGGTAGATATTATAGGAACATAGTCGTCGAAAACTCGTTGGTATGTACAAAGCACGACTAAAATTCGAACCCCGTACCCGATATCGGCAGTTCAGCACACTAACTATTCACTAGACAATCGAGGCAATTTCATTAATTCAGGAGTTTTTCAATCATTCACTTTGTCACAACACTATTTTTATTTCATCAAAAACTGACAACACAGTAAACGTCAGTTGACTTCGTCTAATTAAAAATACGACTATAGCGTCCAATTACCAATACCACTATGGGCTATTATCTCGCTTAACAAACATAGGTAGCTGCAACAGATATAACATTACGTGTAAACATAATTACGTGCAACATTACGTGTAAACGCAACTTTATCAAGCTTACAATTGACTGGTTATTCAATCAACGTTTCCCAAGTGGCAATTTTCCATTGTCAATGGGTAGCGGTTCTGGCGACAGATTGGTGCAATGGTGTGTATGCAATGTAGCACCTGGTTTTGTACCCTTGTGTACCCTTCAACGGCCAAGTCACACAACATTAACTATAATAATAAAGAAATCGCAGTAAGGAACCTTAGACTTGGCACGACTTTGTCTAGATTTCATTACTTTTTAGAGATAAACAAGCAGCCCCATCGAGACTTGGCTAGTTTTTTACAAAATGTTTTTGGTGGGATTTTGTTTATTTCTTTTTCTATTTTGTTTTTAAACAAACTTTACACCCACACTTGGATTGGACTTTACCCTCCTGTATCGTGGAACATCCAGACCCGGAAAAATTATTTATAGACCATACAAATACTTGTTCCGAGTGGTATTCGAAGCCGCTGCCATCAGCGCTGGAATTCATTGCTAATTCTCGGAGCCTATTGGAAACCTTATAAATGTGATCATACTCATATTATCACAAGTCGAATGGCGCCATTGTAGTTCACTGTGATGTTTTTATAATAAAGTAAATAATGACTAACAGTATAGTGTTCTCATAGAATATAGGTTTTGTTATATTTCTTGCAATTCTATTGCTGAATAAGTATTCTCACGTACGAGCTAGAATGAAAGCGTGACAGTTTCTCTCACTACCTTAAACGGAACTTAGTGCGGAGAATAAAGTTACGGATACATAAAAACAATTAAATCCGCGACGTCTTTAGTTTCAAATATCAGCCGAACTAACTAATTAATAAGCACAGGTTTTCATATAAATATGGAATGGCTTTTTTTTCCCGAATGTACAATAAGGTGGGTAATATTTTTGGGTGTACCTTTGAATGTGGAAAATATGAAAGGCTGCATGAAACGGATTGAACGGAAATGAATGAAAAGAAATAAGTTTGATAGAGGAACTGGAGTGGTTGAACGAGTCGAAATTGAGTGTGAGAGAGGGTGGTCAAGTCACCGGCGGCTTTAAGAAGCGAAACGGTGTGAACAACGTGTAAGATGTGCGTTTTCAACGCAATGCTTTTAGGTTTTTATTTTTAAAATGCTAATGCTAAACTAAAAAGAAATATATAAATTATAAAAGTAAAAATTTATACGTCCCACAGCTGGGCTCAGACCTCAACTCATTAATAAGTAGTTAAGGAGCAGTTAATCCGACGCGTTCTCTAATCCGTGGAGTTCTCTTATTTTTTAACATATTTAAATTTTTAAGGATGCTGGTTTCGTCATGATGTTTTCCTTCGGTATCGAGCACGTGGTAAATCATATAACAACGTCGTTTATAATAAAATATTTATAGGTGCTTGCATGCGTATTGTGAAATTTGCTGCGAGCGTTTAGCCTCTCAAATACAACTGCTTAAGAACTTTTACTTCCACTAAAATATACCTAATATTATGCAATGTAGGGGAAACTGAGTATACTCATCCAATATCTGCTCTTCGGTAACCGTTCATGATAACAAAATTAAAGAGCCATTATGAGCATTAAAACTTTAGCAGTTTCAGTGAAACAAAACTTAATCCATATTCTTAACAAGTTCCAAGAGTCGTTGAATGAAAAACGTGGGGACTTAAAGAGTCCGATGTTTAACTTGTCAACTGTCGCGATCTATTATTTATATACTGATACCTTTGGTACATATTAATAACGACGTTTACTTTGTTTATAAAATATTGTAGATGAAAAGAAAGGAAAACAAAATGGTTTGTAAGTGCTCTTAAAATTAGTAATAATGCGGTATGATTTTTCGCAAGAATCATATCTTATTAATTTTTTCTTCTTTTAGAGAAATTCATAGCTCAGTAATAAAACAAGAATGTTGTCAAATTACAATGAGATATGTACCACAGAGTAATTACTAGCAAATGTATTTATTATTCTAAGATATTTATGATATGGTGAACTGTCAGATCTGGAAATCTTTCACGATTCTTTTCATAGTTCGAAGAGGAAAATTGTTAAATATTACTATAGTAATTAGTTTATTGTAGATTAGATACGATTTACGTGGTAAAGTTACGCTGCAGCTATATTAGTTATAGCACGAATGGGTCGGCTCAACCGGGGAGGATCACAGAATACTAGCGTAAAATAACAACTTAAGGCTGCTGATGGGTAAGTGTAGAGAACCGGAGACACTTTTTATTAGAAACGAGACATTTCATCTTAGCCCTCACGGGTGAAAACTTTTGATTTTAATGGAGAATAAATAAAGATGTCCATGGGTCACAGCATCCACTTACCATCAGGTGGACTGTATGCTCGTTTATCACCCTAATTCGAAAAAAAAAAGATATTATAATGATTGTTTGTTTTAAATATTCCTGTAAGTGTCTACTTTAATTAATATAAGTGCTGTGTATGCCAAAATTGTTATGCACAGGATATGTCAACCCAGAACATTAGTATTTTTAATTTTGTAGGTACTATGTATAATGTGCTATGATATAACTTGTTTAAAAATAATAACAATACTAAGATTAGTGCGGTTATAAGAACTAGAAAATGTGAGTGGAGAAAAAAAGGCTTTGCTTTTCCAAGTGTCGTTATCTTTAAAGTGTATTAACTCTTAAACACGAATGGTGACAAAAACTACTTAAGAAGTTCTTTACTACTTTCTTATTATAACATAAAGAAGTAATTTACACTTTTAGCATCGAATACTTTCAGCATAAAAATTTTAAGTTTTAGTAGTCGTTGTTTTTATAACCTACACTGATTTCATAAGACAGAACCGGTCGGTTGCTAAAACAAATAAATAAAAATCATCATCATCATCATTCATCATTACAGCCTTTCATAAGTCCACTGCTGAACATAGGCCTCCCCCAAGGAATGCCACAAAGCACGGTCCTGAGCCACCTGCATCCATCGACTTCCTGCATGTCTTACCAGGTCGTCACTCCATCTCGTCGGGGGTCGCCCTACACTTCGCCTACCGGTACGAGGCTGCCACTCAAGAACCTTTCTTCCCCATCGGTTGTCGGTTCTTCGAGCTATATGGCCGGCCCACTACCACTTCAGCTTACTAATCTGTCGGGCTATGTCGGTTACTCTGGTTCTACTGCGGATATATTCATTTCTAAGTTTATCACGCAGAGAAACCCCGAGCATAGCCCTCTCCATAGCTCGCTGAGCGACCTTGAGCTTCCTCATACGGCCAGCAGTGACGGACCACGTCTCAGATCCGTAAGTCATCACTGGCAACACGCACTGGTTGTTCAATTTCGTTTTAAGGTTTTGAGGAATATCTGAAGAGAAGATGTGTCGTAGTTTCCCGAACGCTGCCCAGCCGAGTTGAATCCGTCGATTGATCTCTCGGTCGAAGTTGGACTTACCTAGTAATAGTCCGACTATTTGTCCCAGGTAAGCATACTCGTCAACAACTTCGAGATTAGTGCTCCCAACAACTACCGGCATAGGTGTGACATGGACATTAAACATGATCTTTGTTTTGTCCATGTTCATCCTAAGACCTATTCGTTGAGAGACACTATTGACGTCATTGAGCATGGTGCTTAGGTCCTCCAGCGATTCTGCCATAAGGACTATATCGTCGGCAAATCGAAGGTGAGTGATGTACTCGCTATTGATGTTAATACCGTACCCTTTCTAGTCCAGAAGCTTGAAAACGACTTCCAATGCAGCGGTGAAGAGTTTCGGGGATATAACGTCACCCTGTCTTACACCTCTCTGCAATTGGATAGGTTTCGTACTCTGGTTTGGTTCTGTACTCGGATAGCCATCGTAGCTCTACTGTACAAACACTTCAGCACTTCGATATACCGACAATCAACTTGGCACCGCTGAAGGGACTGCAGCACCGCCCAAATTTCGACGGAATCAAAGTCTTTCTCATAGTCCACGTACGCCAGACATAGTGGCAAATTGTACTCTTCGGACTTCTGTACAATTTGCCGAAGGGTATGTATGTGGTCTATGGTGCTAAAGCCCTTTCGGAAACCGGCTTGTTCGGGAGGCTGGACGTCGTCAAGACTGCGCGAAAACAGCACGTAGACGCGGCTCAGAAGGGAAATCGGTCTGTAGTTCTTCAAGAGAGCGTTGTCACCTTTCTTGAAGAACAAGACCACCGCACTTCTGCTCCACGCCTCCGGTGTAATGCCACCATGGAGGACGGAATTAAAGAGCTTCTGAAGGACTTTAAGTACCGGTCTTCCACCCGCTTTCAGAAGCTCCGCTGTAATTACATCCTCGCCTGGGGCCTTGCCGTTTTTAAGGTGCTGGAGAGCCATTCTAATCTCGCTCAGGCTGACGTCCGGGATATCTTCGGAATAGTGAGATTCTTAGCACCCCCTGCTCCGCCGTTACCATGGTCGCCACCGTAGCCAGGAATAGCGGGGCCGCCGGGGATTGAGGGCCGTTTCTTCGTTACTCTCAACATAGGGGGGGTATTTGCCATAGTTGCCACGCTTGGCATTGGAATAAAAATTCTAGTAAGTATAGTTTACTTTCTGTGATGTTAACGCTGTTAGCCTAAGTGGCTCTGACAGCTTTCAGGCCGCGAGCTATAGAAAGTGTAGTGTATATGTTTTTATTCTAGATAAAGGTTTCCTTTGTGGCAGGAGCACCCATAAATAAATAAAGCCCACTATATTGCCTTATTAACTGCCAAGCTCCGCAGGCGGGTTGGTGAACGCAGTTTATTTTTTAGTTATTATAAAAAAGACGCTGCTGCACATCGCAGCCCATCCTTTGGTTTGTTTCTCTCCGCCTGTTCTTATGACACCCCCGGTTCGATATGGGGCACTGGATATTTTTACACCACCATTCTACGATTAGACAGGACCAGGATGACCCTAAAGAATATAAAAATATGAAGCGGACAAAACTATTTAAATTGATTTTTTTTTATACTGTGAGCTACGAATTTCATACGAACATTCCGATATAACATATATATGTTTTTAAAATAAATTTTACTCATTATTTTTTTCAACAATGCATTGTGAAACTACTTTTACGATTTAATTATACAATATACATATTTCATGTAATGTCATGTCATGGTTAACATGCGATCGTAGCATGATGATTATGTTATTTGTTATTTATTTTCCGTTATTTTCTCTCTTTTCATTTCATGTTAACAAGGACACTCATGCAGACATTGAACAATTATTTGTAGGTAATACTTGCTCCGTGCGGGATTCGAACCCGCGGCCCTCAGTGTCGCAACTGATTGCTAAGGCACTGCGCCGCGAAGCGGTCAGTTCTTAAAGAATTCCTGCCTTAAATTCCTGAATGACCACATCATCATTATTACAGTCCGTTACACCTCCAATGTTAATAAGATCTATCGACTTCGTAAATGTTTTAGAACGGAAACCGCCCTGCAATTCGCTCATTGACAAGGCACTAATTACCTACCATTAATAAACCTTATTTTCCCCTCGCTTGTTGATTCTTTGAATGATATGGGTTGCCTTATGGCCACTTCAGCTTACTGAACTCTTGAGCTATGCTTTAGTTGTACTGCGGATATTGTCGTTATAAAATCTATCAGAAGACCGTCAACTGCATAGCTCGCTGAGCGTCCTATAGCCACGTCTCGGTTTCAAAGATTGTTGTTCACTTTAGTTTTAATATTAACCATTGACCTTAATAATGTATTATTTCCAGGATTTCCATCTTTTAAATCATCACTAGTGATATAACCTCACATATTAATGAAAGGAAGACATGCGAAATTTTTGTATTTATTTTTAATTAACCCTCAGAATTTGTGGAAATTTCGTGTGCAGGACTTCAAAGGAATTCGTCGTTAAGATATTTTATAAAGCATTTTTAACAATCCGTCTCTCTTTTTATAATAACAGCTGTAATGAAACGTTACCGTTCTATATAAAAGAAGTAGGTATAATACAAATATTGTACAGATATAATAAAAAAAAAACATAAAATCGTAGCACTGTATCACATCTAGGGTTTTAACAGAGATTTAATCTGCGTCATGGTGAAGTGTTATTACCACTCACAGTATTTAATATAAGGATTTTTTTGTATCGAGAGTTTGTAAAGCTCTCAAAATGATACAGTACAATATTTTTTTGCGGTTACAGTAAGATCTTTAGTTTAAATCGATAAGTTACGGTAAAATCAGTCGCTTCGTGTTGAAACGATTACTTTAATATACTTAACTCAAATAAGGACAGAGTTTTTTTATAGGATAGGGTGACATACGAGCACAGAGTCCACCTGATGGTAAGTGGTTGCTGTGGCCTATAGACCTCTAAATGAAAGAATATATATAAATAGAAATCTAAAATGGTCTTTGATTATCTTATATCTAAACAACGTCACAATAATTGATCCTATCCAGGCGACGCTGAGACGGGTCGCCAGTATTAAATAAAAGCTTGAGGTATTAATATAAACAGAAATAAATTTAATGTTAAAATTATAATAATATACTCGTAATTTCTAGCTTTATTAAATTTTTTTAAATGGTAATTCATGGACTGTTATGTCGTTTTTAGTTTGTTTTAGTTTTCAACTTTTTTTCTGAGGTTCAAATCTATGTTACGACTCTAAGGTGGGTGTCGAATTATTGTTCGATCGAGTTCGTTCTGGACGAGGCGGGTAGTCTTCGCAATATGTGGTCGAACGTTGTTTTAAAACATCTATCCTTGTTTGCGAATCAAAATGCAGATGCGTTGTCACCCGTGAGGACTAAGATGGAATGCCTCTTTTCCAGTAAAAAGGGTCTTTTGTGTTTATTTATAAAAACAATTCCTTGCAAGTATAGAAGAATATTAATTATATTTTTTATAAATACAAAATCTTAGAGCGTTTATACATTATTTGTATTCTAATTATGAAAACTTAATAAGCCTTCACAACTTTTTAACTGAAGAGCTAGAAATTACGAGTATATTATTATAATTTTAACATTAAATTTATTTCTGTTTATATTAATACCTCAAGCTTTTATTTAATACTGGCGACCCGTCTCAGCGTCGCCTGGATAGGATCAATTATTGTGACGTTGTTTAGATATAAGATAATCAAAGACCATTTTAGATTTCACAAAAAATCTCTAAGTTTTTCGGATAAAATATAGCCTACCTAGATCCCTCCTGATTGCGCTCTATCTATTCGTTAAGTTTCATCACAGTTGGTTCAATCATTACGAAGATTATCCCGCACATACAGTCAGACAAACATACAGACACACTTAATTTAAAAATGGTTATTTATGTCTTAATAGCATGCAAATAAGCTTAATTGCTCGAAGCCAGTTATTTCAAATATTTAGTATTATATTTATAATATTGATAGACTTCAATTTTATTTACTTGTATTGATTATTTTTACAATTATAAAAAAAACATGATCTTTGTAAGATTGTTCCAAGAGTGCTAGCTGTACTTTCTCGCTAATTGGCTTAGACTTTACAAAATATGAGCGTATAACAAACCTACACTTACAGCGATAACAGATTATTTTTAATAAATAGTTTATAATTCAGGGGTGGTGTCATATATGCAGAGTAGTGGCAGTAGAGTAAGAATATTCACTACCCCATATCATACCGTGGGTGTCGTAAAAGGCGACAGAGGGAAACAAATTAGAAGATGTGTAGCAGCGAATTCCTAATAACGATTAAGAAAAACTGCGGTTGCCAACCTACTTGCCAAACGTGGCAGCTATGGCAAATATCCCCCCTATGAAACAATCTATGGTGGAGACCTGTGTTCAACATTGAGCTTTAATAGACATTAAAGGTAACAGTAATCTTTTAAATCAGTTGAGCCGTTACCAAGAAATTGTTGAACATACACAAAAAAAGCATACGCGTCTAATATAGAGCTTTTTCGTTTCTTTTTGAACTCGGTTAGTAAAAAGAGAAGTATTGTACAACTAATAAAATAAGATTCGGGCCAGTTTGCGAGTTTGAAATGACAACAGCTGAATGGGCTATTTGCTGAAGCTGGATATTAGTAAAGTTGGTCGCTTTCGGAATCGTACGAAATGTCGTTGCTATTTTGCTTTGGCTTGTTGATATATTACAATCTCGGCGAATCATTTATTTCCTTAGCAATTTAAGATTTAACTTTTGAACAGACATGGCTTAACAATGAAATATTACATCTATTATAATTTATGAAGTTTGTCAACTCACATGAGCAGCGCAGTGGCCTCTTACCTGCTTTTATACTAAACCAGCCTTTATCATATAAAAAACTAACTTGGTATAATGTGGTAGCTGTCAGTCGCCTACCAAATGCTGTCTACATTTAGGCAAAGGTAAATTTTTTACCATCACAATATAAAATATACATAGAAAAATCAAACTTTTAATAATAGAAAAACCGACTTCAAAAACAGAAATAAAGTTGTAAATACATGATGTGTCGAAGAACCTCCACGAGCCCTAACTTTAGAATCTATTAACTGAAAATTATTTTATTCTTTCTAAATTTAAGTCTTTATATTAACTTTTAATTAAAAGTTAAAAAAAATTATCCTTTATGCGTGTAGTAAAATAAATTGTTTTTCTTTGATAAAAATTTTTTAAATGGTAATTCATGGACTGTCATGTCGTTTTTAGTTCGTTTTAGTTTTCCACTTTTTTTCTGAGGTTCAAATCTATGTCACGACTCTAAGGTGGGTGTCGAATTATTGTTCGATCGAGTTCGTCCTGGACGAGGCGGGTAGTCTTCGCAATATGTGGTCGAACGTTGTTTTAAAAGGCGTCGGAATTTATAACGCTATACAGTTGGATTAATGTCATGGCATCTTCTCCATTATTTCGGAAAAAAGTATGTCCTATCTTTCTTAAAAAAAAAAAAAAGAAAACTGAGTGTCTTAGGTTTCATCCATGATGGCCGCGCTTTAGTTGTATTGTAGACTTTTTCCGCGATAAAACCTATATATATATATATATGAATTTTTTAGAAGCTGATTAACTCATCCTTCAATCATTATTCTATGGTGATTCTGCTAATGCTCTCTGCTAAAGTATTAAGCATTAGCTCTTCTACAGTTTAATAGATGTTTGTATAACTCGTAATTATAAAGTTTTTTTTTACAGAACAAGTGTGACAACGAACACACAGTCCACCTGACGGTAAGTGGTTGCTGTGGCCCATAGAGATACATCTATCCTCGATTACGAAAGAAAATGCAAAGGCGTTGTCACCTGTGAGGACTAAGATGGAATGTCTGATTTTAAGTAAAAAGGAGAAAGTCAATAATGATCCTGCAATTTTGAGAAATTTTTGCAAATACCGAATTTTTTATTGAAGAAAAATGGTGCTTATACGACACCTTTTTACAGTAAAATGCTACGGTATGCGGTCTCATTATAGTCCAAGCACTTGAAATAGTAGCCTGATGACAGTATTGACGAGGACCATCTAATACCACTTGATCCCTACGCTAATGTTAGATATCGCCTACTTTGCATAATTATGCTTTAATTAAGTATCCATTAAGAGCAGCTTCACATCCACTTCACCGGGATTGTGTGAAGGCATAATAGAACAGTGGCTCTTTATTACAGTACATAAGGCATTTTTGTACCTTTTTCTCGTGATTTGGACGCTGATACAAGAACCCTTAGCCCTTACCCTCTCAGCCTCAAATACTTTCCCGTCTAAAAATTACAATCTTGTTGTATCATATAATCTAAAATGGAAACTCTTATTATAATATGGGGTATATAATAGTTTTTTTTTAATATAATGTAATTCCTTAAATATAACAATTAATTAAATTTCTTGCTATTAAAAATTATTGAGTTTAGGGTAGTGTATTATCTATCTTCTAAATATATATAATAAAAATGTAAATTGCAGGTGTCTGTACATTGTACTTTTTTGACAAAAATGATTAAGAAGGACTAAAAATAAGTAATTAAATACTTTTTTATCATTTTTAGGGTTCCGTACCTCAAAAGGAAAAAACGGAACTCTTATAGGATCACTTTGTTGTCCGTCTGTCTGTCTGTCTGTCAAGACCCTTTTTCTCAGGAACGCGTGGAGGTATCAAGTTGTAATTCATATCAAATACTCAAGTCTACTGTCCCTTAGAGCTGTGAAAAAATCAAAATTCTAAGCCAACGCAATCAAAAGATACAGCTGTTTATGCCGTAAATTTTCGACATTCGTAAGGGAATCAAAACCTACAGGGTACTTCGCGTGAACTCAGAATCTTAAAATTTGGTACGAAGCAACGTTTTATAGCACAGATAAAGGAAAATTTGCGAAAAGCATAAATTTTTAGTTACATCATATCGTTTTTTTTTATTGTCCGTCTGTCTGTCTATGATAACCGTAGTGTATTTTCGTGTAATATTCAGTCTTTATTTTATTAAAATGGGTTTATGCTATCAAAAGTTATGACTATTATTTTGAAATTTAGGTACGAATTTGTACAATGGCGTGGTGGCTTTGAGTTATTGATGTATTTTTATCTAATGTCAGAAATCACACTTAAATTATTTAAAATAATGTTCTATAATGGTGTTCTTAAACAAAGTAGTCAAAAAAAATGTTTTCTCGCATAATGTTATATCATCTCAGTCAGACAACATTTACCGACAGGTGGTGTCACTGTTCACTTTTGAATATCCTCCAAATCTTTACAATCATAATCAGCTCAAATTAGTTGTCTTCTTAAATGAACGTGATAGACACAGATATTGCTAGCGGTTATAACGTTGGTGTGAGGGTACTTTATCATACGAATTCGCATTAAACGAAACACCTACAACTGCAATGATAATAAATAATGCGACGTGCAAGAGCACATCTAAAGTTTGGAGGGGTCAGAGATTAAAGACTTTGTCACTTCACATCGTGACCCGGAAATATCAAAAGCATTATCTATTCTTATTATTCGTCATCATCAGTCTGTAAAAGTCTATTGCATGATATGGGCAATTTGCCATATTTGTCACGGTTACAACGTTTGACATTGATGTGACTTTGCAGCCCGTAGGCAGTCACGGTATCTTATGTCTGGCTCTGACGTAAACGATATGTATACACCGCCATAAAATATCAAAAGCCAGTGGATTCTTTAGACGTTTCCCATAGTCGCCTCTTACTACACCCCTGGAACGTCACGGAGTGATGGATTTATACACGCTGCCACTACACGGCAAACGAATTATCCACCTCTCCTTATCATTGAAGTTTACAATGCAACGTTTTTATAACCTCTTCCTAAATTTCTCTTCATATTTTCTTAGTGCATATCTACTTAGTTTAGTTACTTAGTTTTATTTTTATAAAATATAAAAAAAGTATTTAATACAAATACGTAACGGCCTCGGTGCTTAAGTCATCAATGCACTTAATCGGTTTTATGGTGAAATTACTCTTTATAAGTATAAAAATATCTATATTATTACTCTTTGAGTTTGATCCAGCATAGGTTATAAAATATAATCAATTATGTCCAAAGTAATAAAACTTCAAATAATACAAAGTTTTTATGCGAAGGAAGTCGCCGGCACAGCTAGTATTTACATAATTATCGCCGCCCCAAAATCTTAATGGAACAATATAATCTAAAAGAGTAGAATTCCGTTTATTTTACAGACAATAAGTATCACTTAAGCCTGATACAGCATAACATTAAAACTTCGTCGCTTGCTGTTTCAGCAAAGTTAGGAAAGGCCTGAAATGAATATGCAGGACGTCTGTTGAATATAAGCAAACTTTGCCACTTACCGAATCGTTTGAATAGCTGCTATTACTGTAAGTTTTAATAGAATTTTTTTTAATTAATTAAAAATGTAACCTGTTAGGTGGTGGTAGCTCAGATGTTTAGCGGTCGTTGTAAATTTCAGAGTACGCGAGCAACCCGGGACTCGAACCCCGCCGGCACCATGATGAAATTGTTAATTGCAATTTTAAGTGTTGATTTACCACGTGCTCAGCGATAAAGGAAAACATCGTGAGGAAACCAGCATGTCTGAGAAATTTAAAAAAATATATTCCGAAGACGTGTGAAGTTCCTTGCCCTAAAACTCAGAAATAAGGGGAGGCCTGTGCCCAGCTGTGTGCCGTATAAACGCTGTAACTTTTGCTGAGTACTAAACACGTTTTTAGGGCTGACTGTTTATCACCCTGCTGTCAGGGTGTCTGACCATTCGATGTGACGGATCTCTATCTCGTAGACGGAATGAATTACAGATCTGAAATTTGGATATTCAACATAGAATTTGGCCCTAAAGCTAATAACGAATTGTAATCACAATTTAATTATTTTTCAGAGGAGGTCAAATTACATGAAAAAGGAGACAAAGAATATTTTTTTCTAACCCTAGCATATGAAACCACAATCTGTCATTGTCTAGAGCTGATTTAGAAGAGTAAGAATATTTTTATTCTTCAGAAATAAAGAAATGAGGCCGCAACATCACAGTTGTCAGTCTTAGACTGTTTTAGTAACAGGATCTCAAAAATTCAACTAATTAAGATTTAGAAATTTCTGTTTGTTATTTGTACCATATTTATTTAACAAAACATTAATTCATGTTGTCGTTTGTACATTGCGATTATAACAAATGAATTTTGCTGCTGTATTTCGTATGGTAAATGGTAGAGAACCAGAGACCCTTTTTACTGGAAACGAAGCATTCCACTTTAGTTTTCAAGGGCGATAACAAATCCGCATTTTGATTCTTAATCGAGGATTAATGTAGATGTCTATGAGCCACAGATTCCACTTACCATCAGGTGGACTGAGGGCTCGTTTGTGACCCTTATTCTGTAAAAAAAAAACATTTTAGAACAAAAGCTAATTATTGGTCTTAATATGTATGGTACCACTACAGCAAAGGCTCGACTCAATGTTGGTCGGTTTTACTGTTTCTATTTTAGATTGCGATAGGAAAACCTTGAGCATTGTAGGTAAAAGTGCCTTTATCTAAATTTTAATGTCTATTCACAACTTGAAACAAAGAGCAAACTTGGCAGCTAAGAGAAATACTAAACAACTTATTTATGCCACTTGACCTTCGTGTTGATAGGAGCTATCGCCAACTTTGAATAGCAACTTATGCCAAGTTCTATAAAGTAAGTAAACTATGCTAAGTATTTTTATTATAACTGTTATGTTATGTATACTTTGCAAATTTTTAGACCTTCTAGAGTTTAAAAAATTTACTACATTATTATAAAAGATGTTAAAAATTTACTAGCTAAGATCGACGTAGTAAAATAAAATGATATGTCCTATTTATTTGTTTAGGTACATACGTACTAACCATATTGCAGGATTCAGTGGGCTAGCCATTGGGCTATCGATAAGATGATATCCGATAAATCACGGCATGTGAAATTTGTTACTTTGTGCGTGAAAACATGGGGAAAACGAATTTTCTTATGAATGAAACGTGGCTAGATTGATTTTTGCCCTGTTGAATAAAGGATATTGTAAATTTCATCGAAATTCTTAAAACCGGTTTCGAGAACACGATTATAATGCGTATCCTTTTACATACATACATATAACCACGCCTCTTTCCCGTAGGGGTAGGCAGAGACCACTTCTTTCCACTTGCTACGATCCTTACATTCTTGTTTCGCTTCGTCCACTTTCATTATTCTCTTCATACATGCTCTACGGTTTAGGGTGCTCTTGACCTGGCCTTTCTTTAAGACGTCCCTGAATTGGTCTTTAAATGTCCAGCTACGTCTACCCCTTTCAATCTTTTTGTTATGTAAATAAAATGGCACATAGCAAAAAAATAACCCCTATGATTAAAACTCAGCCTAATTTTTATTTTATTTCCTTTTTTTAATTATTTTGTGTCGGTAGTAGGTACCTACATAGCCATTTCAGTTATAAATGTAACCCTTTAGTGAAATATATGAGTATTAAGAATGAACATAATTTTCACCACGTTCAAAAAACGAGAAAGCTCTATAATCGACCGACGTATGTTTTTTTAATGTTTGCACCAATTTATAGGAAACGACAGAACAATTTTAAATGATTTCCTTTTTTATTAAATAGGTTGTACTTCAAGGGTGGTCCCATTTAAATTTAAACAAGATATCCATCCCTAAGTGTGGAAAAATAGGAGATGAAGATTACAACATTATAATATAACTTTTTAGACGAAATTCTAATCCTAGTTTAGTAGTAGTAGTAATTACCTCTTGAAGTCGGTTTGTACAAAGTTTGTTCGTTAAAAGTTAAATCATTGTTTCATTTCCTCATAATTTTATCATTATAAATACCTAATCAAAGATATTTTATAGGTCAAAACATCTTTGTACCTACCTAATATAGTAAATTATTTTTGATATAATTATACAGCCGAACCCGCATAGCATTTTAAGAAGGGTATTGTAACCGTATTAATGTTTATTTTTATTTTATTTTGTTCATTACTTAATTTTTGGTTTATTTATTGTATATATTCACAGTTAAATGCAGGAATACATGACGGGATGTTATAGCCGTATTAAAAAAATGCGTTTCATATATATATACTTATAGGTATATTTGTATATTTTCGAAATGTACTCGTTAAGTCCTTTCATGAGATACTAAATATGATATTTTAATCATTATTTAATTTTTGGTAGCACATAATGTCCGTAATAAGCCGCCGATTATACAGAATGTCCGTCGGCAGATTTTACGCTTTGAAACTTTGAATCAGCTTTACGTGGACAATAGTTGCGGCAGGGAGGGGAATGCGGTATCGTTCGACGCATGAGTGTCGCGGGTCGCGGGTTATTTAATAACCAAACGTCAGTGGAAGGGAACGTATCGCGCTTTTGAAGTTGAGGCGTATTTCACAAATAATAATTCGGTGAACGCATCAAGGCATCGTTTTTGTTCGCAGTTTGATATTCGCAAAATAAATGATGGCCCTTATAAACAATTAATATGGGCATGAGTACGGAAGTTTAGAGAGACAGGATCAGTTTTAAATGAGCCTAGGCCTGGTCCTTCAACGTCTGTAACGATTACTGAAAACGTGAGTCGCATGTGAGAAGAAATTTTGCGAAATCTACGCATATCTATTCGCAAGGTTGCAGCGTATAAGGGCATGAAAAAAAAACCTCTATTCATAAAATATCGCGGACGCGCTTAAAGTTCCATACGTACCTATAAGCTGCGAATCATTCAACAACTGAAAGCAGATGATTACACAAGAAGAGAAAATTACGCTCGGATCGTTTTGGTACGATTTTCTACTCCTGCGCGTTTAAGTAACATTTAGTGACGAGGCGCATTTTCACGTTTGGGGGTGTCAATAAGCAGAATATGCGATTAAGGAGCGAAAATAGCCCTAAAAAGTTTTTAAAAAGCCTTTGCACAGCCCGAATACAACAGTGTGGTGTGGAATTTCCAGTCACGGCATTATCGACCCTTAATTTTTGTGGCGAACATGAAACCGTCACTGCAGAAAGATGATACTGCGAGATGCTGGACTACTTTTTTTATCCCGAAGCTACGTAACTATGCTGGCTTCAATAACAGAACACATTTCCAGTCGAATGGGGCCACGGCTCATACCGCTAAAGTGTCAAGAGAGAAAATAAGGAGCATTTTCCCGGCAAACTAATAAGCCGCTTTAGTGACATCGACTGGCCCCCTAGATCGCCGGACCTAACCCCATGTGATTTTTTTCCTGTGGGGATACCTTAAACCTCGCATATATAGCAATTTCCCATCGACAATAAGAACCCTAGAGGAAAATATCTATCGCGAAATCACCAACATCAGACCAGATCTCTGCAAGCGAGTGTTCGACAACATGAGGTTAAGATTGCAAGAATACTTAGAGCTAAATGGACGTCATTTAAGCGGTGTTGTTTTAAAAACTTGAAATCTACACTATTTCACTATAAAAAAATTAGTAAATAAATTTGATTGTATTTAAATTTGAGTTTTTATCATTAGTTAAAGTGTAAAATCTGCCGGCGGACATCCTTTATTTTACGTTAAGCAAATTCTATGACGTTACGTTATAAAGAACCTGAGAAACAACATGGCGATTCTAACAATATTTAATATGACAGAATTAGAGTGTTTAAGAAGATCTAAGTGAACCACAGAGCAACACGGGCCACCGGCAGACCGGATTGGAGTAACAAAAGGGTTTTTCCCCAATAAAGAACTGTTAATTTTTGCGGGGGGAAATATGCCCACACAAAAACAATCGTCTGTCATTACGAAACTCGCACATATATCACACACAGATAAATAACAACAGTATCGCTCGGTGACAGCGACAACTCGTATTGACCTGTGTTGGTAAGCAAATCCGTAACAATACCACTGTTATTATTGTATTATTTAAGATTTAAAAACAAGTAAATAGTAAATTTATATTTTAAATATTACTTTTGTAAATTTGACGTGGCGGAATTCTTTTTGCAGCAAAAACTGAACAATCCAGCATTTTTGTGGAAGGTTGTTTCCACCGCGCAACTAGATTTAGGCTAGAGAGTAGTGTGGCTGCAACTAGTTTTATTGTACGCAAAGGACCGCGTGGGCTTATACTATGACAGAGAGGAACGCCTGCGTATGGCTACTTCCCACGATGCGCTGGTGGCTTGTGTTGCTTTATGGTATGCGTAGATTTTGCTTTATGAAGGAAACAGATCATACTTACATAGCCTGCTATAAACATAACCCTCTTTTTCGCTTTGTCGTAGTCGAATAATAATCGAAAAGGACATACAATACCAAGGTGTTTGCCTACTTAGTCGTTCCCATAGTCGCCTCAGACAACCATGAGACTAAATGATGTGAATTTGTAATTAATTTTAAGTGTATGAAATAAAATTTGTACAATCGCAAAGCAATACTGTAGAGAGTAACAGTTAAACTTTACGCGCGGTGCATACTGCTTTCAATAAAAGTCGGTTTGCACTAGTTTGTAAAATGACAACAGCTGAATGTCCTAGATGGCCGTTGGATATTAGCAAAGTTGACCGCACACGAAATAATTCATGTTAGTAATATACAAGTCAATGTTCACGTGCAATTTAGGGACCTTCGCTGCATTTTTATTATCAATATTGAATTTTTCTTTTAATTTATTTATGTACACACAAATGTTGCTTAAATATTAATAATTAGGGAGGTAGTCCACTACAACGCATTAAGACAAATACGTAGGCAAAATACAGCCTACCTATGGGTTTTAAGCTTTTAAGTTTTTTTACTTGTATAACCCCTATACAGCATAATATGCTTGGTGAGATAAAATCTTTTTAGTTGTTACCTCCTAGTTTTTTTTAAATATTTACTTACTTTTTAGTAACCCCTTTACTAGAACTTTTTCCTATATTGTGTAGGTATTTAACGTACATAAATTTCACATGAATAAACATTTTGTGTGGTTTTAGTTCTATTATGAAAAAAGGGTAAAATGATGGTATCTTGACCGCCGTAGTTCCATTCAATTACGATATCCCACAAACGTTAACCCGAACAGCCTCTATTCATCAATTATTCGGTAAAGCAAACGATACGAGCCCCAAGAAATAGCCAGGGGAGCTTTAGGTTTTGCATAGAAATTGAACTTGTAAATGTGATAGGATTTTATCTACCGCCGCGAGTTGATTTTGTTCACATTACACATGTTAAATAGAAAATCTGCACGCAAAATCTAAGTTTGTTTTATTTTTATTTTTGTAGTATGAAATTTTGTAATATATTAATGTAAGGATTCGTCCTGATTACAGCACCTCAAATACTTTAGTTAATATAACTAATATAAATGATATTAGAGAATGAATGGAAAACAAGAAAATTAAGATTGTGATGATCGTCGATTTTTCTAATGATTTTAACACAGTCAACAAAGTTGATTTTCACCGTCAGTTCTTGATTGGATCTCATCTTATCTTCAAGGTCGTCAGCAGTCCGTTCACGTGAAGCAAAGAACTTCACAGTGGATTCTGGGGTACCGCAAGGCGGTATATTTTGCCCATTAATCTTCTGTTTTTATTAGCTGCTTCACATCCTATGTTGATTGTTCGTATCATCTGTAAGCCGATGACCTATAAATGTGGTGTACCTTAGCTTATTAAATCCTATGAAATACTAAGCGACGACCACAGATCTAAGTAGGCATGTTATTACTGTAAGTTACAGATGGCTCGAGGTTTTCTTCTCATAAAATCTTTTTAACAAGCTAGATTATCTAAAAACAAAAAAACCTAACGTTAGTGATCGGTATGTTAGTAATCGGTGAAACCATTCAGGAGATCACAATATACAAATATACGTATAAGAGCCATGCTGCAGCTATATTAGTAGTATTATTGTAGCACGAATGGGTCGGCTCGTCCGGGGAAGGACCACGCTCTCACAGAATACTAGCGTAATATGGCAGCTTGACACTGCTATGTTTCGTATGGTGAGTGTAGAGAACCGGAGACCCATTTTACTGGAAAAGAGGCATTCCATCTAAGTCCTCACGTGTGACGCCGCATCTGCATTTTGATTCTTTATTGAGGATATATGCAGATATCTATGGGTCACAGTAACCACTTACCATCAGGTGGACTGTGTGCTCGTTTGTCACCCTATTTTATATATATAAAAACCATAATATAAACAAAGTAAACATATTTCCATACAAACATACTTCCATACATTACATATACCTTAATATATTACAATTCATTAGCAATCTGCGAAAAAGTCACAGCATGTTAGAAGTACATTTACATTGAAATTTGTGATTAGATCGCATTATCGATACTGCCGGTGGAGATCAAACTCTGTTTGCTCAAAGTCGAGTGCAAAGTCCCCAATATCCAAGCTACCACAATATTAATATGTGCGTAAAAACATAGAAATAAATGGAACAATATTTATTTAGGTACACTTGTGGGAGCTTGCAAATGGACGCACTGTTTTTCTTTCCGGAAAATATTATTTTCCCGAGGGAGAAGCGGAAATGGCGGACTGGCAGAGGAAGACTAGCGACAATAAAGATAAAAACAACGTTCAAAACTCTGCGTAATACGAGTATGTTTGTGTAGAATTATACAGTGTAAGCGCTCAGATTAACTGTTGAGTAAAACAAGGCTTAACGATTTAGAATTAATTACTTCTGTAAGCATAATATAAAAACAAAAATATAAAGTAGAGAATATTATTAGAGGAGCTATGCTCGAAGTATCTCTGTGTGATAGAATTCAAAATAAATATAACCGCAGTAGAACCAGAGTAATCTACACAGTTCAAAGATTTAGTAAGCATAAGTGGCAATGGGCCGGACATAGCTCGAAGAACCGAAGATTGATGGCGAAAATAGGTACTCGATTGGAAGCCTGGTACATGCGAAACTTGTAATAAGCAAAATGTTCGACGGCTCCCCAAAATACCAAGTGATCTGGTAAGATCATCTCATCTCTCCAGAAGACGAAGTGGTCTGGCTTACCAGATATATACGCCTTAGCGTGCAGGAAGTAGATGGGAAAAAGTGGCTTGGTACTTCGAGACCGTATTTTGTAGCGTTCTTTAGGGATGGCTTATGTATGGCAGTGGATTTGTGAATTGCTATACTGATGAGTGGATTAAAAATTATATTCAGTACGAAAACTTAAAAAAAATGTTAATAAAATAAATAGCATAAAATTACTTTGGGATATGATGAATCAAAGCAGCGATTATTTTAGTATATATTTTTAATTTGATCAAGCCGTCAATAGTGATTATCTATCTAAGTGTGACGTCAAAACGCAATATTGGCGACCAAAGAGAGTATCTTTGGTCGCCAATATTGCGTTTTGGTTAGAATTTCAAAATACGGTCAGTAATAAACGTGGCTGACATTTCTATAAAAAATTAGTACCTATAAAACTTTACAAAACGAGAATAAATAAGCTTTCTAAGCCATTTTGGTTTTTATTTTATATTTCAGTCTTGTCAGATTGATTTTCTACTGCAAGCTGCTGCTAACATGAAAAAAAGTGTCGCAAACCAAAAGAATAATTTTGTCACTTCTTTATTTTTTGCATAATATGACCTTCGAGTAGAGATTATTATTGAAAAAAATATAATTGTGAAATTCTTTCCCAAAAGCCACCAGCAATCAACTAACTTTAAGCAAAGAAGACCACAGATAAGTTTTCTTTTATAGGAATAGGGTGACAAACGAGCACGCAGTCCACCTGATGATAAGTGGTTGCTGTGACCCATAGACATTTACATTTATCCTCGTTTGCGAATCAAAATGCAGATGCGTTGTCACCCGTGAGGACTAAGTTGGAATGCCTTTTTTCCAGTAAAAATGGTTTCCGGTTCTCTAGTCTCTACAGTCACCATACGAAACACAGTAGCGTTAAAGTGCTATTTTACGCCGGTATTCTGTGAGAGCGTGGTTCTTCCCCTTACTAATGAAGAGTGAGAAAAATCGCCTCACAGACTGTAATAACTGTCTAACCCTCCTCCTTTATCACCTAATAAAACTATTTCAAACTTTTAATCGTTCCTGCACTGCAAAACTAAATCAGCTTGCTAGTTTAGATTAATTTTACATATAATCGACGTTTCATTGGAGCTTCGCGCGTTGTAAAAATATGAGTTTACCAAAAGATAAACTATTACCCAAAATGGTGATGATACTCCCTAATTATTACATTAATTAGAAATTTCCAATTCATACATTTGTGGCGGTGCTGTCGTCGCGCCACAAACGAAAATACATCGAAGCCTAAAACGCGCTATCAAAGTTCTTAAGTAAAAGCAGTATATATAGAGTAGCTCCGAACTACCCTTCGGAGCGTTGGTCACTCTCCGTGCTGAACACCTAACCCGGCGGAAGATTTCCCCTTCTCCTACCACGACCAAACATCCTTCCAAATTGGAAGAGACATTCGAGTCATCAGTGGGTTAATATATGTACATGCTGTTGAATATTGCCAAAATTGTGATAGTGAGATGATTATTGTGTTTAATAATCTTATATACGTGAGGGGAATATGTTCATACGGTTAATATTGCCACTTTCTAATAACTCAAAAACTACAGCATTGTTTGCGTAGATGGCTCTGTGATACGATAGCTCTTCATTAATGAAACAAATATTCAAGCGGCAAAAGGGCGCAGTTTTATCGACGCCACTTTGGTAGTAAATATTTTAGTCTATTTTAGTATTGTGTAGTGTAGTTAGTTTTTTTTAAGCTGATTTTTGGAAGTGTTCCTAATTATTTCCAAAGCTTATTGTTTGCGGATTTTTTAAATATATTAGTTATAGTATACGACTTTCTTTCTCCTAGTTTTGGTTTTATATGGCGGCAAAGCTTAAGGTGACTATATCACCCTCATATATAAAATGTGTATATATGAATATACTAAAATCTATGGTTTGCAAGATGATGTTGTGACTAGGATTAAGAAAGGAATGCTTCGGTGGTTTGGTCATGTAGAAAAAATGAATGAGGAAAGAGTGACAAAGCAAATCTATGTTGCAGAGGTGAACGGCATAGTCGGGAAGGGTCGCCCTAGGTGAAAGTTTATCGACCAAATTGGCGATATATTAAAAATGGCCATATCAAGAGTACCTTTAACCGACGAGCGTGTATGCGTAGGTATATGGATGTGGAGGAAGCGAGAGATGTGTGTCAGGATCGTGCCAAATGGAAGTCCATAATCTCTGCCTACCCCTCTGGGTGACAGGCGTGAGTGTTTATATATTATATATTATATAAAATCTACAATTATACTAATATTTAAGAAATATATTTTCCTTCTTATATACAGAAGAACTAAAATGTATAAAAACTAACATTGGCAAACTAAATTCAGAAATGTAATAAAGAGCACATTTAATTATTCCGTTATGACTTTGTCGTTATAAATGAGACAGCGTTTCAATTATTAATTTAAAATAATTGTGAGTTATGAAAGGGATCGAACGCATTTTACTGGAGAGTACAATTTCACGTCGACCATTCCCGTAATTCTACAGAATTTATTTCACAGATGTTGCTGGACCTGAGCAATTCAATTTCAATAAATGAACATTTCGAAATTTTATTTATAATGTTTGAATAAATTTAATTGTTTTCAAAAACATTATCTCATCATCAATTAATTAGTAATCATACTATTGCATTGCGTTAGTTTTTTTTTGCGGTGTATCGACGATGTAACAGAATCTATTACATCATATTGTCGTGTGATTGACCTATGAGGCGACTATTGGAAAAACCAGAATGAACTCATGTCACATATATATATCTTATATATATATATATATATATATATATATATATATATATATATATATATATATATATATATATATATATATATATACATTCTTCAACAGATTTGACAGCATACAGGCAACTGAACAGACAGATCTCCAAATGCATGCGACGGGACTTACGCAACTTCAATACAGCTTGTATTGACGAAGCGATCAAGCGGAACCAAGGCTCCAAAGTCTTTGCCAGAGATCTGTCTGCCAGAAAGAGCCAAGAATGTGGCAGCATCGTTTCCGAGGCACCTGCGATTTTGAGTGAGATTGAGAGGTTCTATGGGCAGCTGTACACGTCATCGTTGGAGCCACACGCAAGTGTGAGTAACGATCCAAGAGCAAGTGTTAACCGACACTATTCCGAAGATATCCCGGACGTCAGTCTGAGCGATATTACAATGGCTCTCCAGCACCTTAAAAACGGCAAGGCCCCAGGCGAGGATGGAATTACAGAGGAGCTTCTGAAAGCGGGTGGAAGACCGGTACTTGAAGTCCTTCAGAGGCTCTTTAATTCCGTCCTCCATGGTGGCATTACACCGGAGGCGTGGAGCAGAAGTGCGGTAGTCTTGTTCTTCAAGAAAGGTGACAACGCTCTCTTGAAGAACTACAGACCGATTTTCCTTCTGAGCCGCGTCTACGTGCTGTTTTCGAGAGTCATTACGAATCGTCTCGCGCGCAGACTTGACGACTTCCAGCCTCCTGAACAAGCCAGTTTCCGAAAGGGCTTTAGCACCATAGACCACATACATACCCTTCGGCAAATTGTACAGAAGTCCGAGGAGTAAAATTTGCCACTATGTCTGGCGTATGTGGACCACGAGAAAGCCTTTGATTCCGTCGAAATTTGGGCGGTGCTGCAGTCCCTTCAGCGGTGCCAAGTTGACTGTCGGTATATCGAAGTGCTGAAGTGTTTGTACAGTAGAGCTACGATGACTATCCGAGTACAGTACCTCGAGCACGAATAATAAACAATTGCGTTAAGAATTCGTATAGAGTAAACTAAGCGAAAACTTTTACGAAACTGTCACTAAAGTCGTCGGCAGCACGAACGCTTATCTTTTATTCAAGTGTACTCGATACTATATTGTAACTAAATGTAAACAAAGCTTAGAACGCAATATTAAAACGAACGAATGAAAATGAATGATACGTTTATAAATTGCTATCATTGTATTTGTGGAGTCTTTTATTGTACGTAAAAATAAGAAAACGTGATGAAACTTATTAATAATAGTGTGTTAATTAATGTAAAACAGTTATTTGACAAAACACTATTAATATAATTATATATGGAGAAACTTTTTTTATATTTATAAAACTATGTTTCACCTCTTATGAATTGTGATTTCCGAACGCGGATTTCTTAAGATAAACACTTGATTTCGCTCCGCTTCGTGTTCTTTTAGTAGTTTTGTGTTTTGAATTTGTTTTAGTTAATTCCACAAACTATATAGATGGTTAATTCCTGCTAAATGTTATAATGATGTCGTCAAGAACTAGCCACACACATTTTACAATAATGGTAGAGTTAATGGAAAAGTAAGTACTTAACTATATTGAGACAGCAGTTTTGATTGTATGTTCATTGTATATTGATAATGATTTATTCTGTTAAATAATGAATATTGGTTGTTTCCAAGGAACGGTGATTTATCGAAACCACAGAACGACGACTGTGGTGTATTATAAAGTGCAAGGAGCTATGTGATTTACTTAACAGCCAAGGAATCGAAGTCTCGCAACGAAGAAAAGTGGCGAAAAGTAAGTACTAGTCTTATTTTTCTAAAACATTCAATATCAATCAAGAGCGCTTTAGTGAGAATTTTGGGTTCATTATCGTTTTATTTGATTTGCTTAAGATGTGGAGTGATTTAAAAAGATAGTGGGCAAAACCTTATAGACAATTAAATTAATATGAAAAAATATGTCTCACATACTTAGAGAACAGGGTGCTTTAACATAGATAGAACTTTAGTAAAAATCACTGTAAAAACTTTAATTTTAACATCTTAATATTAATTATTAACACATATTCGTACTTTCTCCGTGAAAATATATTATTCAGAAGATATTACTTAATGTATATGAATAATAACTTTAGGATAAGACTAATATCTTATTATTTTACAGGTGGAATAATCTGCCGGAATTAATAAAACAGTATTCCATACTCGCAAAGCTACAAACAGAAAATGTAATAATGTAATAATTGTACCATCTGAAATTCCCGCTATAGGTACGTCTTCAACTACTTTTGTGTATATTAACTATTGCAATTATTAAATATAAAAAAAATATTATTATAATTTCATGATGTAAGTGATACTAGTGTGTAGTCATGAGTCCTGTTTATTTTATAAATTAAAGAATAAAGTACTTATAATTCAAATTAGTGATTATATCTTTTAACTTTCAAATATTTTCAACAATATAAAAAGGAAATATCTGTGAAAGTAATGTAGAAAGTTCAAGTTTTTCAATTGATCTTTTCAGATGATGAGGACTGGAACACTCCTGGCGGCAGCAAGGAGCCAGTACTTATACCTCCATCCAATCCCAGATTCCTAACAATAACCAGATCCCAAACACCTCCAAAATCTACCACACCGCCGAAATCTCTAATTGTCCTCCACAGGCAACCCACCCCACAACAAGCCAAAAAGAAACCACTTAGATCATTAGAAGAATATTTTTTTGAGTGAGGAGAATATAAGGAATGATAATAAGGAAAGATAGGGATTTGTATAATTAGAACGAGAGAGGATAATACAGAGAACTTTGTCAACATGATACTGAACTGAAGTGCAAGCTCAGTGTAATAATATATAAATAATAGCAATTGTACATGTTTTTAATAAAATGTCTCATTGAAATTTTTGATGTACTTTTTTATTTGAACTTAATATTAATATCGGCAAAAATAGACTACACTTAAAATCTAAAGTCGTAATAACAAAAACAAATCAAAACATTATTCAAACCGTGTAGATACGAGTATGCCTACAACACAATAGAGAATCAATTAATTTAAAAAAATGGATTCAATAGAAATAGAAATGGATTTTTTCTTGTCCAGTATACATTATAAATAGTACTTATTTAAGGTCATTTTTATGTTTAATTTACCACTGGTTCGGAAAATACCTGTGTCCAGGGAATGTGTCCTGTGTAATATGTGACACAATTAACTATAAAGTGGTATTAGAAATAACTTAGTAGAAACTACCTCATTCCCAGGGGTTATTTGCCATTCATAAATTCCTTAATACATATTAACATAATCCTTTTTATTTATATTTGCTTAATATTTTTTTGATCTTGGCAGTGGTCGAAATTTTAAAATATTTAATTTAAATTATGAATAAAGTAATAAATAAATCATTGTTAGATTATTAATAATATAAAAATTAAATCTGTGCATAAACACAAATTACATACAGAAGAATTACACCGCACTAAGTCTATCTCTACAACAATTCCTCTCATAGCACGACCTCTTATTAACCCTGACTACTGTTACTTCTTATAATGCATAAATCAGGTTGCTCATGTGATCATTTAAATTATTACCGTACACGTCTGCCTCTGGGTCTGATACGCCAAATAGCATAGCTATATTATGTAGGACACAACGAGCTATAACTATAATAATTTTGGCGTATTTTTCGGGTTTTTAATGCAGATTGCGATCCCTGTTTACGCATCTCTCCACCTGTTTTTCATTCATTAACAAAGCTAAAAATAAAATATTGTAAGTAAATACTTTTATGACGTCTCTCTCAGCCCCTTGAAGTGGGGAACCTGATAAAGGTATTGGTTATTATTTATTGGCTGTTAAGTGCCTCCGTAACTTGAGAGACATATTTGCTAACACTTGTTTGGACCAAATTCTTTCTCGTACCGACTAAACGTTGTTAAGAGCCTGTTGCGTAAAATAATAACGCACAAAGAACCTAAAACATAAATGAAAAAAATATGAGGTTAGGTGCATAATAACTACAGCAGGTAAATTAATTCTGAGCATTATTTTTTTTATACCTTAAGCTCTAAGCTTATTCTTTTATTTTAGAATTTATATATAATAAGTTTCCCGGTCAAGTTTATTTTAGAGCGAAGTTCAAGGCAAGGGAATTTAAATGCATTTTACTTAATCTGTATCTTTCAGAAATATTCATAGGTTCTTCAGTTGGGCGAAGAAAAATCCGTTGAATAATACCACTGGAATTATTTAGATATATTTAATTTAAGCAGCTATTAAAATAAATTTATAATTAATCAATTAAATAAATAAGGTATTTAGGGTATTTACAGAATATATTAATTAGTAATACTTTAATATAGTACATTTTAATTACCTTAATTCTCGTCTTTGCCTTCTTTCCTCGACTGCCAAACGCCACGCAAAATAATAAAAAGTCGTGGATCTCATTCTATTTGTTCTTAATAAAAATATTTCAAACTTACATTAACGAAAAACCCAGAGAAGCTTAAAACTAAGACTTCTCGATAGCGTTCTCGCTGTAAAAATGTCGGTGAGAACAATTTCGTAGTTCTCTATAGTGGATAGACGATAACGTACGTCAAAAATAGATTCGTGCTGCCAAAATCCACACATTTTGCGTCTTACGATTACTTAAACCAAACGATAGCTACGCATAACGCAGCGTTAGATGTTCGTGCTTCCAAATTTTAGTTCCAAATACGCTCACGGAGCGCTGTTCAAATTCCCATACAAAATTTTACTGAAACTAAACTGTCTCGTAAACTGTACTATAGAGCAAAATGTTCGTGCTCGGGGTACTGTACCCTGTGTAGTTTCTCTGGGTTTTTCTTTGATGTAAGTTTAAAATATTTTTATTAAGAATAAATAGGATGAGATCCACGACTTTTTATTATTTTGCGTGGCGTTTGGAAGTCGAGGAAAGAAGGCAAAGACGAGAATTAAGGTACATAAAATGTACTATATTAAAGTATTACTAATTAATAAATTCTGTAAATACCCTTACCTTAATTATATAATTGATTAATAATAAATTTATTTTAATAACTGTTTAAATTAAATATATCTAAATAATTCCAGTGGTATTACTCAATGGGTTTTTCATCGCCGAACTGAAGAACCTATGAATATTTCTGAAAGATACGATTAAGTAAAATGCATTTAAATTCCCTTGCCTTGAAATTCGCTCTAAAATAAACTTGACCGGGAAACTTATTATATATAAATTCTAAAATAAAAGAATAAGCTTAGAGCTTAAGGTATAAAAAAAATAATGCTCGGAATTAATTATGTATTGTTGTATGTATTAAACCTGCTGTAGTTATTATGCACCTAACCTCATATTTTTTTTCATTTATATTTTAGGTTCCTTGTGCGTTATTATTTAACGCAACAGGCTCTTAACAACGTTTAGTTGGTACGAGAAAGAATTTGGGCCAAACAAGTGTTAGCAAATGTGTCTCAAGTTACGGAGGCACTTAACAGCTAATAAATAATAACCAATAACTTTATCAGGTTCCCCACTTCAAGGGCTGAGAGAGACGTCATAAAAGTACTTACTTACAATATTTTATTTTTAGCTTTGTTAATGAATGAAAAATAGGTGGAGAAATGCGTAAACAGGGATCACAATCTGCATTACAAACCCGAAAAAATACACCAAAATTATTATAGTTATAGCTCGTTGTGTCCTACGTAATATAGCTATGATATTTGGAGTATCAGACCCAGAGGCAGATATGTATGGTAATAATTTAAATCATCACATGAGCAACCTGATTTATGCATTATAAGAAGTAACAGTAGTCAGGGTTAGTAAGAGGTCGTGCTATGAGAGGAATTGTTGTAGGGATAGACTTAGTGCGGTGTAATTCTTCTGTATGTAATTTGCGTTTATGCCCAGATTTAATTTTTATATTAATAATAATCTAACAATGATTTATTTATTACTTTATTCATAATTTAAATTAAATATTTAAAAAATTTCGACCACTGCCAAGATCAAAAAAATATTAAGCAAATATAAATAAAAAGGGTTATGTTAATATGTATTAAGGAATTTATGAATGGCAAATAATCCCTGGGAATGAGGTAGTTTCTACTAAGTTATTTCTAATACCACTTATAGTTAATTGTGTAACATAATATATGACTGTAAACAATTATTCTTTCCTGGACACAGGTATTTTCCGAACCAGTGGTAAATTAAACATAAGAATGATCTTAAATAAGTACTATTTATAATGTATACTGGACAAGAAAAAATCCATTTCTATTTCTATTGAATCCAATTTTTGTAATTAAATTGATTCTCTATTGTGTTGTAGGCATATCTACACAGTTTGAATAATGTTTTGATTTGTTTTTGTTATTACGACTTTAGATTTTAAGTGTAGTCTATTTTTTCCGATATTAATATTAAGTTCAAATAAAAAAGTACAAGTACAAAATTTCAATGAGACATTTTATTAAAAACATGTACAATTATTATTATTTATATATTATTACACTGAGCTTGCACCTCAGCTCAGTATCATGTTGACAAAGTTCTCTGTAGTATCCTCTCTCGTTCTAATTATACAAATCCCTAACTTTCCTTATTATCATTCCTTATATTCTCCTCACTCAAAAAAATATTCTGTTGCCTGTGTAGGACAATTAGAGATTTCGGCGGTGTGGTAGATTTTGGAGGTGTTTGGGATCTGGTTATTGTTAGGAATCTGGGATTGGATGGAGGTATAAGTACTGAATACTTGCTGCCGCCAGGAGTGTTCCAGTCCTCATCATCTGAAAAGATCAATTGAAAAACTTGAACTTTCTACATTATTTTCACAGATATTTCCTTTTTATATCGTTAAAAATATTTGAAAGTTAAAAGATGTAATGACTAATTTGAATTATAAGTACTTTATTATTATGATTTCTTTAATTTATAAAATAAACAGGACTCATGATTACACACTAGTATCACTTACATCATGAAACTATTACTATTACATATTTTATTATTACATATTTTATTATTACATATTTTTTATATTTAATAATTGCAATAGTTAATATACACAAGAGTAGTTGAAGACGTACCTATAGCGGGAATTTCAGATGGTACAATTATTAAATTTTCTGTTTGTGGCTTTGTGAGTATAGAATACGGTTTTATTAATTCCGGCAGATTATTCTACCTGTAAAATAATAAGATATTAGTCTTATTCTAAAGTTATTATTCATATACATTAATATCTTCTGAATGATATATTTTCACGGAGAAAGTACGAGTATGTGTTAATAATTAATATTAAGATGTTAAAATTAAAGTTTTTACAGTGATTATTACTAAAGTTCTATCTATGTTAAAGCACCCTGTTCTCTAAGTATGTGAGACATATTTTTTCATATTAATTTAATTGTCTATAAGGTTTTGCCCACTATCTTTTTAAATCACTCCACATCTTAAGCAAACCAAATAAAACGATAATGAACCCAAAATTCTCACTAAAGCGCTCTTGATTGATATTGAATGTTTTAGAAAAATAAGACTAGTACTTACTTTTCGCCACTTTTCTTCGTTGCGAGACTTCGATTCCTTGGCTGTTAAGTAAATCACATAGCTCCTTGCACTTTATAATACACCACTGTCGTCATTCTGTGGTTTCGATAAATCACCGTTCCTTGGAAACAAACAATATTCATTATTTAACAGAATAAATCACTATCAATACACAATAAACATATAGACTAAAATACAATCAAAACTATTGTTTCAATATAGTTACTTACTTTTCCATTAACTCTACCATTATTGTAAAGTGTGTGTGGCTAGTTCTTGACGACATCATTATAACATTTAGCAGGAATCAACTAAAACAAATTCAAAACACAAAGCTACTAAAACAACACGAAGCGGAGCGAAGTTAAGTGTTTATCTTAAGAAATCCGCGTTCGGAAATCTCAATTCATAAGAGGTGAAACATAGTTTTATAAACATAAAAAAAGTTTCTCCATATATAATTATATAAATAGTGTTTTGTCATATAACTGTTTAACATTAATTAACACACTATTATTAATAAGTTTCATCCCGTTTTCTTATTTTTACGTACAATAAAAGACTCCACAAATACAATGATAGCAATTTATAAACGTATCATTCATTTTCATTCGTTCGTTTTAATATTGAGTTCTAAGCTTTGTTTACATTTAGTTACAATATAGTATCGAGTACACTTGAATAAAAGATAAGCGTTCGTGCTGCCGACGACTTTAGTCACAATTAGGTAAAAGTTTTCGCTTAGTTTACTCTATACGAATTCTTGACGCAATTGTTTATTATTCGTGCTCGAGGTACAGAACTAGAGTACGAAACCTATCCAATTGCAGAAAGGTGTAAGATAGGGTGATGTTATATCCCCGAAACTCTTCACCGCTGCATTGTAAGACTTTTTCAAGCTTCTGGACTGGAAAGGATACGGTATTAACATCATTGGCGAGTACATCACTCACCTTCGATTTGCCGACGATATGGCGGAATCGCTAGAGGACCTAAGCACCATGCTCAATGACCTCAATAGTGTCTCCCAACGAATAGGTCTTAGGATAAACATGGACAAAACAGAGATCATGTTTAATGTCCATGTCACACCTATGCCGGTAGTTGTTGGGAGCAGTAAGCTCGAAGTTGTTGACGAGTATGTTTACCTGGGACAAATAATCCGACTAGGTAAGTCCAACTTCGACCGAGAAGTCAATCGTCGGATTCAATTCGGCTGGGCTGCTTTCGGGAAACTACGACACATCTTCTCGTCAGACATACCTCAAAACCTTAAATCGAAATTGTACAACCAGTGCGCGTTGCCAGTGATGACTTACGGATCTGAGACGTGGTCCTTCACTACTGGCCGTATGAGGAAGCTCAAGGTCGCTCAGCGAGCTATGGAGAGGGCTATGCTCGGGGTTTCTCTGCGTGATAAACTTAGAAATGATATATCCGCAGTAGAACCAGAGTAACTGACATAGCCCAACGGATTAGTAAGCTGAAGTGGCAGTGGGCCGGCCATATAGCTCGAAGAACCGACAACCGATGAGTAAGAAAGGTTTTTGAGTGGCAGCCTTGTACCGGTAGGCGAAGTGTAGGTTGACCCCCACGAGATGGAGTGACGACCTGGTAAGACATGCAGGAAGTCGATGGATGCAGGTGGCTCAGGACCGTGCTTTGTGGCATTCCTTGGGGGAGGCCTATGTTCAGCAGTGGACTTATGAAAGGCTGTAATGATGATGATAATATATATATATATATATATATATAATATATCTGTGGTGGCAAACTTACTGTCCAGCTGATGTTAAGTGGTACAACTTCAAAGTGGCGGCAAAAATAGGTAACAGGGTGGTAACTACCCAGACAAACTTCAAGATAGATCATTTAAAATTAAAAATTTTGTACAACCGACTTCAATATAAATTATTAAGAATAACTTGGTTAGACCTTAATCAAATTTATATGGGACCACATGAGAAGCATCAGCTTTCAAATAAAAAAAGAATCATCGAACTCGGTTCACCCAGAAAAAAGTTATGAGGTAACACATTAAAAAATGCGTGAGTGTCGTAGAACACTTGGAACGAAGTTCCTTGCGTAGTATGTTATTATTGATAAACGTAGGTATTATATTATTGATTAACAAATACAAACAAATTAATTACTAGCGTGTGTTAAAATGAAGCCTCATTTGAAATAAAATAATATTTCTTTCATGGCAAGATAAGAAAAAGTGCGAGGGAGATGGATATTATTCCATCTCACTTCCTTATTTCGCCGCCAAGGCCATCTACACTATGACACAAGGGGTAGTGACTAAAGAATCTTACACTTTTTGTCGCCTAGCTCCGATCCGCCAAACCCGTACCGTCCGATAAGGAACTTCGTTCTGAAAACATACAGTCGAATTGAGTACCGTCTCCTTTTTGAAGTCGGTAGTAAAGGATCCCTATCACCTAGCTACTCACCGACGATGGTGAGTAACGTCAAAAGTGCGAACTTCTAGTATTGAAATCATCTTACTAAGCGTGGCGATTGAAATTCCACATAACACAGAGTTTCGAATTAACACACATGTAACGAGCTGGTGAAGAATAAAACATTTGGTTACACTTTTAATTTTATATATATAAATTAAAATTACAGCCAAAAAAGTCCACTGCTGAACATAGACCTCCCTCTAGATTGCTTGGTACCCGCCTAGGCAATTGCACTTCTTTATTATTTTGATTTGTTACCAGGAATATGCTGTTGCCCATTTTCTGTTTCATTTCCCCCGTCGCCTCTTAAAATACTCATGGGATGATATTATCGTGTACTGGATTCTCTTATACGGCATTTGATATATATTGGAAGTAGCAATAAACATACTTAATAACGCTTTAGTTTGTGGATATTGCATACTATTAAGTCGATATAAATAAATAATTATTATCTGTTTTGATATAATTTTAAAATTATTTTTTTTTCACTTTGGTCTTCATTTAAATGTTTTTAGTTCGGTTCTTGATTGAAATCCAAAATGTACCCCATCAAACCGCTGTTGGGTTTTAGGTGTTGATGAATTTTTGATCGTCTTAATGCAAAACCTTTGTAAAAGGGAAGTACGGTATACAGCTTTTGATGTTAAAAAATAATTAGACTGATGTTGATCACAATGATGATATCGAAACCTAAATGCTAAATACATTTAGATTTTACCCAAAAACATAAAAAGAAATTGATACTTTAGAATTCAAAAACTATCTTGATAGTTTTCACTGCTATAGTAGTCAGCGTATAGTTTGTGAGTATAAAACATTGGATCGTATGCAAAGAAGACAAACGACAAGTTTAAAACATAAACAAGTTCTGCATTAATAAATAAAACTAATTTTACGGATTTTATCGCTTTTAATTTTGATTATTTTTACTAAAATAAAAATAAACAACCGAATTTCAATAGAGAAGATGGCTGCGTGCTATCATCTACTTGGGATCATATAACTAATAAAATTAAATCCAAAACCAACCGTATCACCGCAATAATTGAAGATACAGTAAGCTCGTTTTGCGTAGATCTTACCTAAATTTAACATCCAAAAGCTATAGATACCTGGGGTCAACTTTGACATCAGGACGTCAAACACCTCAGTCCCCTGTAACCATGGGTGCTGTAAAACATCCGAAACCTCGGGAATCTTGATAAAATCTTGCTAAACCGTGCAATATTCGTATAAATATAAGAAACCATTAAATTCGACATGAAGCTAACCGGATATACTGGTGAAATTGAAAACCAAATACTAAGTTAGGTATTTAATAAAAAGAAAATCTAGTGACTCATAAAAGATTGTAGTAACAAAATAAATGTCTCTTGTTATTACTTTTTACCAATTAAAACTCCGGGTATTATACTGTAGGCACATAAATCCTGAAAATGCGTTCTACAGTTTAACCCTAATCGGATTAAAAAAAGATGTGATTTTGTTATGAGTTTCCATTACAACGAAAATCAGTAGAGTTAAAAATTTAAACACCCTTAGAACCTTTTGTGTTAAATTAATATCCAGTTTGTGTGGAAACTTCGCGTCATACGATGAAAAGGGTCGTGGGGATCGCGTTAAAAGAATTTATAATGAAGCTTTTTCGTGCAACATTTGCTTTTAATTGTTTGCAAATGCTTGATTTTTTCGATTTCTATAAGTACGGATACTATAAGTCCTGTGGAAGATACGAAACACAGCAGTAAATTAGTTAACTGCCGTAATGGCTTCTATGTCTATAATAGCTATGACCTCATTTATTAATTTATAATACAAATTCAGTCATGGATTTTAAAAGAAACTAGTTTTAACTTCGAAGACAATAAAAATAGAGTTTTAATGTCTTACATCGTAGAAATAAAGACGATTTTAAATCATATTGTAATTACAAAATTAATAAATTTATATATCATTTTATGGGCATTAGCATAATAATTAATACTAGCAACCAAAATATTATGGGTTCGAATTCATCATTCGAAATGTCAAGTTAAGTCATGATCCACTACTAACACAAGAATTTAGAGATTAGCCAGAGTAGTTAATTATAATATTAGTAATGTAAATGAGACTGATATTATATCTTTTTGTCAAAATATTTATAAATATATTCATTCCTGATATTCAAGATAATTTATCTATTACATGATGTCCTTCCCACGAAGCTTAATTATTTTTCTTCTGAGCAGAAAAACAAAAATTGAATTAATTAAAGTAAGAAACGCCAAACAGAGTAAGTCACGTTCCTAAATAGAATGAACAAGATTTAACGTCCGTGAAATCGGCCTACTGAACTCACGGACGCCGTTTACGGCGACGTTTTTCAGGTAAATACAAAATACCGCTGTAAAACAGAATTTTAAAAAGGTGAAGCGTGACATTAGGGAGCGGTTTATTGCTTACATTATGAATAAATTATTCTACAGTACACGCTACTTAACTTCCTGGAAAATATAGATTTTAAATACACGTGTTATACACCTACGAACATAATACATTTTGTATTTTTGTGCCGTGTAGTGGCGGTATAAGAGGATCTTTCTTCGTTTCTGTTCTTCGAGGAACTTCAGTTGCCAACCCTCCCGCCAAGAGTGGCAACTCTGGCAAATATCCCCATGTGAGGCGACGATGTAATTAATTTAATTACTTTTATTCATTTTATATTTTTGTGTCGTAAAGTTGCCGCGTAAGAGGATCTTTCTTCGTTTCGGTTCTTCGAGGAAGATCGGTTGCCAACCCTCCTGCCAAGAGTAGCAACTCTGGCAAAGATCCTCCAATGATGCAACCATTATGGGAGACTTATTTTGAGCTGTGGACTTTTGATAGGTGTTTTGTGGCCAGTATAAATTTGTTAGAGCGATAACAAATAGAATCGGGATTTACTTTGCAGTAAAAATTAGAAAATTAATTAGCTACGATTATGTTTACCTGGCACAAATAGTCCGACTAGGTAAGTCCAACTTCGACCGAGAGGTCAATCGACGGATTCAACTCGGTTGGGCAGCGTTCGGGAAGCTACGACACATCTTCTCGTCAGACATACCTCAAAACCTTAAAACGAAATTGTACAACCAGTGTGTGTTGCCAGTGATGACTTACGGAACTGAGACGTGGTCCTTCACTGCTGGCCGTATGAGAAAGCTCAAGGTCGCTCAGCGAGCTATGGAGAGGGCTATGCTCGGAGTTTCTCTGCGTAATAAACTTAGGAATGAGGATATCCGCAGTAGAACCAGAGTAACCGACATAGCCCAACGGATTAGTAAGCTGAAGTGGCAGTGGGCCGGTCATATAGCTCGAAGAACCGACAACCGATGGGGAAGAAAGGTTCTCGAGTGGCGGCCTCGTACCGGTAGGCGAAGTGTAGGGCGTCCCCCCACGAGATGGAGTGACGACCTGGTAAGACATGCAGGAAGTCGATGGATGCAGGTGGCTCAGGACCGTGCTTTGTGGCATTCTTTGGGGGAGGCCTATGTTCAGCAGTGGACTTGTGAAGGGCTGTAATGATGATGATGATGATGACGATTAAAAATGATAGGTGTGAACCTGTGTATACCTAATTTGGAGAGCGGCTCCTTCCCTCTTATAATCGCGTGCACTATCATTGTGATCACTAAATATCACAGTTGCCAAACACAATTATACACTAGATGTTGAACATCGGCCTCTTCCAACCACATCTAATAACCAGCGTATTTTACAAGTTCTTCACTCCCTCTAGTGGTGGCCGCATATATTCACATTTTATATTCTACACTGCACCTCGAGTTCGCATCGGTTTTCAGTTTTACGAGGTATGCTAAGTTCAAAGTCACTTAACTTAATGACTAAATTTACTCTCGAACACCTGAATCGAGCCATCCTGCATGTTTATGTTTAGAGGACTAAATTATATAAATTATAATATTATGGTAGTTTAAATTAAAAGTATTAATGCTGTTTTAAATCTGGATTATTCAATATTATCTTTATAATCCGTTGTTCGAACATAAGCAAATAAGTTTTTTTGCAAAATAAGTGAGCAGAAAGTTTCGATTAAAGCAGTAAACTCAATATTTTTTGATTTAATAGTGTCGTCTTTTAAAAAATAAGTAACAATCGTTTTACTAACATTTTTACCAATATTCTCATTAAAATAATTGCTGTATGCCAACGAGTCCCGTCATGGCGTACCGTAGAGTGGGAAACTGATTGTGAAGATATTTGGATGTCGGTTACATCTAACTCTACCGAAAATCCAATTACAATACTACTACGCGCTGTGTATTTACCACCTCCAGTCACTAAAGACACTTTAGACATTTTTATAGATAAAGCAAACGGTATACTGGGATCCCGCACTGATAGGGAGTACACACTTATTGCCGGTGACTTCAATTTGAGTGAAATAACTTGGCTAGGCAATGATAGAAACGACAATTTTAATCATATGTTACCATCAGGAATCGGTAGCAATGAACTTTTGTGTAAATTTATTCATTTTATAAGTCTCAATAACTTAAAACAATTTAAATGTGTAACTAACATAAAAATAATGTATTAGATTTGATACTTTGAAATACAGAAGTCTTGGATGTTGTGGAGACAAGATCCTATAAGAAATATTGACAAGTTTCATCCTCCACTTGTAATTAAAATGAAAATCTTATTGAAAATCAATAGAAAAGTACATCCTACCAAACCTAATTGTTATAGGGGTGACTATAAAGCTATAAATACTTATGTAGAATCGTGTCATGGGAGCATGAATTTAGTTCCTTTAATAATCCTAATGAAAAAGTAAAAATATTTTATGAACTGCTAAACTATGCTATTGAAAAGCATATTCCTATGACTATATCCGTCCATGGTCCTTTTCCTGTGTGGTACTCTTCTCATTTAATCAATATTTTAAGAGAAAAATATAGATACCATAAAAAATCTATACAAATAAATAAAATTGAAGTGTCTGTTTGTAATGTTAAAATAACAGCTTTTTACTAAATGCACATGAATATATATACGGTACTTATAACAAAAACACAAGTTTTAAAATTTTTGTCTGTCTGTCTGTCGATCTGTCTGTCTGTCTGTCTGTCTCTTTGTTCCGGCTAATCTCCGAAACGGCTGGACCGATTTCGACGGGACTATCCCTGGCATATAGCTGATGTTCTAAGGAGTAACTTAGGCTACTTATATTTGAGAAAAAGAAATAGGGTTCTGAGCAATATAATTAAAACCCTAAATTACACGCGAGCGAAGTCGCGGGGAACAGCTAGTTTAAAAGTATGAAAATCCACTAGATCAAATAGAATTTCAATATTTAAGACAAAACTGTAATAAGCTAATGAAGGAGTTCTATAATAAATATATAAATGCAATAGAAACAGATATTAAAACAAACCCCAAGCAATTTTGGACAATATCAAAAATTTACGAAAGAACTGCTCATCATATCTGTTTATGCCCAAATTTGGTCATTTTTGAACGCCATCCAATTGCGTTCGAGCTGGCGCGTCACCCGATGGTATGTAGGTGAAAAAAATGTCGCCAGGTGGGGCGGCCGTGTGCGGCTGGCAGTAGCTCGCTGGCCGCGATGCGGTCAATCCGCGTATCTCGATTATCGCGGCCGAAGTTTTCGCGACCGTGTAGGGTCCAGATAGTTAGATGTAGTACGTGTTACTTCGCTACGTGGATATGTGAATTTTGCAATATTTAACTTGTTCGGGTGATGCGGAATTGTGCACGCGCGCGTCGAGTAGATATACGGTCTAGGATTCGAACCGCGCATTCCTTGGTCGAGTGCGTCTCCCGGTTGATTGTCAGGAAATCATTATAATTGTGCCGTCGCGTTAAGTGCTCTTTTTTGTGTGTTGGTTGGTTTGTTAGTTTACGTGTCACCGAGGCGTATTTTGAATTCTTTTCGCGACGTGGTGTTTTGGTGTCGAATGAAGGAACTTAGTTGTGTTTAACGCTGAAACGTATGACTCATTAAGAGATCGCGTTAGTTCCCTATTTATAATTTTGTGATAAGTGAATCCGTGACATTGAATGTCGAATTTTGAACTACTGTCCTTACTGTGTCGGGTTTCACGAGTTCGATTCTACGATGAATGTGGAATTAGGCGAGTTTAAGTTAGTTAAATGTCCAATGAAGCTAATAGACTGAAATAGTGACAATGAAGAAAGAAATGGTCCAGCGGTGGAGCCTGCTGGAGCGATGCAGCATTGTGTCGCCTAAACTGGTCCAGGTCTCAGACATTTACACATCACTAAACACTACTTGCCACGCACCTCACACCCACTAACGGCCTGACTGAACCTTGGGGCGATCTAAGAGTCGGAAACAGGTAAGTACTATATTTTCCTAGCCTTCTCCCATATAGCTTAGTATTATAGGAAATTCTTCCATATGGCCATTGGGCCCGACCTGCGTCTGCCCGTCGAGGAAGCTGCTATGGGCCCCAGCCAAGACGACCTTTGCAGGGGCAGCTGTAGGCCGTAACAATATCCTAATACCAAGACCTTTAAGCATGACACATCATCAGATACAAAGCTAATAGCGGACATGTTTAGATCTCATTTTTTTTAAATATATGAAATAGATCTTAACGACAACAATTCAAATAATATTTACACAAGATTCATTGCTAATTCCTTTGATGTTATCAATTTAGACCAAAGGATGTTAAAAATAAACTGAAAAAGCTCGTTGTCACAAAGACCCAGATAATATACATCCACTACTTTTGATAAATTAGCTAGAGTAGTACCTATATTTAAAAATGGAGCAAAAGACTTAGTAATTAACTACCGTTCAAAATCTATAGTATCAGTATCATACTGCTGACAAGATAGATATTGTCAGTATCGAAAGTATTTGAGTCATTAGTTCACTCTGTAGTTTATCGGCATACTCAAAAATATATAATCGAAAATCAGCATAGTTTTATGTCAAGAAGGTCGACCAACACTAACCTTATTCTCTTCACTTCTGATATAAAATAAAAAGTAAATCAAGGCTTACAAGTTGATGCCATCTATACAGATTTTTCAAAAGCCTTTATAACAAAGTGAGCCACAGCATCCCGATTCATAAATTATATTTATTTGAAATTACAGATAACCTACTTTAATGGTGTAAATCTTAGCTTTTAAAGTGCTTTTCTAGGGTGGTAATTGATGACGAACAATTGAGGCTATTTGAAACATTTTTAGGAGTACCACAGGGCTCGATTATAGGACCACTATTCTTTAACATCTTTGTCAATGACATAACACGTGATTAATCACAGCGATGTATATCTTTTTACTGACAACCTTAAAATCACGAAAACGGTATCAACAGTTTGCAGATGCCCAACATCTCCAGGATGACATTAATAATCTTCAGGAATAGTGTAACAATAATAAAATGTTCCTAAATGCTACGAAATTCTATCAGATTAAGTACAGCAGAAAACGTAATGAACAGTCGAAATACACAATAGCAGGCACCAAGTTGGAAGAAGTGACTATTATTCGAGATCTTGGTATCATAGCCATTAGCCTTCTCTTTGGTGTCGTGAATTATAAAAATCCACCATACTTACACGACAAACTAGCTTTGGTCGCGCGAAACAGACAAGGTAACAACAGACTGTGTTCTCAACAATTATCTGTGCAGCGTCACAGAACAGCAGCTTTCAGGGGTAGTTTTAGATATGCGGCTACAAAATGTTGGAATAATATTCCACCTCCAATCAGGAGTTTAAAAAATCTCCACCAGTTCAAAATCAAGCTAAAAAAATTTCTTATTGATGCACAAATACAACATGGCAATATCAACCGAGAAAGCTCCTTCCTATAACGCATTGTACGGTTATTAACAAAATTGTGTGTATATTTTTCTCATTTTTGTTTATTATTACTATTACTAATCCATTTTAATTGATAATTGATAGTTGTTGTTACCACACACAATTATGTATAAGGTTATATTTAATGTCTTATATTGTACTTCTTTTTTTTTTTGCTGCTTTTTGCTTTATTTTAAATTTTGTGTTATAATTATATAGAAGGTTTAGGCTTTTTTCGTTTTATCGAAGGACTAAACTACACGTAACAGCTGTGCTACGTTCGTGACGCCAATGAATAGGTTTCTTGGCTGAAAATCAGCGCTGTGTGAGGCCATACTCACACAACACATGCTGAGCCAACCCCTTTTCGGCACAATGCGACCTTTTTTATATATATCAATATGTGCTTTTACTTTCATGTGTATGAACTGCCTGTGCTGAATAAATGTTTTTTCTATTCTATTCTATTCTATTCTAGAAGTTTCGGATCATATTAACAAGATAGTGGGGGAAGCAAATAGGTCGCTAGGCTTTATATTGAGAAACTCAATTGAGGATTTTAAAAACCACCAACTGTCATTCAGCTTTACAACAGTTTTGTAAGGAGTCAACTTGTTGCAGCACAGTATGGTGGCCTACTTATAAAACTCACGAAGACAGGATCGAAAAAGTTCAGGAGAAAGTAATTCGTAGCTTAACCTACCGCTTTGGTACTCCAAAAAATATCAAAACATATAGTGAAAAAATTAAGCATTTTCAACTAGAGCCCCCTTTCTTACGCCGAAATCACTTAGACATGTCACTCCTACAAAAAATTGGAAATAATCACATAGACTGTGGGACCCTTTATTCTCCAAATTCCAATTTAACGTACCATCCAGAATACCAAGATACCCGTGTAGTCTTTTTAAGAACAAATTTTGTAGGACAAACTTGGTTCGTGACTCCCCAGTAATCCGTATATCTCGTCTGTACAACAAACTCACCAAAAATATAACCAACCTTAACATTTATCATGATACCCTCACTCAATTCATGACCTGACCATGATTGTAAAAATTAGCTTTTATTTATTTTCTTTTTATTTTTTTAATTAACATTATTTTATAAATTTTTTTAACTTTTTGTAACACAGCGCATGGTGTGATTACCTATAAATAAAAGAGCAGTTGATCATGTAAAGTTTATATTACTGTAATGTAACCAAACATTTATTGCTGTTTCTTATGTTGGCAATCCAAATAAATTTAAAAAAAATCTAAAATTATGGATACTTCGCCTGAAGTGGTCGCGCAAGCAGTGGCACTTCTTCAGACTGAGTTTAGTTGGCAAATCGGCAGTGCACAAGCACAAGTTTATTTAAGCCGCTCTGCTGTACAAAGGAAGGAGAGACCAAATCGGTTTACGTACTCAATCAGCTTACGAAATTTTCACCTGACTTCAGTACAGGTCCAAGAACAGCTTTTGAGTTTCTTGGAGTGGGTGTAAGCGGGTTTAGTGATAAAGTTATGAAAAATTTTCATTATATTAATTTTATTAAATAAGTAATAAACAAAAAAATTAAGTAACTTATCGACGTTTTTGAGAACCTAATTTATGAAGAATTTTTATTAGAAAAACTAACTTTAATAAACAAAACCAAAGTCACATTTAAAACAACAATTTTGTAACAATACGGGGAAAGTTTTTGCAATCATCCTTTTATCACCGTCTCCGCAATTTAATTACATATCTTTATTTCATATAGATTTCAATATGAAATTAGATCAGATCAAATTGCCAGTAAAACCTTACCTCGCAACCAAGTAATAAAAATAGAAAAAAGTAGGATACCTAACTTTTGTAGTCTCTATTCTTTGACTTTCGATTGGTATTAAATTTATTTGGTAAGCGAGTAAATTATTAAAAAAATATTATAAAATTTTTAATTAAGGGTCGCTAATCAGTGCTCGGATCTTGTACTACAATATGATATTATGACATTCAAGTTAAGAATTCATGGAACGGCGCCCACAGCGGTAACGAGACCGCGTAGAATAGAAAGAGTAGATTATAGTAAACTTCAAAACTCAATTTATGCTCGCGGCGCGTGCGGTTTTTTGCGGTTGTGGCTGTAGAAAGAAACAAGCAGAGTCGCACGGGCTGCGGTCGCCCGTGCGCATTGTGGTCGAAAACCGCTGGGAGCGCGGGCGCATGGTGGCCTGGGGACTTTACTGACAATCTATCCATCACAAATAAGATAACCCACCTCCCGTTTGCCCAACATTTGATCATGTTTTAACAAGCCTTAACACTTGCAAGACGTTAACGCCTTGGCGGCGGACACGAATCCACACGATACTGCTCATGATTTTAAAGTAAAATATAACGTTACGGGCGCGGGTAAATATCGCTCCATGATCTCTTAGCAAATTACTAAAACGAACGACGATATTTAAAGAAATCTACACACAGGCAAGCGCGAAAGCATTTGAGGAGGGCTTAGTTACGCGATCGATCAACAGATATTCATAGTTACTGTACAGGGCAACGAATAGCACTTGTTACGAGTGAATATTGTAATCGGGCATTAATAAACTAGCAAAAGATAAACTCAAAAAAATTTTATCTAATTCGGTCAAAGACTTTAGCATGCTGTAACGCATTAGGGCTGATGAAATGATGCAAATTATATTTCCTCGTATGATAGCTTGGAAATTATTTAACAATTTTGAATGTAACCAGTTTGATAATTATTAGGTTAAAATAAAACAATTCAGATACAACAGGTATTTTGACTGTGATAAAAATGTAATATAAGTTGTTCCAAATCTTATAAGCTCATGAAGATGTTTTTAAAGCAATATAAACATTTTATTGTATAGTAATTACCGATATCTTAAAACATATTTCTACCACATAATTAATGTACACTGATAGAGAAATACCCACTAATAAGTTTTAGAACAACTCTGAAGTAGGAGGAGAAAACAACACACATAATTACATCATTTTGAAGCAAACTCAATACAATATACCACAATCCGGAAAAATCAACAATGTAAGCTAAAACTATATTCAAGAAAAATGTGCTGAAATAAAAAAGGAAAATTAAATGGTTAAATAATAGCCTACGAAATGTATTTAATTCCGGAGCTTAGTTGGTTTACGTTTAGTGACACGAATTGTCTGGTAACCACGAATTCGCAAATGTTTGTTCATTAAATATCCGGTTCGACGACTACCAAAGTTATGTCGTGCATGTCAACGTTCAAATGCCGTTGTACTCGTATGCTGCAAACGAATAACGTCATTTTCTATATTCTTTTTAAAATTGTGCTGGGGTTTTCGACTACAATATAAATATCATAATAATAAATATTAATATGCAGATTTATATTTAGTTTTCTTACTGACACAAAAGGTAATTTTTTTTATAACTTGATTATAAATTTAAGAAAATATGATATAAAATAATATCATATTCACTAAAAAGACTTACTGGATAAGAAATAGGTGTAAACATTTGTTTCCATTATTTACATGTTATTAAACTGTTTTAATTGTAAAATGTAGAGAAAGTTAATTTCTTAATTGTTCATATTATTTTGAATTAGAGATCTAATTTGGAACTTAAAGAAGCAAAGTAAATTTTTATGTTTTTAAGTTTTTCTTTGTTTTATAATTAATTGGACGATATGTCAGTGTCAGAAAAGATGACAGAGAAAACTAAACAGGAGATAGTTAGCAGTATCTTCCTGATAACAACAAAAAATAATAAAAAACTACGGTTGCCAACTATTGCAAAATCTAAAGCAATTAATAGGAGAGCCTTATATTTAGTGTAGTTTTCATAGGTTGTAATGATTCAATGATATTATAAGCCGGGTTGCACGGGATAATTATCAAAATGTAGTAATAACTATCAATGACGATAAAGTTTATTCCTGCGTATGATATTGTGCGTAAAGTCTATAGCATTTATAATAATAATGTTTGTTTAATTTTTTTATAGAATAAGGGTGACAAACGAGCACACAGTCCACCTGATGGTAAGTGGTTGCTGTGGCCCATACACATCTATTTTCGTTTGCGAATTTAAATGCAGATGCGTTGTCAGCCGTGAGGACTAAGATAGAATGCCTCTTTTCCAGTAAAAAGGGTCTCCGGTTCTCTACATACACCATACGAAACACAGCAGCATTAAGCTGCTATTTTACGCTGGTATTCTGTGAGAGCCTGGTCCTTCACCGGCCGAGCCGACCCATTCGTGCTACAACTATACTATTAATATAGCTGCAGCATGGCTCTACCACGTAAAAACTTATTGTATTTGTTGTTGTAGATTGTATTAAAATACTTTTATTACACATTATATTGCTGGATAATAACCGTATAATTATCCGATAATTATTATCAATAAATGTTATTATCTTGTAATTAATAGAATCAGGCGTTACTTTGCGTAAATCCATTATATAAAAGCTTTTAGAAAAATTTACTTAGATATTTGCGAAGTAAATTTTTCTAAAAGCTGTTATTATCTTGTTTATTTTCAGTTCTGATTTTAAGTAAATAAAAAGGAATTGACAATTTACCAACGACGATATATAAATGAATTAAAAATAAAATAAATATTTTAAAACAGTGTAAGTTTAATTGTAGCCTGACTTCACTACAGATCCATGCTCAGATGATGATGATATACTCTACGAAACAGTCTTCTGGATGTAATCTGAAATGTATATCTGTGTGTGTTAAATGCCTTCATGATACAGGAGTGGTGACAGAAATTTCTTCTTGTGCTTTTTGATGAAGTGAGTCACAAAAATAAACTTAAAAGGACCATCAACGAATAAGTCACTCCAACCCTACTGAGTTCGATTTCAAGACTCATTTAATAACTTGCTTCTTTAAGACCGCTGAGCTGTTAAAGTTCCAGCTTTTCTCCCGGCTATTGCTGAATAATAATAGATGGCGGTATAAGAGCCATCAACCCATTCTCTCTCGTTAGTGTCATAAGAGGCGACTGTACAATATGCCAGCAATAACTAATGGCTTCTGACTGACGGCGATATAACCATTTCATTCACGTTAGGCGTAAAATATTCAGACGGGCGACGAACGAGCAGCACCAAAAGTGCGAAACGTCTGATACTCACCCAACCTTGCTTATAATATCATTGAATCATTACAACCTATGGAAACTACACTACTAAATATAGCCCCCCTCCCCCCATTAATTTCTTGAGATTTTGCCATAGTTGGCAACCGTAGTTTTTTTCATTGTTATCTGATCCTCAATCTGCATGCCAAGCTTGGATATTAAAATGCCTAATTGATTATCAGTTATGGACCTTACCACCTACCTTCAACGGGAGAGTTTCACGGTCAGCAGTGGACTTTTACGCGGCGATGATGATGAAGAAGAGGTTTTATAAATTGTACAAAAGTGTTGAAAACTTAAACATACGAGTAGATACATATACATACATAGTTTTCCTTTATCAGCCGATAACAGTTTATAATTAGAAAGTCCTCTCCTACATTTTAGGAAGAATTTACTAGATTTTTACTAGACTAATTTAGAAAATACTAGAACATTCTTAGTGTCCATTATTGCTAACTTCGTACAGAAATCTCGATATCGATCGGAGACTAAGCCTACCACATAACCGCGAGTAAAGGCTGTGGTGGTTGTACTTTGAGAATTTACATAAAATGTCCCGTTCACTTTTATAAATTACATTAAAATACTCGTACAACAACAAATGTTTCTTACCATTTGTATAGTGAAATTGCATTGCAATATATTTATTATGAAAATGCATTGATTTATATATTACGTTAGTACAGAACTAGATGAAGTAATCAAACAGAAAGACGGGCTAATTTTACGAACAAGTCTTTACTGGGTCATTAATAAAGTATTTTAAATCTCTAGACAGCTATGGGCACGATCTAAGTATCGGTAGCGAATACACTGTCACATTTATTTTCACTATCGGAGAATTGTATGCGACCCCTAAGCTATTAAAGTTCTTGCGTTCTTACTTTTTATTTGATTGATGATTGATCTAAGGCGCTTTCGAATGCAGTAACCGCTCTTTTAAACCCTACGTAGACGATATAGTGGCAGTGTATGAATATCCACTACCCCATATCGTCCCATGGGTGTCAAAAGAGGTGACAGAGGGAAACAAACCAGGAGAAGAGCAGCAGCGTCTTCCTAGTAACAACTAAAAATAAACAATGCGGTTGCCAACGCGCCTACCAAGCGTGGCAGCTATAGCGAAATCCCCCTTATGAGGCCTACCTATCTTCAGCAATGGGTTTTTGAAAGGATGTAACGGTTGAAGTTCCTATTGTTTCGCGGACCGCTTCTCATTCATGTGAGTAGGTCTTAAAGAAAAAAGCACAATAAAACTAACTTTCCGTCGCAGTTATTCTATTAATAGTAGCAGCAGTAGTTTATGTTTATTAAACAGGCAGTCATCATCACCGATGGACTTATATAAGGAAAAAACTGGCACAGCGAACCGCGGGAGAAATACAGAACTTGAAAATAAACTATACTATGCATTAATTTTAGTTGATTTATGTATTAAATACTTCTGAAGGTTATAAAAAGGTTTAATCAAGTATATTATAATACTAGCTATTCCCCTCGACTTCACCCACGTGGAATTTGTTACGATTGGATTTCATGGGTTTTAATTTTTTTTTGCGCGGAGTTTTAATTTTTTTTCTAAAATAAAAGTTGCCTAAGTTACTCCTTTTAATATCATCTATCTGCCTGTGAAAATCCCGTCAAAATTGGTCCAGCCGTTTCAGAAATTCGCCGGAACAAATAGTCAGACAGATCACCAGTGAATGTCGCCGGCCTTGAACAACTGCATCACCAGAGAAATAGCAGGTGCGTTGTCTTCAAAAAAGAGAAGGCTCTTTTCTTGAACATCGCTAAGTCATATCGATCAGGAAAAACGCTAGTGGTATTCGATTCCACAAAGAAGTTATGCGAGAAATAATACTATTTTATTTATTCTGTAGTAATGAGCTATGTAACTACAAATATTGTTTCAGGTGTAAAATAGCATTACATCCAATATAGGAAGATAAGCGAGTTTATGTTAGCACTGGTGCTCCGCACACCCCACATATATTAATAAACAATACAAATTAATGGCGGCAGTGGGCGGCAGTTCCTATTTGGAGTTGAATTTGGAATTTGAATTTAAGGCGAGTTCTTATTATCCTAAAATAATATCTCGGTTTATATATATATATATATATATATATATATATATATATATATATATACAACGTGTCCCAAAATTCAACGATAAGCCAACACCGGAGGATAGACCTGCCCCGGACTAATCGGGTAAAAAAAGAAAAAAAAATATATCCCAATTATATTTTAAGTTATATAAAAAAAATGAAATTCTTCAGAAATTGAGACCGTTTATGATATTTTTCACTACCATGACCACAATTTTTTAAATATTTTTTTCTTTTTTTTTTATAGGCAACCTGAATAGTACTGCTATCTACCACAATTCTTAAAAACTCCAGAATAACTCTTGTTTTATCACGAAAATTAATGAAACTTATTTTATTCCCTAAATTTTTTGAAGACTTTTACTTTTAACCAAATTTAACTTATCGTGGTGTAAAAAAAAAGTATGAACACTAGTATGGCAAGTTTTTTTTAAAAATTGACGCAACTAACCAATATTCCAAAATGGTATAATACTCTAGGAAAACAAGTTATAAAAAAATATGGGCCTATTATTTCTTAACAGGGGCCAAATTCCTTAAATTGTAATTGTCAGTAATCACTTTTACTACATGCCCAAAATGGGTTCCTGTTACAATTTCTAGGAATTCGAATGGGGCATTAATACCTTAGATGTTAGAGAGAGATAGATAGATAGAGATATTTACGTTAAAAAGAGACAACAACAGGGCAGGTAGAGAAGCTGTTATTATTCTCAGCAAGTCGGTTCAGTACGCTCTGCTCCTTTGTTTACTGCGCACCGTACCCAATTCAACTTACGTGGCCCTCGTACATACTATCGACTTTTGGCTTGGCTTTTTGGACTGGAATCGACCTGCAAACTTAACTGACCTGGCATTATTTGGACTGGAAGTGATCTGCAAACTGAACTGACCTGGCATTATCTTGGACTACGATTGTGTGTTTTGTGATTTAGAGTTCTGGCGCATTTTGGACTGTTTGGCGTTTAACATGCCGCAACCGTACACACCACAGGAATACGCTAATATGCATTTAATCTATGGAGAATGCCGATGTAATGCTAACGCTGCTAGCAGACTGTATCCAGAAAGATACCCAAATGCTCAAAGATATCCTGATTATCGAGTGTTTATTAATGTGCATCAAGCGTTTTCGGAGGGTCGTATGCCATCCAATAGGAGCAGCGCTGGAAGACCTAGATTGGATCGTGATGAAGAAGTTCTCAAGGAGATAGAAAATGACTCGACTACTTCGGTACGTGCCATAGAAGAAGCTACAGGAATCCCGAAAAGTTCTGCACATCGAATATTAAAACGTCACAAGCTTCACCCATATCACTACAGGCGTGTGCAGACGTTATTACCGCGGGACTATCCGCTACGGGTCACATTTTGCCGTGTAATGCTGCAAAGGCACAGTGAAGATCCCCACTTCCTAGACAAAATTCTATGGTCGGATGAAACAACGTGCAAGAAAGATGGGTATTTAAATCTTCACAATCTACATAGTTGGAGTAATGAAAATCCACACTTGATGAGACAAGACAAATCCCAATATCAATTCAAGGTTAACCTATGGACCGGCATATTAAATGGAAAAGTAATTGGGCCCTTTGAGTTACAAGGAAACTTAGATGGCAATAGTTATTTAAACTTTTTACAAAATGACTTGCAAGAATTGTTAAACGACGTGCCCTTAAGTGATCTTCAAAACATGTGGTTCCAAAATGATGGTTGCCCAGCACATTATGCCCGTCCTGTGCGAGAATATTTAAATCAAGAGTATCCAGGGCGTTGGATCGGGCGACTTGGTCCTATCTTATGGCCACCCCGTTCACCCGATTTGAACCCCCTGGACTTCTTCTATTGGGGTTGTCTTAAAAACAGGGTCTACTCAAAACCCATTGTGACATTGGACGAGCTTCGTCGAAATATCACTCAGGCTGCTGATTACATTAATAGCAGAAGATATGCAAGACAAATAAAACGATCATTTTTAAGGCGATGTCGTGCATGTATTAATGCTGGTGGCAAACAGTTCGAACATTTGCTATAATGTTAATAACTTAATAAATTACACGTGAAACTGTTTGTACCATTTGTTTTGAAATATTAAACATTTTTCAAGAAATAATACTTTTATTACACCCGACCGTCATTTGGCCCCTGTTAAGAAATAATAGGCCCATATTTTTTTATAACTTGTTTTCCTAGAGTATTATACCATTTTGGAATATTGGTTAGTGGCGTCAATTTTAAAAAAAACTTGCCATACTAGTGTTCATACTTTTTTTTTACACCACGATAAGTTAAATTTGGATAAAAGTAAGTCTTCAAAAAATTTAGGGAATAAAATAAGTTTCATTAATTTTCGTGATAAAACAAGAGTTATTCTGGAGTTTTTAAGAATTGTGGTAGATAGCAGTACTATTCAGGTTGCCTATAAAAAAAAAGAAAAAAATATTTAAAAAATTGTGGTCATGGTAGTGAAAAATATCATAAACGGTCTCAATTTCTGAAGAATTTCATTTTTTTTATATAACTTAAAATATAATTGGGATATCTTTTTTTTTCTTTTTTTACCCGATTAGTCCGGGGCAGGTCTATCCTCCGGTGTTGGCTTATCGTTGAATTTTAGGACACGTTGTATATATATATATATATAGCTATATCCCGCGGCCTTGCTCGCGTTGATGTCGCTTTACCAATTACATCATTTGACTGGCCTGTTGGTCTAGTGGTTAGTGACCCTGACTGCTACGCCGGAGGTCGTGGGTTCGATTCCCACCCAGGACAAATGTTTGTGTGATGAGCACGATCATTTGTTCTGTGTCTGGGTGTAATTTATCTATAATATTTATGTATTTAGAAATATATAAGTATGTTTATTAGTTGTCTAGTACCCATACCACAAGCTCTGCTTAGCTTGGGACTAGATGGCGTTGTTTGATAGTTGTTGAATATTATATTATATTATTATCATTAGTACTCCATGCCAAAACTCAAGATCACTTCGTGGCCTGTCAGTGTGTTTGTCTATATGTCACAAACCTTCTTCTCAAAGACTTAATAATATGTTTACTCCGTAAAGTATTTTTACAGTGTAAATATAAAATGTATTAATAACTCGAACACAGCGCTACATATCGGGTCCGGATTTTGTGATTTTCATTTTTAGTTAGTAGGTATTAACATATGTGTTTTAAACATTATGTTTCTTTTATACGTGGTTAAGCTACTCAGGACTGACAACACATCTCATATCGCATTTTCTTAATCGAGGATAAATGTAGATGTCGAGGGGCCACAGCATTGGTGTACTGTGTGCTCGCTTGCCATGCTTATCCTATAATTTTTTTAAAATATTTTATTATTATATTCTACAACAAATCGCTAGTAATAGCATTTACCGTTAGCGTTAAAACACCCGCAGTTGCTGTGATAAAATAAACAATAATAGTGCGCGCTGTAACATTGTGCAGAAAATAACTTTATAGCAAAGAATTTACGAGGCTTACCCTCAGTGATAAATGGATAGACATTGCGCAGTTCCGCCTCATACTCCTCCAGGGAGACAGCGGGTGCTATTGGCGCAACGTAGTCCTCCTCCGGCGAACGCTCCGAACCGTAACCCTGATCGAACTGGGATTCTTGTAGCTTCCACACCGGTTCTGCTTCTGAACCTGTAAAGAAAAAAGAATTCAGTTTTTAAAAACTACATACTAATAATATTGAAATATAACCACAAATTTTTTTTTCATATTTTACGTTTAAAAAGATTGTGACAGAAGTAGATTGGTTTAATTTTTTATTATTAGTTCTATTTTAATGAGATAAATAATTCAGTTTTTCTACATATTATATAAAAGTGAATGTTTTTGCCGTAGACGTTGCTATATCATTCATTCGGTTACGATGAATCTTATGAGTCGTTGTACGCACGCCCGCGTAGATTTCATTTCATTTAAATGTATTTATAACAAATATTCGATTACACACACACAGGCACAGGTACTATAATAGTGTAGTATATAGTGTTCTTTAATAAAAAAATAAATATACATACTATGTTTAGTTATTAAAAGACACTATATTGTCAGTAATAATCAAAATCTTAATAAATTTCATACTAAGCAAGCAATCAACAAGTAACAAGTAACTAGTTATACGTGGTAGAGGTAAAATGGCAGCTTGACACTGCTGTGTTTCGTATGAGTGTAGAGAACCGGAGACCCATTTTACTGGAAAAGAGGCATTCCATCTTACTCCTCACTGGTGACGACGCATCTGCATTTTCATTCTTTATTGAGGATAAATGTAGATGTCTATGGGTCACAGCAACCACTTACCATCAGGTGGACTGTGTGCTCGTTTTTCACCCTATCCTTGTTCAATCTATGTTTGTAAACTGCCTCCACAACACAGGAGAAATCCTAGTGTGGGGGTAACGTTTTTTTTTTTAAATGATGATGATGAAACTCGAGTTCGATCCCATCATGCGACATAGTGAACTGCAATTTCAAGTGCTGATTTACCTTTTGCTCGATCGTGAAGGAAAATCGCGAGGAAACCTGCGTTTTTGGGAAATAAAATATTTCGAGTTCATATGCCCGCCAATACGCAAAGGACCACTTGTAGTGTAGATTATTTTGAATGAAATTGCCGTAACTCTCTTAGAAAAGAGGAACACCCAGTCATCTACATTGTTAAGCAGTCCATTATAATGCCTAGGGCTTATTGAATGATCAACAGTAAATATAATCGACTGAAAATTTAATTTTGGCTGGTGGGATCGAATCCAGGTTGCGTATATAAACCTCAAAAACATGTATGATCGTTAAATATTATATTTTTTTTATAGAATTAGGGTGGCAAACGAGCACACAGTCCACCTGATGGTAAGTAGTTGCTGCGGCCCATAGACATCTACATCTATCCTCGATTACGAATCACAATGCAGATGCGTAGTCACCCGTGAGGACTAAGATGTTCTCGTTTCCAGTAAAAAGGGTCTCCGGTTTTCTACACTCACCATACGAAACACAGCAGTATCAATCTGCCATTTACGCTGGTATTCTGTGAGAGCGTGGTCCTTCCCCGGTCGAGCCGACCCTTTCGTGCTACAACTATACTACTAATATAGCTGCAGCATGGCTCTACCACGTATTAAATAAACGCCACATAATAAAAGTGTAAAAAATGGATGTTTGCCTTTAGTTATAAACCTACAAATGAATTACATAATCGCTTTGATCGCGATTATTGAGGACCTATGGTTACTCTCCAAAGGACAATGTCCAAAACCGCCCTGTGTAATAAAAGCATCGGACATACACAATAATTAATTTTCTATTTTATTATATTATTTGCAAATACTTTTATAACACGGACTAGCTGCATGCAAAAATGAACATTAAAAAGTATTATACTCGACTAATAACATTAATCGCCGCCATCTTCGCCAAACATCATGTGGTGTCGAAAAATGATTAGGGATGCCCAATCGATTGTAATCGATTATTGAATTTTTAATGAACTGTTGTATATTTTTTAATCTGAATTACATTTTAATTTAATTCGAATATATTTGCAAAACGAAGCTACAATAAAAATATTATATTACCATTTCTTTATATTCTTTTATATTATTCCCTACAAGTATAATTTTAAAAACCTACTATACCTATTGAATGTCATACTCGATTTTGAATAAGTAGTTAGAATAATGCTGAAGAAAAATATTCGTAAAGATAATTATTCAGGATTTTGTAATGATCGTTTAGACAGGAGTATATTTTACGTCTTACTAAACGATAACTTACGAGTTTACGACAATTAATTTTTTAAAAAAAAAACAGTTATCGTTACTGCATTAATTATAAATGTGTTTTTTTTTAAAAGAGCAATATTGCAGACTAGATACAGATATTATTATTAATATTGTTACAAGTATGGAAGAAATAGAGACGTACGTGTTATTATAAGTAAAGTAGGACAGTGTTATGGTATTAATATTATCGTATGACAAAAGATGATATATACTATATAGATGGTATACTGTTTGTAACGTACGGTTATAATAAATCTTAGGAAATATTCATAAGTCGTATCGTATTTGGCGCTCCTGTTTTTGATGTCACTAAATGGTCACTTGTCAGTCTCTCATGAAAAAAATACGATCTCCAAATCGATGCAAATCGAACATACTAGAATCGATTCTCGATTAAATCAAGCATTAACAGATCTATTTGTGATCAATCGCGACATTTTCAAACATGCCTAATATAGACACAGAACATTATTGACGATAACTTACTTACTTACAAGTAACTGTATAGAAAAATCATTAAATTAATAAACATAACATTACGCCAGTATTTTCCAGAAGTAGTAGGTAGCAGTGTGTAAGTACTGTTATGTTATACTATACATCCCATGTAATAGGGGATGCGCGTATTGCCAAACACCGGACACAAATCTAGACTCCGTGCTACTACTAGGAACTTCAAGTTATAAATACCCAATAATAATTTGCCCGACCCTGGGATCGAACCCAGAACAGAACAGTTTTTCTGTCTGTCACAAGTAACAGATGTTCCAACTATGCAAAAGTATTTCTTGAATCGTTTGTAATATAGCTAGTTCTTGAATAAGTCCGATTCGAGAGGTTTCTGTATCGACATCGGACAAGGATTCTTTAGATCTATATCGATCTGGAAACTCGATTCTGTTACGATAAATAATCGATTAAACGATTTCAAATGGACATGCCTACTTTGTATCGTCATCTCTAATTCTGTCAAAGTTACATTGGTTGGCGTCGTTTGCAATTGTAATTGTCTTTGTACATAATTGTATCGGTGTTGTGGTGACTTTCGGGACTATATATTGAACATTACGACTTGGCTATTTTAACGGACTCTGATTGCTTTCAAGAACGACTTACCTTGCTGTGATTTTTGGAACTGTGTACCGCTCAAACGATAACGTAGCATTCATAAACGGACTTACGCATCGGCAATGGAAAGTGTATTTTGTGGAAATAGCGGCTCTGCTGGTGTTTCTATATTGTTGGAAGATGAAGCAATCGTGCAATATTGCTGTAATTGCATCGTTGTACGCAGAACCATCTGTTGCTGCGCCCATGTTATGACCATTATTTGGTACTTGAGCTTTACGAGACATCAAAATAATATCGACATCCCTGCACAGTTTTTAGACAATATTCTTATTTCCAATTTAGAAAATGAACAATAAACATGAAATTAATCTGTGTTTTATTTCTAATTCAAACATAATAAGTTAATGTAGGTGTAAAAACAACTTATACTACCAATTAGGTACTAAGTCGGTAGGGCTGGTTTCATAGTCACGCGTTTGAACAGCGCCGTCCAGACGCACACGCTTGCAAATGTACTAGATAGTAGTCTTCTATAATATTCACGCTGTTCATGCGCGCGCTGTTGAAACTTGGTTGAAACCGTGGTTGATACGCTCGCTGTTCGACGGCATGTCTAGCGGCGTGACTAACAGCCTAAATCCTTATACATTTAGGTACTAGGTATCTTACCGTATCGTATATGGTAATGACATCTAAATGCTAACAGCCATTATATACATATATTTTTATTTTTGCATTAATACACACAAACATTATCTCTCATTTAAAAACCAATGCTCAGAAAGCAGGTTTGTTAACTACATTCTGTGCATTTATACGTTCCACTTACATACACTTAGGCTTTAGAACAAAAATTGCATACCTAATTATGTAGATAGGTACTAGAAATAGCTAAATATTTTACATTGACATTTTCAGTTTGTTAAAAATCACTCGGATCTATGAAAAACCGTAATATTCATGGTTCGATTATAACCTCAAAATCTGATACTTTTTTTGAAATATATCTATTATGCAGCTAGTCCGCTATAAAAATAAGATCAAATAGGAATTTACTAATGATCAACAATAAAATACATAATTTTCCGATGCTCTTGGTTCCAGGGCGAACAATGTATGGGCGCAGAGCAATGTCCTTTAAACGATGCTTTTATTATGTATCACTGTATAGTTTATTAGAATGAAAATATATCCAATATAATTAAAAATATAAAACAAAATAAAAAAGTGTTTTTAAAATTAAATATTGAAGAAATAGATCCATTGCGATACAGTCGAGGGTACAGTATTAAAACATTTCAAGGAAATATAACACTGCAGAACATTGAGTTATATGTACTACATACTAAAGAAGCCATTCAAAACAAAAATTGTGTCCTACTCTATGTCTTCGCGCATGCGCGAAGACTTTAATTTAATATAAAATAAATATAAGAATTTAATATAAAATATCTTAATTTCATCTAAACAAACATATTTCTAAATAAAATGCAATAATAATTATTTTATGGAATTCACAAATCTTCAATTTACGCAATATTTAGTTTGTATGGATTGTACTACAGTTCAGTTGAACATAGTCAATGTTCGGAACGGCTTCTCTAGTACGTAGTACATATAACTCAATGCTGCAGAATTGGTTTGGTTTAGGTTGTTTATGAGCAGCAAGAATTCTCAGGTGATGTTTTATTATGAATAAATAACAACTTCAATTAAAAGTTTTGTTCGTGGCGTGGTGTAGAGTTGCATCGTTTTATTATAACTTTCTGAAAAAGGCAGTTTATTTTTGAAAATATTCATCAAAATTGTCTACTCCTGTTATAAGTTTTAACAAGCTTTATTTTTCAAGTAAATCGTTGACAAAAATTGTTAGCGATTGCTTGTATACTATTATAGAATAATAATATTATTGTTTTGTATACTCGTACAAAATAAATATACTGCAATAATTAGTATTTAAATGGGTTTTCTGAAACAGCGAATCTGTGAGTTTTTACCACATTACACAAATGGATGTATAGTTACGTTACGCAAGAAGGGTTATACCATCAAAAACCTACTTTAGATATATTGACATAAGAAGTCAACCTTACATGTAGTCGTAGTCTTAGATCATAGATGACATGTGAGGTTGGCAACTTTTTCTATATTTTGAAGGCTATTAGCTGCAGAAATAAAGTAGATGGCGGAAAAATTATAAACATAGCCACAGCTTTACTTATCATCGCTTTCTTAACTTTTGATATTATTTTTATAATAGCTCACACTTCCTATTGTCATTTAAGTATTTTTTTATGAATAAGGCCTAGTATGTTTTAAATTAAGGTCTCGGCCCACTAGAACGGATCATATAATATGAACGTATCAGGCACTAAACAAAACAGAGGAGTCACTACTTCGCCCACTAGAATGTATAGACAACGAATACTCGTTTACAACGAGTTTCGAGATCATATCATCCCCGTTCAATATGTGCAGGACTATGAAACTGTGATGACCGTATGGTCATCACAGTTTCATAGTTAGTATTAACGGTTGTGGCTCAACTTTGTTCAGAAGGACGAGACAGAAGAAGCTTAGTATCGTAACAACAACACTAAGCTTCTCCAGAACCATTGTGTGTGGCCATTTAAAAAATATTATTCCTTATTTTTACTATTTGCTAACGAAGAGCGACTTGGTAACGTTGTGTGCCATGTATGGAGCGTATTGATATCAGCCAAATATTCTCGTCATGAATTTGCTTTCGCCGTAGATTCGGTTGTGGCGGTTACTGTTACAGCCTATTAAAGTCTACTGCTGCATTTGTGCTTTGCACATGGACAAATATCCAGATCTGACACAATTATTCGTAGGCTATGCAAAAAAATCCGTGCGGGATTTGAACCCGCAGCCACGCACGCATAGCGGACACAGACTAAACATCACGGAGTCATCAATTAGAAAACAATTTAAACAATAACATTTACTGAAATCAATTTCAAACGCCTGTTCCGTGCGAGATTCTAGCCTGTGGCGCCGGCGCACTATTGGACTCAAAAATGGTTCGGACAAAAGTCGTGTTACTGAAACCGTTTTGATTGTTTAATATTCTAAGAAGATAGAGCTATCCGATATAATAGTAAAAAAATATCAGTTTTAGGTATGTAGAATTACACTCAAACGTTGCACTTCGATAATTTCATATTAATTAGAATACTCACTATGGAAATTCAACTTAGATATTTTCCAAGTTCTACAAGGAAATGAGAAGTATTTTTTTATTCATTTTTAGATTTCTCAGGATCTCTAGTTTACAGGTACGTTATGTTTTTATAACAGGTATTTTTTTTATTAATTTTTAAGTGTCATAAGAAAATTTTAACTATACATTTAACTATATAACTAGAAGGAAATAAAAAAATCTAAGAAGCAAAAATGTCGACCAAGGGAAGAAAATAAATTGACGATTCTGGTTATTTCCACTTTTCTTTATGTCGGTTACTCTGGTTCTACTGCGGATATCCTCATTTTTAAGTCTATCCCGCAGAGAAAAGCCGAGCATAGCCCCCTCCATAGCTCGCTGAGCGACCTTGAGCTTCCTCATACGGCCAGCAGTGAAGGACCACGTCTCAGATCCATAGGTCATCACTGGCAACACGCACTGGTTTTACAGTCTAGTTTTGAGGTTTTGAGGTATGTCTGACGAGAAATGTGTCGTAATCTCCCGAACGCTGCCCAGCCGAGTTGAATCCGTCGGTTGAACTCTCGGTCGAAGTAGGACTTACATAGTCGAAATTTTGTCCCAGATAAACATATTCGTCAACAACTTCGAGCTTAGTGCTCCCAACAACTACCGGCATAGCTGTGACATGGACGTTAAACATGATTTTTGTTTTGTCCATGTTCATCTTAAGACCTATGGAAATTCAACTTAGATATTTTCCAAGTTCTACAAGGAAATGAGAAGTATTTTTTTATTCATTTTTAGATTTCTCAGGATCTCTAGTTTACAGGTACGTTATGTTTTTATAACAGGTATTTTTTTTATTAATTTTTAAGTGTCATAAGAAAATTTTAACTATACATTTAACTATATAACTAGAAGGAAATAAAAAAATCTAAGAAGCAAAAATGTCGACCAAGGGAAGAAAATAAATTGACGATTCTGGTTATTTCCACTTTTCTTTATGTCGGTTACTCTGGTTCTACTGCGGATATCCTCATTTTTAAGTCTATCCCGCAGAGAAAAGCCGAGCATAGCCCCCTCCATAGCTCGCTGAGCGACCTTGAGCTTCCTCATACGGCCAGCAGTGAAGGACCACGTCTCAGATCCATAGGTCATCACTGGCAACACGCACTGGTTTTACAGTCTAGTTTTGAGGTTTTGAGGTATGTCTGACGAGAAATGTGTCGTAATCTCCCGAACGCTGCCCAGCCGAGTTGAATCCGTCGGTTGAACTCTCGGTCGAAGTAGGACTTACATAGTCGAAATTTTGTCCCAGATAAACATATTCGTCAACAACTTCGAGCTTAGTGCTCCCAACAACTACCGGCATAGCTGTGACATGGACGTTAAACATGATTTTTGTTTTGTCCATGTTCATCTTAAGACCTATCCGTTGGGAGACACTATTAAGGTAGGTCAATGAGCATTGTGGTTAGGTCCTCTAGAGATTCTGCCATAAGGACTATATCTTCGGCAAATCGAAGGTGAGTGATGTACTCGCCAATGATGTTAATACCGTATCCTTTCCAGTCCAGTAGCTTGAAAAAGTCTTCCAATGCAGCGGTGAAGTTTCGGGGATATTACGTCGCTTGTCTTACACCTCTCTGCAGTTGGATAGGTCTCGTACTCTGATTCTGTACTCGGACACCCATCGACAGTCCACTTGGCACCGCTGGAGGGACTGTAGCACCGCCCAAATTTCAATGGAATCAAAGGCTTTCTCATAGTCCACATATGCAAGATAAAGTGGCAGATTGTACTCTTCGGTCTTCTGTACAATTTGCCGAAGAGTATGTATGTGGTCTATGGTACTACAGCCTTTTTGGAAACCGGCTTGTTCGGGAGACTGGAAGCTGTCGAGTCTGCATGCGAGACGATTCGTTATGACTCTCGAAAACAACAAGTAGACGCAGCTTAGAAGGGAAATCGGTCTGTAGTTCTTCAAGAGAGCGTTGTCGTCTTTCTTGAAGAACAAGACCACCGCACTTCTGCTCCACGCCTCAGGAGTAGTGACACCATGGTGGACGGAATTAAAGAGCCTCTGAAGGACTTTTAGTACCGGTTTTCTACCCGCTTTCAGAAGCTCCGCTGTAATTCCATCCTCGTACGGAGACTTACCGTTTTTAAGGTGCTGGAGAGCAATTCTAATCTCGCTCAGACTGACGTCCGGGATATCATCGGAATAGTGCCGGATAAGACTTGCTCTTGAATCGTTACTCACACTTGCGTGTGGCTCCAACGATGACGTGTACAGCTGCCCATAGAACCTCTCAATCTCACACAAAATCTCAGGTGTCTCGGAAACGATGATGCCACATTCGGTCTTCAGCTTCGACAGTTGGCTCTTTCTGGCAGACAGATCTCTGGCAGACTTTGGAGCCTTGGTTACGCTCGATCGCTTATTCAACACAAGCTGTATTGAAGTTGCGTAAGTGCCGCCGCAAGCATTTGGAGATATGTCTGCTCAGTTGCCTGTATGCTGTCAAATCTGTTAATACTGCAGCTTCATTTACCGTCTAACAGCCACGAGATTAAGAGTGTGATCGGAGAGTTTTTGTGTTCTTCTGCGGCGGCTCTTGCAAACCTAAGCTCCGACCGCATGGACAGTTTCCACGAGTTTGTCATTTATATCCTCCACTGCATTGCAATATTTTAGACATTGAAAACGGTTTTGTAACTCTAGGTTTTGGGACTTTGGATTAGAGTACGAGGGGGACGGAAGGTTGACTTCATAAGATGACACCTCTTCAACTTAACGTTTATGTTCAGTGTGCCTCTCTAACCATTCGGTGATCGCTACCAGTTTTCACCCTCGCGATCACTGAGACATCACTGAATAGTTGCGGGTTAGTCGTCATAATTAATTTTTTAATTTCATTTTTTGTCGGACCGTTGGGGCTCGACCAGGTTCACTTCCTGTGGGGCCGCTTCTGGAGGAAAGAGCTCATCATAAATAGTCCCTCTTTCTCTATGATGTCGGCCAGCTGCTGACCCCTTGGGTTCCGTTGCCCTGTTTCGAATTTCCCTACTTTTAGCTCACCGTTCTCTCTGTCAGGCACACGTCTAGGCACAAGCCTAGTTTTGCGTTGAAGTCTCTCATTAACACCTTGTACTGTGTTTTGGAGGAATGCATGGCTCTAGAGATATCCTCATACATTTCCTCCACCTCCTCACCAGGATGTGCCGAGGTTGGTACGTAAATTTGTATAACGTTCAGCGAATACCGTTTGGTGATTCTGAGTATAAGGTACGCAACCCTCGTCGACACACTCCCAATCTTTACAACGTTGTTAACGAGAGACTTGTGGGCGATAAATCCGACACCTCCTTGGGACAGATGGTAGCTCTCTCGGTGATAGAACAAGTTGCCGGATTCGAGGATTACCGTGTCCTCCCCCTCTCTTCGGACCCCGGATAATCCTATAATATTCCAGCGCAACTTGTCTATCTCTTCTTCCAGCTCCAGGATCTTCTCGTCAGTCAGTCCTTAGGGTGCGTGCGTTATAAGTTGCCAGGTCGAGTCATCGTAGGTGGCAACCGATTCTCCAGAGGAGATTCTCAGCACCCCTGCCCCGCCGTTACCATGGTCGCCACCGTAGCCAGGAATAGAGGGGCCACCGGGGACTGGGCGCCGTTTATTAGTGTCATTGCTCATGGAGGGTATATTGGCATATTTGCCGCGCTTGGCGAGCGGCAACCGCAGTTTTTTATTGCTTTTTGCTGTCATCAGAAAGATGCTGAGGCCCATGTTCTGCCTCAGATTCCCTCTGTCGCCTTTTACCACACCCACATGTGGTAGTGGGTATTTTTACCTGCTACTACACGGGGTTAATTACTTTTAACATAGCATACATAAGTAGGTATTTAATATATAGAAGAAGTCAAGAAAAAAGAATAGATTTTTGAGATGGAGCGCACTGTTTCGTCCCATAGTGCGGTGCCGCAGCGCGTTTTTTACTTAAATACTCTTAAATAGTTACAAGCAATGTATCGGTAACAGAATAAAATATTCACATATCCTTCAGATCCAAACAACAGTGCACGCATTACTGATTGGTGGCATAAGCTGGTAAGGTTGTGGTATCTACTCAGACGGATGCTTAGAAAGAGAGGGAGTGTTGACACCCCTGTTGTAGTGTGTAAAATCTTATTTATTTAAACGTTTATAATCATTAATAGCCTATTCCTTTGTCAAAAACATTAACGACGTTAAAAATGGAAAAGAATTAACTTTCAAGATTCCCAAAGCAGAAAAGCACAAGACCTTTAATAATATGTCTCAGTATTTGAAGGGTTCATTCAGCGAAAAAATCGTATCAAACAAAAAGCCTTTGTGAAGATCAAAAGAAAATAAAACCTCATTAAATACACATTTCGTCTTAGGGTTCCGCACCCGAAGGGTAAAGCAGAGCCCTATATTAATAGGACTAAGTAACTGCGGGATGATGTTACTCTGCGGTGAGGCTCACTAGACGTGGAAGAGCCATGCTGCAGCTATATAAGTAATACAGTTGTAACACGAATGGGCCGGCGCGACCGGGGAAGGACCACGCTCTCACAGAATACCAGCGTAAAATGGCAGCTTAACGCTGCTGTGTTTCGTATGGTGAGTGCAGAGAACATCTTAGTCCTCAGATGTGAGAAGGCATTTGCATTTTGATTCTTAATCGATTATAAATTTAAGTGTCTATGGGCCACAGCATTCACTTACTATCAGGTGGAGACTGTGTGCTCGTTTGTCACCGTTTTTCTATAAAAAAGAAAAACGGTATTAATATGTACGTGACCCTAATAGAGCGAAGCTCGTCTCGCACTTGGTCGTTTTATTTCTGTATTATGGCTATTATTTTGGCCTCGCCCTTTTTGTTATTTCGCTTTGCAAATGGAGCGAAAGCGGATACTTTATTTTTTAAGCCCTATGGACACTTTTTAGTACTGTGTTTATTGTTGGAAAATTTTCAACGTAAGCTTTAAATACGAACCGAGATTTAAGGCCAGAGTACTAAGGGCTTAGAGGGTGTTGTTCAATAATTTGTATTCACAAATTTAAATTCTAAAAAATACTCTATTTTATAATCTTTCATTTAGTTATGTGGGTTGATCGATAAATGAAACTTTTATTTCACTGTAAAATAACCTTTTTACTGGTAACGAGGAATTTTATTTGTCTTTAGACAGGATAGATGTAGGTGCATATGGGTCACTGCATATGTCTACCGTTAGATCGACTGTGTGCTCGTTTGTCACCCCTAATAGTTGAATATATATCGAATTCATTCAATAACATTCGAATGATACTAAGGGCGGGTTGCTTCAAAGGGTTCGTTAACGTAACGTGCATATACGTCAAAAATACCGATCACGTGAGATCTTTAATGTTCGTTAAATACAAAGCGTTGCATCATTGCATAAAATTGTGTAAGAATAAAACGACATTAACCGTGGTAGCTCAGGGTCTAAGTGCTCGCTGTAAATTGGGCAGTACGCGAGGAACCCGGGTTCGATCCTCGCCGGCACCAATGAAATTATTAATGAAAGGAAAACATCGTGATGAAACAACGAAACCGGAATGTCTGAGAAGTAAAAAATATTATTTCGAAGACATGAAGTTCGCCAACACGTATTGGGACAGCGCGGCGAACATATCTTTGCACTAAATCCCTCTCAGAAATGGGAGGAGGCCTGTGCACAGCAGCGAGACATATAGGCTGTAACTTTTTGCAGTGGATGAAGCACAAATTATCGTAATTGTAATTTTTAACGTACGTTAAGGTTGATATTTTATGAAACAGCTTTTTTTCTAGTTTGACGGTAGTTAGCGGGCATTTTTAACGGATACGCGTGTGTCAAGTAGAGATGAAACGGGTGTTTTCACCTCTACCCTTATATTTAGATAAAATAGTTAATAGATGAAAAAATATAATTAAATGCGTGATATGCGTGTATAGCAAGGTTGGCAGGCATGACATATAAAGAACGAAGGGCAAATGCCGGACATAGAGTATATAGGGCTCTTCACTCCATTGTGGGAAGCTAGAATGTGTCAAAAAGGCACGTATGGCAATTTACATACATTACCTCTTATGTATGGTAGTGAAAATTGAGTGTGGCAGAAGTTTGACGGCTCCGTGGCACAGTAGCTTAGCATTGAGTTGCAGCGCTAAGGGTCGAATCCCGCACGGAACAAGTATTTGTATGGCCTACAAATAATTGTTCTGGGTGTTTGTCCTTGTGAAATCTATGAACGTAAACTGCCCCGCGAAAAAGGAGACAATCCTAGTGTGGAGGTAACGTTTTTCTTTTTAAAGAAAAAAGTATAAAAGTAAAATTAATGACGAAGAAATGGGGACATTAAGAAATACATTAGGGCTGACTGAATGATAATGGCGGTAAATTGTGTGACAGGAGAAAAGTGTGGTTAGCAAGATGTTGTTAGAGTTAGATGTTGTAGAGAGATGTGTAAGACCGGTATTAAGAAAAGAATGTTGCGGTGACATGGACACGTAAAAACAATTTATAACGTCAGTGACAAAACAAATCTATAATGTACAGTAGACGGAAGTTTATTGACCAAGTGAGATAGGTTTGATAGGGTTGTTCCAAATGGAAGTCCGTACTCTCCGCCTATCACTTTCAGTAACAGGACAGGCGTGGTAGTTGATGTTTTTAAATGCGTTACACATTTTGCCGTAGGGTCAATTACTAAAAATTTAAGTTTCAATAAAAAAATAAACTTATAATAAAGGTAAACAATATCCACTATCTACCATACATAGAATACTATTTATGGTATTTTATGACCCCTATTATCCCGTGGGAGTCGTAAGAAGCGACACAGGTAAAGAAACCAGGATATGGGCAGCAGCGTCTTCCTAATAACAACTATAAATAAAAAACTGCGGTTGCCAACCCGCTTGCCAAGCGTGGCAACTATGGAACATATCCTCCTATGAGGCAATCTAAAGATGAGGCCAAAGTACAGCAGTGGTCTTTAATAAGCTGTAACTGTTGAAAAGTACTTAAATATAATTAATTCACTCAAAAAGGGAGTTTATGTAAACCCCGTGTTCATTAGAACACGTTTACTAGTTACTACTATGTTGTTATATATAAATATAGAAATCTACTTCTTCTTCATTACCTCGTGAAAGTCTACTTCGGGATATGGTTCTCTCCGCATTGGCTCAACTTAACTTTCATTAACTTTGACACTGTTACCAAGCTGGGATGGCTATAATTTTCAGTACAGCGTAAACGGGCTGATTTTACCGCCATGTATCGAAGGCCGTAAAATCATTCTGGTATTTTTACAGTCGCCTCTCACAACACCCGCGGTACATTATGGGTTACATAGTTTTTATCAAATTATAATACGCCGCCACCACACGAAAAATGAGTCATTTAAAAGCAATAACAAATATCAAACACAACGGTATCCTCATCCATCACTTCAACTACTCGTAAACCGCTGGATGCTGGAAAGATTTGAAGTAATCACTATGGTTAATATTGCAAAATGCGTACCGACAAGTCTAATTAGTCCCTCTCCCACTTAATACACAATTCATATAAGAACGTTTCCTTAAAATACAGCGCACTAACGCTACGCTAATTCGATCGTTCGTACTTGAAATTAAACCATGTCGTGCTAGGAAACAATAAAATCGTATGTTTTATTTTATAAAGCCGTTAGAATCATTACAGCAGATATTTCACTACGAATGGGCCATTAAAGATTGCCGTATAGAAACTCTGATGAGGGAACGGCTTGAAAAACATCGGTTGCGTGCTTCGAACTATTAGTTAGGCGGTCCCCAGGAATATACCGCTGGTAACATTGATTTATGAGGCCCCGCCTTCGGTACGTCATAGCGTGTAAGGCTTAGGCGTGTCTGCTGAATTCTAAGAAGTCTTCGATTTTTAGGGTTATTCCATCATCGATTTACTCATACAAAAACAGTATTAAAACGTAAAAAACACAACAATATGCCACAGTATCAAGGATACAGAATTTAATTCTTGTATGCATTAATTTACTACAATAATGTAAAAATAAACTAAGTTACACAATAACAGTAAATACGTGGGCGATAGTGCTAAACTCAGCATTGTCGTCCACATTTCTGAGAGCGTTTTGGAGGAGATCTCGCCGTGCTGACCCAACGTATGTTGGCGAAATTCACGTCGTGTCTCCGATATATTATTTAATTTTTCAGATAATGCACAGGTCCCGCCATCAACGCTTATAAATGCGATTCGCGCTACAAATTCAGGAGATGCCGAAATCGAACTTAAGTTGCAGTTCTACCTTTATTATATAGAATTAAACTACATCTAATTTTTTTAGAATTTTTAAATACAAAAGTAACCCCCTATTTTAGATCTTTTTTAATTTAAATTCAAATAATTTTTTTTTATTTAATCTTTTTTTTTAGAACTTTAATTTCTATTTCAGCTAATTATTAGGATTTTGAAAGGATGATGATCTGGAAAGGTATAAAACGATAGCATATAACGGCTCCGTGGCGCAGTGGCTTAGCAATGAGTTGCGGCGCTAATGGCCGCGGGTTCGAATCCCGCACGGAACAAATATTTGTATGGCCTATAAATAAATGTTCCGGGTCTGGATATGTGTCCTTGTGAAATTTATGTATGTAAACTGCATCCACGATACAGGATAAAATCCTAGTGTACCTATTACAAAAAAAAAAATAGAATTTAATTCAACATTATTCGCATCATTCATGGCGCCTTTAAGCTGAGTACGTAAGAAGCGATCAATACAATGCGTATTGATTTATTTGAATGTATTGTTGGTTTCCGTTGATTAAAACAGAATAAGCGAACAAGGCAGGCGTCGTGTCGGTTCATTAGATATGAAACACTTCTATTATTCTTGCCCGTAATAAGTCCCCCAGGAGGTACAAAGTTTATACCCGTACATTACAAAGGGAACCAACTACGAATTTTATGTACTTTACTCATATATGTAAATACTTACTACTTCCAGTATAAATCAAATGTTATGAATGATATAAAATTGAAGGCTTTTAATTTCATATATAAAAAATTATTTTAGTTAAACTAATGTTTACAGATTTTATCGTGTATATTAACTTTTTTATAATCCCGACGTTTCGAGCGTAAATAACACATAGTTAATGTGAAGAATCGTCGATCCGGGAAGTGTGCACTCAGTGAACACGTACAAGATCGCCCCCGTTACCATATCAGATTTGATTATTGAGCGACCACAAATCCTTGCTAAAGAATACCGATTCCTTGCAAGGGTGATTCGCGAGGTTATTGAAATCAAAAACATCCTAATTTCAATAGAGAAGATGACTGGGTGGTACCATTTGCTTGGGATCCTATAATTAATGAAATTAAATCCAAATCCAAGCATATACCTGCAAGACTTCAAGATACTGTAATTTCATACTGCGTAGATCGGACCAAAAATTAATAAATTTAATCTGAAGGTAGCCGTGGTTAACTATGACTTTGGGACGTCGAACACCTCAGTCCCCCGGTACCATGGGTGCTGTAAAGTGCTCGAAACGTTGGGAGTATAAGTTAATATACATGATAAAATTCGTAAAAACTAATTTTATATAAATGTGTGGTGTTCGCGTAAACATAACAAATCAATTTACTTTAAATAATATATTATTACTGTTATATATTTACTTGGATATTTTTTTTTAAATTAAATTATAATTTCGTGACGGCGCGGCGTTAAAGAATCCATCTGTCTCTTTCATCCGTTGAACGTTGTAGGAAGCGATTACGGGAATTTAAAAAAAAATATGGCTACCGATATATATCTGTATAACCATTTTGTTTACGCCCTATGTAAAATACCCAAACCGCCGCAGTTTTATATTCTTTAGAGCCGTTATCAGGAAGGTGCTGCGGCCTATCTCCTGTTCCAGTTTTCCTCTGTCGCCTTGGTACGGGGTAGTCAATTGTCTTACACCGAGACTACACGGCAAAATAAAAGTTACTTACATAATATTTTGTATATTTTAAACTGTTTTAATTTGGTAGTTTAATTTTCGAGTAATTATTTTCAAATCTAAATGTTATTTGATGATACCGCCAGGACGTTTTTCTCTGCGAACATATTATAACTATTTAAGGGCTTCGTAACCGCGGGTTGGAATCCCACACGAAGCATGTATTTGTATGACCTACAATTAATTGTTCCGGGTCTGGATGTTTGTCGTTGTGAAATGTATGTATTAGTGTTAGGGAAAAATTGTAGTGTATAGGTAACGTTTTATAAAAAAAAGATAAAAGCATATTTTTGTTTAACATAATATCACACCTATATATATCTGTAAATCAAGAACAAGTTACAATTTGAGCGGACAATATTCACACATAACCATTCTTTTTCTGAGCATCTCCATATAAAAAAAAAAGCAAAACAAAATATCAAAATAACAAAAGAGTATGCATACATTTCTCAATAAGTTTCTGCCGTTAGACGAAATTGAATTAGACTTTTTGATTTGCAGAGAGAATACTAATAAGCCCATTGCCTCACAGATAAAGCTACAAAGTCCACGCAATAAATTACTTTCAGTACACATTTCTAGAGTGTAAATTTTTATCGTTATCCAATACGGACGCTCAAAGAATAAAATGCAAATCTAAAATTGTCTACATTTCAATACGAGCGATTCTTAACGATTTTATTAAATGTAAAAGAACGGTGAATTTGTAAAATAGGTAAATGTGACAAAGAACATAATATATAATGTTTTATAGGATAAATAATATGTCAAAGCTAGGTACTATTTAACGTAAACAATTTTACTTGGTAGAGCCATGCTGCAGGACTGCAGCACGAATGGGTCGGCTGAGTGTAGAGAACCGGAGACTCTTTTACTTTAAACAAGGAACACCTAATCTATGGGCCAGGGCTCGGATAACGGTATATTTTTCGAAACGTTTTCGCCTTAAATACCTAAAAACTTATTTGTTTCGTTTATACGAACGGAATCATAATAAAAACGTTTATGAAGAGAATGAAATTTTAAATCGTTCTTGTTCAATAAAACGTTTTTTACCATTTTAAACAGTTTTTTTCCCATTTTGAAGTCCTGCAATACGAAACAAAAATACCTCATAGGTTTAAACTTGTCGTGGCACGCGCCATTCATTTAGCTTCCTGCGGAAGAAACCGTTTTTTAACTTTTTCACATTACGTTCTCATTTCGTTTTTGTTCCGAACAAAATGTTATACAAGGAACCGTCCAAAACGTTTTAAAAACGTTATTTTTAATAACGTTTCCGAGCCATGCTATGGGCAACAACATCCACCTTCCATCAAATGGACTGTGTTCGTTTGGTACCCTTATCTAAAAAATAATATAAAAAGTAAAGGTGTAAATTACTTTTAATAATTATATGTAATTATTTATAATGTAGGTACATATATTTAATAAATATTTTATTTTAATAGTTTTCATCACAAAACAATACAAGAAATTGAAACTTCATATGATTTACAATGGATTAGTTGAAACCACCATTTGATGGACTGATGTTTTTGCGTCAGAATTTATTCACCTGATTAAATTATTACCTGACTGAATGTAAAATTGAAACAATTGATCTATTTTATTCATACAACTGTAATTATTCTATCAGTAATGTTGGTAGAGCAAGATCCCAGGGCCACCAGACGTCACTTATTTTTGGACAAACGAAATATGTAAGATTGAGTAATGTTAGTATGTACTATGATCGCACGCCTACCTGCTAGCTTGGCCAGACGGCCATTTTCCAGGTATCAGGTAATCAAGGTACGTAAAAACATTACTCACGTCACGTTAATTCTCCCAACTGATTTTTACGAATATGTTAGGGAATATCGTTAAAAATCAGTTATCGATACTTAAAAATCAGTCATACACAATACTCCCAGGCACTTTCCGTCGGCAGTAGCAGACGCTTTAAAGCTCTCAAAAAATTACTTAATTCCACTTACATTCTGACGCTCTCGAGTGTATTACGTATCGCATTTGCGTTTGTGTGCAATACGCGTGTAATACCAGCGGCACATAATTACCTCACAAATGTGGGAGTTTTTTAATTTTTTTTTGTAAAGGATAATTTTCATCATTACTGTTGCTATTTTTTTTATAGGATAAGGGTGACAAACGAGTCCACCTGATGGTAAGTGGTTGCTGTGGCCCATAGACATCTACATCTATTTTCGATTACGAATCAAAATGCAGATGCGCTGTCATCCGTGAGGACTAAGATGGAATGCTTCGTTCCCAGTAAAAAGGGTCTCCGGTTTTCTACACTCACCATACGAAACACAGCAGCGTTAAGCTGCTATTTTACGCTGGTATTCTGTGAGAACGTGGTCCTTCCCCGGTCGAGCCGACCCATTCGTGCTACAACCATAATATAGCTGCAGCATGGCTCTACCACGTATAAAAAACGTTATTTTTACGTCATTTGCTTTCATTAGTGTAGTTTTTTATGTGCAACCGCTGTCTGGTGTGCTTATGTAATGTGTGTGTTGTGTCACAATGTTTCTCGGTTTACTTAAATGGGTAGTAAGCAAGAGCAGCCCAATCGATAGCTGTAACGGCTCAAAATCCGATTTCGGTACGTTATTTTCATATCAACGCTGATTTTACCAAGGATTAGTTTCTAAGCAAAATTGGAAGCGGGAACATTGAACGTTTTTGGTTTAGTTTTCCGACAAAGTAACCGTTAATGCTCTTAAAATATGGCTAGCCATGTCTCAAAAAATACATACAAACTATAAGAACTACATTGAAATCGGTTCAGTGCTCGGAGAGCTGTGAGGTTGAAGAAACAAACTAACACTCAAAAACAATAATCGTTCATGTTAATAAAACTCTTAAGTCATACCTCGTTTCTTTTCCGAGAGATTTTAAAAAGCTAATAATATGGGTAAATATATTTCATTCCCTTGGAAACCCTCAACAGTTGTGGCGTCACATTAATGTCAAATTATTATTTTTTCGTTTTCATATTTAAAAGTCGGTAACAAAGAAATACAAAGTGAAATGAATATTAAGAATAGAATATTATAACATGTTAAGGCACTTTTCTTTCTTGAAGTGTTATTTTTACACGATTTCATAGCACAAAATGTCATTTTTAGGGTTTCGTACCTAAAAAGGAAAAAACGGAACCCTTATAAAATCACTTTGTTGTCCGTCCGTCTGTCTGTCTGTCAAGAACCTTTTTTTCAGGAACGCGTGGAGGTATCAAGCTGAAATTCATATCAAATACTCAAGTCTACTGTCCCTTGGAGCTGTGAAAAAATCAAATTTCTAAGCCAACGCAATCAAAAGATACAACCGTTTATGCCGCAAATTTTAGACATTCGCAAGGGAATCAAAACCTACAGGGTACTACTCGTGAACTTAGAATCTTGAAATTTGGTACGAAGCAAGATTCTATAGCACAGATAAAGGAAAAATTGCGAAAAGCATAAATTTTTAGTTACATCATATAATAAAAATATTTTCAATAATTTTAAACTTATATACCTACGGATTTGTTCGGAACCCTCGGTGCGCGAGTCCGATTCGCACTTGGCCGGTTTTTTTTTTTCAAAACCTAACCACCGACTCGTGACGCTGCGGGGAACGTTCCTTGGCGTGTGGCGCGTGGATCGAACGAAGTAGTCAATATTGACTACTTGTATTAGACTTCAATTCACCTTGGCCTGCTAGGAATCTGGACATTTTATATAGTCTAAGGTTCAACGCAACTCCATAACTAAACTCCTGTAGCACAATTCGAAGAAGCAAACAGAAACGAAACAAAACGACGTAGCTTGCAAGACAATAACGGGAAAAAGTACTTTAATTTGTTATTACTAAAGGTTGATTTCACACGAAATGTTATTTAACCTGTCTTTTCATTTCCAAGTGACAGGAGTAATGCATTGATTTGTTCATTTTTTGTAACTAATGATCGTAAGATTTGTGACTTTATTACTAGATGCCATGGTTGTAATTGCGTTGAACATAAAACTGTTTTAAATTTTTGTCTCAATTCTTTAGTAAACAAATGTAGCTGTGTAAGTATATATTCACGTAGACAGCATTTAGCTATGATTTTGTACGTGACCCGTTATCTAGTTGGTATTGTTGATCAAAGGGTCTAGGGGATGATTAACCCTTGCATCGGCCTACCTTCTTGTAAAACATTTTAAAATAGTTGTCTGGCTAACATATATAAAAATGGAGCTTCAGAAACTTAGATTATTGATAGGTCTTCGACCTATTAATAATCTAAGTTCAGAAATTAATTTCTATACCGAATGTTTACTTTGGCATCTTTTAAAAAATGCGTTAATTTTACATTAAGTTAAATACGAGTATTTATTGAAATCATTTTATTTGGCGTAACTTCTTTCAAAACTTTATACGGATCCAAAAACGTGCAAACTTTCAAAAAGCGTATAAGAGCAGAATAGGTATAGGTTCGCGTAGTGTATATTTTCTTTGGTATAGGTCAATTTAAATATTTAAAAAAATAACATTCAAGGTTATTACGATGATTGTTTTGTAGAATGGGAAATGCCAAAAGACAGCATAGTTTTTGATTTGGGCACAAGCCTCTTATTTCTGAGAGGCTGGGATGGTTATGGAATAATTAGTCACTTTCGTTGCTCCAGTACGTATTGGCGAACTTCACTAGTAATCGAATTATTTTATTCCTCAGACAAAAAAGGTTTCCTCGAGAAGTTTTCCTTAAACGCCGAGCACGTGATAAATCAGCACTTATTTGCGATTAACACTTTAACTACTATAGCCATACGCAGACCTACATAGAAGCAGCGTCAAAGATTGGAGACTGTAATAATAATAAGGTAGGGTAGAGCGTGTGGATCCCTTACTGCAAGCGGTGTCCGAAAGAAGTTATGACAATCTTGTGAGATTCAACGGCTTTAAAACAAAAGCTCGTCTCTTTACCGCACAAAGGAGTCCGTTTACCCAGCCTCCTACTTACTGCAATGTAGCTTCGTATACTCTACCGAACGCTTTCAGTCGTTAAGTTCAGTTGTTTGTTTAGTTGTTAATCTCAACCCATTTCTCAACTATTTTAACTTTGGACGATTCATTGAATCTATGCTCAAAGCAGCTGCAAGAAAACTTAGTGTCTATATAGCGTAATTCCGGTTTGACCAGTGTCGTGAGTATTCGTATCTCTAACGAGAAATTCCAGCTTGCGCAAACTTGATATACGTGGTAGAGCCATGCTGCATACGTGGTAGAGTCATGCTGCAACTATATTAGTAGTGTACTTGTATCACGAATGGGTCGGCTCGACCGGGGAAGGACCACGCTCTCACAGAATACCAGCGTAAAATAACAGTTTAATGCTGCTGTGTTTCGTATGGTGAGTGTAGAGAATGGGAGACCCTTTTTTACTGGAAAAGAGGCATTCCATCTTAGTCCTCAGGTTTGACAACGCATCTGCATTTTGATTCTTTATTGATGAAAAAAAAAGTCTATGGGTCACAGCAACCACTTACCATCAGGTGGATTGTGTGCTCGTTTGTCACTCTTATCCTATAAAAAAAAACTTGAGGTGAAAACTAAAGGTCCTACAAAAGAATTCAATCCGCCTAAGAAGAAATAGTAGTTATGTAGAAAACTTTGGCAAAGGAATATTTCTTAAAGTCTATACCTTAGTTAAATTATAATAAAATGTTCTTGTCACTGGAATGTCTCTCATGGACCATTAACTTTGAGATAGCATCAAAGATCTACGCAATGTCAGTGAGTTCGATGATGAATGTTTCAAGTTTAAAGAGTTTTCCGAAATTATGTTGTCTCATGAATGATCACCAAATCTGAATTAACTTAGAAATAAATGAGTTCTGAGCTAAATAAATTATATAAACTTAAGTAAGGTTAAGGCACTGAGAGCCGCGGTAGCTCAAAAGCTGCAGTATCGCCTTAAAGTTAGTAAAATGCAAACAATGGAGTTTGATCGCGCTGAAACTGGTAAGTAAACAATATGACAACAAATGATAGTAGTTTTCACGGATTTAAAATTGCACTTAATTATTTTATATTCCTGTTGTTTCGAGTACTTTATATCACCCATAGTCACGGGGGGACCTCTGTTGCTTCTGCCGGCAACCAGGGATGCTTTAAAGTACTCGAAATAATAAGTAAGTTGGGAATATAAAATAAGTTAATAAGTAAACAAGATAAACTCCGTAAAAACTAGTTTCATTAAACGTGTGTTCCTCAATATAAGAAATCATTCTGTTTAAACAATAGTTGCATAATTGTTTACCAATTTTAGTTTCAAGCTATATATATAATCGTACATAATCGGTGTACATTAAGTCATTGGTCACGATGGAATTGTTACTGAAAACATGTAAAAACATGAAAACTGATAATCTATTATAGTTTGTACCGAACGTGGCCCTATTCACATTTATGTTTTTGATTATTTGGGACATCATTAATTTTGGAAAAAACTTTTTCCTTTTATTAATCTACATATATTTTCTATTTTTAATTAAAGTTATAACAATTAAATATCAACAAAGTTCCTTCAGGTACTGAACTCAAAACTAACCGCACCAATTACTTTGTCATTATCTCTCAATATCGAATATCGATAATGCGTATTCAGATTTTTTTCTTTGTATACGACTTATGATGCCAAATTTTGAGTTTTTAAGTAGCCTAAAAGTAACTTAGGTTTTTGAGTGAATGATAAAAATGGCACTTTTCAGACTTTGATAACTAAACAACTATAATAAGTTTATTCATAAAAATTGGCATTCACAAAATTAGGTATGCAATATTACATGTGTATTAGTCTAAAAGCTTTTGAGTTTTGGGGTGTTGGAATGTGGGTTGAAATGGTCCGTGTAAATATATGCACTGCCGGAGCATCGCTATTTTCTTTTCAGAACCTCCGAAATGGTTCGTGTAAATGTTCACACTGCCGGTGCGTCAGACCGAATATTCCCACTTTTTAGAACTGTTGCAACACTATTCTGATTGTTTATGGCTCGATTTATGACAACCAAACGTGGCTTCACCATTGCGACCCCGAAACCAAATGACTGGGAAATACCATCGTCTCCAACTTCTAAGAAATTCAAGGCGCGTCCTTCTGCCGGTAAGATAATATAATGCTAGCTACTTTTAAAGGCTTTATGTTTGTCCTTGTGCAATTTATGTTTGTAAACTGCCTCCACGGCACAGGAGAAAATGCTAGTGTGGGGGTAACGTTTTTTAAAGAAAGGTATTAAGTAGAATTAAAAAAATGCGCATTGATACTATATGATGAGTAAATTCAAACTGTACGCGCGAAACGGCGAGGTAAACTCGTAAAGGTTGTTTTGTTTTACTAAGTGACTATAACACCCAGACTAATAAAGACCTTACAATCGCTGCAATTCGAGATGATGGCTTTGAAATACTTGAGCGTCTTCATTATAAATTTTGAAAAAGGTAAAATAGGGGTATTTTAACTTTTTCAGTAATTGAAGGAGTAACTGAGAGGACGGAGATTTGATAATACTGAAGCAGTAACTGATCTAGTAGTACAAACATTTTGAGGTAATCAGGATGAGTTCTTAAGGAAGGGAATTTTAAGAAAAAATAATCATAAGTATATTACTTTAAAATATAACTACGTCGAAAAATACAATGAAATTTTTAATTAAAGTTACCTGTAAAATACTTATTCAATTTTACTTTTGATTGGACGCTCCTAGCTTCGTTATAAATGTGGTGAAACATGATTGGTTTTTGTTACATAATATAAGTCTTAGGAAACTTTACATAAAGCTAATTCATTGTGGAAAAACCCGATGTTAAATTCTGTTACTGGGTCTGTCTGGACTGTGTAGTGAGACATCCTTGGCCGACATAGTCACTGGCGACGCAGTTGTAATGCCGTCTGAAATGTCCAATTCGACCCCTCTTGTGATTTATAACCTTAATAACCCTTTGCTCAAATGTTACTTAATTTTTATAGACATTAAATTAGTTTGGGTATTTCAGTAGTTTTATATTGTTTATTATTACGCAAGGTCAACAGAATGCCATCAATAATAAAATAGTTTTTATTAATAGAGTCGCAAAGACAATGTTATGTACCCATAACACTTCCATACACACAAAGTCATTTCCCGCCGTCTCTAAGCTTAGATCTTTTAAACTACGCAACGGATTTTGATAGGGTTTTTATCAATAGACAGAAGCTTAGATCTTTTAAACTACGCAACGGATTTTGATGGGGTTTTTATCAATAGACAGAGGCTTAGATCTTTTAAACTACGCAACGGATTTTGATGGGGTTTCTATCAATAGACAGAGGCTTAGATCTTTTAAACTACGCAACGGATTTTGATGGGGTTTTCATCAATAGACAGAGGCTTAGATCTTTTAAACTACGCAACGGATTTTGATGGGGTCTTTATCAATAGACAGAAGCTTAGATCTTTTAAACTACGCAACGGATTTTGATGGGGTTTTTATCAATAGACAGAGGCTTAGATCTTTTAAACTACGCAATGGATTTTGATAGGAATTTTAGCAATAGACAGAGGCTTAGATCTTTTAAACTACGCAACGGATTTTGATGTGGTTTTTATCAATAGACAGAGGCTTAGATCTTTTAAACTACGCAACGGATTTTGATGGGGTTTTTATCAATAGACAGAGGCTTAGATCTTTTAAACTACGCAACGGATTTTGATGGGGTTTTTATCAATAGACAGAGGCTTAGATCTTTTAAACTACGCAACGGATTTTGATGGGGTCTTTATCAATAGACAGAAGCTTAGATCTTTTAAACTACGCAACGGATTTTGATGGGGTTTTTATCAATAGACAGAGGCTTAGATCTATTAAACTACGCAACGGATTTTGATGGGGTTTTTATCAATAGACAGAGGCTTAGATCATTTAAACTACGCAACGGATTTTGATGTGGTTTTTATCAATAGACAGAGGCTTAGATCTTTTAAACTACGCAACGGATTTTGATGGGGTTTTTATCAATAGACAGAGGCTTAGATCTTTTAAACTACGCAACGGATTTTGATGGGGTTTTTATCAATAGACAGAGGCTTAGATCTTTTAAACTACGCAACGGATTTTGATGGGGTTTTTATCAATAGACAGAGGCTTAGATCTATTAAACTACGCAACGGATTTTGATGGGGTTTTTATCAATAGACAGAGGCTTAGATCTTTTAAACTACGCAACGGATTTTGATGTGGTTTTTATCAATAGACAGAGGCTTAGATCTTTTAAACTACGCAACGGATTTTGATGGGGTTTTTATCAATAGACAGAGGCTTAGATCTTTTAAACTACGCAACGGATTTTGATGGGGTTTTTATCAATAGACAGAGGCTTAGATCTTTTAAAGTATGCAACGGATTTTGATGGGGTTTTAATCAATAGACAGAGGCTTAGATCTTTTAAACTACGCAACGGATTTTGATGGGGTTTTTATCAATAGACAGAGGCTTAGATCTTTTAAACTACGCAACGGATTTTGATGGGGTCTTTATCAATAGACAGAAGCTTAGATCTTTTAAACTACGCAACGGATTTTGATGGGGTTTTTATCAATAGACAGAGGCTTAGATCTATTAAACTACGCAACGGATTTTGATGGGGTTTTTATCAATAGACAGAGGCTTAGATCTTTTAAACTACGCAACGGATTTTGTTGGGGTCTTTATCAATAGACAGAAGCTTAGATCTTTTAAACTACGCAACGGATTTTGATGGGGTTTTTATCAATAGACAGAGGCTTAGATCTTTTAAACTACGCAACGGATTTTGATGTGGTTTTTATCAATAGACAGAGGCTTAGATCTTTTAAACTACGCAAAGGATTTTGATGGGGTTTTTATCAATAGACAGAGGCTTAGATCTATTAAACTACGCAACGGATTTTGATGGGGTTTTTATCAATAGACAGAGGCTTAGATCTTTTAAACTACGCAACGGATTTTGATGGGGTCTTTATCAATAGACAGAAGCTTAGATCTTTTAAACTACGCAACGGATTTTGATGGGGTTTTTATCAATAGACAGAGGCTTAGATCTATTAAACTACGCAACGGATTTTGATGGGGTTTTTATCAATAGACAGAGGCTTAGATCTTTTAAACTACGCAACGGATTTTGATGGGGTCTTTATCAATAGACAGAAGCTTAGATCTTTTAAACTACGCAACGGATTTTGATGGGGTTTTTATCAATAGACAGAGGCTTAGATCTTTTAAACTACGCAACGGATTTTGATGAGGTCTTTATCAATAGACAGAAGCTTAGATCTTTTAAACTACGCAACGGATTTTGATGGGGTTTTTATCAATAGACAGAGGCTTAGATCTTTTAAACTACGCAACGGATTTAGATGTGGTTTTTATCAATAGAAAGAGGCTTAGATCTTTTAAACTACGCAACGGATTTTGATGGGGTTTTTATCAATAGACAGAGGCTTAGATCTTTTAAACTACGCAACGGATTTTGATGGGGTCTTTATCAATAGACAGAAGCTTAGATCTTTTAAACTACGCAACGGATTTTGATGGGGTTTTTATCAATAGACAGAGGCTTAGATCTTTTAAACTACGCAACGGATTTTGATGGGGTTTTTATCAATAGACAGAGGCTTAGATCTTTTAAACTACGCAACGGATTTTGATGGGGTTTTTATCAATAGACAGAGGCTTAGATCTTTTAAACTACGCAACGGATTTTGATGGGGTTTTTATCAATAGACAGAGGCTTAGATCTTTTAAAGTATGCAACGGATTTTGATGGGGTTTTTATCAATAGACAGAGGCTTAGATCTTTTAAACTACGCAACGGATTTTGATGGGGTTTTTATCAATAGACAGAGGCTTAGATCTTTTAAACTACGCAACGGATTTTGATGGGGTTTTTATCAATAGACAGAGGCTTAGATCTATTAAACTACGCAACGGATTTTGATGGGGTTTTTATCAATAGACAGAGGCTTAGATCTATTAAACTACGCAACGGATTTTGATGGGGTTTTTATCAATAGACAGAGGCTTAGATCTTTTAAACTACGCAACGGATTTTGATGGGGTCTTTATCAATAGACAGAAGCTTAGATCTTTTAAACTACGCAACGGATTTTGATGGGGTTTTTATCAATAGACAGAGGCTTAGATCTTTTAAACTACGCAACGGATTTTGATGAGGTCTTTATCAATAGACAGAAGCTTAGATCTTTTAAACTACGCAACGGATTTTGATGGGGTTTTTATCAATAGACAGAGGCTTAGATCTTTTAAACTACGCAACGGATTTAGATGTGGTTTTTATCAATAGAAAGAGGCTTAGATCTTTTAAACTACGCAACGGATTTTGATGGGGTTTTTATCAATAGACAGAGGCTTAGATCTTTTAAACTACGCAACGGATTTTGATGGGGTCTTTATCAATAGACAGAAGCTTAGATCTTTTAAACTACGCAACGGATTTTGATGGGGTTTTTATCAATAGACAGAGGCTTAGATCTTTTAAACTACGCAACGGATTTTGATGGGGTTTTTATCAATAGACAGAGGCTTAGATCTTTTAAACTACGCAACGGATTTTGATGGGGTTTTTATCAATAGACAGAGGCTTAGATCTTTTAAACTACGCAACGGATTTTGATGGGGTTTTTATCAATAGACAGAGGCTTAGATCTTTTAAAGTATGCAACGGATTTTGATGGGGTTTTTATCAATAGACAGAGGCTTAGATCTTTTAAACTACGCAACGGATTTTGATGGGGTTTTTATCAATAGACAGAGGCTTAGATCTTTTAAACTACGCAACGGATTTTGATGGGGTTTTTATCAATAGACAGAGGCTTAGATCTATTAAACTACGCAACGGATTTTGATGGGGTTTTTATCAATAGACAGAGGCTTAGATCTATTAAACTACGCAACGGATTTTGATGGGGTTTTTATCAATAGACAGAGGCTTAGATCTTTTAAACTACGCAACGGATTTTGATGTGGTTTTTATCAATAGACAGAGGCTTAGATCTTTTAAACTACGCAACGGATTTTGATGGGGTTTTTATCAATAGACAGAGGCTTAGATCTTTTAAACTACGCAACGGATTTTGATGGGGTTTTTATCAATAGACAGAGGCTTAGATCTTTATACTACGCAACGGATTTTGATGGGGTCTTTATCAATAGACAGAAGCTTAGATCTTTTAAACTACGCAACGGATTTTGATGGGGTTTTTATCAATAGACAGAGGCTTAGATCTTTTAAACTACGCAACGGATTTTGATGGGGTCTTTATCAATAGACAGAAGCTTAGATCTTTTAAACTACGCAACGGATTTTGATGGGGTTTTTATCAATAGACAGAGGCTTAGTTTTATTAAACTACCCAACGGATTTTGATGGGGTTTTTATCAATAGACAGAGGCTTAGATCTTTTAAACTACGCAACGGATTTTGATGTAGTTTTTATCAATAGACAGAGGCTTAGATCTTTTAAACTACGCAACGGATTTTGATGGGGTTTTTATCAATAGACAGAGGCTTAGATCTTTTAAACTACGCAACGGATTTTGATGGGGTTTTTATCAATAGACAGAGGCTTAGATCTTTTAAAGTATGCAACGGATTTTGATGGGGTTTTTATCAATAGACAGAGGCTTAGATCTTTTAAACTACGCAACGGATTTTGATGGGGTTTTTATCAATAGACAGAGGCTTAGATCTTTTAAACTACGCAACGGATTTTGATGGGGTTTTTATCAATAGACAGAGGCTTAGATCTTTTAAACTACGCAATGGATTTTGATGGGGTTTTTATCAATAGACAGAGGCTTAGATCTTTAAAACTACGCAACGGATTGTGATGGGGTTTTTATCAATAGACAGAGGCTTAGATCTTTTAAACTACGCAACGGATTTTGATGGGGTTTTTATCAATAGACAAAGGCTTAGATCTATTAAACTACGCAACGGATTTTGATGTGGTTTTTATCAATAGACAGAGGCTTAGATCTTTTAAACTACGCAACGGATTTTGATGTGGTTTTTATCAATAGACAGAGGCTTAGATCTTTTAAACTACGCAACGGATTTTGATGGGGTTTTTATCAATAGACAGAGGCTTAGATCTTTTAAACTACGCAAAGGATTTTGATGTGGTTTTTATCAATAGACAGAGGCTTAGATCTTTTAAACTACGCAACGGATTTTGATGGGGTTTTTATCAATAGACAGAGGCTTAGATCTTTTAAACTACGCAACGGATTTTGATGGGGTTTTTATCAATAGACAGAGGCTTAGATCTTTTAAAGTATGCAACGGATTTTGATGGGGTTTTTATCAATAGACAGAGGCTTAGATCTTTTAAACTACGCAACGGATTTTGATGGGGTTTTTATCAATAGACAGAGGCTTAGATCTTTTAAACTACGCAACGGATTTTGATGGGGTCTTTATCAATAGACAGAAGCTTAGATCTTTTAAACTACGCAACGGATTTTGATGGGGATTTTATCAATAGACAGAGGCTTAGATCTATTAAACTACGCAACGGATTTTGATGGGGTTTTTATCAATAGACAGAGGCTTAGATCTTTTAAACTACGCAACGGATTTTGATGGGGTTTTTATCAATAGACAGAGGCTTAGATCTATTAAACTACGCAACGGATTTTGATGGGGTTTTTATCAATAGACAGAGGCTTAGATCTTTTAAACTACGCAACGGATTTTGATGGGCTTTTTATCAATAGACAGAGGCTTAGATCTTTTAAACTACGCAACGGATTTTGATGGGGTTTTTATCAATAGACAGAGGCTTAGATCTTTTAAACTACGCAACGGATTTTGATGGGGTCTTTATCAATAGACAGAAGCTTAGATCTTTTAAACTACGCAACGGATTTTGATGGGGTTTTTATCAATAGACAGAGGCTTAGATCTTTTAAACTACGCAACGGATTTTGATGGGGTTTTTATCAATAGACAGAGGCTTAGATCTTTTAAACTACGCAACGGATTTTGATGGGGTTTTTATCAATAGACAGAGGCTTAGATCTTTTAAACTACGCAACGGATTTTGATAGGGTCTTTATCAATAGACAGAAGCTTAGATCTTTTAAACTACGCAACGGATTTTGATGGGGTTTTTATCAATAGACAGAGGCTTAGATCTATTAAACTACGCAACGGATTTTGATGGGGTTTTTATCAATAGACAGAGGCTTAGATCTATTAAACTACGCAACGGATTTTGATGGGGTTTTTATCAATAGACAGAGGCTTAGATCTTTTAAACTACGCAACGGATTTTGATGTGGTTTTTATCAATAGACAGAGGCTTAGATCTTTTAAACTACGCAACGGATTTTGATGGGGTTTTTATCAATAGACAGAGGCTTAGATCTTTTAAACTACGCAACGGATTTTGATGGGGTTTTTATCAATAGACAGAGGCTTAGATCTTTTAAACTACGCAACGGATTTTGATGGGGTCTTTATCAATAGACAGAAGCTTAGATCTTTTAAACTACGCAACGGATTTTGATGGGGTTTTTATCAATAGACAGAGGCTTAGATCTTTTAAACTACGCAACGAATTTTGATGGGGTTTTTATCAATAGACAGAGGCTTAGATCTTTTAAACTACGCAACGGATTTTGATGGGGTTTTTATCAATAGACAGAGGCTTAGATCTTTTAAACTACGCAACGGATTTTGATGGGGTTTTTATCAATAGACAGAGGCTTAGATCTTTTAAACTACGCAACGGATTTTGATGGGGTCTTTATCAATAGACAGAAGCTTAGATCTTTTAAACTACGCAACGGATTTTGATGGGGTTTTTATCAATAGACAGAGGCTTAGATCTATTAAACTACGCAACGGATTTTGATGGGGTTTTTATCAATAGACAGAGGCTTAGATCTATTAAACTACGCAACGGATTTTGATGGGGTTTTTATTAATAGACAGAGGCTTAGATCTTTTAAACTACGCAACGGATTTTGATGTGGTTTTTATCAATAGACAGAGGCTTAGATCTTTTAAACTACGCAACGGATTTTGATGGGGTTTTTATCAATAGACAGAGGCTTAGATCTTTTAAACTACGCAACGGATTTTGATGGGGTTTTTATCAATAGACAGAGGCTTAGATCTTTTAAACTACGCAACGGATTTTGATGGGGTCTTTATCAATAGACAGAAGCTTAGATCTTTTAAACTACGCAACGGATTTTGATGGGGTTTTTATCAATAGACAGAGGCTTAGATCTTTTAAACTACGCAACGGATTTTGATGGGGTCTTTATCAATAGACAGAAGCTTAGATCTTTTAAACTACGCAACGGATTTTGATGGGGTTTTTATCAATAGACAGAGGCTTAGATCTATTAAACTACGCAACGGATTTTGATGGGGTTTTTATCAATAGACAGAGGCTTAGATCTTTTAAACTACGCAACGGATTTTGATGTGGTTTTTATCAATAGACAGAGGCTTAGATCTTTTAAACTACGCAACGGATTTTGATGGGGTTTTTATCAATAGACAGAGGCTTAGATCTTTTAAACTACGCAACGGATTTTGATGGGGTTTTTATCAATAGACAGAGGCTTAGATCTTTTAAAGTATGCAACGGATTTTGATGGGGTTTTTATCAATAGACAGAGGCTTAGATCTTTTAAACTACGCAACGGATTTTGATGGGGTTTTTATCAATAGACAGAGGCTTAGATCTTTTAAACTACGCAACGGATTTTGATGGGGTCTTTATCAATAGACAGAAGCTTAGATCTTTTAAACTACGCAACGGATTTTGATAGGGTTTTTATCAATAGACAGAGGCTTAGATCTTTTAAACTACGCAACGGATTTTGATGTGGTTTTTATCAATAGACAGAGGCTTAGATCTTTTAAACTACGCAACGGATTTTGATGGGGTTTTTATCAATAGACAGAGGCTTAGATCTTTTAAACTACGCAACGGATTTTGATGTGGTTTTTATCAATAGACAGAGGCTTAGATCTTTTAAACTACGCAAAGGATTTTGATGGGGTTTTTATCAATAGACAGAGGCTTAGATCTTTTAAACTACGCAACGGATTTTGATGGGGTTTTTATCAATAGACAGAGGCTTAGATCTTTTAAACTACGCAACGGATTTTGATGGGGTTTTTATCAATAGACAGAGGCTTAGATCTTTTAAACTACGCAACGGATTTTGATGGGGTCTTTATCAATAGACAGAAGCTTAGATCTTTTAAACTACGCAACGGATTTTGATGGGGTTTTTATCAATAGACAGAGACTTAGATCTTTTAAACTACGCAACGAATTTTGATGGGGTTTTTATCAATAGACAGAGGCTTAGATCTTTTAAACTACGCAACGGATTTTGATGGGGTTTTTATCAATAGACAGAGGCTTAGATCTTTTAAACTACGCAACGGATTTTGATGTGGTTTTTATCAATAGACAGAGGCTTAGATCTTTTAAACTACGCAACGGATTTTGATGGGGTTTTTATCAATAGACAGAGGCTTAGATCTTTTAAACTACGCAACGGATTTTGATGGGGTCTTTATCAATAGACAGAAGCTTAGATCTTTTAAACTACGCAACGGATTTTGATGGGGTTTTTATCAATAGACAGAGGCTTAGATCTATTAAACTACGCAACGGATTTTGATGGGGTTTTTATCAAATGACAGAGGCTTAGATCTATTAAACTACGCAACGGATTTTGATGGGGTTTTTATCAATAGACAGAGGCTTAGATCTTTTAAACTACGCAAAGGATTTTGATGTGGTTTTTATCAATAGACAGAGGCTTAGATCTTTTAAACTACGCAACGGATTTTGATGGGGTTTTTATCAATAGACAGAGGCTTAGATCTTTTAAACTACGCAACGGATTTTGATGGGGTTTTTATCAATAGACAGAGGCTTAGATCTTTTAAACTACGCAACGGATTTTGATGGGGTTTTTATCAATAGACAGAAGCTTAGATCTTTTAAACTACGCAACGGATTTTGATGGGGTTTTTATCAATAGACAGAGGCTTAGATCTTTTAAACTACGCAACGAATTTTGATGGGGTTTTTATCAATAGACAGAGGCTTAGATCTTTTAAACTACGCAACGGATTTTGATGGGGTTTTTATCAATAGACAGAGGCTTAGATCTTTTAAACTACGCAACGGATTTTGATGGGGTTTTTATCAATAGACAGAGGCTTAGATCTTTTAAACTACGCAACGGATTTTGATGGGGTCTTTATCAATAGACAGAAGCTTAGATCTTTTAAACTACGCAACGGATTTTGATGGGGTTTTTATCAATAGACAGAGGCTTAGATCTATTAAACTACGCAACGGATTTTGATGGGGTTTTTATCAATAGACAGAGGCTTAGATCTTTTAAACTACGCAACGGATTTTGATGGGGTTTTTATCAATAGACAGAGGCTTAGATCTTTTAAACTACGCAACGGATTTTGATGGGGTTTTTATCAATAGACAGAGGCTTAGATCTTTTAAACTACGCAACGGATTTTGATGGGGTCTTTATCAATAGACAGAAGCTTAGATCTTTTAAACTACGCAACGGATTTTGATGGGGTTTTTATCAATAGACAGAGGCTTAGATCTTTTAAACTACGCAACGGATTTTGATGGGGTTTTTATCAATAGACAGAGGCTTAGATCTTTTAAACTACGCAACGGATTTTGATGGGGTTTTTATCAATAGACAGAGGCTTAGATCTTTTAAACTACGCAACGGATTTTGATGGGGTTTTTATCAATATTCAGAGGCTTAGATCTTTTAAACTACGCAACGGATTTTGATGGGGTCTTTATCAATAGACAGAAGCTTAGATATTTTAAACTACGCAACGGATTTTGATGGGGTTTTATCAATATTCAGAGGCTTAGATCTTTTAAACTACGCAACGGATTTTGATGGGGTCTTTATCAATAGACAGAAGCTTAGATATTTTAAACTACGCAACGGATTTTGATGGGGTTTTTATCAATAGACAGAGGCTTAGATCTTTTAAACTACGCAACGGATTTTGATGGGGTCTTTATCAATAGACAGAAGCTTAGATCTTTTAAACTACGCAACGGATTTTGATGGGGTTTTTATCAATAGACAGAGGCTTAGATCTTTTAAACTACGCAACGGATTTTGATGGGGTTTTTATCAATAGACAGAGGCTTAGATCTTTTAAACTACGCAACGGATTTTGATGGGGTTTTTATCAATAGACAGAGGCTTAGATCTTTTAAACTACGCAACGGATTTTGATGGGGTCTTTATCAATAGACAGAAGCTTAGATCTTTTAAACTACGCAACGGATTTTGATGTGGTTTTTATCAATAGACAGAGGCTTAGATCTTTTAAACTACGCAACGGATTTTGATGGGGTTTTTATCAATAGACAGAGGCTTAGATCTTTTAAACTACGCAATGGATTTTGATGGGGTTTTTATCAATAGACAGAGGCTTAGATCTTTTAAACTACGCAATGGATTTTGATGGGGTTTTTATCAATAGACAGAGGCTTAGATCTTTTAAACTACGCAATGGATTTTGATAGGGTTTTTAGCAATAGACAGAGGCTTAGATCTTTTATGCTACGCAATGGATTTTGATAGGGTTTTTATCAATAGACAGAGGCTTAGATCTTTTAAACTACGCAATGGATTTTGATAGGGTTTTTATCAATAGACAGAGGCTTAGATCTTTTAAACTACGCAATGGATTTTGAAGGGGTTTTTATCAATAGACAGAATGATAATGATAAAAATATATGTATAATACATGCATATTATATAATTCTTCTGTCCATGTGTATGTGACTAAACTCCTCCTAAACGACTGAACCGATTTTGATGAAATTTTGTGGGTGTGATTAAGTTGTTTAGAGAATGGTTTAGACTCACAATTGGACCCGGCAGGTAACGTTGTTGTGGAGATTGCGAATCCGGGGCGAACTCAAAATGGTAACAACTATAATGTCTAAATAGTTACATTAAAATGTTCATCCACTATTTATCCACTCTAAGGTATGTAATATTTTCTTTAAATTTAGGATCGCCCTGAATTATAACCTATTTAATAAAAAAATTAATCATTTTAAGTTCGTTAACATACTTACATAAAAACATATGCGTCAAAAATAGAACCTTCTCGTGTTTTGAAATCGGTTATTAAATAATATGGAATCACGGTTCATTACTGAAAGGCGTTTGTTGGCCTTTAAACACTGCATGCATATATACATATGTATAGGTGTCGCAATACAATTACTACCACTTACTTTGAATTATGAATTAATTATAAATTTGAATTATTATCTTAAATACATATATTCGAATTGTAGGACGGCCATCATAACAGCTAGATAGTGACGTAAGAGATACAGGAAGTGGATGGCTGCAGTTGGCCCCGAACAGTGTTTTGTGGCATTTATTGTGAAGGGCTGCAATGATGATGTTACGTCAGATAAAAAAAAATAAGTATCGACCTATTTCATTGCATGATATGAAAAAAAAAATTAAAAATGTTTTATTAGCAGTAAGCAAAATAATACAATAGGTAATATCTGTTGGTTTCCTCACTAGGCAAGCCTGTATCGAGGAAACCTGAGACCATAGTTCATTAAGCGTTATTTTATACACCTTCTCAGACAGATTGTATTAAACAAAACAACAATAACAGAACTGCTTATTGCTTTAAATCTTTGAGCATAAAAAGAAAGAAAACTATAACAACATAGTCAAGTTATATAAAACTGAAATGTATTAACTATGTGCTTAAATGCACACACACAAAAGAAAATAAAAAATTAAAACAATAACTAAATTTACCTAATAATTTTACAAATACCATCAATTAGCAAAGGCCAGTTTTTAACAATTCTGCTGTTTGAAGCAATATTAGCTGGTTCGCGAACAAAACTTTCAATTCGCGTCAACGCTCCTTTGCAATGCGCCCGCGCAATTTTTAACCTTTTCAGCTCCGACATGATTGCGCAACACCAACACCAAAATGCACTAAACTTATTATTGGCCTTATTTCTTTACGTTTCTATTTGAACTTACAATTCACAATCACAGACACTATTTTATTCTTCAAATGAAGTCGAGCCGTTGTTTACTAGAAGTCGAACTGTCAAAGTCAAATTCAATTGACAGTGACACTGACACTTCCAGATGAATGCCTTGTTGAGTTGCTCACCATAGACAAATATGGCGGACGGAAATAAATTTATTTTTCAATGAAGGTAGGTAAAAATCACAGATAGAAGCTTCTTTCTCGGTTCACCGTCAGTTACACAATTTGTGTAAAAAAATTTGAGATATTGCAGACTCTGCAATGCCTCGTCAATATTTTGACGAAAATGGATGAATATGCCGCTTCATAGCCAGGACACTGTCCGAAGTAGAACGCACTACACCCTTCAATAATACACTGTATCTCACTTTACTTTTCGAAGGACCACTTAGCTTGTTCAAAATGAAAAGCTAGACAAAATAAAATAAAATCTTTAATAAAGATAAAAACGTTAGCGCACACTGTGACACTACTAGCCAACGAATGCAATTTTTTTACTTCCTTTTTAGGTACATAATGTTGCCAGTAACAACTTAAATTATATCTTACAAATCACATTGCCTTTTAAAGGTACAGGTTTACCACAAATTTAGAATTAAATTTTTTATGTTCATGTATTGAACAAATATAATTAATTTGGCAGATATGTAGTTTTTCTTACTAATATTACAATGTTTTACGACCTTATTATAAATTTGTCTTTTGATAAAGTCGCCAAAACGTTGTGCAAATTTAGTATTGACAGATGGTGTGAATAGTTTGTATACCCTGCGATTAGTCTAGTTTGTGATCATGGGAAGATAATACGCCTTTATATACTGCTAAGGACGTATTTAGTACAAAAATTTGGCATAGTTGTATACGTTTACAGTAGGGTTTTCCTAACATCGCCTTTAAAACTGCCCGCTGTACTCTCTCGATCTGTATTAAATATGTTTTGGACACACTGCACCAACATGTGATGCAGTAAGTTATCAGCGATTGACAAAGGGCATATATAATTTACTGATTTCAGTATTATCTTATTTGCTATGTAATATAGCTTTCTCATTATATAGATAATCCTTGGGATGAATAATCATTTTTAAATTTTTGTCTGTCTGTCCGGGCTCATCTTCGAAATAGCTAAACGGATTGTGATGGAACTACACAATCGTATAAAGAAAAATCGTTTTTTTAACTTTAACACCAAAACTATGAGTGTTAAAAGATAAAATGAGAAGAATTTTTTACGTGAAATTTATAGAATTATAATTTTTATTAAAAAAATATTTAAGTAGTTTTTTGAAAATTGAACTACTTGCGCAAAGACCCTATTATACTCGTAGATCTGCAGGTTTTTTTGTTTGAGTGTGTACAAAGAGATACAAAGTCGCGGGCAAACTTTAAATAATAAAAGTAATGTAAGCAAAGAAGTACGCAATAACATAACAAGTAACACAAGAGTTAAAATTATAAACTAGACAAAAGCCTTCTATAGTAGTAATTAGTTGTTTTAAATATTTGCTTTAGAGTAAATTTAGGTTTGAGATTGACATTCCTTCTTTTTTTTCTTACAAAAATAAAGTTACCTCTAAACTAGGATTTTCTCCTGTATCGTGGGAGCAGTTTACATACATAAATTACACAAAACACAAACATCCGGACCCGGAACAATTATTTATAGGCCATACAAATACTTGTTCCGGGGGTACGGGATTCGAACCCGCGACCCTTAGCGCAGCAAATCATTGCTAAGCCACTACGCCACGGAGCCGTCATTCCTTGAATACTAGATCTTATTTTCTATTGATTATATCATTATTCTCGCGTAAATATAATTTTGTTTTCAATTTCTAATAACTGAGGTATACTTTTTACCATATAGTCTATTAATATACATTAAAAAAAAACAAAAAACAGATTTCGCAATCTGATATTTATAGCGAATAAAATCCGAGCAAGTCTATCTTCTTACCGGATTTATTTACCCAACAATGCTACACGCATTTCGTAGGCAAATGCTTCGCTAAGGTATGATAAGGCTTTTACTGAAATTGGAACTTTACCAAATGTTTGTGAATATGTCACTGTCTATTGTATTAGGATCTAAACCAAGTATTTGACTAAATTGTGAGTTTTCACTTCGCTGTAATTGATTCATGACCTAAAACGAGTAATTCTCCATATCATCATCATCATCATTACAGCCCTTCACAAGTCCACTGCTGAACATAGGCCTCCCCCAAAAAATGCCACAAAGCACGGTCCTGAGCCACCTGCATCCATCGACTTCCGGCATGTCTTACCAGGTCGTCACTCCATCTCGTGGGAGGACGCCCTACACTTCGCCTACCGGTACGAGGCCGCCACTCGAGAACCTTTCTTCCCCATCGGTTGTCGGTTCTTCGAGCTATATGGCCGGCCCACTGCCACTTCAGCTTACTAATCCGTTGGGCTATGTCGGTTACTCTGGTTCTACTGCGGATATCCTCATTCCTAAGTTTATCACGCATTTTTCTCCATATGGTATTCTGATATTACTAAATTAGAAAGTCATGAATTTAGAAAATATATAGGGAATCACTCTTAAACTTAAAGTAAACAATAAGGTCTAATAAATCTACATACTACTCAGATTCCTTTACGGTTTCATCAATTACACTTTGGAATAACCTTCCACGAGATTTAAAAGATGCTCCCTCAATAAATACATTTAAACGTAAGGTTGAGGCACATTATTTAAAATTACTTGATTAATGTTATTCGTTTATAAAATATTATAATTTCCTGTACTAGATTGTATCTATTTTATTAGTATAGTATGTATTTTTATTTATGTGTATATATACATTTGTATATATGTGTGTATAAGAAGTGTAAATATGGATAAAGTAACATATTTATATTATATTATAGAATAATATGTTAAAAAAAGTCAGTTTTGTTTTCTCTATTGCGGCTCTACCCATAGCTCTCACCACACTACCAAAGGTTAGCTGGCAGACAATGCTTTTTTGGCATTAAGTTCGCCTTTGTACCAGATGTTTGTTTCTTTGAGTGCAATAAAGAATTTTCTATCTATCTCTCTATCTATCTACAATATCTTAAATGATTGTATGCTTAGCATGTCGGGGTCAACGATTCAGCTATTTTCGTATCCCAAGGCATATTTAATACATGCTTATGTAATAAATGACACCCAAGAATATAACAGATATGTCTGCTGTTACTGCGGTTGTCGTTGCCACGTGTCGACATCGGACAACCTTCACACTGATAATGCTGCTTCTCATCACAAGCTTAAAGGCTCTCTCTAGGCAATCAACACTGAATGCCTTTGCCCGGGTGTGGACTAGTGAAAGGCTACAATGATGATGTTGACAATAATTGCAAAAAGATACCTAATGTAAATAAATATGTAATCACCATAATATGTAATATTTTTTAAAACAACTTTTAAATAGAATTAGTAGTAATGGAGAGTGGAAGACAATTACGTATCAAATAGCGTAAGTTGTTTCTCCACTCTCAGTGTGTAATAAATTTATGAAAATTTTGTGACCAATGTAAAATGTTTGTGGAAAACAATATATTATAACATATGTAAATATACGTAACATGTATAACTTTCACGGACAATTGTCAAAATGATAAACATGCCTAATCACCACTTACTGTCAGGAGGAACAGTAGTAATCAAATATATATATAATTTTTATTTATAGAATATCTCTATTAAAGTTGGTGAAAAATTACTTCACGTACATCCGCTCGATAAAATAAAATGATGTGTCTTACCTAATTTGAAGAGCACCTCCCGCCCTCCCTCAATTGCGTGCACTATCACCGTCACCACTAATCCCAGCACCACTACTCCCAACACCACTACACTAGGAAAGACACACCACTACCCTAGGAAAGACACACCACTGACGACAATACGACACGCGTTTCGCCTCTACATTAGGCATCTTCAGGTAATCTAGACTCCGCGGTGGCTAACCGCTAAGTGAGCGGCGAGCCAAAACAACCCCTATATATACAGACTATCTACTACTTGTCAGCCGTACCGAAGAGAATCCATCACTCCATTTCATTTTAAACCTTATGACTTCCGATAGATAACAATATCCATGTCGTTTGAATATAGAATACCCAGATCGACGATGGGCAACAGTGTCAAACGTCAAGACGTTTGGTGCTGTTGTCGTCAATCCGCCTGCCAAGCAAAACGGTTTAGGCATAACCTCTGTACCACGGGAGAAGCCCAAAACTAACAACTGTCAAATGTTTTATTGCTAAATAACTTACTTATCTTAGGCTACATCACCACTTACTATCAGGTGGGATTGTAGTTAAGCGCTCGCTTAGAATAATATTTAAGAAAAAACTAAATTTCAAATAAGTCATTTTGTCTTTCAATAGTGTGATTGAAAATTTTTTACGTGGTAGAGCCATGTTGCAGCTATGTTAGTAGTATAGTTGTAGCACGAATGTGTCGACTCGACCGGGGACCACGTTTCACAGAATACAAGCGTAAAATAGCAGCTTAACGTTGCTGTGTTTCGTATGGTGTGTGTAATGAAACGGCGACCCTTTTTATGACAACGAGGCATTCCATCTTAGTCTTCACGGGTGACAACGAGTCTAGTCGAGTCGAACTAGTCGAGGATAGATGTAGATGTCTATGGGCCACAGCAACTACTTACCATCAGGTGGACTGTGTGCACGGTCGTCACACTTATCCTATTAAAAAAAAATCGAGTGTTCTGTGCTTCCAACATTTAGTCAACTAAATTCAACACGATACTACTGACTAATGTGAGTTTTATATCCAAAGTGTAATGCAACTTCTAAAAGAAGGAAAATAGTTAAGCAATTGCTTTTGCAAGGCACTAACATTCCTTGCAAAAGCAATCAAAAGAAAATATGACATTTCACAGATAAGTTTCCAACTCATAGTGGGAATATTTGCCATAGTTGCCACGCTTGGCAGCCGGGTTTCCTCTTTACCTCCCTCTGTCGCCTCCGACGACAGCCATGGGATGATATGGGATAGTGAATATTCAAACGCCACTACTACACGGATAATCTTCTCAATATTTACCTATAAATAGATTCGTACGTGTGACGAAAGTTTAAAAATTTACTTTTAATTTTCATACAAGTAAAAACACAACATATGACTTTTTAGAAGCAGAAACGTTGGATTTTGTTTGTACACTGTTTTAAAATGACATGCCTGTAATTTCAAGAATTTTTTTTTCGTTTCGTTCGCGGTAAAAAATTTAGTAAAACGTCCTATAATATAGGTACAAATAAAAATCGAAGGAAGGATTAATCATTATCACATTTTTTATTTTTTTATATTTTCGCCTATTATACATAATCACACATTTGCTATACGAGTATAATATAATAAATAATGAAAGTAAAGACAAATTCCAGTTCTATCAAAGGGAGTTCATATTAGTTTCTACCAATAGAGAGCTGCAAAAGTTTTACACAAGAATGTCTTGGGAGTATGTAAGCAAAAGAATGCACTGTACTGAAAAGAGCGGTCTCAAATAATAAAAGAACGATAAAAGAACGTTCTTCTCGGCCGCCACTTTCATGAAAACTTACAAGAACTCTTTGCATTAGTTTGCTTTCGAAAATATTTAAAATATTAATTACAATATAAGAATAGAAAAATTAGTGCTAAATTTTACATTTTGTTCTCAGTTGGATTAAGTGGCAATGGCAGGGTTACGTAAACATATATTGAACACATTTATGTATAATTTCAAAATGTGCAATTCATGTAATAATGACCGAATATCACAGATATTATGATCGTTCCATCACTTATACGTGGCAGAGCAACGCTGCAGCATGTATTGGTAGGTTTGGCTAGGAATCGTTACAATAAAATAAAGAAAAACTCTTAATAAAAGGTAAAAGCCAACTTAAAAGTAATAAACCAAAGTATAATATAGAAAAGCATATTTAAAAAATTATTCACAAAATTTCTTTGTTATAATAATGTACGGCTGTTGTTATATCCTATACAAATTAATCAATGCAGCATAAACAAAGCGCGATGCTTGTGCTCCTCGCGGAGCTTGTCCTCAGGCTGAGCCGGTATAAGCCGGCTTACCCTCAGACAGCGCGTACGTGAGAGGTGTCACACTCGTACTAGGCGATTGTATGAAGCTTAGTAGCTGTTCGATATTTTAGTCATTAAGTGGCATTACCATTCATATATTCATTCATTCATTCCAGCCCTTCAAATGTCGACTGCTGAACATAGGCCTCCCCTATAGATTGCCTCATATTTGCCATATTTGCCACGCTTGGAGACGGGTTGGTAACCGCAGTTTTTTTTTTTAATTCAGGTCCATCTCCTGGTGTAGTTTACCTTTGTCACCTCTTTCAGCACACACGGGATGATATGAAGTAGTGAATATTCTTACACGTCACGATACGGTATTACGCATGCCTTCTTTATTCAGAATTTTCAAAGGCTGCAACTATCAGGTACACTTTCATTTGTCACTCCAAATTACAGCATTTTAATACTTAATCTACAATAGATGTTGATCTCTATAGACCACAGCATTCACTGACCGAGAGGTGGACTGAGCGCTCCTTTGTCACCCTTGTCTATAAAAAATATAACATTCTAAATTAATGATAAAAACGTTAAGACGTTTTTCTCATAACTTATCAATTATAGTGCCACCAACTTATCTGTTCAGGTCACAAAGTTGGAACTAGGGTCGCCATTTTATAAATGACATTTCGCTGTCAGATCAGGGCTTTTGATCTCATTGATACAGGTTAGTCTTGCAAGATATGGAAAATATTAGCGGGTACATCTTTCACAACAGGAATCCCTGGAGTTCCTCGGCTTGAATTCCGAGATCATGACCACAATTAATCTTTTAAAATATAAACAAAATATATAATAATAACACGAAATTTGTTTTATTTCTTAGTTACAATAATTTAACTGTTAAATGGAGAAGGAAAACATCGTGAAGAAACTAGCATGCCTGAGAGTTCTCCAAAATGATCTCAAGTCGGCAACGCATCTGCAATTCCCCTGGTGTTGCAGTTGTTCATGGGCGGCGGTACTCACTTACCATCAGGAGAGCTGCATGCTCGTTTGCCCCCTCTCCTATAAAAAAAAGTCCACACTTTGCCAACGAAGCGGACTATGGTCTAAACACTCATGTGCTCAGTAGTAAGCCAGCAATGGGTTGAGATTATAATGATGATGATGAACTGTTAAATTCTGTAAAACAATTATGTATATAAACAATTATGAAGGTAGGTAAGTTTATTGTTCTATACTAATACGTTATGAATAATACTTTAGTGTTAAATTTCTTAAGTGACAATAGTAAGCCCTCCACTAGTGACTCTGTCAATTTTTTTTTATTGTAACAAAATCTACAGCTTGTACATTTACCAATATATAAACGAGAGAACATTTTATGTTATATAGAAGCCTTTATCGATTTACATTTTTTTTGCAAAAAAATTTTTTTGTCTTCAGCAATGTTAACAAATAGTTTACAGCGTATAGCATAAGATAACTTTACCTACGTCGATGTTGTAATTATTGTATGTGATATTACGAATACTGTTTACTGTATTGTGTATTACCGTATACAATATAATTGAACAGTAAAGTTGGTGGCACTATAATAAAAACACTTCTTAAAAATAAAATAGTGTTCATCACATCATTAAATATTAAATCATTCTTTTGCACGATCCTGTTCAATTTGAAAGGACTTACAGTAATTGCGGCGCTTGGCGGGTAATATTAATTGATAGCAATGTATATTGATTAGAAGTTGCTTCCCCTTAATGATAACGGTAAAACGTTTGAATTGATATTAATGCCATCTGTTGAAGGCTTAAAATTTGTCTAAAATTCTCAACTTAAGGCATCCTAATTTTGTTATTTTTTTTTTGGAGTTTATGGCCTGGTATCTAGACCTTTAGGCCATCTAATTTTGTTATTAATTATAAAAGGTTACCTCATGTAAAATTACCATTACTATTATATCTATTTACATAGATAATTTAAATACTAGTAGTAGAATTGGAATATCTTCGAGGCAACATCTAAGCAATAAAGACGTCAAAATCAAAATAATTCACTAACTACTCCTTTGAACCCGCTAAGAATTTAAGCCGGGAGCAAAAGATTTAACATAATATTCCTCGCCTCCAGGGTACATAAATTTATGATATATGTTTGCCTCTGGTGAAATATATTGTTATTTCTTTATTCTTAACATTACACCGTATTATAGAACACTTCGTTATGCCACTTTGTTAATAAAAAAAGGTAGTTTGATGAAAATTAGTTGTGGAATTTTGTTTAGTTTACTAAATATTTTCTTGTATATATATTCATGTTTCTTGTAGAACATTTTATTGAAGTACAAGACAGTCTTTTATAGCTTTCTGTCAAGTTTGCAGCTTTACCTACATAGGCTTTCCCAAGAACGTGTAATCGCGTAGATGTTACTTAAGATTTTCACTTTTTTACTTTTAAAAGAAGGCTTGTACACAAACACAACCGTAACCACAGAGCTTCGTTCGCAAATCAGATGGATACCTATACCATGCAGTTAAGGTTGAAAGGGAGTGCAAGGAAGATTTCTCTTTAATGTTTCTAACACCTCTTATTTTTTATATAATATATTATTGGACTCTATCCTCCGCTGTCTATATAGTTTTTCAATTAATTAACAATTTTGTTAAGATATATTTTAATTTGATAAACTTTTCTAAAGCTTGTTGTTGGATTTATAAAGTTTGTAATTACAAAAGAATTTTCATTAAAATATAAATAAAATCATATAAATTTAGAAGAAGTCAATGCGCAGTAGTGGACTATTGATAGACTGTTAAGAGGAAAAGAGAGAGATATTACATAATAAAGAATATTGCTTTATAAAAGAAAATTAAATTGGAATAGCTAATAAAACAAAAGAGAATGCAAATAAAATAGTTTTATTAGTTGCTACATTTGTTTATTATAGTTTTTAATTAATATTGATTGTTTTTATTACATAGTTTATGTCACGGTAATCGGCGAAAAATTTGTTATAAAATTATGTCCCGCGGATCACCTACAAACTGTCCTACCGGCAGCGCCCAATATTTCCAATAAAGTACAGTTAAGCGTGCGTGAGTTTTGAGAGGAAAAATTGTTGTATCAATAAAATTTCTATAAAAGGTCGAAGGACACGTAATCTGCGCATTTGAATTGATAAAAAAACCTTACAGTATTCTTGCAATTTATATAGGTGTACCAGTTATTGTTGCTTGTTAACCTTGTAGTAGCGGTGAAAGAATATCCACTACCCCATATCATCCCGATGTCGTAAGAGGCGAAACTGAAACAGGAAATGGGCAGCAGCATTTTACTAATATATCAACACTATCAACTCAAAATAATAAAAAAACTCCGGTTGTCAACTTCCCGACCAGGCATGACAACTATGGGAAAATCTCTCCTATGCGGCATTCTATGGGGGAGCCCCATGTTCAGCAGCGGGCTTTAGAGGCTGTAATGAATAATACCAGTTGTTGACAAATTCATACTTTAAATATTAAACCGTTCTTTGGAAATTTGACCTTTTATTTTGTTTTGTAGTCTTCACGGATTTTTACCGATCAAATAATCCTAGCACTTGTCGTCACGTCATTTACAGACTCCAAACTTGATTCTAGGCTGCCAAGGTGTCTTAACATTTAAAAAAGTTGTAGGTACTTTTTTAATAATTTACTTTTGTGTTTTATGCTTTCAATGGTACATATTATACTAATAGGAATATTATATTCCAAATAATGCTCATTTGATTAATTTTTAGTTTTAGCATTTTAGAAACTTAGAAAGTTAAGCCTTCTTCAGAAGTTGACCAATTTCTAAAAGTAAATTATGCACTCATCCTTGGAAAAGGCAAACTGCATTTAAAAATATTGACGCATTACGTTGTGGCCATTCACGAAGAAAACTTTGATAATTGATAATATTGTGTACATTATACTACAGCCAAGGCAATGCGCCAATATATGTAAAAAATACATTCTATGCCTTACTTACAGAAGAATCAAATAGGACGTTTCTTTCTAATAACGATTTATTTCTGGGTCTTCAATAATCGTTATTTATTACCAAAGGCAAGAATGTATGTAAAAATTAAGTAAGTAATAATAATGCAACATTTTATTAAATCAGAGGGATAATAGAGTATTTGGGCTTAAGGGAAATGGTGGAAAAGCGGCTTAAGATAATCTTACACCACATGTCGTTCCAAGGGCGTTCTAAGAGTTGAGTAACAGAAATATAAAGAAGATTTTTGCTTTTTGGCAGATGGGAAAATGACCGCATCGTGTTGACCAAAATACCAAGACCCGTGACGGTCAGAAGTAAGAAAGGTGCGAAATGTCTGATACTACAATGATGCACTCACGACTTTTTCTGCCACCAGGGCGGCGCTACTAATGCGCTAAAAATGAATGCAGAATTCTAACATTCTTAAGGTTTCCACTGAGATTTGATATATGTACGAACACCCGTATGAAGAGTCTGTTGATAGGATTTTTCCGCACATTTAAATATAGCTATGTTGGTGTGGAAGAAATCAATTTTAGCGATAGCATCGCTCATAGTCGACTTTGAAATTAAAGTGTCACGCAATCGGGATACTTACGGTCCACCACTGTGCAATTTCACAGAAATTCTTTGTGGACTTGGCTACCAATATTTTTCTAGTCCGATGTACCTTAAGAACCCTCAAGGAAAGAGCCTTCCTTCCTTTTTAAAAGGCCGTCACCGCACCTGCAATTCTCCTGGTGTTGCAGTTGTTCATGGGTGGCGGATGTTACATCAGTCGAGCCGCATGTTCGTTTCCCTTCTCCTATAGAAAATGAAATCGTCGCAATGTATCTGCGATTTAAAAATCTTTATTTGTAAGTGTAAACTTAGTTGTTAAACTTTCCGATGAGGAAATTCGTTGCGGTACAAAACTAAACTTTGCACTCTCTGTCGGCAAGGAAAACTTGGATTGAACTTGGTTTGATATAACTTACGTGTAAAAGCGTATAGAATCTGTGACAAAAATAAATTTACTTTATATTAATTTAAGAGACTTTTATCGGAAAGTGAACTGCTATGCTATTTCTTTTACAAAACTATAATTAATAACTAATAGTTTTGTATAAACTTAATACATGTTTTGAATTTGATTGTTAATGTCTCGCCACCACATAGAATGATTAGTACTTATAAAATAAAATCAATTAAATCCCAGTATTGGACTTACTAGTTGATACCTAAGGGTCCCATTACCCCCCCCCCCCCCTCTTCCATCTCTATCACCATTAGACCAACACGATGGTGTCATATAAGTGTATTGCCATCAAAACTGTTTCCATTTATAAACAAATTAAACGGATATAACTATTACTTACGGATGAAAATCACCTGTATGTAACTATATTTCTTTACAGATATACACAAACATATAGATTAAATTACGACGAAAATGGCCTGTGTACTAAGACGGAATGACGTCAATAAAAAGAAAATATATGAACCTGTTCTTTTCATTGACGTCACTACGTCTTAGTGATAGTGATTTTCAATTTTAATCCTAACTCTCCTCAACGCATATGCCCTTTACTATTGTAAGAATTCTTTATAAGCTTGTATCTATTAATAAAATCTGTATTTCGTAACGTATTATAGTTATTGAGGATATCAGGGATGATGACACACAGATAGGGAGCGCAGAGCGCTGACGGTGCGAGCCAACGTGCTCGCTCGCAGGTTAGCCCGATGCACTAGCGAAGTACCTAAAGCTCTTATGTATAAAGTCGTTCTGCAAATCTTATTACTCGCGTAGCTTCTGAGTGAAGTATCATACGCAGCGTACCTATAACGTTCACCACAACGCTTTCAATACAACAACGCTTTCAGAATGCTGTTGGGGCTATCACGGCACTGCATTGCCTCAGGCATCAGGTTCGTGCAGGCGCACGTAGATGGCTTCTGATCTGTGATCCATAAAAAAATAGCGTCACTAATACACCGCCTGCAAACAGCACCATTTTGAAAGTTATGTCAGCAAGATTTGACCACCCAATCCATGATCATAAGATGAAGGCGGTAGCAGATAACGCTAACTGTTTAAATATAATTGTTAAAGTTAGAAGTACGAGCATTGTACATTACTGACATAATTTTTAAGGTAAAAATTGTTACTAACATTAACTAACAGAATATAATTATATAGATTATGGTCCGCAATGAGTTATTATCATTATTAGAACTTCACTATCAGAATTTGATAGTTAAAGAAACACGGTTGATTTGACCCACGTATAAATATGTATTATACATATGTATGAAATGCACGGTTGGTACCTGACGCTATCAAAATCCTGATGACAATAGCGAACTTCTGCCGGCGTGGCAGCGAAGTCATGATTGTGACGACGCCATGACTGTAGAGCAGCAAACCATAATATAAGGTAAATGGAAATTATATTAATTTATATTATAAAATTCCTTTTTATATCTAAATTATTAAAATTTAAAAATTTATACGAATATAAAAATTAATATTATAATATAATCGATTCTCTTACGCCCATGTAAGAGAATCGATTGTTCATTTGGCCCTGCTTACGTCTTAAGTCTACTAAGATTTTAATGTTCTAGAAAGAATGGTCGTCTCATATTTGACATACATGAAATACAAACCATGGTACCCGCAGCATCAAAAGATCTTTGCGAAAGCCCATGAACGCCCACCACGAATGAGTCAAGCGTGACAATCCTAACATCCACTTTGCGGAGGCTTCTGCATCAACTGCAATTTCCAAATATTAAACTAATTTTAAATAATTAGGATGGAAATAAATCAACAAAATTCAATAACTAAAAAATAACAAGCCAAATAAATATCCATTAATAATGTAAAATATATAACAATAGGTCCGCAATATTTGGAACAAAATCTTGAAACCCAGTTTCCTCGCCTAATTAAAGGCTATTTGTTGGCTAAACGGGCCATATATCAACGTCAAGGAAGGGACGAATTGCAAATTAGGTTTAACAATGTTATAAAAAGAGCGAATGTTCGCGCATTTCTATTGTTGAGAACTAGCAAGACAAATAAGAAAAGATAAAATTTTGACTCTTTTCACAAAGCTCTGTAAAATATCGTTAGTTTTCACATAATATATATTTAATTATTGGTAAATGTGAATATATTACCATCTTCTCTAAAAATTGTAGATGCCTTTATGAGCAGAAAGAAAAGGGGACGAAGAATACCAAATAATGATATTAATTATCATTATTTGGTAACCTTTGTATTCTTTTATTGTAAGGACTGATAATGAGTGTCTACATAAAATCGTAAATTTGATAAACGAGCACACGCACAGCATCCGCTTATCTTCACCTCAAGGTAAGTGGATGCTGTGGCTCATAGATATCTTTCCTGGATTAATGATCAATAAGCAGATACATTGTCAACCCTGGTGAGCTAGGGTGGAACGCCTCATTACCAGTAAAGACGGTCTCCGGTTCTCGGTATTTTGGGCGAGCGTAATCCTTTCTCAGTTAAATCGATCCAAATACGAGTATACAGATACTGCCTGGCTCGCCAGACGTTCGGCCGTTTATGTATACAATTAGTTTCTCAGAAACGGCTCTAACAATTTGGATGAAATTCTGTACTTAGATAATACTTTGCTTTGTTTATCTAGATAGAGAAACCTCAGAGATAATATATATATATATATATACAACGTGTCCCAAAATTCAACGATAAGCCAACACCGGAGGATAGACCTGCCCCGGACTAATCGGGTAAAAAAAGAAAAAAAAATATATCCCAATTATATTTTAAGTTATATAAAAAAAATGAAATTCTTCAGAAATTGAGACCGTTTATGATATTTTTCACTACCATGACCACAATTTTTTAAATATTTTTTTCTTTTTTTTTTATAGGCAACCTGAATAGTACTGCTATCTACCACAATTCTTAAAAACTCCAGAATAACTCTTGTTTTATCACGAAAATTAATGAAACTTATTTTATTCCCTAAATTTTTTGAAGACTTACTTTTAACCAAATTTAACTTATCGTGGTGTAAAAAAAAAGTATGAACACTAGTATGGCAAGTTTTTTTAAAAATTGACGCAACTAACCAATATTCCAAAATGGTATAATACTCTAGGAAAACAAGTTATAAAAAAATATGGGCCTATTATTTCTTAACAGGGGCCAAATGACGGTCGGGTGTAATAAAAGTATTATTTCTTGAAAAATGTTTAATATTTCAAAACAAATGGTACAAACAGTTTCACGTGTAATTTATTAAGTTATTAACATTATAGCAAATGTTCGAACTGTTTGCCACCAGCATTAATACATGCACGACATCGCCTTAAAAATGATCGTTTTATTTGTCTTGCATATCTTCTGCTATTAATGTAATCAGCAGCCTGAGTGATATTTCGACGAAGCTCGTCCAATGTCACAATGGGTTTTGAGTAGACCCTGTTTTTAAGACAACCCCAATAAGTCCAGGGGGTTCAAATCGGGTGAACGGGGTGGCCATAAGATAGGACCAAGTCGCCCGATCCAACGCCCTGGATACTCTTGATTTAAATATTCTCGCACAGGACGGGCATAATGTGCTGGGCAACCATCATTTTGGAACCACATGTTTTGAAGATCACTTAAGGGCACGTCGTTTAACAATTCTTGCAAGTCATTTTGTAAAAAGTTTAAATAACTATTGCCATCTAAGTTTCCTTGTAACTCAAAGGGCCCAATTACTTTTCCATTTAATATGCCGGTCCATAGGTTAACCTTGAATTGATATTGGGATTTGTCTTGTCTCATCAAGTGTGGATTTTCATTACTCCAACTATGTAGATTGTGAAGATTTAAATACCCATCTTTCTTGCACGTTGTTTCATCCGACCATAGAATTTTGTCTAGGAAGTGGGGATCTTCACTGTGCCTTTGCAGCATTACACGGCAAAATGTGACCCGTAGCGGATAGTCCCGCGGTAATAACGTCTGCACACGCCTGTAGTGATATGGGTGAAGCTTGTGACGTTTTAATATTCGATGTGCAGAACTTTTCGGGATTCCTGTAGCTTCTTCTATGGCACGTACCGAAGTAGTCGAGTCATTTTCTATCTCCTTGAGAACTTCTTCATCACGATCCAATCTAGGTCTTCCAGCGCTGCTCCTATTGGATGGCATACGACCCTCCGAAAACGCTTGATGCACATTAATAAACACTCGATAATCAGGATATCTTTGAGCACAAGACAAATCCCAATATCAATTCAAGGTTAACCTATGGACCGGCATATTAAATGGAAAAGTAATTGGGCCCTTTGAGTTACAAGGAAACTTAGATGGCAATAGTTATTTAAACTTTTTACAAAATGACTTGCAAGAATTGTTAAACGACGTGCCCTTAAGTGATCTTCAAAACATGTGGTTCCAAAATGATGGTTGCCCAGCACATTATGCCCGTCCTGTGCGAGAATATTTAAATCAAGAGTATCCAGGGCGTTGGATCGGGCGACTTGGTCCTATCTTATGGCCACCCCGTTCACCCGATTTGAACCCCCTGGACTTCTTCTATTGGGGTTGTCTTAAAAACAGGGTCTACTCAAAACCCATTGTGACATTGGACGAGCTTCGTCGAAATATCACTCAGGCTGCTGATTACATTAATAGCAGAAGATATGCAAGACAAATAAAACGATCATTTTTAAGGCGATGTCGTGCATGTATTAATGCTGGTGGCAAACAGTTCGAACATTTGCTATAATGTTAATAACTTAATAAATTACACGTGAAACTGTTTGTACCATTTGTTTTGAAATATTAAACATTTTTCAAGAAATAATACTTTTATGTCACCCGACCGTCATTTGGCCCCTGTTAAGAAATAATAGGCCCATATTTTTTTATAACTTGTTTTCCTAGAGTATTATACCATTTTGGAATATTGGTTAGTTGCGTCAATTTTTAAAAAAACTTGCCATACTAGTGTTCATACTTTTTTTTTACACCACGATAAGTTAAATTTGGTTAAAAGTAAAAGTCTTCAAAAAATTTAGGGAATAAAATAAGTTTCATTAATTTTCGTGATAAAACAAGAGTTATTCTGGAGTTTTTAAGAATTGTGGTAGATAGCAGTACTATTCAGGTTGCCTATAAAAAAAAAAGAAAAAAATATTTAAAAAATTGTGGTCATGGTAGTGAAAAATATCATAAACGGTCTCAATTTCTGAAGAATTTCATTTTTTTTATATAACTTAAAATATAATTGGGATATATTTTTTTTTCTTTTTTTACCCGATTAGTCCGGGGCAGGTCTATCCTCCGGTGTTGGCTTATCGTTGAATTTTGGGACACGTTGTATATATATATATAGAACGCCCAAGTACCATACCATGTTCTATATTCTTTATATACTTATCTATATGACAAACACTATGTTTAATCACAAGAAAATCCATATGTATACTAGAGAACGAAAGAATGAGAGAAGTATGATCGATTTGTTCCTGGTGGATGACCGACTGCGAAAACAGGTGATGGATACGCGAGTGTTCAGGGGTGCTGACCTGGGAACGGATCACTATCTAGTGATAACTAGATTTAGGGGTCTGTTCGCGGGTTGGCGCTACCGGAAGGCAGTAACAGAACCACAGTCGGTCTGTCGCATCCGAAGCTGGAAGCTTCAGGAAGCGGATACTAGGGAAAAATATCATGCGAGGGTAGCTGAAAAGCTTGACACCATAGATGGCCGAAAAGAATGTGTAGAAAGAACATGGCAGAACCTTAGGGATGGAATGGTAAGTGCAGCGGAAGAAGTGTGTGGAACAATAAAAAGAGGCAGTAGGAAAAGAAGAGATGCATGGTGGAATGATGAAGTGAAAGAAGCTGTAAAGAAGAAGAAGAAAGCATGGTTAGACTACTTGGCCTCTAGTAATGATAAGGATATGAGAGAGAAGATGAAAGAAAGATATAGGCTGCAGAAAGTTCACACGAAAGCACTGATTGAGGAAGTGCGTGAAAGGTGTAGAATGGAAGCGGACGAAAGGTTGTCGCACAACTTTAAGGAGAACTCCAAACTCTTCTGGAAAGAGGTTGGAAGGATTCGAAGTAGTGTGATGGCCTTAAGAATGAACAAAGTGTTTTCGAGAACCAATGACGTCCTCTCAGAAAAATCGGACGTCGTATGGTGGGCCTCGCGTCTGGGACAGCTTTCGTCTGCTGTGCATTTTGTGCTGGCGGACAGGGGATGTCCCGGATGATTGGCGGTCCGCAGTCATTGTGCCTTTATATAAAGGTAAAGGTTCACATTTTGACTGCGGGTGCTATCGGGCGATCAGCTTGACCAGTTAAGCAAGTAAAGCTTACTCGAAGGTTTTAACACGTAGGATGCAAGAGAAATCAGAAAGATTTCTATGGGAGGCACAATGCGGATTTAGACCTGGAAGAGGATGCACGGATCAAATGTTTTCTCTCCGCATGATGACGGAAAAGCGTCTGGAAAGCATAGAAACATCCACAAAAGCATAGAAAACCAGAAGATTTTCTATGCTTTTGTGGATCTTGAGAAAGCATTTGATAAGGTTGTAAGGAAGAAAATGTGGGAACTGTCGCCGGGGTATGGTGTGGATGGTCGATTGCTAAGGGCTGTGCAGTCTCTTTACTGTGACTGTAAAGCCTGTGTGTGGGTAGGGCATGACCTGTCACCCATGTTTAACGTCCAAACGGGCGTAAAGCAGGGTTGTGTCATGTCTTCCTGGCTGTTCATACTGTATCTCGACAGCTGTTTACAGAAGCTGAAAGATAGCTGTTTGGGTGTGAAATTGGGTGACATAAAAGTAAATTGTCTGCTGTACGCTGATGATGCAGTGCTTATTGCACCATCAGAGGCAAAACTGCAGGCATTAGTCACGTGTATGAAAGAGGAATGTGAAATTAAAGGTCTCCGTTTGAATGCTAATAAAACTAAGGTTCTGGTATTTGAAAGGGACGAAGAGAGAACGAAGTGTGAAATATGGGTAAATCAGGAATGTCTAGAACAGGTAAATGAAATTGTATACTTGGGGAGTGCTTTTAGCCGGGATGGAAGATGTGATTTAGATGTGGACAGGCGTGTCGCTGCCGGGAACAAAGTCAATGGTGCCCTGACTGCGTTAGTCAAAAGGCAAGGCGTAGCGAAGAGTGCACGCCTTGCAATACATAACGCAGTGTTGGTACCGACTTTGTTATATGGCAGCCAAACCTGGGTATGCCAGAAGAAGCATAAAAGTAAGTTGAATGCAGTGGAGATGCGATCTCTTTGTAAAATGTGCGGCGTTACCATGGCCGACCGAAAGCGAAACGAAGAGATTCGCAATATGGCAGGTTTGAAAGATGACCTTATCACAAAAATTGATAAGGGCGTGCTTCGGTGGTTTGGGCACGTTGAGCGAATGAGTGAAGACCGAATGGTGAAGAAAATATATAGCGCGAAAGTTAATATTAAAAGGTGTCGAGGTAGACCGAGACTAACTTTCGAAGACCATGTGAGCAAATTGCTCGAAGAGGGTAGGGTCAAGAGTACTCGGATACCTAAACGTGCATGCATGAAGAAGATAATGAATCTGAAAGAAGCGAAAGAGGTTTGTAAGGACCGTGACACTTAGCGATCTGTTCTCTCTGGCTACCCCGTCAGGGATTGTGCGTGAAGATAAGTAAGTAAGTATATAAAGAATATAGAACATACTATATCTATCTACTGTACTAAAACTCTGCAACTTGGCTCACTCTACCACGCTACCCTTAATACTATAGTTATAGTATTAAAGTGACTATTACTCTATAACTCTATTCGCTGCTGACATGGTAAATAATGAAGTGAAGCAGGTTGTATATTACTGAGGACATTATATGATTATTGTCCAGTCCATGACCACCTTCGACCGTTTTCACAAAGACTCCTGTTGCTCCTAAACAGAGCAGGAGGCTCGCAAGCTAGTTGAAAATGGCGTGTGGAGCAAGCAAAGAATCCAAACGTCCAGGTGCAAATCCAAACGTCCCTAGAGTAATAGTCAATGTAACAATTTATTTAATTTTTTTTTGTTGATTTATTTTTATCAATGGTGATATTATACAAAATGCATAGTTTACTTAAAATATAGCTAGCTTATATCATCATCATTCATCATTACAACCTTTCATAACTCCACTGGAGAACACAGGTCTGCTCTAAAGAATGTCACAAAATAAGGTCTTTAGCCACCTATATCCATCGGCTTTCTGCATGTATGATCCACTTCTTAAGGGTACTTTCACATCTCTACTGCACCGCCAATAATCTTTAATAAACCGCCAATTTGGTCGATAAACTTCCATCTAGGACGACCTTGCCGACTCTACTACTCACTTCTGCAACATGAATTTGCATTTGCATTTGCATTTGCACAACATCTTGCAAATCACACTTTTCTCTTATCACACAATTTCTCATCTTTTCATTCGAGTCGCTTAACATACAACATAATACCCAACAAAATGCATGGTAACAGCCTAAAAAATATCGGATATTAACACGCCTACCAAGCGTGGCAGCAACACCAAATTTCCCGCCTATGACATTTGATAGACTGTAATATTAATGGTTTACTGAAAACTGAAGAGTGGTTCGCTTTAAATTCAAGACTTTCTAATCTATCAATTGCATCACTACTTGTTTTCGGTCATGAATCAATTACAGCGAAGTGAAAACTCACAGTTTACTCAAATACTTGGTTTAGATCCTAAGACAGTGACATATTCACAAACTTTTGGTACAGTTTCAATTTAAATAAAAATCTTCGCTTAGTATATGGATTTTAATTTCGGTAAAAGATGGACTACTCTTTTGTGTCTCAGAAATAACGGATTACGAAAAATGTTTTGTGTTTCTTTTTTTAAAATATTTTTTAGGCATAATATGTTATCTTAGACTAATGTTCCATACATGTGTTATAAACGTGGTATAGTCATGCTGCAGCTATATTAATTATATAGCTGTAGCATGAATGGGTCGCCTCGACAAGGGAAGGACCATGCTTTCATAGAATACCAGCGTAAAATAGCAGCTTAATGCTGCTGTGTTTCGTATGGTGAGTGTAGAGAACCGGAGACTTTTTTAACTGGAAAAGAAGCAGTCCATTTTAGTTAACAACGCATCTGCATTTTGATTCGTAATCGAAGATAGATGTAGATGTCTATGGACCGCAGCTATCACTTACCATCAGGTGGACTGTGTGCTCGTTTATCACCCCTATCCTATAAAAAATGTTCAGCGGTGGACCTTTGATAGGTTGTAATTACGATGATGATGACAATGATATTACAAAATAATGTTCTTCAACTAGTCATTTTTCTTTTCACATTGTTTCTTTCAACCCTTTTAATTACGTCAGTTCCATGACAAATTATATATTTCATCATAATTATTTTTTAGAGATACCGTCGATATTAATCCTGTGGGATTTCTTGTTCAGTGAATATGTTATTACAGATTGCTAGCTGCTACTTTATTTGCTATAGTAATTAAAATAACTCCTTTTAATTCTGTAAAAAAGTTACAGTCCTTTTACAGTTAACTGATTATAAAAAAATACTTTTGACTAAAACGTTTATTTAAACTAACTATTAGTAATAATAGTGTTCAAAGTCACAATAAAATATTAAAATATATAGTGGGACTCTTATAAAACATAACAAACTAGCTGGTACACGTCGCGTTGCTGCCGCAGAAGAAATAATTGTAGGAATATAGTTTTAAATTTGGATAAGTTATTTCGTTGTATTAGGAATGATAATACATTCATTGAAATTAAATGATATATAAAATGCAAATAAAGTCAGTACGATACGCACGCCACCTACTGTAAGTTAAGGCTGGGTGTTCCTGTTTTTGTTCGTTTTAGAATTGGTTTTTGATAGCCAAATTATTATATTAAGAATCTGAAGATCTTTAGAAATTATATATTTTAGATGCATTCTTTCTCCTTACGATGTACCCGGCCAATATAAGATACAATATAATTTTCTTGATAGAAAAAATTACCGAACGACGTTCGATTTGCAGATTGTTTTGCGAACAAAATTTCATTTTTTACAAGTACTGATACTCCTTTTTTTCTATAAAAATATTCAATTTTCACAGCCGGATTTCCTACATTGTCAAAATTGTGCTGACGGTAGGCTGTTTAAAGGTAAAAGGGGATTAAATATTCATATTAAACGATGCCATAGTAAAAGTATTTCGGCTTCACAGCCTGCCGTAGAAATTCATAACTTTTTTAGCAATTCCTCTATTGACACAAATGTTTCCCTTTTTTCGGAGCAAATTTACAATTATTATCGTAATGTACCAGTGGTTAAAAGAATTCCTAGAGGTGCGAGGATGCAGCTTGCTAAAGCATTGTCATGCACTATTCAAAATTGTTTCACTAATAGTGAAAATAGTTGGCAAAAATTATTTACTTTCGCGTATTCCCATTTTCATTTTGATAAAACAATAAATAAATCAATTACGTCTCAACTAAAAGAGACATCTTTTCAAAATTTAGATTACCCAATTAATACTGATTTATCTCGACCACGTCCTAAATTTGATTTAAAAAAAGTAGTTGAGTCGAAAGTAATGGATGGCGACTTAAAAAAATGCATCCCGTATTTTATTCTCAGACGACATCGTGGCTCCTCGTAATGTCGAAACTCTTGAAAGCCTTCGTCAAAAGCATCCTTCGGTCACACCGTCTCAGGGTTTACTGCTGCCTCCCAAGACTTCTATGCAACCTTTAGAAATTTCGGAAAAAGACACTTTAGAAGCAATTATGTCATTTTCGAATGGCTCTGCTGGCGGCATTGACGGAATTACGCCTCAACATCTTAAAGATCTTGTAAGCGCTTCTGCCGGTGACGCCGGCGGAGTACTTCTTAAAGACATTACAAAATTATGTAACTTTATGCTTTCTGGTAATGTTAATCCAAATTTCATTCCATTCTTATATGGGGCAAGATTATGTGCCTTCAAAAAAAAAGGATAACGGTATCCGTCCTATTGCCGTTGGTTCCACATTTCGACGCCTAACTTCAAAATTAGCTTGCAAGTACATAATCTCTAACCTTAAGACCAAATTTCAGCCTACTCAATTAGGTTTTGGCACTAGAGGTGGCTATGAGGCGGCGGTACATTCAGTGCGTACATTTTTAACAAACTCTGATGCAGATGTTCTTGTGAAGGTTGACCTAAGGAATGCTTTTAACTCTATCGATAGGGTAACCTTGCTGAAAGAAGTGGCTAACAATACCCCCGAAATTTATCATTACGTTTGGCAATGTTATAGTCAAAATACTAACTTGTTTTACGAAAACCATGTTATCGATTCTGCTGTTGGTGTTCAGCAGGGTGACCCTCTGGGTCCAGCACTTTTCAGTTTGGGAATTCAACCCTTTATTTCAAATTTGAAATCCAAGCTGAATATCTGGTACCTAGACGACGGTACACTGGGAGGTAGAGCAGATGACGTCCTCAGCGATCTTACTCATATTTTTCGAAATTTTAAAAATATTGGCCTTGAACCAAATAGCAATAGATGTGAAATATTTTTTTCCAATAATTTATCTACTTCTCATAGAGACAATTTAATTCAAAATTTTAATCATATTTGTCCAGGAATAAAAATTGTCAATACGGAATCACTATACCTGCTAGGTGCCCCGTTGTTTTTCGATAGTATTAAACCTGTTTTAAAAACAAAATTTGATCAGTTTTTAAACCACGTTGATAAATTGTATAAATTAAACCCCCACATAGCTCTTACTATTTTAAAATATTGTCTTCTTGTACCTAGATTTACATACTTACTCCGCTCGAGTCCAGTCTGGAAATGTTCGGATATTTTACAAGATATTGATAATAATCTTAAAATTGCTATAGAAAAAATTCTAAATTTAACTTTAAATACAACAGCCTGGGCTCAAGCTACTTTACCTATAAAATTTGGTGGCATTGGTGTGAGAAATCTTTCTAGCGTTGCATTGCCTGCTTTCCTTGCTTCCGTGCATAGTGTCAGTGACTTATGTAACATAATTTTAAATAATAAAGTAGACCTATGCTTTGCTACGGAGGCAGGGCAGACATGGCAAACGCTCTGTCCTGGTGAAAATATTCCACTGGAAGTTAACCAACAAAAACAGTGGGATATTCCGTTGGTACAGGGCGTGCAGAAGGATTTGTTTCATAATTTCCATAGTGACCAAGATAAGGCACGCCTTCTAGCTGTTTCGACTAAGGATTCTAGTCACTGGTTACACGCTTTACCATCAAGTAATCTCGGCACATTACTTGATAGGGAAAGCTTGCGTATTGCCGTAGGAATCCGACTAGGAGCGGCGATTTGTCAACCCCATCAGTGCCCCTGTGGTAGCAGCGTCGACAAGTTTGGGCTCCACGGACTTTCATGTAAGAAAAGCGCTGGTAGGTTTTCACGACACAGTTCTTTGAACGATGTCATCCGAAGGGCTCTTGCCTTTATAAATGTTCCCTCGGTTTTAGAGCCTTGTGGAATATTTAGAGACGATGGCAAGAGATCCGACGGTGTGACATTGGTCCCTTGGGAGAGAGGTAAAGCCCTAGTGTGGGATGCTACTTGCGTAGACACTCTGGCGGCCTCTCATCTCAGGGGTACCTCGTTTAAAGCCGGGGCGGCATCAGAGGCAGCTGAGCTGAGTAAGTGGCGCAAATATGATTCTCTGAGAGATGACTACATATTTGTGCCATTTGCTGTAGAGACTATCGGTCCGTGGGGTCCACGTGCGGTGAAGTTCCTAAAGGAACTCCATCCGCGGCTGGTCGTTGCTGCTGGTGATAAGAGGGCTGGTTCTTTCCTCGCTCAAAGGCTAAGTATAGCCATTCAGCGGGGAAACGCAGCCAGCGTTCTTGGCACGATACCGCGGGGAGTAGGACTATATGATAATTAAGTTTCTAGTTTTAGTTTTTTTTTTTATTATCATAATTTTTAATATTGTAGATAAAATTAAGTATTATGTATAATATTTTAAAAATATCAATTTACAGGTACTTCATTTTGGAATCAATTGCATCCAATCGTTTTATTTTTCATTGCATTTATTTAAAAAAAAAATCGATTAATCAAGTGATTTTTCGATCCGCACGTCACTTGCCAGCGTCCCGCAGTACGTTGCCAAGGTAACCTGTGCCAAATTTTTGTTTTTGTTTATGGAACATATCATAGACTATAGTTATTAAGCTTTTGTTTGTGTGTTTATTTCTCATTGTGTAAATAGTTGTTTATAACTTAAAACAATATTTTTGTGATTATTTTGTAAAAATCACGATTATATGCGCGGCCCGACTAGATCTTTGCGACGACCGCTTGTAAATACCTACTTTGTAAAAATCACGATCATATTATGCGCGGCCCGACTCGATCTTTGCGACCACCGCTTGTAAATACCTAATGTGCTTGGAACACCCAACCTTAATTACACTATGCCTATAAGCTTCGCGCAAGTACAAGTAATATGTTGACAAAGTCTTACCGCAATGTAATGAACAGTATGCCAGCGCATAAAATACGAATAAACAAAAATATTTTTTTATGTATATTAGATATATTGAAACGAATGTACAGTTAACCAATAAGAACACTTAAATTGGTTTAATACACTGTTTACTAATACACGGTTTAATACAGTGTTTTAAACGCAGCTAAAAGAGCAAGCGAGCCTTAAAGCCTAGTTTGTAGTCCTCAAAACGACGTGAAAAGGCTGCAACGCTTTGCATTGCAAGCAAACACCCTTTTAACTATATGCTTTGTGAAACAATTCTGATAGCCATTCTAGAGCCTTTCCTTTACTTGAAACTGCCGCTTACATACTCGTACGAGTTTGCGAGTACAATGTTCAAGAGACCGTGCAGGTTACGAACTATTTCTAGAGTTATTAAGTGGCAGAAATGAATATGCAGAATGCAAAAATGTAAAATATAGCAACAGAAATTGTACAGCATAAATTATTAATATCTTACATATTTTTTAGGGTTTTGGCCTCGCATAAATAAAACTTATGAAATATTACTGCTTACATAAATAGAATAAAATATAAATTAGAAAGAATACACTTATCTTGTATCATTAATACAATTGCATAATAAAATTATAAAAAAGTTTTTTTATTCCTAACGGTAAGAATATTAATCATTGTACCTACGTGTACGTAGTAGCAGTTCGAAGTAAAGTGATTTTATACACCAATCCCAGAGGCAATATCGTCGTATTTTGATAGGTCTGATCAACTAGGTCCCACTACACATAAAAAAATCGAGGGTTGCAAGTAATATTTACTTTTATACCATGTTTTAATACCATTTGTGAACATATGAAATAAATTACAGTGTAGTTGCGGCGTAAAATAATCTATCACTCCATTTCGTCCCGTGGGTGTTGTCACAGGCGGCTATGGGAAATGATGCGCGAAAGATGACGGTATTAAATAGCTGTATAAGCAGTATTAAAGGTGCGAGAAGTCTGGTACCGTGATTGTCAAAAACATCTGCTGCGTATGAAATGACCTCATAAATAAAATATGAAATTTTATTACAAAATAATCTTTATCGTTATTCATTTCATTTTAACAACAAAAGAACTATTGTATAAGCACTTCACAAGTCCACTGCTGAACATGGGCCTCTCCCAAGGTCACAAGGCACGGTCCTGAGCTGTCTGCATCCATCTGAACCGAAACGTACGGAGGCTAAAATAGTATTTAAAGCTAAATCAAAAGACTGTCGCTTTGCCTTGCAGGCAGGCGAATTTCCGAAAACTCTTTTGTGAATTAAAAAAAAATTCTAAAGCCTACGGCCCAAGTTAATGTTTTAAATTTAAATACCACTTATTTAAACTTTGCGAGCTAAAATATTTAGCAGAAATTTAAACTTTAGCATATTTCAATTCATTTTTGCTAATGAAGCTTGTCTATTTGCAAAAAGCTTACGTATTTTTAATTTATAATGCTATTTTTATTATGTAATGATTACAGAGGGAAAACAAATGTATTTATGTCATCATCTACGGCTTCATAAATTCAAAATTCAAAATTAGAGGTTAAAGCCAATTGCTCCTATTCCTTGAAATAATTTCATCGCATCTTTCGTCAACAAAAGGGCCTCAAAAGTAATTTCAATTGAATAATTTGTAATGTTTTGTAAACTGTAAATATAAAATATATGAAGTATAAAATACTTGATAATAAGAGTATAAACGACACAGAAAATGGATTTATAATATGCAAATGAAATATTTTAATTAATTTATTTATTTATTTTGATTAATCAAGACTCAAGCCCATTGTTAAATTTGGCATAAAAAGATCAATGCCAAATAAGTAATTATGCACAAAAATAGATAATGTATGTCCGCGAAAAGTGGGTCATACTAGAAAAGTCGAAGGGTTAGGGTTATAAATCACTACCAGTGGGGGGAAACGCGCTACGCCTAACGACGTCACCCACTGCAACGTCAATAAAGCCGGTCAGGAACGTCACAATTGAGATTTTCTCCGTAACTAATGATAATATATTTATTATTTATTAATATTATTTTTTGCAACAGTTAAATTTTGTTTATTTATTATCCAACTGGCATACATGCCTTGAAATATTTGACCATAATACGAAAATTAATGTACACCAAACTTATTGTTATATAATATATTATCTAAAAAGGTTTTAAAAAGTTATTTCGCAAACATCCGCTCTATAAAATAAAATGATGTATCTTAACTAGTATGAAGAGCACCTCCCACCCTCCCTTAATTGTGTGCACTATCCCCGTCACCACTTAGTGCACGCAATTGAGGAGATGAGCGGATGTTTGCGAAATAACTTTTTAAAACCTTTTATATAATGGATTTCCGCAAAGTAACGCCTGATTCTATTAATTATATATATTATCTTCAATGTAACAAGAACCGCGTGCATATTTTATTTATGTCGTCTGTCAAGGTTGAACAAAAGAAATCTAGACCATTAACATTTTTAAAAATAGGAATATAAGAAGCAGAAACAAAAAGATACTCTCCGTATTATTAAGAGCTCCATTAGACCCCCCGAATTTTTTACGAGACTTACATCCCAGAGCTTAGAAAAATCTCACATTTTGATGCGGATAAAAACATTATAACGAAATACACGACGTCGTACAGGCTCGAAGTAGCAAAAAATTCCAAGGTGAAACAACATGATCGATGCCCGTCCCATCCCGCGTTAGTGCGTGCTTTTCAGGCGTTTTTATTTTTTCTTGCATATGTAGCTAAAAGATACATTCATTCAATTCATAACAGTCTAACATTAATTACTCTATAGATAGGGTAACGACGGCTCAAAAGCGTTGATAAAATATCAGCTAACTCTTAGCCTCTAAAGCGCTCCCCGCTCCTTAGTGTCAATTGCAACGCCAAGAGATACGCAAGCACAGCTCATTTTTAGCGATAGATTATTTTGGTGAAAATGACAAGTTGTGCAATCAAAATCTGCAGAAATTACAAAGGCCGTTTACGTAACTAACAAAATAATTTTAGCGTTTATGAAATTTGGCGGCTGGGATTAATACGAACAATTCTTCAGAACACTCCCCGTGGTAAATGCGACAGAATATGCAAAGGGATGCAATATCTCTTCGCAGCGCCAACGAATCGAGCCGATCGGAAAGGACACGGTCGTCGACGATTCGAGCCGCTTTGCGCTGGATGCAGTCAAGTGGAAGGAGCTGGCACTAGGAAGCCCCAGCCCAGAGATGTGAACAGTATTCCATGTGAGGACGCACCTGCACCGTCTAAAGTTGCAGGCGTTGTGCCGGTATGAAATACTGTCCCGCTCTGCTGAGCACACCAAGCTTTTTAGAGGCCAATTTGACCTTCTAATCCAAGTGACCACGAAACTGCACGTCACTCGATATGTCGACGCTGAGTATTCCGATACTGATTGAGACAACTAGAGGAATTGTCTTGAAACAGGAGATACGACAAAGGGGTCATTTTAGCGGTAAACGCGTAAACTTGTGTCTTCTGAGGATTAAACTGGACTAGATTTAGTCGTCCCCAATCCGAGACTTTGTTCAGCAAAGACTCGACTTCAGACACAAGTTTGTTCCGGTACTCGGCGACATTTTCCCGAGAAATATTGGTGCATTACCTTGTGGAACACCAGCGTTAATAGGCTTGTAGTCGGAGCATGCACCGTCTACAACGACCTTGATGCCCCGATCTGCAAGAAATCTGGTGATCCAATTGCTCAATTTCTCGGGAAGCTTCGAAAGAAGCGCTTTGTGCCAAACCCGATCGAAGGCCTTCGCAATGTCCAAACTAACGGCCAATGCCTACCCTTGGACTCTACTGCCTCCGCCCATCTATGATTTAGGTAGACCAGAAGATCACCAGCTGATCGAACCCGACGAAAACCGTATTGGCGGTCACTAATCAGCTGGTGATCTTCAAGGTACCTCATAAGCTGGCAGTTTATAATGGTTTCCATTATTTTGGAGAACAAGGGGGTGATGAGCCATGGCCTGGGCCTGTAGTTATATGGGTCTGAGTGGTCGCCTTTTTCAGGGATCGGGTGGACAAAAGCTGTCTTCCATGATTTCGGGACTACGGCTAGGGAGTAGGAGTACCGGAAAAGACGCGTTAGAACCGGTGCCAACTCCGGAGCACACGTCCTCAGCACAATTGGGGGGATTCCGTCAGGCCCACTCGACTTGTGGATGTCCAAGAAGAGGAGTGCTTTGCGAACCGAGCGCTGTGGGAACCGCACATCTAGCACGGAGCATTCACACCGCGGGATGGTCGGCGATATGTTCCCCCCGTCATCAAGAGTCGAATTAGACGCAAAAAGGGAGCCTAAAAGGTCAGCTTTCTCTTGAGGCGCCTTTCCTGTTTTCTTTGAAGCCCCATCGACTGTCCAGATGGAGGCTTAGGTACTTCATGTACCGTCCCACACGGACTTCCGATCCACCCACGTGGACGCACGAGTCGGGTGGTTACCTGCCGCGTCTGTTTGGCTGAGCCTATAGCCTAAACGGATGGACCGATTGTTTTGTTTTGCAAGCTTCCGCGCAGTCGGGTTTTTTTATTTATTCTTAAATTTTTTTTCTTTATTTTTGCTATTTCTTATAGTATTACTAAATAGTACATAAATAGTGTATAATAATTATCAAAATCAAATGTGACTATTTGGTTTTTAGGATAAATTATTTAACTATGACGCAGGCGAAGCCACCGGCCAACCTCTTGTATTTTTATGAGTCTACACGATACGTTAAATAATAAAACAAATTTGTAAAATTAGTAATTGATTTTATTTGATTATATTTATCTATACAAAAAAAATTAGATTCTAACTCAACAGACAAATAAACACACAATTGAAAGTACTATATTAAAATATTTTAATTTCTGATTTTATTAACATGACACAACTTTACAGGTTTTCCCCATTTTATCGGGATAGATTAATTAGCTGGTAACTCCCAAATACAAATGACGTGCGTGCCTCACGCAAACACGCTTGTAAAAACTGCCCAGTTTTTGTTGCATCGCTCATTGCGTGAGGCGTTATCTAAAGAGTAAATAATCTAAGCAGTCTAATAAAAGTCTCTGGTGAACAAAAACCTCCTACATAGATTGCCTCATATAGGTACATATAAGGATTAAAAAAAAATTTTTGTTAAAAATTATCAGATGCTATCAGGAGGATGCTGACGCCTTTTATGAAACTCACGGGATGATATTATGGGGTATTGGATATTCTTACGCTCCAACTACACAGGCTCGGCCTGTGTTGTTTGTATTTTGTATTTACAAACATTTGTTTATAATTTACTATCAGGTTTAATCTAGAAATTTTTTCACGAAATCTGTCCAGGGCAAGATGGTGACAAATTTTTAAGAACGAAGCGCTGCGACTAAGGGACTTCTTTAGTTACAAGTACTATCGTTAAACCATAGTTTAAGCCGAAGACCATCGATAAAATCAGCTTTTGTAAAAACTTTATCCGTCTTATTATAAAATAATTTTTGACCATACACTAGATTTGATCGGAGGATCCATGAGTGAAATCACTTAAACATGTAATTAATCATCCATTAATATAAACAAATTTCGATATGTTTTTCTGCTTTTTAAGTTAAAAATATTGTTAAGGTGGTTTGTATTTATGTTTATATGCAATCTATATTATACGATTCGATTCGACATACATTTGAATCAAACCATGAACACCGCATTGCAATAAATTAATTTAAAAAATTGAAACAATAGTTCTTCGTCGTTACCGTTCGTATCATTTACCGCATCGCAATCGAATTGTAACCCCAACCAGCATGCAAGCTGTATACGAATTGTATAGAAGTTCGTTTTATACCAGAAGCTGTATTTTCTGGCTGTATAAAAGCTCTATAAGCGCTTATACAGTTCTTATAAGCAAAAAATTGGCACAAATACAACTGTTATTACGGGTACTAAGTACAATGGCTGGTATTTATTTTTTTAGTTTTATATCACTCTCATAGACAGAAGTCATAAAACTATTGTATTTACAAAAGTGTACAATGATTCCATAAGAATAAGTTTAAGAAGAAAGTTTGAATACACCATTGTCCAGAAATAAGATTATAGTGATACTATAATAACACTTAGAGCTATATAAGTAAGGTTTCAACAGTGGTAGAGCCACGCGGCAGCTTTTGCTGTCACACGGATGGGCGGGCTCGAACCGGGGTGGTACCACGACCTCACAGAATACCAGCGTGAAGTAGAGGTTTACCTCTGCGTTTCGTTTGGTGAGTGCAGGTGGCCGGAGGCCCTTTTTACTGGAAATGAGGCATTCCATCTTAGTCCTCACGGGTGACAACGCATCTGCATTTTGATTCGCAAACGAGGATGGATGTAGATGTCTATGGGCCGCAGCAACCACTTACCATCAGGTGGACTGTGTGCTCGTTTGTCACCCTTATCTTATAACAAAAAAAAAAAAAAAAAAAGGTAGGTACAGCATGCAAACGAACTGTATACTAGAGATTTCATATCCTGATTAAGAACCGTAAGCTTACTTAGATCCCATAATACAGACTTTATACAGCTTCAGCTGTATAATAACTCATAAACCACTCTTATAAGGATATAACCACTTTTCAACACTTTTATACGCATTTAAAAGAACTCTAAGTTATAGCTATGTGGGCTGGTATATTGATTTTCATAACGCTTGTGTGCTGCTTGGGACGTCCATAATGACAGTGTCAGATACTTTGCACCTCAGGTGTAGTATGAGCACAGTATGAGTGTAATAAAATCTATCGCTCTATTTCGTCCAATTTATGTCGTAAAATTTAAAGTAATGACGTTGCCCGCTCCTGTCGTAAAATTTATAACTAAACACATAATTTTATAACTTAACTCCTTCAACAAAGGCGCTAGAACCTTTTAAAACTCTATTTAGGTTTAGGAACAGCCTAGAATGGAACGTAATAAAAAACCGGTCAAGTGCAAGTCGGACTCGCGCACCGAGGGTTCCGAACAAATCCGTAGGTATATAAGTTTAGAATTATTAAAAATATTTTTATTACATGATGTAACTAAAAATTTATGCTTTTCGCAATTTTTCCTTCATCTGTGCTATAATACGTTGCTTCGTACTAAATTTGAAGATTCTGAGTTCAAGGGAAGTACCCTGTAAGTTTTGATTCCCTTGCGAATTAAATTAATTTTTAATTTAATTAATTTGCGGCATAAACGGCTGTATCTTTTAATTGCGTTGGCTTAGAAGTTTGATTTTTTCACAGCTCCAAGGGCCAGTAGACTTGAGTATTTTATATGAATTTCAGCTTGATACCTCCACTCGTTCCTGAGAAAAAGGGTTGACAGACAGACAGACGGACAACAAAGTGATCCTATAAGGGTTCCGTTTTCTTCCTTTTGATGGCTCCAGTACACGTTGGCCGAGCGCGCTTGGCGAGCGCGCTCGGCAGATTTACGTGGTGCCGTTCACACGTTGGCGTGTTTCATTCTGCGGTTGGTAGCTAGATGATGATGGACGTTAGGGTGATCGCGGCTGCTGTAATATACTTATACTTCACTTTCCTCACAGTGAACGAAAAAGAAACTACATATACAACAATAATCCAAGTTTGTCCTTTTTAGGGTTCCGACCTCAAAAGTTGAAAAGAAACCCTTATAGGATCTACTAGCTGACCCGTGCCCGCTTCGCTGGGGATTTTGTCAAAATAAAAGATAGCCTAAAAAAAGCCCCTAAGCTACACTATCCCTGAGCAACATAAACTCAGAGATAATCTATACATATAATAAAACTGTAAATAGCAGATGTCTGTACATTTTGTATTTTTGTAATAAAAGTGATTGAGGGGTACTAAAAATAAGTAATTAAATACATTTCTACCATTTTTAGAATTTTCTGTCTGTCTGTCTGTCTGTTTGTTTGTTAACGTATCACGTATAAAGTACTAATTTATATCATAAGAATTGTTAAGGAAATTATAAAGTATATCTTTGGGTTACATTTAGTCTTTATTTCATTAAAATCAGTTCATTCCATCAAAAGTTATGATAAATATTCTGAAGTATGGGTAGGGAAGTATAGGTACGAATTTGCTCAACGGTGGCTTTGTTTGAGTCATCAAGTGCATTTTAAACTAATATCATATCATAAATCATAGTTAAATTATGTAAAATAATGATATAATTATGTATATCTAAAACGCAGTAAACAAAAGTATTAAAGAACGTATTAAATATACGTAAAAAATACAAAAATATATTAACCTTATTAACTAAATCTGAAGCACAATAGTTTTCCCATTTCTTCGATAGATGGTGGTGTTGTGAAAATGTAATGCAATTGCAATGTCGTTTTTCCTGTAGATCAGTTTTCATATTTACTGCTAATCTTTATTATATTACTCGCTGTCCTACTGCGTGTTGACAAACTCAATTTATTCTTTACCGCCGAGTACTCTATGTGGTAAATCAAGTTTTAAAAGAGTTATTAACAAATCGTTGGTTTTAGCGAGAGTCAAACTTTATTTTTTGCTTACTGTGCAGGTACTGATTTATAAGTTCTCTTGCGTTTTATATAATGTATCAATCGCGTCAATTAATCTCTTTTATTTTTAGAATTGATGTTAGCAGCGCCATCTCTCTTTAAATATATACATATAATAAAAATGATGATAACATGTTGTGTCTCTTTCTGTACATTGTATAGGTATATATTTTGGTGGCTAAAATCATTATGGGGAACTGAAAATAATTAAATAAGAACATTTTATAATTTTTAGAATTGTCTGTATGTCTATTTGTCTGTTATTATATGAACGCATCACGTCTAAAGTAAACATCTTTTATTTTCAAAGAAATAGTTAAGAAAATCATAAAGCGTATCTTCGAGTTACATTTAATCTTTGTTTTATTAAAATTGGTTAATTCTATCGAAAGTAATGATTATTATTTTGAAATGTAGGTTCGAATTTGTTCAATGGCGCCATAAAATCTCAGAAATAGTAATAAAAAGATTTGTGTGTAAAAAAAAACGTTCCATAATAATTAATATATTTATACTTAAAACACAAAAAGAGATTTAAAAAGGATGTTTTCTCACACAAAGGACGTAATAGATGGAGTTGTACAAATTACAAACTTTTCTGAATTGCTGTGTTGAGATTTTTCGCCGATGAATCGTATTGAGACTTACTGAAGAAATTTGTATCCATCGAAGCCATACAACGGAATCCGACCAAAAATAAAAATTTTGCAACGAAATGTCGTGATATTGTATTTATAATATACGCAAAATCTGTATTGCCATTTTAGCGCTTTGGGAACTAGATTTAGCGCTTTTTTGGAATGTATAGCGCGCATTTCGAAATTTTAGCACCTAGCTTAATCCAGCGCTTTTTGGTGTATTTAGCACACATTTCAATATTTTAGCGACTAGCGGGTTATTAACTCTTTTATATCAGCACTGTTAGTCCACATTACCGATAATAATAATAATGACCTTTATTATTTTTTCCTACAAATAGTACATTGCAGTTTATCTTTTTCAAACATATATTTTCCACAAAACAAAGAGCATGGGAGACGAGTCCAAACTAGGATACCCTGTGCTATGGATCTCCTGGCTTCCCCTTTAGGATGATCAACTTGATTTTTTTACCGACGAATATAAGCGGGGAAATCCCCTTTATTAAAGTTTTTGTTCATGGTTTTGGCAACGCATTTATTTTGCTTTATTCAGTTTCAGTCAGTTGCTTAGAGCACAGCTAAGTTAAAAGTTACTTAGAAGTTATAACACAAAGAAACTGTGTAGCAACCGCAATCAGATGCTGACATCTGAAACTAAGTTGCGAAATACATTGCACTTTAAAACAATTAATGACATTTTTATTGTTCGTACAGTACTAACTACTGTTGACAGCAATTGCCATAATTATAAGTCGATGTCCTGCGAAGTATTGATACATCAAAAAAATATTGCCAAAAAAATTGTTTTCTTTATTATGATTATATAAAAAAACACATACTTTGTTTGTAGTTAATTTAGCGCGAAATCTAGGGCTTTTTTAAAGCGCTGTTTTCATGAAATCTAGCGCTTTTTGTGTTGTCCTAGAGCTGAATTAGTTTTTTTTTATCTGGCAGCACTGCCCAAAAACCCTCTATTAAGAAGTAACTTTCCTTTCAGTTTTAAGCGCGTTCAGTTCCCAGTTACAGTGAGCGTGTGTTATGCGATGACCGTAAATAAAGCGCAAGGTCAAACTTTACGCGTTGTAGGAGTGTACCTCAGTACTGACTGTTTTGCACATGGCCAACTCTATGTTGCTTTTTCCCGCGTTACGTTAGTAGCCCCCGTAACCTTTTAGTGTACACCCCGGCTAAGCCTACTTCTCACGTCGTTTACACAGAAGCTCTATCATAAACGACTTAGAACTTTGATGATAATGATTTATTTAGTTACCACTTATTGATACAGTAATGAAATAAATCGTTTAATATTCTCTTACCTAAACGACAAATTGTTTATGTAAAACCTGTATACGCGAGCTACGCCGCGGGCACAGCTAGTTTATAATAATATTTATCATTAGGTAGGTACTTTGAAATCGCAACTATACGTGTATTATTTAATGCAGTTAGGCAAGTGTTTACTCTGGTTTTATTTTTATGTTGCTCATGTTTGGGGTTCCATATAACTGATTCATTGTGACAATCAATCAATGAACCTAAATATTTCCTCATTAGTCGTTGTCGCCATGCTGAAACAATTTTATTAAGCCGACACTACAGTCTACTCCGACGGGTAACTATGAACTGAACACTCGGCCAACGTGTGATCGCTGTTTGCGACTTGCGCCAAATTTCTTTGATTTGTGCACGGAAAACCGACACTATACGACTTGTCGGCGAGTGTTGGCCGAACACGCCAAATGCACACAAAACGGCCCAGTACACGTTGGCCGAAAGCACTCGGCGAGCGCGCTCGGCCAACGTGTACTGGAGCCATGAGGTACGGAACCCTAAAAATCATTATTGCTTCTTAATTTTTTACTAATAAAATACTATCATTGTGGTTATGCAATGTCCAATAGATCAGCATGTTGAAGTAACAATGTGCGACGGAAGATTCGAAGGGGAAGAAGTGGCAGCCTTGTACCAGTAATCGGTCAGTAGAGCGGCCCCCACTAGATGTAAGTTGAGGATTGAAGTCGGTCAAAACCGTGTTTTGTAGCAGTCTTTGGGGGTTACATATGTGCTGCCACTGTCTTAGTGGTGATATAATAATGATGATGATGATGATTCTCATCTATCCAAACTGTTAACTAAAATTAATAACACACTGAATCACTTTTTGACCGAAATAATATAAGTTGCTAAATAAAATAAGTACTAGTCTACAAAACGTCGAAAATCATATTATCTAATTTAGTGAGAAGGAAAATATGATAGGATTAGAGCGCTATTCGGAAAGTCTTATGAAGTAAAATTACTTTACTCCGTCACTTTAATACTGAGGCGTAGTTCTAAGTGGTAAAGAGGTTTCAATTAAGAGCACCGCTTGTCATTAATTTTGCAAGTCGTTTTAGTTTTACGTTGTTTTCTTGTTAACACTCTCAAGAACTTAGCTGGGTTGCCAGATTATGAAAATTATTACGCAACAAATGTTTATTGTGAAAATTGTAGCCTTTATACATTAAATTCTCGGTGATTCGAGTGGTTTGTTCTACTAGATAGATCTAGAATAGATTGAGTGTTTGACGTCCTGTTGCCGTACTTAACCTGGGCTATAGCAATCTGAAAATGCGTCAATATGCACAGTAAACGGTTTTAGGTCTGCTTAAGTGTGAAAGGTGAAGCACGAGGGCTACTACTATAAAAACTGTACTACTATAAACATCGCTGCACGATTGGTTCGTTATTTTGTTACTGTTTCGCGATTGATGCAAATACCATGGGAGTTTCAAAGTACACACTCGTGTGATTTGTTTTAAATACGAAGCTACGCTTACTGACATCACCATAATTATTGTCCTTTTAGCTTTCAATGGTTATTTTGGTGGAGTAACTCAAATCCTTTGTGAGCACGAATCTTGACAAGTACTCGCAACGCTTCTCAGATATATTGTGGTTTATTTCTATAAAGCTTTCTATTTATACATTTAATGTCAAACTGCAAAAATACGTGTATTTTACATGGCTAATGACAAATTAATCGTACATCGTAACATTGAGCCGTGATACCTCAGTGTAAGTGTCACAGTATGCGAACAACCCAGGTTCGATCCCCGCCGGCAAAAATGAAATTATTAATTCCAATTTTAATTGATAATTTGCCACGCGATCGGCGGTGAAGGAAAACATCGTGAGAAATCGTGAGATACGAGATGGCGACCTTCTCGCATTAGGACAGTTCCTCTAAAACGCTCTTTTTTACTTTACTTACATCGTTACATTTGGAATTAAAAAAAATTAAGTGTATGCCTGTAGCCTATAATATTGAAATAACTGTCTTTTATTGAGCTGACGGCAGTTATTTGCTATTAAGACATAATAACCATTTTTAAAAGTGTTGTCTGTGTTTGTGTCTCTCTGTCTGTTTGACTGTATCTCTGTCTGTCCGAGCTAATCTTCGGAATGGCTTAATATATCGTAACAAAACTTGACAAACAGATAGCAAACAATATCAGGAGTAATCTAGACTAGACTTTATCAAAAAAACGTGGATTTTTTTGAAAACGAAAAATTTATAAAATAAATTATCTTCGATGAAAAACTCTAATCTAAATAACTTCATATTTATAGATCCTACCCAGGCGAAGCTGGGACCGGTCGCTAGTTTAAAATAAATTAAGCAGCCCTAACACTAACGTGTAATCTGAAGTATCCTTTTACCGGGTCACACTTGAGACGGCAAGTTGATGACTTAGCTTTCTTAGCATCTTCGCAGTAATTATGACGTAATACAGGTATACTAAAATAACTACAGAAATCAAAGGGGACAATGCTTATGCACCAAAATTGTTTGTATGTTCATAACTTCTCAAATTGGTAGAGCTACGTTGCAGCTATATTATCGTTGTAGCACGAATGGGTCGGCTCGACCACGGTAGGACCACGCTTTCACAGAATACCAGCGTAAAATAGCAGCTTTGCTGCTGTGTTTCGTACGAGGCATTCCATCTTAGCCCTCAGGGGTCATCTCCATTTGGATTCTTAATTGAGAATAAATGTAGATGTCTATTCCATGGGCTACAGCATCCACAGAAATCTAAATAATAAGACACTTATTATTTAGATTTCCGTGACAGCATCAACTTACCATCAGGTGGACTGTGTGCTCGTTTGTCACCCTATAAGATTATTAAAAAAAAACTTAATTGGAAAAACATTGGCTTATGTATAAAATAAGTAAAACGTGTGGCGGTGTAAGAGGAAACTCTGGGATAAACCAAAATGATCTTATGGCTTCTGATATTATGGCGGTATAATTCTTCTTTACGCCAAGTGTAAACTGATCAAATCGGCGACGGGGACCAACGTCAAAGGGTAGGGAGGGACTTCAATCCGCCTGCTTAGTGTTTATTTACATAATATGCAAAAATGAACTTTTGCGGTTTGCTTGCTCCAATCTGAGAGACAGGAAAGTTTTTATCCCGGGGAGCAAACCTCCAATTTTTTTTAATTGTTAATTTAAGGATTCTTTTAAGACAAAAGGTCATCGGAAAAGGCAGAATAACGTCTACCTGGCTAACTAGTATTATATGAATTAAATTTATTTATATATCACACTAATTGTATTTCGAATGAATAAAAAAAAAGACAAGAATAATTTTTTTAATTTAAAAAAATACAAATGGTAACTTAGACAAAAATCACTTGATATCACCAGTTCTAAAAATCGTTATATATTTTATACTCATTACAGCCTATAAAAGACCACTGCTGAATATAGGTCTTCCTCATAGATTGCCTTATAGGGGGATTTTGCCATAGTTGCCATGCTTGGCAGACGGGTTGGCAACCGCACTTTTGTATTATTTTGAGTTGTTATCAGAAATATGCTGCTAACCATCTCCTGTTTCAGTTTTCCTCTGTCGCCTCTTGCGACACTCACGGAACGATATGTTATTAATTGCACCGCCACTACACGGTAAATATTATCGACATTTTGTACAATATTTATAAATTACGCAAGTCTATTTTATTTTTAGAAGACGTTATTTACATTGCAAACATTGATTCGAATATGTAGCAAACAAATATTGAACATACGAGTATCATACTTGTAAACTTGTACAGTGGATTCACCGTCGTCTTTGGTTATTCGTGAGAACATTCTAACATTGAAAAGTCTTTCCAAATACTGTATATGTACTCATCGTCATGTTTGTATGATACAGGCTGCAGCACAAAGGTTCCGGTTTTAAAGTTGGTACTGAATTTAGTACTAAAATCTGCATTTACTTTTCATTTATTCATTAATTCATTCATTGTAACCTAAAATGCACACTGCAGAACAAAGGCCTCCCGATAGATTGCCTCACAATCATGATTTTTATCCTTTTTTTTAAAGCATTAATAGACATTTTTCTAAAACTAAACTATTATTTTGATGGTGGCATTTGATGAAAGAGTGTTTACAAAAGATTGAAAGAAGATATTTCCGTTATTGGTAAGGTATGCATTATCGGTATGCTAGTTCTATCTATAACGCGCAACCACTTCCAATTCCTACTTTTATAATGATGTCACAAATGTAGGCGCTAATAATATGCATTCACTAGTCCTAACGTATCCATTTGTTCGTTTGGGTAGCCTTTTTATCAGGGATGTGTGAGGTAGTTAAAGTAGTGAGTGTGCTACTAGTTGTGCGACGAAACGTTAATACGACGCACCTTTTTCCACCAAAGCTTAGTAGCAGGACTAAAGCGTATTCATCGTAACAGAAAAATAACAGGTTTTAACAATAACAGACTGGAACTGTTTTGACTAAGCCTAGATAACTGTTCGAAAACAAGTCTGAAACAGCTTGGAACAAGCTCTTCTATGTTTTTGCGATGAAAAGAGATAGAACCTTATAACACATGTTCTCGTTAAATGCCTGCTTTCACATTTTGCTACACACAAATATTTTAGTATCCAAATCTTACCATTGAATTGGAATATTTAAACAAATGTATACAAATAATTACTGATGCATTATACATTTATGCTAAAGTAAGATATTACCAATAACTTAAATTATCATAAATATATATTGAAATTCCACAGTAACAGGAGGAACAGGCCAAACGTCTGTCGCAGGGTCTGGCGCAGTTTAACGACAGTTTCTATCGAAACTTATAGCGAGATAACAGTCTGTTATTTAGGAACAAATTTCCAACTTTATCTAGTATAGTCCACTCTTGTAGTGTAGCGACACACGAGTGAGATCAGGCGCAGGATCAACGGTTTTACGTGCTTTCCGAGGCACGAGGGTGAAACGCCATCTACTTCCTGACTCAGGGCTACTACTGAAAATGTTTCGACAAAAAAAAAACAATAAATGATGTTTGTCACGACCCGGGATTCCAATTTGGAACCTCATGATCAGTAACCGCATTTACGATCACAAGACCAACGTGGCACTCGACATGCGTGCAATACTGCGTCGTCTTTTCAGCTCTGGTCCGCCGTGGTTCTAGATGTAATTAAATTGTAAAATATCTTATCAATAAAGGGATGTTTGAAGCACTGTTAATGTTGCAACGTTATATAATTAGTGCAATAAAATCCGTGCGGTATTTTCTGCGTCGGAGCGACTCGTTGTCCTCCTCATAGTATTAGCATACATTCGTAAACTATTACGTAGAATGGAGAATGGAATAACAAACAATTATGGAAGCTATTAACAAGATTTAAATGCACACAGAATTTTGGTATGTTTGTTAAATATTATTTAATGTGTTCAGCTTCAGCGGGTAATGTTTGAACGCGGTTCGTGGAAGCTAGCCAGAATCTGGTATCTACGTGCGTTATAGGTAGTAATTGGTACGATGTCATTTACCGTTACAGCCCATTAAAGTCCACTGCTGAACGTAGGCCTCCCCCATAGATTTCCTCATTAGGGGGGATATTTACCATATTGCTATGCTTTTTAAGCGGGTTAGCAACCGCCGTATTTTTCTTTTCAGCCGTTATTAGGAAGACGCTGCTGCTCATCTGCTGATTAATTTCCCTCTGTCTACTCTTACGATACCCACGAGATGATATGGGGTAGTGAATATTCTTACACCGTTGCCACTACACAGTCATTTATAATTACATAAGTTTGCTTAAATTGACTTTACCTTCCTTCCTATAAAATCACTAATTGATTTATATACATATATATATATATATATATATATATATATATATATATATATATATATATATATATATATAATGCAGCAGCAGATGTTATTTACAGCGATGGTCACTTAATATCAGTAAGTGTGAGCCGATATGCTCTTATGACTCTTCTTCTATTATGGCAGAGCCATGCTGCAGCTATATTAACTGTATAGTTGTAGCACAAATGGGTCGGCTCGACCGGGGAAGGACTACGCTCTCACAGAATACCAGCGTAAAATAGCAGCTTAACGCTGCAGTGTTTCGCATGGTGAGTGTAGAGAACCGGAGTACATGAGTAAAGAAACCGACCAGAGGGGAAGCTACATACAAACGCCTCGCTTCGGGTACACCCACACATAGTGCAGCGATGTTGCGTGAGCTCTCACTGACAGGTTCACCGACGCTCCGTCAGGGTACAAACCGGTTTGCGCCGGCTCAGTCAGAGTGTGAATGTAAGGGCTGTTGCTCACGCGCATTCAAATAAATAGACAAATAGTATTTCGTGATTTTATAGATCAATAAATCTATAAAAAAAATTTACAATTAGAGTTAACTTTAGAGATTGTGTACTATTAAAGACATTATAGATTTATAAGTATATATTTATATAAGATAATTAGTGTTTGTAAAATGCCTAAGTTGTACAGTATATATGAAAAATTCGAAAGAAAATAATACAATAGCCAGACAGTGGTGCAGTTAGTGTTAGTGGTAGTAGTGCTGGTGATGGTGATGGTGGACGGTAGTGCTGATCGTGCGGTGTTGGTAGCGGTGGATGGTGGTACTGTACGTGCTGGTAATGGTGTCGGTGATTGTGGTGGTGCTGGTAGTATTATTGGTGGTGGTGGTGGACAGTGGACCGCCACTGGCACTACCACCACGACCAGCATCACCACCACAGCCCTTACTACCGCCACCATCATCCTGGTAGTAACATTTGTGGTGGTGGTGTTTCAACACCGCCACTGCCCACTACCATCATCACAGTCATTACTAATATGTATATATATGTATAGATATGTGTATATGTAATGTGAAGCTAAGCATGAAAATTAGCAAAATATACAATTTTTGTCGATTAAATTTTAATTAGAAATAACAGACATGTTATTATTATATTAACATAAGTTACAATGAATACACATGTTATTTTATACAATATAATATTTTTATGTTTTCCTTAAAATTTTCACTTGCATCAGGTGATAACCGTATCAGAATAGGTATAGATTTTCGACGTTATTAGAAAGATTCCCCTCTGGTCTTCTTTACTCTGTGACCGGAGACCCTTTGTACTGGAAAAGAGGCATTCCATCTTAATCCTCACGGCTGACAACGCATTTGCATTTTGATTCGCAACGAGGATAGATGTAGATGTCTATCGGCCACAGCAACCACTTACCATCAGGTGGACTGTGTGCTCGTTTGTCACCCTATACTATAAAAAAAAATTAAGAATATTAAAAAAATAATCGCATAGTCTGCGTATGATGGTTTAATTTAAGCAATATTTCTTTGTTAGTAATACAAAAGATAGTCAAAAGTCATGTATATATATATGTATGTATATGTAATCTGAAACATTTAAAACAGTACACTCGGACAAACTTGGCAATGAATTGACTAAACGATTTGGAATTAAATCAACAATTCGGCTTGCGGTTGGCACAATTCATTTGTCTCTAGCGTGCTAAGAATGCGAGCCGAAGTCAAAGCCATTCTTTGTCTATTCTCATACGGAAGCGCACAAAAAGCTATCATTGAGATAAGCTAAAGATGCTTATATTTTCACAGCTATTTTGTTTTAGCGAAGATTAACACATTGACGACTGAAGCTTCTCGTTTCTATCCACATCAAAATGAAAAGGTTAAAGTAATAAGACAAGAATATGTTTCGTAGTGTTATAATATATCGTAATATTCGCTTTTATTCTAAAATCACAATTTGTTGAACAAATAGGAATTATTAAGTTATAACTTTTAATAGTTCAGCTAGAGTAGTAACAAGATAGCTTACAGAATAGACACCCGAAGAAGACAAGAGCAAGAAAAGGCAAAAGCCGTCAAACGTCACAGACATGGGTCAGTACGCATTTTATGGGTTAAGTTATTTACCAAGTAGGTATGCCTATAGGTACTACTAACATATATCGACATTACGTGAGTGTTCGAGTTAAAAGTTGTCAATTAATGATAAGAAATAGTGGGTTACATGCATTTACTTACTTACATAATGCAAACATGGTTATTGGGTGAGTCAAGCAATGGACTCAAAATGAACGTGGTGACAATTTTTTTTTTTACTTCTGTTCCAAAGATGATAATATATATATATATATATATATATATATATATATATATATATATATATATATATATATATATATATATAGAATGAATATATTTAAAATTGCGGCTTGGCTACTTAGAAATGTGCCTCTTAATCTGACTCTTAATACAGCAAAAACAAATACGTGTGTTTTCATCAAACATCAGCATCAAAACCGCCATCGTCTGCCAGCCGCATAATTCATCAGTTTAATAGGTCGGGGAAAATGTTTCTTCGCATTTTGTTTGTATGAAATTGAAGAAAAATCTCTTAGGCAGTACTTTTTATATCCAACTGGTTTTAATATCAATACATTCTATAAGATATTAAGAAAAAGAAAAATTAAAAGTAAAAAACACTTTCCCCCCATTTTTCAATTGTATTTCTGTCCGCCAAAATGAGTTAATCTAACGAAGAAATTCGATGCATTCTGAAGTTTTATTAAAATAAAAAAAAGGGAAAATGTGACTCAAGCCGCGAAAAATTTTTGTGACGTTTATGGACCTAATGCAGTGTCAGTAAGAGTAGCACAAAGTTGGTTCAAGCGTTTTCAGTCCTGGAATTTTGATGTCAAAGATGCAGCTCGCTCAGGTCGCCCTCATACGGATAAAGCCGATGCCATTTTTGAAAAAGTGGAGAAAGATCGGCATATTAGTAGTTACGACATGACCGACCGATTGATGCATTAACACTTCCCAACCAAGCTCTCTCAATTTTTGCTGAGTGGCCATAGATATGTGTGATCTGGCGTTATCATGATGAAAGACCACTCCTTTTCTGTTGATCAATTCCAGTTTTTTCTTAATATCTGGTTTGAGTCTCATTAGTTATTGCCGTAGAGATCTGAATCGATGGTTTTGTTCGGCGGTAAAAGCTGATAATAAACGATGCCCTTCCGATCCCACCCTACACAAATCACGACCTTCTTGCGTGTTAATCCCAGTTTCGCTAGTCTGGGGAGCTTTACTACCATTTGACCATGATCTTTTTCGCACGTTCTTGTCGTAGGTGATACACTTTTCATCACTAGTGAGTGATCAATCTTTTCAAAAATGAAATTTCGGTTTTATTACGCAAGTGAGTACACGATTCATAAGGGTCTTTTTTTTTTAATGAGCCATTGTGGTACCCAAATATCGAGCTTATTTGTATAACCACTCTTTGTCAAAACTGTTTTGTGGTCAATCCTGAATTCCTCAGCTATGTCGTAACGTCATCGACTCGATCATCAAGAAAGTAAAAGTAAACAGATTTAATGATTTCTTACACTCATATTTTTATAATAAACATCACAAAATCTGTGACTTCCGGGACAACTCTTGCTCTGAGTTTAAGAGAAAACAAAACGATGTTCTTTTAAAAATGTCGTACGAAGAAATGGAGACAATCCTTGAAATTATTTTTGAGTTATACCACATAATATTCTTCATATCTGTAAGCCTCATATGTGTAGATAGGTAGGTAATTAGTTAGTGTACAAAATACAGATACATTATATAAGATTTTACATGTATGTAAGTAGGTATATATATACATACACATGGGTTTATTCATGTATATATGTAAATAAATTATGGTCTTAATATAATATGACTACTTATAAAATATCATATGTTTATTTGTGTATATAAGCAAATAAATAAACAAGTGTTAAGTCTGAAAATGACGAATCAAGGCTACTACGAAAATTGTGTTTACTCTGCATTTGGAAATAAATAAATTTTGTATTTGTACGTGTATAGAATTGTTACGCGCCACTATTAATGTCTTGTACATGGCAACACTAGTTACACTAGCGCCCTCTAGTGTCGAGTAAAAGAAAGTGTTGCGCGCCACTATTAATGTCTTGTACATGGCAACACTAGTTATACTAGCGCCCTCTAGTGTCGAGTAGCAGAACTAGGAGAGTCGAGATCCTTCCAGAAATTTCGGGACCGATATGTACTCGAACATTCTAGATGTCGCTACAGTGGAAGGTTCTGGAAACTGTCTGAGGCCCTATATAAAGCCGGTATGGACCACGACCAGGGCGCTATTGAATTGGCGATACAAGAGAATACTTCGAAGCGAAATAACGGCGAACTGTGTTTTATTATTAGTGTGATTTTAGATTGTAATTAGTGTTGTGTAATTAAAGTGTCAATTTTGGTAATTCAATCGGCAGTTTTTAATTGTCTCGAACCCCAAGCTCGTAACAGAATTAACAGCACGTATTGTTCTATAATAGAAAAAAAAAACAAAACTGTTATCATAGTATTTAAATCACTTACCAGATTTAGACACCCTGTACCGCAAGCCACGAGCGCCTTTCTGACATCGATTGTAAGTTCCGAGTTCTCCATAGTTGTTATTAACACGACTGTAGTCGGCTAGATGGCGGTTACCGTCGAGGTGGTTAGGCAGTGAGCGGTTCCAACCCATAACATCACCCACCACTGATCCGCACACTGACGACTCGGTCTGGCTCTTAGAGTCGCCATTGCACAAATCTCCACTGGACCTTGCCCGTCGACCTTTGAGACCCTTGGAGGAGTGCTGGCTGATGTTGGAGCCCATAGCGTGGCGGGACCTTACGTAGGCCCCGCCGTCATCATCTTGCCAGTCGGTAGACTTGCTATCACTGACTCTCCCACACTGGTTTTGACCTGAAACAAAATATATCCATTTTATTCTTACTAACTAGTTTTCAGATTTTATTATAGGGCATGGTGACAAAGGAGCACACAGTCCACCTGATGGTAAGTGGTTGCTGTGGCCCATAGACATCTACATGTATCCTCGTTTGGGAATCAAAATGCAGATGCGTTGTCACCCGTGAGGACTAAGATGGAATGCCTCTTTTCCAGTAAAAAAGGTCTCCGGTTCTCTACACTCACTGTACGAAACACAGCAGCATTAAGCTGCTATTTTACGCTGATATTCTGTGAGAGCGTGGTCCTTCCCCGGTCGAGCCCACACATTCGTGCTACAACTATACTACTAATATAGCTGCAGCATGGCTCTACCACGTTGTAGAATATAGATTGTAATCTCTAAGTATGATCATTAACTTAAAGAGCATCTCGACTGTCTCTGTACATGTTAGTTAGTTTGCCTAATATTCAAAATTGTAAGAATCAAAGAATTAAAACAATTGGATTCAAATCGTTGGAGGACGAAGTCTTAATGAAACTAAGACTCAAAGCTACTTGTAGTAGTGTTGTGTAAGTATATAATAATCCATCACCTAATTCCGTCTCGTAGATGACATAAGACGCGACTACGGTAATGACCGGAGAGACTTCATGTGCTCCGATAGTATATTTTAATTAAAATTTAAGCCGTGGTACTGGTAGTGTAGTTTGTCTTAATTTTATAGTAGAGATCGTCTAATTTAAAACTACACACGCCTACTTTTTATTTCTGGTAGTTTTGTCACATTACCGTATATTATATATACGTAATTGCATAAATAATATATTGAAAATTAATGTTTAAAAAAGTCTCGCTGGGTTTCTTGCTAGTTCTTCCCAGGACAGGGATTTTTTCCGAACCAGAGTTTCATCCTAGCAGCTGATAGGGGTGATCCGCGGTGAAGGAAGATATCGTGAGGAAACCATGAGGCTGGTATTACTGCTTCATTACCTTGTCAGGGATGATAGACCTGTTCCCAGCAGTAAGAAGTATATGGGTTGTAGCTTTACATTTACCAAATTTTAATTCTTAAACTACACGAAAATGAATTGAATTAAAATTAAAATTGAACTGAATATTTCAGCTTCGATATCTATTACATAAAAATATTTATTATTACGTGACTTACTAATATATTTAAAAGAGAATATTTGAGCTAAATGGATAAATATTAATAGTAAAAACCACAACTATGTATTAAAGATACGAGACAGTATGAAAAGGTACGAAACTGCTTATAGCGCAGGCCACATTTTCATAAAAATTCACGGAATATGAATACGAAAGGGTACACACCATTTATTTAAATCCCGTAAGCGAAAATATATTTTAGTATGTTTGGTGAATATAAACATTTACTCGTTGATAGTTTCCTCTCTCACAGAAAGTGTGGTAAATAAAATACGAAGTTTTATTTACGTGCGGTTTTTATTCCGTTTAGTTTTAAAACAAAAAAAAACCCGGCCATCGCTTAAAACAAAGGGTTTTATTATATAAGTTTACATAATTATAATCCCATTCTTTAATCTACATAAATGCAGCTGGGCCTACCTCATTTTACAGACAAGTAGGTTGGCAATTTTGCATGCTTATAATTGTCATTAAATAATATAAAAATGTAAAAGTTTCTACAATTGGGTATTTGTCATTTCACGTAATAATATAGCATAGAAGTACATTTTATCATAGAAAAACACATATGATGCTTTTTATTACAATTATTAGTAAAGTTCAAAATTCGCCCAGCAATCAGGCGGACAACAAAAACTAGGCTGCCATAAATTATTCATGATATGATGACATTAGAAATTAATCTTTGAATTGTTCATGTAATATAGCATAGAAGTACATTTTATCATAGAAAAACACGTATGATGCTTTTTATAACAATTATTAGTAAAGTTCAAATCAACAGCGTATTGTTAACAATACGCTGTTTTTTTTTTAATTTTTTTTTCCTACTTTAAAAAACGTTAACCCCACACTAGGGTTTTCTCCTGTATTATGGAGGCAGTTTACAAACATAAATTGCACAAGGACAAACATCCAGACCCGGAATAATTATTTGTAGGCCATACAAATACTTGTTCCGTGCGGGATTCGAACCCGCGGCTCCCAGCGCTGCAAATCATTGCTAAGCCACTGCGCCACGGAGGCGTCAATATCTTGCAAAATAAACTTTAAGATTCGATTAATTAATCTGCAGTGTCACCCGTTAAATAATTATGCATGTTCTAAGCTGTGACCTGTGTGTTGAATATCAAGACATCCCCCGCCATTAAATTTTGATTTGATATACCTACAAATCCTCGCGAAAGGACACCGATTCCTACCAAAGTTGATTCGGGAAGCTATTACAATTATAAAAAATCTAATTGTAATAGATAGAGAATTCTGTAATTAATAAAGTTAAATTCAAACCGAAACATCCCATCGCAATAATTCAAGGTACAGTAAGATCGTACCAAAATTGATACTTAAAAGTTTAAGGTAGCTCGGGATAATTATGACACAGGACGGTAAAACACCTAAGTCCTTCCATGACAAAAAGTGTTCCAAAGTACTCAAAACTTTGGAACTTAAAAAGTAAATTAAAATTATACGCGATAAAATCCGTAAAATTAATTTTATTTAAATAAATCTTTTTAATCAAAGATAATTTCCGTATCATTTAAAATAAATTAATTTAAACCGTACATTAGGCATTGCATTGCTTATAGCTGTTTATTTATTTACCTAGTCCAAATTTATTTTCTGTTTCCCCAGCACAAGTTCATTAGAGGTGAAAGCTCGTACAGTAGATCCCACGAACCGCTTTTATCATGCGACCTACAGGATGATTGCATATGGTTAAACCTAACCAAAACTAACCTGAGAATAAATAGATCGGTACTGGTTTTACGAATTCTTTCAAATTGGCGGTTACACTAATGTAAGTCCACAGAAGTACGCCTGCAATAACGTATTGAAATGAAATCATTTTTAGTTTATTTCCTTGCAAATCACTTTATCACTCTATCCTTACGTGGTAGAGCCAAGCTACAGCTATATTCATAGTAATATAGTTGTAGCACGAATGGGTCGGCTCGACCGCGGAAGGACCACGCTCTCACAGAATACCAGCGTAAAATACCAGCTTAATGCTGCTGTGTTTCGTATGGTGAGTGTAGAGTACCGGAGAACCTTTTTACTGGAAAAGAGGCATTCCATCTTAGTCCTCAAGGCTGACAACGCATCTACATATTGATTCGCAAACGAGGATAGATGTAGATGTATATGGGCCTCAGAAACCACTTACCATCAGCTGTGGACTGTGTGCTCGTTTGTCACCCTATTTCTATAAAAAAAAAACCATTATATAAGTCCATACAAATGTATTTATAAAAGTAAATACATAAAAGTTAAAAAGATTTGATAATCCTTTAGTGTAAAAGAAAATATTAATAGCCCAGTATGAAATAAAAACTTAAGAAGCTATATAATTCAGGCAAAAGTAAGACGCGATATCGATGATGACAGATATTAGGTTCGATGACAAAATGTTTTGTTATGTCCGGCATTCGAAGAAATAGCGACGTGATACTTGGGAATGCAAACATTTTCCATTTATTTAAAAAAAAACATTATTGGCAAAGACATTGTGCGTTAGACAATGCCGCGGCAGTAGGCGATGCATTGTTAATGTGTTATACAATGGAACTTCCTTTTCGGTACCTGCTATTTCTTATATTAATAATAATGTGGTAGAATTTAAAAAAAAATATTTATGATATTGTTTAGCAGTATAAAAGAATAATAACATGACGTCTATATATTATTGCGTATATTGTTAATACAAAACTAACAAACTATTAACATATTTTTATACAATTATAGAGACAAACACGTACGATGTTAAGTGCTTGCAGCCCATTCACACTGTCAGCAATCTAAAAAAAAAGCTACAAATTGTGTGGTCACCAGTTATGATAGCAGACTCTATAAAATCAAGATTTTAGAAGAATTTAAAAAGGGCTTTATCTAAAAAGCAGAAGCTAAAAGTTACAGGCTACATACGCCCCACAGATGGCATACACCTTTCTGCGAGGTTTATTATACCCTGAGCTACCACACCTCTAAGCAGAAGCAAAGTTTGTATTCAATACCATTTAATACTACCCTCTACTCTTTTGTTTAATATGCATAAAATAACAAAATTGAAAAATCTGAATATTATTGCTGGCTTTCTTTACAATGTCAAAAGAAATTTATCAAAACTTGATATTTCTAAAATATACATAAAAGTGGCCTATATGTCATCACAATCAAATAAATAGACCTATCTTATGATAACTCACTCTTATGGAAAGTCGAAACTTTTTGTACGTAGTAGGGGAATGAATAAGAAATTACATAATTTTTTAATATTTTAACCGAGATTAAAAAAAACGAGGAGGTGCTATATCGGACGCGTAGGTTTTTACGATGGTTCAAACATTACTGGAAAACGACTGGACTGATTTATGCGATTTTTTTCATTAAATACAATATACTTTACGGGTAAGTAAATTACTTCAAAACCGGTACTAAAAAGTAAAAGGAATTAAATAATTTCCACATACTTAATGGCTTCTGAAATCGGGGCTTTTTAATTCTTCCATATATTATGTTTTAACATCTATGTCTAGAAACCTATTATGTCAAAATTATATTATTATTTTTAATTTTTGAAGTTTGTTTCGCGTTTTATTAAAAAAATTAAAACATATTGCAGGAATACATGATATATACCTATTTAAAATTTAATTATAATACCGAAGTGTCAAAGCTGATGGTAAGTGACTGCTGCAGCTCATGGACACCTACAAACAACTTCAAACAAAGAAAAACGGATTGGCTCACTGTCTCTATAATTATACTGGCTCTCTAGATACACTTCAGACTGGAACATTGCACTGCAGGTACTGGTAGGCTATTTGGCAGCAGGAAAAGGCAAGAACATGGTACAGAAGAAACCGAGAATAGGAGAAGCCCATGAAAAACCTATATAAAAGTTTAAATGTGCACTTAATAACACTCACTTCAAAAATTTAAAATATTTAAGAAATCGTGTGTTTGACTATGACTTTTAAAATGTTTTTGCAACAATAATCAATCCAACATAGCATATTATGAAATGTTATAATAAACGTAACATAGAAATCGTCTTACTGCAACCTAATATATCCATACGTATTACAAGTTCATGAATACTGTAAACCGCAAATACTACGCAGCCACTGCACATACTCGTACAATATTGGCGTGTGCATTGGAGCAGGAGCTATATAATTTCCTTTAATACAGACATTAGAATTCGGTGCGATGATTACATTTGAACAGGCTTTCTCAAACTTATATCCCCACGTACCCCCCCCCCCCCCCTAAATTTCACAAACAATAGCGAACCTCTAAAAAACTGTCTTAAACTAAAATAAGGTGTTTTAATTATAAAATATACAGTCACAAAGAGCTAATATAGGTTTTTAATATGGTGACAAAAAAGCAAGTAATCGCTCGCACAACGCCTTTGCTCCTCGGACCATGCATCGTTGAAACTATATCACCTTGCAGCCGCAAGAAAACGCGGTGGAGGTTATTCGCACGTGTACCATAGGTCATTTTTATACAAATAGCGTGCATAATCATGCGTATAGCATGCGTGAGAGAGTCAGCCTCCATAACGGAAATTTGGTCGCGAACCCCCTACGATCAACAAGCGAACCCCTAAGGATTCGCGCACATCACTTTGAAAAACCCTGCATTACATTAGAGAATTCAATATCATCACTTTTGTTTTATCGTATGAGTACTTGATGAGTACGCATATTGTTGCATACGGGTAGGTGTCCGTTTTGCGTTTCGTTAAATGCAAAACTGACTGCTAACCGTAAACAGCTTAACGCTAGGCTTATAGATCTCATATGTTGAATGATGGAATGGTCTTTTAATAATAAATTAATTTGATCTATAATAATCTCTTAATTCTATAGTTTGAACTAGCAGTGACGTTCCATAAACTATTGTGACTATACCGTTTAGTGGCGGTGTAAGAATATCCACTACCCCATATCATCCCGTGGGTGTCGTAAGAGGCGACAGAGGTAAACAAACCAGGAGATGGGAGCAGCATCTTGCTAATAAAAGTAAAAAGAATTGGTGTTGCCAACCCGATTGCTAAGCGTGGCAACTATTGCAATTATCCCCTTATGAGACAATCTATGGTGGAGACTTATGTTTAGCAGTGGACTTTAGTAGGTTATAAGTTATAACGTTAAGTTGGATGATTTTTCCCAAATTAGAACATTACTATTTTATTTAAGTTTTTTTTAATCATGTTATTTTGATTCTTTATTCATTTAAAATCAGTGGCATATGTATTTGTTGTAGTTAACTAAGGCACTGTGTAATTTTTTTTTAAGTTTTAATAATTATACTAGAAAATATATTATCTCGGAACAAAAGGGAAACAAATATTCATTATACTTTGTCGTCTTTATGCTCTATGAATTTTTCTAAAAGCCAATCGGATGGGAAAAGCATGTTTGAGATATCTATATATTACGTGAAGGGAAAACTTTGTATCCCTATTTAGGCATATTGCGGGCACGGATGTATGTGAGATGTGGTATAGTTAAAGTTTATAATTACGGAGAAGTAGTACAGAAAGCTAAAATGTATATATTATATTATGTGTTTACAAATACATTAAATTAAATTAAACATACATTGTTTACGCTCATACTGCCGCCAATCTCAAACGCTTAAATGTCGCTTAGGCAAGTTATGTCGTTTGTTGATGCTTATATTAAAACGTAGTGATTATTAAACGTAGTGACTTTTTTTTTATATTATACTAAACCAGCGCTCAACTACAACCCCATCTGATAGTAAGTGATGATGCAGCCTAAGATGGTGAAGCGCACTGACTCTTTCCTTGAACACACCAACATATTTATCGAATGAAAACACAGATGCTGGCAACTTATTCCATTCCTTTGCTGTACGCATGATGAACTATGTACTACTAATAATACTGAAACAGAAACATAAACTTTTTTATTCAATATAGATTATAAAATAAATAATACTTATTGAAAGTCACTCTTTTGTTTAATTACCACTACTAATAATACTGCCAATGTATCAGAGTAAGTACAATGAGCTTGTTACAAACACATAGACTAGAGATTGTCGCCAAAGAATTTTAAAATGTTGCCAACAAATAATTACTGACAGATTGGCTGAATAAGCAGTGAATTTTATGCGAGTTCAAATGTTATTTATCTGCCGACTTCCAAAAAGGAGACGGTATTCAATTTGACTGTATTTTTTTTATGTGTGTTACCTCATAACTTTTTACTGGGTGATTCTTTTTTTTTTAAATCTGGTACTTATCGTATAGTCCCATATAAATTTGATCAATGTCAGACCAATAGTTTTTGAGTTATTCTTAATAATAACTTATATTGAAGTCGGCTGTACAAAATTTTTAATTTATAATTATATATGTGTATATATTTATGTGTATATTATATATGTGACATATTTGTTGTATACCTGCAGTTCAAAGAGAAATACAGCTTGCTTAATATACAAACCTAAAAATATATGAATGATTTACCGAAAATTCTAAACGAACCATGTGTAATGAATAAGGACATTTTTTTACTTTTAATGTCGTACAAGAATAATGCCAATTTAAATTATAGAATAGAATAATTTTTATTCAATACAGATTATTACATAATACTTATAGAATGTATTTTTTTATTTAGCACTGGTTCGGAAAATACCTCTGTCCTGGGGAGAATAGAAATTTTCGTGGACAGCAATGGTATTATATACAAAAAAAAAGATACTAATTTATTATTGTAAATAGGATAAAGATTTTATGAAAACCTAAACGGAATCAAGATATCAGAAAAAAAAAAGAGTTTTTTTGATATTTGTGTTCATGTCATTGGTTCAGATAACGTAATATTAAAAAAAAATTGTAGTAGTGATGTGCCTACTTGAAAAAAACTCAACTCGAGTTAACTTGTGTTGAAATTCACGTAACCCGAATAGTACTCGATTTACGCATTTCGAATTGGCGCAACGAATCTGTGCCAGTTTATTACAAATTATTTTTATATTTGTTCTTAATGACAAAGCAAATTTATGTTGCAGAAGTGAACGGCAGGGTCGGGAAGGGACGCCCTAGACGAAGGTTTATCGACCAAATCGACGATACATTAAAAATGGGCCAGATTAGGAGTACTCTTAACCGACGAGCGTGTATGCGTAGATATATGGATGTAAAGGAGGCGAGAGAGGTGTGTCAGGATCGCGCCAAATGGAAGTCCGTAATCTCCGCCTACTCCTCTGGGTGACAGGCATGAGTGTTTATGTATGTTATGTATGTATGTATTGTTCTTACATCCATGATAATTATTATTACTTAACTTAATAGGTAGTTTTATATTGGTTTGCGTATAGACAATCTTCATAAAATAATATCACTAACTTTATGACGTACCGTAAAGTTAAAGTTATTAATAATTTAACTATCACGAATCATACTTAATCAGCTTATTGACATTACACAATATATCAATAAATGGCTCGAATTAGTAAGTCGAGTTCATCACTAAATTGTAGACAAACACTGCTAACCTAAAGTCGCGTATCCACCAAAAATGTTCACAACAGTTATGTTTACAACTGTTTCCAACAAGCGTCTCCACCGAGGGAACAAAGCGTATTCCTTTCGTGTTGCCGCCGAAAATGGAAACAAGTTTTGTTGGCAACTGTTGTGTTGGCAACAAAACTTTGGTGGAGACGCGGCTTAAGACGTCGCCCCCGGCAACATAAACTACAAGTGAAGTGACATCTATCTATTGCTCTCCGAATGTACACGGTGCGTCGAGTTGACTCAGTAACACAAGCGGGCTCGGGTAAAATTTATTTTCACTCGATTAAACAAATTCACTCGATTCACTCGATTGAAAACAGAGTTCGAGTTGCATCACTAGTGTAAGAATAAGGTCTGTGATGGTCAGGTTATTAAATTTGTTTGGTAGCAAAATTAAAAAGTTCAACTTGTTTGTTTACATGACAAGACAATAAAATATCGTTTTATCGATGCACGAGTACTAGATACATTATATTCGTATCATAATATGGATAATATCATGCAGGTTAGCCAAATGTTAATATTTCAAATTATGTATTTCTCTTCTATATATGTATGTATTCCAAGAGTTTAATTTTCCACCTAGAATTTTAGAATTAATTGTTGAATTACCTAAAACAAATGACAAACACAGGTCTGAGAACCTTATTAGTATGTTAAAAGTGACAATGTATTAAAGTTTTATGTTTTAGGTAAAATCTAAATTAAATATTAGATAGAATAAATAAACAAAACAAGTTTTTGTGTATGTTTAAAGAAAATTAGAATCTATGGGTCGAGGTATTTAAAGAAGTTTCTCTATTTGATGTAGCTTCATGGGCTTTGACGAGTGTTTTTTTAAACTGCATTTAGGTACAAATACATTATGTATTCAGCAAGTTGCTCTTTATAACTTGACAATACTTAATGGCTTATTTGGTAGTCCAGACATGGATCCTGAATTGCCAGCCATTGTAGATAGATAGTATATATGGTACATATATTTATGTGTAAAAAAAAGTAGTAAATACCAGAAGCAAATATATACAGTTTGCATAATTATTGTGACTTAGTTAAGCCATTTTTAATTGTGTAATGGTTATATCATTGATGTTTTGGACCATATCCTGCGACGGAATCAGATTCTGCTATTATGCTTAGACTGCTGTGTTGTTAACTCTGTAGAAAGGAATATTATTTTGTGATCAAAAAATTATATATTTTTCTCCTACATGAAACCAGTAAAAAATAAAAAGTCAGAAAACATTTACATGGTCCAATATTGTTAATGTAAGTCCATAATCACTATTTTTGTATTTGATCAACTATAGCTAATTAATCATGTATATTTTATAACAATTTGTTATTTATTTAACAAAGGCAGAGATAACTAAATTCTGACAGAAATATGGAAATATAGTTTATTGACATTAAAGGAGTCTTATCTGATATCTCTTATTATTTAAAATGTCCTTTTAATTCCTAACAACAAATGGACATGTTTTATTGGCTTTATAGTATTTGAAATGTAAAGCAATACATATATAAACATAGTCTCCACAAGCTATTTAGAATGAAATAAATATAGAAAAAATAATATATTTATAAGAATTAATATTTAATATAGGCATTCTTACAATAGTCATTAACCTTTTTCAAGTCAATCGCTGAGAACATGTATGTATGCCATGCAGGCTAAAAGCTTGCAGAGCTGCCCGTAGGCAGAGACAAAAAAAGAGTATGGATATTGAACACAACATTCTTATATCATATCATTGAAAATATCCTTGTGATTCCTGCCAATATCATAAATGGACATGTTATCAAATTATTTAGAAAAAATCTTTTGACATGATAATTGACAAATAACAAATACAATTAAATTATACATGTTTCATAAACAATTAAATTGTTTCATAAACAATTTAAAACATCTTACTTCCTCACTATTCTTTGTGTAATAACTGATAAAAATGACACTACCTAGTCATTTTGGCTTTCATGGTGTTCAACTAATCAGTTAATATATTTTCAAACAAAGTTTTGACACCGTGCCTGTCTATCTGTTCTACTATTAATAGACTACTTTGTTATAACTGTACATATTATCCCTGACTCATCCTGGCTTTAATCATATTACTTAAATGGTATTTGGGATGTATACTCACAATCAATACATGTAAATAATAGTATCCATACCACATTTGTGCACAGACAGGCACTATATTATTTTCCGGAATTACTAAAACGATTTTTCCATCAATCTTAAAGTACCTATAAATGCTGAATGTAACTACAACTTTGTTTTATACTATTATTTATTGCACAGTCCACTATTTTAACTTATAATACCGGTGAAAACTAATAGAAAATAGCTTTTAGTTTGTTTTTAGGTTATAGTAAGATACATATTTTATTTGCTAATTTCTCAGTATTCCCGTTAGATACCTACGGTAAAACTAATATTACTATTGTGATCTATAAATTATAATAAATAAATCGACATGAATTTCATTAAGGTCCTCTAAAATTTGTGGAGGGCCCATTCTCCATACAAAAAGAAACTGTCTCCTTTTGTACATTTTCTGGGATTTTGTTGTAAAAGCGTATACATTGCCCCATAAATGAATTACTATTTCTGTGGAGTCTAGTAACTGGTATTACAAACTTATGTTTAATCCTAGTGTTTGAAGTATGAACATTCTTATCAAAGCTATTTAAGTTTTTATGGACATATATTACATTTTCATAAATATAAAGTTATAAACATGAATTACACGAGCAAATAAACAAAATTCTAAGTTGGATGAATGATCATAACTAACAAATCAATATCACAAAATCTAAAATAATACAATTTAGTCAAAAATTAATTAAATAATATTTTAATTTAATATATTAGTGTTATTGAAAGAAAATTATATAAAAAATTTATATATTATACAACTTTCTTTCAATAATACAAACTTAGAATGGGTTTCAACGTATACTTTACTCGGAACTTTACCAGAACAGAGGTTTTCAGAACCTGTGGTAAAGTAAAATAAAATACTTTCAATAAGAATTACATGTAATCAATATTGAATAACAATTATTCAATATTGATTACAGATTAGGAGATATTTACCATAGTTGCTATGCTTGGCAAGCGGGTTGGCAGCTGCAATTTTTTTATTTTTAGTCGATATTAGGAAGACGCTGCTGCCCATTTCCTGATTTATTTCCCTTTGTCGTCTCTTACGACAACCACGGGATAGTATCCGATAGTAGATATTCTTACACCGCCACTACTCGTTAGTAGTAACATATTATACAAACAGTAACTACTAAATTATACTAAACTATAGTTTACATACGCTTTGAAAAAGAAATCAACAGACTAAAAACAGCTGTTACGGCGTACTACGCCTATGCTCACGCATGGCTAAAGGCGGCTACTCACTTGCCTGCCGCTGGGTAATCTAGGGTGTAGGAGTGGCGATGACCCTTAATTGCCTCCTTAATTGTGATATGTGTAGGCAAGCAGGGGCAATTTTCTAAGTCGGCACTGCGGCAGGGCGGCAGGGGCGCAAGACCTTCCTTGCTCCCTAGATCGGCCCTGCATTACGTGTGTAGCTTAATCGGGGCAATTTCAATCAGTTCGTTGCGACTTTCTTGCGTAGCACACGTGTCACAATGGATACAATAAAGAATGTGAAATTTTGACACTGGTGATAGAAGTGTATAAAGAGCGGCTTCTTCACCCAGTATCTCCTTTTTTTGCGGTAGCACCGCACATAAACGTTATTTAAGTTATAAGTAATATTACTGGGATTTGTTACCGAGTAGATATCTGCCTTATCATAAGGGCCAGTATGAGAAAGAAAATATTCCAATAGTATTAGAATTGCTGGAATATAAATGAAATTCCATTAACTAAATAATTAGATAATAATACAAATTTTAGTAATTAAATTTATTAAAACTCATCACTAGAAAACTATCCTGGCTATTCGTAACACTAATTAAATTATAGTTACTAAGCACTAGTTAGTTAAGTTATATCACAGAATAAATTGGTTACATTAAATTATAACGAGAGATTTTAATCACATTTAATTGTCTCTGATAGTCTAAAAATAGCGTGGCAGAGCATAGCTCTGCAGCATACTGCAGCTTATAAGCACTATATTATGGTTGTAATTATTAATTAGTTATTTTATTGATAAATGTGGGTGTCTATGGGCCACAGTATCCGCTTACCATCAGGTGGATTGTGCTCATTAGTCACCCTTATTCTATATAAAAAAGAGCCAAGGCTATATATATCGATTCATTGATATTTCGATAAAACTGGCACCATTCTCAACGCGTGCGTCCAGCGAGACGTATACTCTCATACTGAACGGGAGGCGTGTGTGTACGTGTAGAGACAGCTCCAATATTGCCCCGATGGCTGTACTCCCTAGATGCCCCTGCGGCAGGCATGTCAGTAGCCGCCTTTAGTGTTGCTTTAAGGCAGCTACTGACATGCCTACCGCAGGGGCAATCTAGGGTGTAGGAGTGGGGATGACCCTTAATTGCCTCCTTAATTGTGATGTGTGTAGGCAAGCAGGGGCAATTTTTTAAGTCGGCCCTGCGGCAGGGCGGCAGGAACGCAAGACCTTCCTTGCTCCCTAGATCGGCGCTGCCGCTGTCGCGTAAGTAGTATAGGTAGCAATTGGGGCAATTTCAATCAGTTCGTTGCGACTTTCGCGCGAAGCACACGTATGAGTACAAGTCATTAGTATATTTCGATATACTAATGACTTGTACTCATACGTTGAGAATGGCACCAGTTTTATCGAAATATACTATGTACGACTTGTACATAGTATATTTCGATAAAACTGGTGCCATTCTCAACGCGTGCGTCCAGCGAGACGTACACTCTCATACTGAATGGCAGGAATATGTGTAGAGACAGTTCAAATATTGCCCCGATCGCTGTACTCCCTAGATAGCAGGCATGTCAGTAGCCGCCTTTACGTTATGTTGTGCGGCAATAGTGCGCATGCGCAGGAGCTGTTTATTCTACAGGAATAATGTACAAGAATTTACCAACATTAAATAAACAGACAATTGTAAACTTCACATTAGAAATGTAAAGATCATAACATTACCTTGCATTTAGATATAAGAAATTTCTAAATTCTTAAGAAAGTACCTAAATTCGTAAACAGCGCTAGGAGATGTGCCCCGTCGCTACGAATCGCACTATAAAAATAACCTGCTTAACACGAAGTCTAATTTAGTACATATCTCCGGTCCCTATTCAATGTCTATAAAAGTGTATAACAAACTGCTTTTATATATAATATATAAAAAGAAAATATATTTAGCTAATTTATTAAATCAGTTTTTTTTTAATATTGCTCTTTATTAGTTCTTAATAAAGCTTATTATACCGTCAATGAGTACTTATATATAATTAATAGAATCAGGCGTTACTTTGCCGAAATCCATTATATAAAAGCTTTTAGAAAAATTTAATTCATAAATATCCGCGTTATAAAATAAAATGATGTGTCTTACCTAGTATGAAGTGTACCTCCCGCCCTCCCTCAATTGCGTGCACTATCCCCGTCACCACTAATCCCAGCACCGCTACTCCCAACACCACTACACTAGGCAACACACACCACTGACAATAATACGACACGTGTTTCGCCTCTACACGAGGCATCCTCAGGTGATATAGACTCTACGGTGGCTAACCGCTAAATGATTACTGAAATGATCACTTAGCGGTTAACCACACAGGTAAGACACATCATTTTATTTTATAACGCGGATATTTGCGAAATAAATTTTTCTAAAAGCTTTTGAGTACTTATATATACAACTATACAATAAATACTTAGATATACAACGCTTTTCATATTGCTATGCCTGAAAAGGTACATGTGTGTATGTTTGTGCTGTGTTATGTTTTTAAAAACTATAGTTATAATAGCGTATTTAACGCAATTTATACAAATAAATAAAATATAAGTGTTTGTTTGTAATGTCAAAATAACAGCTTTTTACTACATATGAAAGTATATACGGTACTAAAAAAAACAATTTTTAAAAGTTTTGTGTGTCTCTCTGTTTGTCTGTCTGTTTGTTCCGGCTAATCTCCGAGATGGCTGGACCGATTTTGAGCTTTGAGAGATTTTTCCGCGTAAAAAAATTAAAACCCATGAAATCTAATCGTAATAAATTTCACGCGGACGACTGCCACGGACTCAGTATATTTGCACGCACCTCTCACTCATTCGCTTGAGAAGACAGATTTGTAAACACAGAGTACTGGATGGCTGACCATCACTTGTATGTTAAATGTGTTTTCGGCCGGTTAGTCAGTCAAGACCATAGTATATTATAATACAAGACTGTTAAATGTTAACATTACAGTATTTATATGTCGTCATATCTTTTGTGAAAATGTGTAAAACAGTGCAATATACTTAGTTTTATTTTTATTAACATGCTTTTATTAACTTGACCTGCATGTATTTATGTAGGTATTATCTAAAAATGTGCATATTGGTTTAGAGAAATTTTCTGGACTGTACTCAATTCGACTGGATGTTCTTTTTTCTTTTTTTTATGTGTGTTACCTCATAACTTTTTCTGGGTGAACCGATTTCGGTTCTATTATTTGAAAGCTGGTGCTTCTCATGTGGTCTCATATAAATTTTATTAAGGTCTGACGAATAGTTTTTGAGTTATTCTTAATAATTTTTAATTTTAAATTATTAAATTCAGTTTTCACCCACTTACGGTCAGTCAGTAATTGAAAATTTGCAGGCGCATTAGGAGCCGATGGCAATAATACTTTCGCAGCTATGATCTAATTTTCTCAATGGGATCATCACAACTCGTTATCTTTTTCTTTTCTTTAAATCTAAATGAATAGTCTATTATTAAGTTAAATAGTAATTTCAATTAATACCTGGTTCAGTTATTTACTTTTACTGGAATTTATTTACGAATCGTAGCAATTATACCGTTATTCCGTTTCAACTTTGTATGGTTCAGTGCATTTAAATAGATACAAATAATTCCAATTGCGATGCTCTCTACGACTTATAAAGAACACTGACATAAGTTTCGCCTTTCAATGACGAGTTTCAAGAGAACTTCACAGTCTTCGCATTTATATTCATAAATGTTCTTCGAAAATTGCTTAGAAGAATAATTTGAAATTATAATTGGACTTTTTAAATTTTAATGAAAGGATGGCAAATTTGCATATTTTGTTTTATTGTAGCATTAATTAGTTTACGTAAGAGGTACAATTTTGTTAAATCTAGCATCACTGTCGGTGAAATTAATAAAAATACAATTCAAATTAAAAAGTAGAAATTAGTATAACAATAGACAAGAAAATTAATATTTGGTTTAAATTACCTAATGATGATGAATTTGTATATTACATAATTGACCAAGTCGATGTTGGAATGTAGTAAGAGGCGAAATAGAGAAACGCAACAGGAGCTGGACAACAGCATCTTCCTGATAACAACACAGATTAATGAATAACCTGTGGTTACTAACCCGCCTGACAAGCTTGGCAACATGGCAAAATTCTCCTAATGACGCAATCAAGGGGAAGGCCTATGTTTAACATTGGAATGTTATAGGCTGTTGTACTGGATGGATAGATGGATGGATGGAATGGTACTGTGTAGTAGCGGCGTAATCGAACCCACTAGCCCTTATCAACCCGAAGGTACCGTAAGAGGCGACGGTGGGAAATTGAAACAGGATATGAGCAGCGGTATCTTCCTGATAAGACCACAATTAATTTTTTTTTATTTTGATATTTATATCTTTCGTTATTTAATTCAAAATATTTTATTTAAGACATTGCATACTCCAAACGAAATGGCAATCGAACGAAAAACAACTGCATTACGTTGTATTAAATGCCAACAAATAATCAAAGGAAAATAATTCTTAAACTGCTCTGTATGTCACATGTACAATGATATTGATTACACAAATGTTTTATCAAAGCGATATTACTTAATGACAAACGAAAGCAAAGAAAGTTGGAAATGTTCTTTGTGCATTAAGAATAAGGGGAGTAAACAGATATTTAATTTAAGTGACACATCGTCAACTGAAGTTTGTAACATCTCGATGAAAAACACACCTTTAAAACCTAATTATACGTGTATAGGAGAATCAAGTAAAGTAAACATAACTATAAGAAAGGAAAATTGAGAAAAAAAAACATCTTTAAGAAATATATCATATTCAGATTCGGATAGCAGTAATATAAACTTATTGTCAGAAACGTCTCCAAGAAGTTAACCTGATATTACCCTACTAGAAAATTTACAAGTTAATGATCTTAGGAATGAAATTGACCAATTAACTCTTCAGCTAGCCAGTGCACATAATGAGATTACGGAGTTAAACTTAGAAAATACAAATTTAAGGAAAATCCTAGAACAGTATCAAGAAAAAAGAAAGTGTTTGCAAGAAACTACTCGACAGCCCACTCAAACACGGTGTGATTTCCAAATCCTGCAAAAAAAGCTTAAGGGAAAAAGCTCTAACACTAATCAAAACTCAATATTTAAAACAGTTCTTGCTGAAAAAACCAGTTCTGATTTTACTATCCAAGAGAAGAATGAATCTTCTTTAGAATCAAGAGAAGAAACTATAACTATCAAAACTAAAATCAAAAACAAAAATCAAATTCTTATTGTTGGTGACCAGCAGGCTTTAGAAATGGTTTCAGCTTTGATAAAAATTCGGTCAAGGTATAAAAATCCCCGTCAATATAACAGAAACAGAAACTTTTTTATTCGATATAGATTATAAATAATACTTATTGAAAGTCACTCTTTTGTTTAAATTACCACTGGTTCGAAAAAAAACCTCTGTCCTGGGAAGAACCAGCAAGAAACCCAGCGGGACTTTTTTTTAAAAATAACAGCTTACAATCATGAATGTTACACAAATTAACAACACAACAAAGTAGAAATAGCTTGGTAGCGATCACCTCATTTCCAGGGGTTATTATCATCCATAAATTCTTTAATATTATAATAACCCCTTTTATACAAACTTAGTTTAATAAAGTTTTTGAACTTTGAGCAGGTCAAATTTTGTTTATTTAAAAAAATAATATATCAGCATTCACATATCCTGATACTCCTACGGATATTATTTTAAAGAAACCACTACAAAACGAAGTTCAAATAGCTGTACATGACTGTATAATTATTTCAGTAGGCGCTAATGATGTTAATCCCTATAAAACATTTGCTGAACTATATTAATTTTTAAAACATCATAGAGAACAGAAGATATTGATCACGAGTGTAATTCACAATCCATATCTAAATGAACTTAAATTCAATCATTTGTTAAATTCACTTAGTGTTTATTATTCAAATTGCTCATATATTGATATACCATATAAGGTAAGTAATATGTTCAGCGCGAAGTCTCAATTTATAATGTTTAATAAAATTAATAAAAAAAAATAGATTCAAAAGACTATACTAAATATTTTATACAAAATAGAAATATATCACAAACAAATTGTAAAAATAAAAATGCTTATAAGCCTGGGACCATTCCATTCTACTTTGCTAAAACAACAACTGTAATATAAAAAATACAAAATCTAATAAAAATAATAGTGTTATTAATAATGTATCAAATTAGAAGAAAGGAACTAAACCTTTCTATTTTAAACCAATCAATAAACAAATTGTTAATAACGTAACTAATAACCAGTTTTTTCTCTCCTGAGAACGTTCGGAATATTTTCCATGTTAATATACAAGGCTTAAAATATAAATTAAACAATAATGAGATTTTATATAGAGAAAAAACTTTAGTGGACTGTGTGTTCGTTTGATGAGTTGTTGATGATGAGTTTGAGTGTCTTATAAAATTATAATAGTTTAATTTATTTCACTAGGGTGCGCAGTTACGTACTATGCTTAATAGCGGTAATTTTGTTTTATTTACTAAAGATGTGCATCATAATCCGACGTAAAAATTGTCAAGCGAATACAATGGCCAAAAATAAGTATCTTACTTATTTTTTGTAATTTTAGTATTTTAGTATGTGTGGTGCAATACGGTCATATTCATGTACATAATAAATTGAAGTAGCTTACGATTCATTTCATTCATTCAAACATTTACTTAACAAAACACAAAAATAAACTCAACAATCGAAAGTAAAAGCAATATAAACTCAACTGAAAATTACAAAAATGCCGATAGGTACATACTTCATACAAAGAGCTAGTGAGTGAGAGCAAGAGTCTATTCTAGTGCATAGATTATACACATTTCACATACAAATACAAATTCTTTATTTGCATAAGACACAGTTGACAGGGTCTTCAGTTAAATATCTACAATGTACATGTGTTCAGTCTGCTCGCAGACTTGCAAATATTTAGGTACATAAAACAAAAACACTATCTATAAGTGGAGCACATAAATCATTGAACTAATTTTTCCACTCTAAATATTCTTTTAGGCTATAGAAACAACTTTGCAGTAACCATTTCGTTAAATAATTTTTGAAAGAGGCTCCTTCTTTTTCTTTTAAATTCTTAGGTAATGTGTTATATATATACGCTCATGCACATACATTTTTCTTATACATATCTTTATGACAGGTAGGTTCATGAGGTCTGCATATTTACTTCTTAAACGCCTTGTTGTAGTATCTTGGCGGGTTTTGAAATACTTAGGGAATGATTTGACATTTTTGTACGTGGTAGAGCCATGCTGCAGCTATATTAGTAGTATAGTTGTAGCACGAATGGGTCGGCTCGACCGGGGAAGGACCACGCTCTCACAGAATACCAGTGTAAAATAGGAGCATAACACTGCTGTGTTTTCTTATGGTGAGTGTAGAGAACCGGAGACCCTTTTTACTGGAAAAGAGGCATTCCATCTTAGTCCTCATGGGTGACGACGCATCTGCATTTTGATTCTTTATTGAGGATGAATGTAGATGTCTATGGGTCACAGCAACCACTTACCATCAGGTGGACTGTGTGCTCGTTTGTCACCCTATCCTATAAAAAAAAAACAAAAAGACAGGCTTGTCTGATATATATAAATAATGGAACAATATTATATATACTTATAGGGAAAGGCGTTTGCAGTCGTACCTTGAAAAGCTGCAGGTGTAATCAACGCCATACTAAAAGTCAAAGGTACTGGCAGCCATTTTATTTGTTTTAATGTCAATATTAATGTTGCAAATAACATAAAATAGAAAATGATTTTCATTTTCAACTTAATACGTAGTATAATATGTAACTATAACGTCATAATTTGTATTAAACTGTAACTAAAATTTGATTACATTGTAATTTATAAAGAAATGAGTATAAGTTTCGGTTTTAATTTTTTTTATCGATAGCTAATCGATAATTTTTAATCGCCTTTTTTAAATCGATTTAACATTGTTCCATCTCTAGACACGCTAAACTGCAAGCTGTCACCCGCACCATGCTACAACGCTAAAACTATAGTAAATTATATTGCTGGTTATTATTTACTTTGATATTTCGAAAACTAAGCATATTACTAATGCCGGGTTTCTATGTTTAAAAACGCTTCACTTTCTTTTACGAGCAGTTTTGCAATAAATGAAGTGCATGATAACCCCTAACCATTAAACCCCTTTTTCAAAACAAAATACCAATCCAACTACTGAACCGTTCAAACAATCAAATGTTTTTTTTATATTCATTTTCTTATTTTAAACTTATTGAAAATTATTTTCTACATCTTAGTTCGGTTATCTACAAAAGTAGATTGAACTGGCAGAAATCATAGTTGTTTTATGAATTATTCGTAAATTATGATGATCCTGGCAAGGATAACGGGACAAACGATTTAAATTATTGCATTGTCATCGGTCCTTCATAAGTGTGCGAAGCTTCAAATCAATCCGTCGTTTTATAGGGGATGAAAATCACATTCAAAAATTCCGTTACATAGATACATACTAAGCTAATAAAAACGTGTTAAAAACAGACCGTTACGGAGAAATCGGGCATAAAAGTGGTTTATGGAACCTCATTGCTAGTTCATACTATCAAATTAATAGATTATTTATTATACATCATATAATACATTACTAATAGACCATTCGATATGAAAAAAATGCATTCTTGTTTACATGTAGGAAAACTACCTATTATAATGTTTTGTAATAATGTTTTTTTTTTAAATATTTTTTTAATAATGTTTGTTTATTTTTTTGTATATCGATAGATTATACTGCTTAGTTTTATTATGATGCATTGATCGTAATTATCACATTGGCAGTGATTGAGCAACATTATCGTGAAAATCGATGCAGTTTTATAAGATAAATATTATAGTAAAAAATAATTTTCGATTTCGGTTGTTTTTTTAATAGAACAGGGGTTACAATCGGACACACAGTCCTCCTGATAGTAAGTGAATATCGGCGCTTATAGACATTTACTACATGTATCCTCGATTAAGAATCAAAATACAGATGCGTTGCCATTCCTGAGGACTAAGATGTAATGCCTAGGTAAACAGGGTCTCCGGATCACTACATTTAATATGAAACACATTACGAAACCCAGCAGCAATAAGCTGTTATTTTACGCTAGTATTCGGTAAGAGCGTTGTCATTCTCCAGTCGAGTCGACATATTCGTGCTACACCTACCAATTAAAAAGGGTACGTAATATGTAAAAAGCTTTGCAGTTTCAAGCAGGAAGTTATTTATGCGGTATTTATACGTTCTGCGAGTGAAGCATAGTTTGAGCAGTTGTCGAGGAGATATTAAAGACTTTGAACTGTTCATAAGTGCTTATAAAGTGAGCCAACTACTATAAGTTTCCGATACTCGACTGCAGAGAAGTACTTAACAGTGAAGTACAGACCCCGCGTCGAATACGAGCTAAGAGCGAAAGCGGTGCTCGATATTAAAACTTGCCACGATTTATAACTACCTTTAACTTAGCTTTACTTTGAGTAGTTAACCACATTAACCTACGTCTGAAAGCTGAGCTTTCTCATAAGGTCAACAGTAAAGGACCCCTTCTCGTTTACGATAGTCATCACTGAAAACCCGCACTGTATTTTAAAATTTTGAAAAATAATGATCAATGTTGATCAGAGAGCAAGAGCTAGAAATTACTCTTTTAGCGGACGGATTAACTGAAGCGTTATTCATATATAAATTGCATTTGGACAAACATCAAAACCTGAAACAATTACACCATCCCTAGGCCATGCAGTGCCGTAGTCAAATGATACATTTACACTATTGAGCGCACTAATCTATGATACTATGGAAAGAGCTATGCTCGGAGTTTATTGCGTGATAGAATCAATAACGAAGTAACTACAGAATAACCGATATGGACCAGTGGATCGTCACAGTAATTTGAAGTGTCAATGGACCGGCCATATAACTCGAAGAATTAACAGCGGCGGGGAGAAAGATTCTCGAGATGGAATTACGATGACGATTCACACCGATCTGTATATCTATCAGAAGCCACATGATCCTCTGGGCATGTCTGAGTCGTCTATTATGACACTCATAGGATGAGATGGAGTGACATATTCACTTATGGCACTTACACGTGGATAGTTAGTCAAGAGGAATTATTTTAAATCTACCCTATGGTAAATTCTATAAAAAATAATTCGATCTTAGAACTAACCCAATAAATTATATCTAAACCCAAATGAATAATTGGATTTTTTTTTCTTTTCACCTTAACCTTAGCCGCAGCTTACCCAAAATCTTGCTGTCTCACTTCCGCAATGATGGCGAATTAGATTCGCTATCAATAGGAATATATGTATATCGCCCGTTTCAACTGTATTGTTGTAAGTAATAATGTTTAGTAATTTTACACATTTTACTACCATTTTATATTTCAATACCTGAAAGACAAGGCCGCATACTATTAAAATGAAATAACTAGTAAACTTTTCGAACCTAGACTACAGAAAGGACTTAAACACTAGAGTGCTCTCCAGTAGTATGATGAGCGATCACAAGCGCGCAAGCGGGCTTAATATTAATACCAGGATCACTTCTGAACTACCCTCATCGGAAGCGCGCTAAGTAGCTGATACGTTATGTTTTATTACAATTTACAAAAAAAGTTAATAAGATTTTAAATGTAATTGAATGTATTAGAAAGAGTACACCATAATATTAGTATTTGTGTTGTATATTAGCTGATAGACTTTGTACAGTATCGTTATTGTTTAACGGTACGTCTAAACATTTTATAATTTTTTAAGAAACATTACGAAGTTTTCTCTTTTTATGTAAATGATTATCCAAACTTTTTGCTTTATTCAAGTGTGGGCTTCATTAGTATGTTTTATTAATTCAAAGCCAGTGACTATTATTCCACCTGATGGTAAGTTGTACTCGTAATGCAGCTGAAAATAGTAAAGCGCACAGACTTAGCTTAACAAAATCCTATTCATTCTTGCCTTTAAAACACCCAGATTGTAATCGGATTGAAAGACAGATGCTGGCAACTTATTCAACTACTTTGCTGTACCCATGAAGAACGAAGAGTTGTGTTTTATGTTTTCTCTTTAAGCTATTAATTAACATATATATATATATATATATATATATATATATATATATATATATATATATATATATATATTTACGATTTTATAAATGAGTATTATATAAATGCCCGAGTGTACGTACCTATAAAAGCAGAAGCGCTACTCGCCCTAATTAACTCAAATACCTACAATGTTAATTTTTGTGCAATAAGACGGAATTAACTTGTTAAGTTGTATTTACAATTTTTTTATTTGAAATACGTTACCCGCGCACTAGGATTTTATCCTGTATCTTGAAAGCAGTTTATAAAGATAAATTACACAAGGACTAATATCTAGACCCGGAACAATTATTTGTAGGCCATAGAAATACTTGTTCCGTGCGGGATTCGAACCTCACTGTTAAGTCCCTGGGCCACGGAGCCGTCACTCTAAAAGTAAGTGAACAATTGCAACGTTTCCATTCCCAAAAATGATAAATTGTATGCTTTTGCAATACATATAACTTGCAGAATCATTATATGTATACATACATATTTTCACCTATCATAACTAACTTTTACCAATACTTAGATTACGTTATTGCAAAAATGGTAATTACCGAAGCTAGACAATCTAATTACATCATTATTTCATTATGATGTGATATAAAATATTTTAACGGCGGAATATGCTCAAGATTCTATTATGTAATAAGCACGAATTCATGAACAGACAATTCTTTGGTTTGCCATCTCCCGAGGTCCGACATTGTGATTGCTCAAACAAAAGCAATAAAAGGAAATGGTTATGACATCACAGTAAAATTGAAACCCAAACGACGCGCCTCGCCACAAACACAAATGATTTGTGAGATTCAGCCTTAATTGTTTTTGCGAGGTTTACAATGACCTCTGACAAAGAGGTCGTACTCGTATGCCTTAATGCTAAAGTAATTTGAAGCGGTGTTTTCTGCTTTATTTATTCACATTATAAGTACATTATAAGGTCAGTTTAACTTATTTATACAAATAAATAAAATTTAAGTGTATGTTTGTAATGTCGAAGAAACAGCTTTTTACTATATGCATATTAAAGTATATACGGTACTTTTAACAAAAATGCGATTTTTTTAATTTTTGTCTCTCTGTCTTTGTCTGTCTGTTTGTTTCGGCTAATCTCCGAAACGGATGGACCGATTTTGACCGGACTTTCACTGGCTGATGTTTTAAGAAGTAACTTAAAGGCTACTTTTATTTTAGAAAAAGAATTAGGGTGCCGCGCAAAAAATTAAAACCCATGAAAGACAATCGTAATAAATTACGCGCGGACGAAGTCGCGGGGAAGAGCTAGTATTATTATAAACTAGTTGTTCCCGTGACTTCGCCCGCGTCTAATTTAGAGTTTTAGTTTTGTTGCGCGGAACTCTAATTATTAAAAAAAGATATAAGTAGCCTAAGTAGTAAGTGCTCCTTGTAACATGAGCTATCTAACAGTGAAAGTCCCGTCAAAATCGGTTCAGCCGTTTCGGAGATTAGCCGGAACAAACAGACAGAGAGACAAAAATTTTAAAAATTGTGTATTCGTTATAAGTACCGTATATACTTTCATATGCAATTAGTAAAAAGCTGTTATTTTGACATTACAAACAGACACTTCCATTTTATTTATTTGTATAGATTGACAAATAAATAACTAGCTAGAAAATTTAATTCGGACAGATCTTCGACGAAATGAATGATGTAATGGATGGATCCTTGTTAATTGGACAATATTATAGAGTCTTTGATAAGTGACTTCATTTGGCAACTTTTACTTCCTTTGCTCTAAAGATGTATATATATTAATATTCTGTTTGATTTTAATGGCCGACTGCACTGCACTCATTTTTGTAAGTCTTTACTTATTAAACCAACTAGCTGTTCCCCGCGACTTCGCCCGCGTGGAATTTAGGATTTTAATTATGTTGCGCGGAACGCTGATTATTTTTGTAAAATATAAGTAGCCTAAGTTACTCCTTATAACATCAGCTATCTGCCAGTAAAAGTCCCGTCGAATTCGGACCAGCCGTTTCGGAGATTAGGAACAAACAGACAGACAGACAAAAATGTTAAAAATTGCGTTTTTGTTATAAGTACCGTATATACTTTCATATGCATTTAATAAAAAGCTGTTATTTTGACATTACAAACAGACACTTCAATTTTATTTATTTGTAAAGATTTATAGCGGATACACATTTTTCATTTTACTGTCGTCGCCTCGTCCTACGTTTTGCCCACTAATTATTATAATTTGCACATCTTTAAAAAGTAATAACTCAAAAACAAATTGCCAGCAGTAAAATGTTACGGGCTGATAAAGATATTTTATTGATGGCTCTTATATGTAGTAAGAGCCTGTTCGATTTTCATACTAAGTACACATCAGACCTGCTCTAAACTAATATTTAATGTTAATTTCTGTATTTAAAAAAAAACATCTATATCTGAGAGACTAGTTCAAATGTGGAATTAAAGGAAGCTCGCGTTGAGGGCGTTAAAACATAATCATCACTGGATTTAGTTAAGAATATAATTTTACACGTATAAAAATGTAACAGGAGATACCGGACTAAGTGGCGTGCCTTGTAAGAGGACAGTCCTGCAGTGGACTGAGTCTCATGATAATGACAATGATGTTTGCAAATAAAATTTATAAAATATTGATTTTTATTGGAACCAACTTTTTGGAATACAGCTTTTATAGTTTACTAGCTGCTCCGGTAGACGTTGTTCTGGTCTTTCTGGTAAACATTTTTCTATTATTCATTAACTGCAGCGCGTCGGAAGTCCACAGCTGATTGCCATAGTTGCCACGCTTGGCAAATATCACTCTTATATCAGGAGAGATATTACTTTTTTTTTATAGAATTAGGGTGATAAACGAGCACACAGTCCACCTGATGGTAAGTGGTTGCCTGTGACCCATAGACATCTACATATATCCTCAATAAACAATCAAAACGCAGATGCTTTATCACCAGTGAGGACCAAGATGGAATGCCTCTTTTCCAGTAAAAAGGGTCTCCGGTTCTCTACACTCACCATACGAAACACAGCAGTGTTTAGCTGCTATTTTACGCTGGTATTCTGTGAGAGCATGGTTCTTCCCCGGTCGAGCCGACCCATTCGTGCTGCAACTATACAAGTAATATAGCTGCAGCATGGCTCTACCACGTGTAAAAGACATATTACATCGGAGTGATATCATTCCTGACATAAGAGTGATATTTTCCAAGCGGATTAGAAGTATTTTAATTATTAGTGTGATCTTATCTTGCTGCCCATCTTCTGTTTCAGTTGCTCTGTCAGGTAGTGGATTCTCCTACGCTACTACTGAGTTTCCTGTTCCATCGAGATTTTGAGATTATCTGTTTTAGCACTAAATCAACATGTTTTGTTGTGAATTTTGGTACATAAATATACAATTTATTAATAACTTGACTACAGAGAAACCGTCGGATTCTAGAGTAGCTATTATGAACCATCGCCTCGACAAAACAAATGTATTGTTTAAATATGATCTCAGTTGGTCAGGCCGCTTGGTTGCATGATCACTTACAGTCGCACCAACAATGAAGTTAGGTTTTAAAATAAATACAGTGTAATTAGTGTTATACGAGTATTACTACGAAAGTTCTTTAGTAGAAATTAAAAAAAATCCTTTTTCTACAAACAATAGAAACATTACAAGGGTCGGACTAAACTAATGCTATTACGCGAAGCATCGACTAATGGACTTTTTCAACGTCAAAGAAAATCCTGATATTTGAGCCGCCTTGCCTAATAATATCGCGAACATTCCAGTTCTTTTCTAAAGCTACTGGACTTATACCTTTTATTTAGATGAAAAAATAAACTTAAAGTAATTAGAAGATTTATCAGCGCTCACCACGGACATTGCAAAAAGAAGTGCGCATAATAGCGTTCTAGATTTTTGTTAATGAAATTAACGTTATAATCTCTCTATATTTGGGATAGTCTCCGTATATTTGAAAACATTGTACATAAAACTGACAAACGCCATTTTAAATAATTAAAATGTTAATGATTTCAAATTTATACTTGTCTTCTGTATATTAATACTATAGAATATATTTTATTCAATGTAGATTACAAGTTATACTTATTGAAAGTCATTTAATATTTTTCCACTGCTTCGGAAAAAAACCTCTGTTCTAGGTAAAACCAGCAAGACACGAAACCCAACTCATTGATGACACTTTTTACACATTTTTTTATTACACGCCTTACCTATATTAGCTAGACCTGTACGCACATATATTATGTATGTATGAATGTAATGGAATTTATCATTCAGTTCTTACCCATTTCCAGACGTCGAAATTTTCTGAATTTATGCAGATGTAGGAGTAATAATAACCGACGAAAATACAACAATTGACTTGAGTTTTATTATTCTCATCAGGATCAACGTGTGTATTTTCCTGTTTTTAAAACTTCAATATAACTTGAATAATAACTATTACTCACGTAATATTGTATTACTATTTTAAACAATTAGAGACTAGCGTGGTAACTATCACTTCATGCCTAAAGGTTATTATCAATCATGTTCCTTAATGGTATAAAAATCCTTTTTATACCGCTTTTGTCTAATAAAACTTTAAAGATTTTAATAGATAAGCCCTGCATATTTTCTGCATATTTTAGATTTCATGGACGTTGACGTAATAACGTATGTCATTGCCCATAAAGGAATTACTGACTCTGAAGTCAAATAACTGGTATGACTGGATGAGCTTGAGCTTGTTGCTGGTATTTACAGAATGTATATCGGCACTTATGTTATAAAAATATTTTTATTATTTGTATAATAAGTGGATCGTGCTTTGTGGCATTCCTTGGGGTAGGCCTATGTTCAGCAGTGGATTTGGGAAGGGGAATGATGAGTATGATGATGATGAACATGATGATGAAACATACGAGTATATAGATTAAAATTTCTTAAATATACTAAGAGACCTAAGTTAATATACGAATATATACTTATTTCTTAAAATTTTTATTTAAGAGACTCCTTCGGATTTAGATAAGATTAATGTCCTCCAGACCGAATTTAGGTCATGGTGGCTAAAGTCAACGTAGACTAGCCGTCTACGCAGGATAGGATTATAGTGCCCAAGTATATACACAAGCACAAGAGTACTATTCCGCAGTCTCATAGTACGATGTATTAGAGGATTTCCTTCAGATCTTCAAATAATACGTCGAATAACCTTTTACAATTATATATTTCTACTACACACTTATAATCAGTTGTTACAATTATTGTACACGCGTGTGCTCGTCTCGACCGCTCGAGCCATAATGATCATAAATACTCTAGTTTACCTACTAATAAAAATCATTATAAAATGAATATAAAACTATGACATTAATTAAAATTAATAATTTAAAGTTAATAATTTTGGATCGCTAACAGATGGAACGGCAAGTCGACACGACTGGAGAGAGATCAGGCGCAGGAACAACGGTTTTACGCACTTTCTCCGGGCTGCTATTGGAATTTCTTGACAAAAAACCCAATAATTGATCATAGCCCGGCCCCGGATTCGAACGCCTCGTGGAACATAGACCAATGGAACTCATGATCAGCAATGGCAATTACGACCACTAGAACAACGAGCAGTGTTAGATTATAAGTAGCTCTTATGATTCTCTTTAACAAAACAAAGAAGTTTCAATGTCAGTCCTTTTACCACATAGTAAGATTTCATACGATATTATGCAATGGATATGACTAAAATAAACATATCTAGCTGTAACGAGTACGGCTTTCTTTTTATTCTTAGTAAGGGAATCTTTTTTACAGATACTGCAGAAATAAGTACGCTTGCAAGTTTTTTTTTTCCATTTAATCTTTGCGTCTGGAGTGATTCCCAGAACAATGTTTATTTATCAACAATACATAACACTTTCCCATTGGAAATCAAATAAGTGTTTAGATGTTTAACAATGGGATGAGGCAAACGACAGCTAATTCATACATAGTATGAGTAGAGAAAAAAAAATATTTTCGATAAATGAAATTTTAATTATTTGCAGTAAGAAATATTTGCACTGAAGGGATTTAATTTCTTTATATGGTAAAAGAAGATGAAGTAAAGTTTTAACTTAAAACCTAAATATGTAAATTGCTGTGCTTCTCTCATTTGCGAGAGTTATAGTCAGTCCGCGGCGCTGCTACAGTGCGTGTTGACCGACCTCACATGTACCCTTAGTATTTTATACCTCTGACAAGAAATTTTCCTCAGGTTTTCCTTAATCACCGAGCATATGAAAAAATCAGTACTTACAATTGCAATTAACAATTACATTTAAGACCAAATTTGGATTGCTCGCGTACTTTGAACTTTCTACGATTGCTGAATCGTTGAGTAACTACGGTCCAATATGTTGTAGGATTGTCACTTTTGCGAGGATTGGAATCATAACCGGCCAATGTTCAGCGGTGGTTTTATGCTGGGCGGTTAAAGTTATAGCCTGTAATACCTGGATACGAAGATTCCTCCTATTTCTGAGAGGTGAGAGGGTTTTAGGGCAAGGAAGTGTCTACCGCGCTATCCTAATCCATGTTGGCTGACTTCACATTAAGTGGTAAATCAGCGCTTAAAACTGCAATTAATAATTACATTGATGCCGGCGGGGATTGACCTATTATATATCCTAAAAATTTTCATTTATTCATCTATTATGTTCGTGCAAAAGAACTAACTTAAGTAAATTGAAGAGAAAAACCTAATTTCCATAACTGCCCCAAAATTCTACGAAAGTTGAATATGATAAAAAGCTATATTTGTTTTTAATCAAATTAGACATTTGAAGTCATAAATAAAAATAATAATACCGTCAAGAGTCTGAATCACAAAAAATCATATATTCTTCAATGCCAATTGAAGAAAAAATGATTTGACAGACGTTGGCTTGTAGCTGCTCTCGACAAAGTGATATACTAGGAAATTTTGGTACAGTTCTCAACCTCGATGGATTTCGTTTTAGAATATTTGAAAAAAGTGGTTGAAACCATAATATAAGTAATAAAGTGAACATGAAAGTATTTAAAATTAGCAGAATAAAAAATAGTGCAGATAATAATGAAAATATCGTTTTAACTGGTCAAATTATTCAAGTTTTTGATGCTTACTTAGCCTAAGCTTGCAGTAAGTGCGGTACAACTTTTATGAAGCCATCACTCAGGTCACCTGCAGACAAGGGTGTACTTGTTGTAATTGTGATGCACACCGGACTCCCCCTTATCATAATTTCTTTAGAGTCACTCACCATAAGAAACACAGCAGCACTAAGCTGCCATTTTTAATAGTATTCTATGATAAAATGGTCCTTCCATGGTCGAGACGACCAATTCGTGCTGAATCATAATATAGCTGCAGCATGGCTCCAACAGTTAACACAATGTATAATGTATATACCGTAAACGCTTGGAAAGTCGGCTGGCGATCAAGTTTAATATAATTAAAGGAAGTAAAGAAATTTTGTACAAAATTTATCTTTGTACTGAGACTATGATTAAGCATTAAATGGTGGAATGAATTATTATTATTAAAGCTTATTCCCTAGAGGCATCCGTAAAATTAATATTGTTTTAGATGTTCAAGCGAGTCGTGGAAGATGTACGTACTTTAATATAAATGTGTACCTTATCCGATCGGAATATCGTATATAAACTGTTGAATATTTAACACGCTTATGTAAAATTTAATTCTATAAGGCGTTATGAATTTTCATTTGCACACAGAAGGGGAGCGATTCAATGAAACATGAAATGTTTTGCAATAAAATAAATAGATCCTAATCAAGAAATTGTTAAGTAAAATTAAAAATTATAATAAATACAAAGAGGATATATTACAACAATTGTTTTAAATATTTTTAGAATTTAGAATATGGATGGCTAACGAGCACACAGTCCATCTGACAGTAAGTGGATGCTGTGGCCCGTAGACGTTGTCACACCTGAGGACTGAGATGGAATACCTCTCTTCCGATGAAAAAGATCTCCGGTTCTCTACATTCGCCTTATGAAACACAGCAGCAGCATATCACTTATGTGTTAAAATAAAATGCACTAAAGTAATAAATTCATTGAATCAGACTGTTGGTGAAACTCCATCGGTAATTTTAAAAGGTAATTCAAACAAAATAGGATAGTGAAATGTTTTCGTTACATTTTACTACTGCAAATACTCTAAGCTGGCAACACTTGTCAGATTATAGTATATTGCTTAGTTTTTCTGTAGAACGATGGTGTTAAAAAGTTAACATCGGTGTTTGTAAAGCACTAAATAGGTCGGAAATTAAAAATTATTAAAAAATTAATTTAAAAAAACAGTTTTGTACAAATTATATAAAATAGTATTGAGAGTAATTGGCATTTCTCTTAGTTAGCTAATCACAAGTTTTTTCTTTGGATTCATTCTATGAGAAACGAGTATTAGAGCGGGGAAAAGCCTGCTCCTAATACGTGTTAGCGGAATTTAATGTGCTCTAAAATATGTTTAATTTCTCAGACATTCATTATGTTTTCTTTCTACGCTAAGTACCTCAGCATTTAAACTGTGATCAAGAAGTTCAGTGGTGGAAGTGGAAATCGACCTAAAGTCGCTGGCACTATGAAATTTAAAGCGTGGGCTCAGGCTTTGAGTAACCATAGCTTTGAATTTTAATTGAAGTTTAATTCTTTTAAAATAAAAAACAGGCAAAGTGCGAGTCCGACTCGCGCACCGAGGGTTCCGAACAAATTCGTAGGTAAATAAGTTTAAAATTATTAAAAATATTTTTATTATATGATGTAACTAAAAATTTATGCTTTTCGCAATTTTTCCTTTACCTGTGCTATAATACGTTGCTTCGTACCAAATTTTAAAATTCTGAGTTCACGGGAAGTACTCTGTAGGTTTTGATTCCCTTGCTAATGTCGAAAATTTGCGGCATAAACGCCTGTATCTTTTGATTGCGTTAGCTTAGAAGTTTCATTTTTTCACAGCTCCAAGGGACAGTACATTTGAGTATTTGATATGAATTCTAGCTTGATACCTTCACGCGTTCCTGAGAAAAAGGGTCTTGACATACAGACAGACAGACGGACAACAAAGTTGAGGTACGGAACCCTAAAAATACAAAAAGCTGCATAAATGTTAATGTTATTGAAAAATTAGGTTGCTTTGCAACACTATTTTAAAGTAAGTTAGAAGATCGGTATTCAAAAATAAAATAAAACTTTTCGAAACACCTGCTATGCGCATATTTGCACTGTGATAAAAGCGCAAGGTGGAATTTTTGTTGTCTTTAAGCATTTAAATTAAATGTTATAATGGAACTGGTAACTTTGAACTTAGTTGAATTCAGAAAAAATATTAGTATGCTTATAATTCTCATAATCATACATTTTTAACTTACTCATTTCGTATTTATATTGGAAAAAATAATGATTACTGTTCCACATTGGTGTCGTAAGACACAGGGAAAGGTTTTTTTTAATAATGACTAAAAATAAAAATAAACTGCGGTTGCCAAACTATAGCAAATATCCCCCCTATGGGTGAGGCCTATGTTCAGCAGTGGACTTAAATATGTATGTAATGTAACGGTAATCGAATACTTATTATAATATGTAAATTTAAAATCTGCAATAATCCTCATTATAATTTCTTAAAGGAATAAGGCACGGAAATTTTTACCTCTTTACTCCTAGGATCTGGAGAAAAATCTTTGGAACAAGATCTTGGTGTACTAGCAATAGCTTTAGAAAACCAAGTTAATCTGACTATAGATAATTTGTCATTACATTCGGGAATATTTGTGATAGTTTCCACGATTGGCTTGCGAGTCGACCGCATTTTTTAATTATTTTGAGTTGGTTTTAGGAAGGTGCTGCTGTCCATATCGTGTTTTATTTTTCTGGCTACCCTCTTACGATTTGATCTTACGGATTTATATGGGGTAGTGGACTTCCTTACGCCACCACTACACAGTGAGACTAGAAAATTTAAGTACAAAATGAATGTGAAGAGATTCTATTAAATACTAATTCCCTCTCACCGTACTGGTTTCCTCTCGAACTCTTTCGCTGTTACAGCTGTACGACTCTGGAATGCGCTTCCCTTAGCAATAAGAAATCCCTTAACAAGTGGGTTTTTAAAACAAAAGTAAAGGAACATTACTTAGGCTCATCTGACACATAAATATCTATAACATATAATCTGTTATATCCTTACATATGTTTGAATAAGTTTGATCTATATGTATGTGTGTGTGTGTGTATGTATGTATGTTTGTATGTTCATGTGTGAAACTTATCAATTTTAGGCTTTCATCCCAGCCCACTGCTGTACACACATCTCTCATTAACTTTCCGGTTGGCTGGTAGAAAATGCCATATGGCATTAAGTCTTGTTTGGCATTAAGTTTGTACCTTTAGTACAATAAAGTGTATAAATAAATAAATAAATACACGTATCTTTATCAGCGTTGTGATATCCAGTGATAAGAACGCATCGTTTAGTGAATGCTTTTGTTGTCTACACCTGTTTAATTAGCCTAGATTTCCACAAATAGGTACAGTAATCTATTATAATTGTTTATCTGCGATAGCGTACTCATTCAAAATGTTTGCTTCTATAGTTATCGTCATTAGACAAAAGGATATTTTTGAAACATAAATTTCAAAATTAATTGTTTTGTTACTTTTATATAGACTTTCTTAAGAAATTATCACGTATATATAAATAAAAAATCCCTATATAACCATTAACATAGTTATTTAATCGAATAATATAAATAATATATACAACAAATCTAAATACATTTATCAATATAGGTATGTATATTGGGTATATTAAATTAACCACACCACAAAGTGGCCGAACGCCGAACACTTCATGAAACGCAACCTTTTTATGAAATATTGCACTGTCTATTGTTTACATCATGATGTGCTTTGGTTAGATCATCAATAAATAGAGATCGTTTAACGATATGGCTAAATAGTTTAGTTTTGCGTTTGCACGGCTAATTCATGATGTGGCCAAACATAAACTGATGATATCCATATAATAAAATAGTTACATTATTCATCATGATTTCTCATATTTACGCGAATACTACTACACACATTGAACGGATTTTATCGCGATTAGTTTAAACTTTTTTTTTCCCGGCGTTACAGGTAATCTGTGGTTTCAGGCACTTTACAGAATCATAGACATCAGATCGTACCTCTTGTAAGTACACGATACCAAGTGAGCGTTTTATGATCACGGTGAGATTCCCGTTGTTGCCTTTAAAAAAACTTACTCCCGCGCTAGGATTTTCTCCAGTATCGTGGAGGCAGTTAATGAATATGTATATTGCACAAAAAGTAACAGCTAGACGCGGGATTATTATTGTAGAGAATAGACATACGTAAATAATTTTCCGTGAGGGTATCAAATTCACGGCCCGCAACGACGCAGCAACTTCGCTCAGCGGCTTAGCCACTGCGTTACTAAGCAATCGTATAAGATTGTAGATAGTTTTTTTTTAACACAATAATTATAATCGTACTCTTACTTTAGCACCGTTTCTCAATTTACATGTAACGTACGTACGTACGTGGCTATTATTATCATTAAAATTATAAAACCACTACAAAATAGTATAAACCTTTTTTAATAAAACTGGTGGCTACTTCAGTCGATGAACAAGCAGCAAACGCAGAATAAGAAAAGCTACAAATGTGTTGTCACCCTTGAGAACTAAGATTAAATGTCTAACAGTCTGTAATAACCTCTCTGCCCATCAGACTGGAATACAATAGTGCAAAGTGGAAGCAATGTTATTTGGCGGCAGAAATATATAAGACGGCGTAACCTACCCAGGTAAAAGAGCACTATTACTTGGTGGTAGGCAGTTACCATCAGATGTAAGTTCGTCGTCCAACACTTCGCCTACCGGTACGAGGCTGCACTCTAGAACCTTTCTTCCCCATCGGTTGTCGGTTCTTCGAGCTATATGGCCGGCCCACTGCCACTTCAGCTTACTAATCCGTTGGGCTATATCGGTTACTCTGGTTCTACTGCGGATATCCTCATTTCGAAGTTTATCACGCAGATAAACCCCGAGCATAGCCCTCTCCATAGCTCGCTGAGCGACCTTGAGCTTCCTCATACGGCCAGCAGTGAAGAACCACGTCTCATATCCGTAAGTCATCACTGGCAACACGCACTGATTGCACAATTTCGTTTTAAGGTTTTGAGGTATGTCTAAAGAGAAGATGTGTCGTAGTTTCCCGAACGCTCCGCACGGATTTTAGTGTGATTTTCATCAATAGACAGAATAATTCAAGTAGAAGGTTTATATGTATTATAATGCATGCATATTATATATTATATAATTCTTTCTCCGTGTGTATGTGACGGAACTCCTCCTAAACGGCTGGACCGATTTTGATGAAACGTTGTGTGATCAAGTTGATTAGAGAATGGTTTAGATTCAAAATTGGAACTGGTACGTGACGTTGTTGTCGAGATCCAGATATCAACCGTGCGAAGCGGGGGCGGATCGCTAGTTTTTCATATTTTTATTCTCGACGTTTCGGGTGCTTTACGGCACTCAAGAGTACCCCCGTTAACAAAGATGTTGTAAAGCACTCGATACGCCGGGAATTAAAACAAGTAAAAATAAGATAAAAAAGTGATCAAACCCGTAAAATTAGTTTTATTAAAATCATTATTTTCTTCACATATCCTTGAAATATTTTTTTCTTAGCCATAACAATGTTATCGTTAATTGCCGTAACATAACAAACATTCGTTAAAAAAAAAACAAAATCAGATAATAATTAGCCTCAGAGATATTGAGTAAAATATTATCCTATATCTCCTTCGTTTGATATCAGTAATAACTTAAGTCTGACATATTATTTTGTACATTTGTAGAACTTTACTACTTAAGTTCTTTGTTCATATAATAAATATTATTCTTATCATTACATTAATAAATTTATAATACAAAGTTTACGTAGGAAAGCAACGAATTCACGTCGCCTTGCTTTATGCACGAACGCCCATTACAACCGCATAAATCAAGCATGCACCACGGCTACTGCGATTTAGTAAAGCAAACACAATAATCTATATCACCATCGAGCGAAATGTAAGGAGAAATATATAGAGGCTTTTAGGACGACAATATATTTAACGCCCCTACAACTAAACTTTTGTACAACCGAAACGTGACAAGTGGTAAAATTAAAATTTTTGTACAACCGAGTCGAATATAAATAATTTATTATTGATTTTTTTTTAAACCGCTCGACCGATTTCGATAAAATTTAAATGGGACCACTTGGGAAATATTATACCACTTGAAACATAAATATAATTTTCCAAATCGGTTCACATGTCTTCGAGTAATTGGTGACCATACATAAAAAAAGATTCCGACGAATTGCGAACCTCTCCCTTTTTTGAAATCGGTTGAAAAGGAAAAAATTGTTTAAGCTTTATTTCACAAATCATTTCATAGACTTGTACCAATATAGGTAATTATAAACAATTTTATTTTTTCAAATAAAACTACTACAGAATAGATAATACTACAAGTTACTAATCAGGTGGCGGCCTTGTACTGGCGGACGAAGTGTAGGGCGTCTCCCCACTAGATGGAGTGACGACCTGGTAAGACATGCAGGATGGATGCAGGTGGCTCAGGACCGTGCTTTGTGGCATTCCTTGGGGGAGGCCTATGTTCAACAGAGGACTTGTGAAGGGCTGTAATGATGATGACGATGATGATGGCAAGTAACTATACTAGCAATAAATCTGTGTGCAATAAATATCATCATATTTAACTACCTAGGTACTTAAATAGTTTTTTTAATTGTAACAATTATGACTACCATGAAATATTTAGCCTTCACCTTAATAAAATTAAATAATAAACAACAATTACAAGGTTTGCAGACCCAACGGACGTCTTTCATGTTATTTACTCATCCTTTTCTTAAAGGATTTCATCTATCGTAGACTTGTTGATCGAAATCCCCTTTTAACACCTTGTCCTTTATAAATGTCTGCTTTATGAATGTGGTACAATTTTTTACCCATTATTAGACCCTAATTTTTTACCCAATAGATGAAATTTCAATTATTTTCAAAAATTGCTTTTATTCAGACTAAATATATATATGCATATTATTGTCATGTCTCCAACAATGGCGTTTTTATTAATCTTAATCTTTATTTTAATCTTACAAACAAAAACATGACATTAGATCAGCCTATATATGGCTCTCCAGCACCTTAAAAACGGTAAGGCCCCAGGCGAGGATGGAATTACAGCGGAGCTTCTGAAAGCGGGTGGAAGACCGGTACTTGAAGTCCTTCAGAAGCTCTTTAATTCCGTCCTCCATGGTGGCATTACACCGGAGGCGTGGAGCAGAAGTGCGGTGGTCTTGTTCTTCAAGAAAGGTGACAACGCTCTCTTGAAGAACTACAGACCGATTTCCCTTCTGAGCCGCGTCTACGTGCTGTTTTCGAGAGTCATTACGAATCGTCTCGCGCGCAGACTTGACGACTTCCAGCCTCCCGAACAAGCCGGTTTCCGAAAGGGCTTTAGCACCATAGACCACATACATACCCTTCGGCAAGTTGTACAGAAGTCCGAAGAGTACAATTTGCCACTATGTCTGGCGTATGTGGACTATGAGAAAGCCTTTGATTCCGTCGAAATTTGGGCGGTGCTGCAGTCCCTTCAGCGGTGCCAAGTTGACTGTCGGTATATCGAAGTGTTGAAGTGCTTGTACAGTAGGGCTACGATGGCTATCCGAGTACAGAACCAGAGTACGAAACCTATCCAATTGCAGAGAGGTGTAAGACAGGGTGACGTCATATCCCCGAAACTCTTCACCGCTGCATTGGAAGATGTTTTCAAGCTTCTGGACTGGAAAGGATACGGTATCAACATCAATGGCGAGTACATCACTCACCTTCGATTTGCCGACGATATAGTCCTTATGGCAGAATCGCTGGAGGACCTAAGCACTATGCTCAATGACCTCAATAGTGTTTCCCAACGGATAGGTCTTAAGATGAACATGGACAAAACTAAGATCATGTTTAATGTCCATGTCACACCTATGCCGATAGTTGTTGGGAACACTAAGCTCGAAGTTGTTGACGAGTATGTTTACCTGGGACAAATAGTCCGACTGGGTAAGTCCAACTTCGACCGAGAGGTCAATCGACGGATTCAACTCGGCTGGGCAGCGTTCGGGAAGCTACGACACATCTTCTCGTCAGACATACCTCAAAACCTTAAAACGAAATTGTACAACCAGTGCGTGTTGCCAGTGATGACTTACGGAACTGAGACGTGGTCCTTCACTGCTGGCCGTATGAGGAAGCTCAAGGTCGCTCAGCGAGCTATGGAGAGGGCTATGCTCGGAGTTTCTCTGCGTGATAAACTTAGGAATGAGGATATCCGCAGTAGAACCAGAGTGACCGACATAGCCCAACGGATTAGTAAGCTGAAGTGGCAGTGGGCCGGCCATATAGCTCGAAGAACCGACAACCGATGGGGAAGAAAGGTTCTCGAGTGGCAGCCTCGTACCGGTAGGCGAAGTGTAGGGCGTCCCCCCACGAGATGGAGTGACGACCTGGTAAGACATGCAGGAAGTCGATGGATGCAGGTGGCTCAGGACCGTGTTTTGTGGCATTCTTTGGGGGAGGCCTATGTTCAGCAGTGGACTTGTGAAGGGCTGTAATGATGATGATGATGATGAAGATCAGCCTAAATATGTATTCTACTCGTTCCTCTCTCCGACACTAATGTTTCGATTAATCTATCTCGAAGTTACACCGTAGTGTCCTCACGGGATATATTTTTTAAAACATATTTGAAAGATAGATGCAGTTCTGAGCACTGTTCGGAGAGGACAGACGCGTGTGGAGGGCGGAGGTGGCGTCAGTAGTGAAACCAAGAAGTTTGTTATTATCGACATAAATATTCTTGAAATAGATACTTCATTATGTTGTTATGCACATTACAATTCTGTTAACTCATTTGCGGCCTTTATATTTTATTTTCGTTGACATAGGCGATAGACATACATAATATAGGTGTAGTAAATGAGACAAATGACCTTTTAAATTATCTGGCTACACAATCTTGATAAAGAGTTATATATTATGTATAACACTAAAAAAATAGTATGTATTATGTATATATTAAATAGGCAATGATGATAATAAAACAACAAAGATTTAAGTAATTATGTAACTTCTCACCATGGATGGATTTCTCACAAAGTAATTTAAAGAAAGTTTCTCTAACGTTTGTTGTTTGATTTCGCGGTAACAAGCCAAAATAAATTTATTAAATAAAAAATAAATAAAGTGAACTCGTTTAAATATTAAAATGGTGTTTCACTACCACAAGTCCACATAGAGTTCCTTCATAGATTGACACAGTAAAAATATTATATATTTATTGGAAAAAAAAAACACTTTTTTTGTTTTATCTTATCTATATTTAGGAACCTCTAGCTTACACAGTCTCACTATATTGCTACAGGTGGCATTTGAATGTTAGTGGAGTGTAGCATTCAGTCACTGCATCGAGCTTCTAAAAAGTGACTTGATGAGTTTGTATATTTGTGGATAAGACTGTTCGGAGACGGCCAACTTCCGAATGCCACTAGATCCCCAATCGCGATGCTAAATATATCGCGTATGCTAATTATAAAGGACCTTAATTATAAGGCAAAATAAAAATGCCCAAAAATACCAATATTTAAAAAAATTATTAATCATTATTATCGACATGTTGTCATTGCAACACTAAACACAGCACACACGCCGCAGGTATTTATAGCTACGCCGGCAACACTGGAATGCACATCGCCCACCTACAAGCGAACAATAATATCGCCACTGTCAAGTTCATTACTCACTCATCCCGTTGCATCGTTACGCTCCGTAAGCGCGACAATCCTTGTATTCAGGGACGTTTTATCGTTTTTATATACAACACTAAATAAAGTATTAAATATTGTTAGTTTCATTTATGCTACTTGATAAGTAATATCATACAAAAACAAAATATCAATATGACCTATAAAAATTAAATGACCATGAAATTTATACGAAACGGGTATTACCTAAGTAGCCTGAAAAAAAGAAGCGATTAACTTGAGTAAATACTGTTTACTAACTGCTATTTGACCAAATACTCCTAAACTGTGTATTTGCATATAAAATACACTTTTTAGTTTATCATAAAACTAGCATCTGTCCACAGCTCCGGTAACATAAAGATTGTCACGCTTTTAATAAAGTTAGCGGGTAAAATGTGAATTTACCGGTGGTAGATGTAAAATTATAATTTAAAAACGGCGACCATTTTTACCAGTTCCCACTTCTGAGCTCTGTTTAAAGTTCTAAGTCTGCTCATCGGGAAGTTAGTTTATAATTGATTAAAATATTTGTAAGGAATAAACAAACCGACAGACCAGACACTGTCATCCAGTTTGAAGCTATTTTTTAAGTTTTAAGTCTCTAGCTTAAAGCGATTTAATAAAAAACATGGTAAAATAAGAAGTAGCCCATATGTTAATCTAGTATATAGTCGATCTGTTTGCCAAATTTCATCTAAATCCGTTCGTCATTGAGTAGCAAACACCTAAACATGTTTACAAACTTTCACATGTAGGTATAATATTAGTGTTAACAACTTAATTAATTCCGCAGTGATAGCGTTCTGTTTTAAAACACGTAAACGGATACGCTGAGTAAATTGAAACGTGGTATCAGATAAGAAAAAAATCTAAAATGCAAATTTCTCAATACCGTTTCATCACGGCTCAGCAGAGAAGCAAGCGATCGTGAGAAAACTCACATGCTCTTGATTGATATCATTTACAACACTTTAGAACAGTGTACTTCCGCTCATGCATTAATCTTAAATGAAAAAAAGCTTATGTCGAGCAAGTTTATAGTTCAACATGTTTGTCATCAATTCTGTGTCTGTTTGAGAAGAGAAAAATAAGTATAAATTATATATACTATTGTATTCTATTATAACCATATTTGTCTAAAATAAAACTTTCTACTTAAAAAAGAAATACATAAATGCAGATTTCAATTTAATGCATGCCGCATGCTTGTTTCAGGTATAAAAACTTGAAAACATCATGTCAAAATATCCCTGCTATGCACAATATTATCATTGCAATATAATATTAGGCTATATAATGTGTTTCTTATTCTTGGACGAAGTTCAGAAAGGTAAACTTTGTAAAATTAATAACAGACAATTTATTAATAACAAATTCCTTTGTGGTGACGGAGGTCGCTTATTACTTATTAGTGTGCACTCGAATGCTCGGACCAAAACCCAACCGCGGCCGATTGGAGCACATACAACAAACATCATTGTCTCGATTTATTTGTAACTCTATTAGGTACTCCGTAGGTATTAGGTAGTTAGGTACCCATGAGCTGTGAAGTTATCGCGTAACCTTTATTGAAGATGCAGTGTACATAAAGAAAGGTTTAAGCGCTTGGAGTTTTTACAACAAAATTATTATTTTAATGGGTCTTGTCACTGCTGTCAACATCTTCTTAAAACATACATTATAATATACAGAACCTATTCTATGACAGCATTTTGAAATCTTGGCCAAAATAATGCGCCAAAAATAAAGAATAATAATTTATAAGAGAATCATGTCCATCAGCAGACCTTTATGTGCTGACGATGACGTCAACATCGTCATTATAGCCCACAATGTCCACTACGGAACATAGGCCTTACCCATAAATTGCTCACAGGGAGGAATATGCCGTTACAGGCCAGTGCTTGTGCACCGCTCACGATAATAATCATTCATTGACTTATACTTAGACTCATTTATAGCCTAGCAAAGGTCAACTGCTGAACATATAGGATTTTGCCATATTTGCCATGCTTGGCAGGTGGATTGGCAACCGCAGCTATTTATTATTTTGAGTTGTTATCAGAAAAATGCTGCTGCCCATTTTATGTTTCAGTTTCCCTCTGTCGCTTCTTAAGATGGATACTGACCGGTGTTACGGGGCGTAATGTAACCCCGGTAATACATGTTGGCTAAGCCTCAGCCAACGCGCGCGTAGGCAAATTGATACAAGTCGAGTGCTAAAGTCTACACGTTGGTCAAGTTCGAAAGAGACCAATGCCAACTGCCAATTTTCACGAGATTTTGTGGAGCTATCCACATGTTGGCCGTAATTAGTTTTAGTAGATGTTGTTGCAGCTTCTGCTAATTATTTAATGAGTGTATATAATTATTATGTCAATGTACTCCACAGTAAAGTTGTAAAAAAGAAGAGGCAGTTCGACATTGTCGAAATTATTTTGAAGTTGCAGCTTAATTAAAACATAACATCTCACCGGGACGGACGCCAAGTTGTAACTGACATGGCCGACTAACATGTGGACGCGACTTGCAGAGTGCAGGCGAGCGCCTTTGATTTGTGCAGAAAACCCGACACTGTTTCGAAGTGAACGAGTCATAGCGTCATAGCACGCCAAACGAACCGTATATCTACACGCTGGCGCTCGCCTGCACTCGGCCAGTTAGGCGAGCATTGATAAGCAATGGCGAGGGCGAGGAATAGACAAATGGGCTGTCTATACGTTGCTGCTCGCCTTGGCTCGGCCAACATGTATAGCCGGCTTAAAGTCGGCTCTACACGTTGGCCAACATACTGGCGAATGTGTTGGCCAACAACGATGGCCATCGTGTAGAACGGGTGTTTAAGCTACGTTGATATGTATTGGAACGATGGCCCACAAGTTGGCGCGAGATCCGTATGGTGACGTTTTTTGCAAATAATCAAAGGGTTGTGGCAGAGTATTGGCCGTCGCGTCCACAAACCGACACTATACGGCTTGTCGGCGAATGTTGGCTGCAAACGTCTAATACACACAAAACGGCCCAGTACACGTTGGCCGAACGCACTGGGCGAGCGCGTTCGGCCAACGTGTACTGCTACCTTAAAGGTAAAAATAAAACCATCTTCTTATGCGCCATCATTTTTAATCACTCTTCTCTGGTGCACATTTAAATAAAATTTGAAAGCGCTGTACAAATATATTGCAGCGGCCGCGATCACCCTAACGTCCATCATCATCTAGCTACCAAAGCAGAATGAAACACGCCAACGTGTGAAACGGCACCACGAAAATCTGCCGAGCGCGCTCCTCGACTAACGTATACTGGAGCCTTTGCGTATTATACAGCGAGCGTTCGTGCAGTCAGTACGGGGAAACAAGGCGCTCGCAACGAGCAACGAACGGCTCGTTGCTCGTGGCGAGTGCTCCACCCCGCTGTCGGTTTTTTGGCGAATCCTTTGAGTGTTCCGTGCTTCGGTCAGTACGTCGCAGCGAATCGTCACGAGGATTCCACAAGCGTCGATTTAAGGTATTTCGGGCGTTTAGTTTATTAGTTGTGATTATTTGTTGTTAAAAATATTGAGTGGGACAAAGATAAAAGTCTGTATTTCATCATAGATCCTAATACAACTTCGTCATCCGACATCTTGACTACGAGTGGCAACGAATCTAGAGCACGGGCGAGCAAAGAGTTCGAAACGAACTTGTTACACGGATTTTAGCACACGGCGTATGGTACATTACGCTCCGTAACAACGGTCAGTACTCACCTTTACGACTTTCAGGGATGATATGGGATAGTGGATTCTCTTTACGCCACGGCCAGCTGATGGTTAGATATTTTAAACTGGCGTGAATAAACAACCCTAAACATGATACTTTCTATTTTCTACAAAACTAACAAAAAGACGGAAGCCCAAACATCGCAAGCTATCCGATTGAATTAGTGTATTGCAAAAAATTATCTATCGTGAACTCTAATCCCTTGTTCCCTTGATCAAAAACAAATCATGTCATTACCTCAAAGTTAAAATTAAAATTATCACAAAGATATTTTACTCGGTATTCATTTATTTTAAGTTTTAATTTCCAAACGTTAAAATTTTCTTTAAAAAAAGTAAAAAGAAATAGACTACAAGTTTTCTGTGTTGTAGATAAAATTAATTAAAAACATCACAAAATATTAAGAGCTTTTAAAAGCATAATGCGATTTTTTGTGCCAAACATGTACGTATAAAATAAATGTCTAATACCATTTTAAAGACGCAAAACTGCAGTAAACGTCGATGCTAAATATGATTTCAGCAAATAAAATGGCCAAGCTTTTGCAGCGCTTTGGTAAATTAACTATAAAGCATCGTTCAAGCTTGAAAAATCTGTAGGTGAAAGCGGTCGGTGCCAAGTAGGCCATTTGTTTGCCTTTGGCTGTCGAAGAAATATATTGCTTCTAAGGTAAATATAGTTTATTGCGTTTGTACTACAGCGAATTCCAAGTTAAATAGAATTTGTAGTAGAAAGCAAAAGCGTTATGAACGTATTATTTGACCAGAAGTTGGCTCAGTGCTGCCTTCTACCATCTGCCTTAAGATACTGCGGAATCTATACAAATCAAAGATACGATTGCAAGCCTTTAAGATACTTTCAACTCACGATTTTAGGTGCCACAAAGCGGAAACGGACGGGCATTTAAAATAAGTTAGATATACCTAGTAAAAACGATAAACAGTACATTCATCTAAGAAGTATTTAATATTGCAAAAAGGCAAAAGTATTTAGCGCCAAAATATTTTATTTTCATTCATTCATTTATTACAGCCTATCAAAAATACCCCAATTGATTGCCTCGAATGGGAATATCTGCCATAGTTGCTACGCTTGCCAGTGAGGCAGCCAACCACCGTTATTTTATTATTTTGACGATAACTCAAAATATTTAAAAAAAATGCGGTTTTTTATTATTTCCTTATTCATTTCCCTTTATCGCCTCTTTTTTAACTTCTATAAAACATTATATAATATATTATTAAAAAAAAAACTTTTTTTATTTTAACAGGCAAGTTATTAAAAGTTCAGAAAACGATTTTAATTGAAAGTAATAGTAGAGACACCAATGGACACCGTGTAGTGGCGGTGTAAGAATATTCACTACCCCAGATCGTTCCCGTGGGTGTCGTAAGAGGCACCAGAGGGAAATTGAAACAGGTGATGGACAGCAGCATCTTCCTGATAACAACTTAATAATAAAAAACATTCGTGAGTGTCGTGGAACACTCGGTTCGAACGAAGTTCCTTTAGTAGTATATTATCATTGATAAACGTATTATATTATTGACTAGCTGCACCCCGCGACATCGGCCGCGTGTAATTTAGGGTTTTATTTTGTTGCGTGGAACCCTAATTCTTATTCTAAAATATAAGTAGCCTAAGTTACTTCTTATAACATCGGCTATATGCCAGTGAAAGTCGGTACAGCCGTTTCGGAGATTAGCCGGAACAAACAGACAGACTGACAAAAATTTTAAAAATTGTGTTTTTGTTATAAGTACCGTATATACTTTCATATGCATTTAGTAAAAAGCTATTATGTTAACATTACAAACAGACACATCAATTTTAGTTATTTTTATAGATTAACAAATACAAATAAAAGAATAACAAGCGTCTATTAAAATGAAGAATCATTTAAGATAAAATAATATTTCTTTCATGGCAAGATAAGAAAAAGTGCGAGGGAGATGGATATTATTCCATCTCGCATCCTTATAGCCGCTGAGGCCGTCTACACTACGTCAGAAGGGGTCGTGACGGAAAATCTTACACTTTTTGTCTTCTAGCCCCCCTCCGCCAAATTACTACCGCCCGATAAGGAACTTCATTCCAAAAATCTGCGGTGGATCCGCTCTCCAAGCTCTATGGGGGAGGCCTATGATCAGCAGTATACTTTGGTTGGATGTAATGGATGGAATAGTAGAGATGTGGAAAACAATGTAATATGCACAAATGAATGTGTGTATACAAAGAATACAACTCAAGCTCAAGCAGAAAACGCAAATATTAGTTTTCGTTATAAGGAATTAAGCAGACAAATATTTTCTGTATGACATAAAACAAGTTTAAATTATTTACATGCAAAATAAAGGCAAGCTTTTAATTACGGAAGAAGGTTTACCTTTAAATGCGCATACATAAGTACAAGAACTAGGGTTGTAAACAATTATTTATTTTATTATTGTATTTTATGGATCGAGTAAAAACTAGAAGATGTTTTCTTCCTCACACAACTTCCTTGTGGAATCGATTACCACCAGCGATTTTTCGGGACCGATACGACTTAGGGACCTACAAGAAAAGAGCCTACTCCTTTTCAAAAGGCCGGCAACGTTCCCCTGGTGTTGCAGTTGTTCATGGGCGGCAGTGTCACCATCAGGTGAGCCGCATCCTCGTTTGCCCCCTCTCCTATAAAAAAAACTTGAATAATAAGAGAAATCAATACAGTTGTTGAAAACTAAAGACTGATCCTTCGAACTGAAATATAGTAATATAATATATCTGGGGGCACGGCAGTACTCCCGCCAAGTCGAGCAAAAAAACGGCACGGCCGTACCATCCTTTTCTCGAAGCAGTTCAGGCCATTTTCGAAACCCTATAACTTTGTTGTGGATAAAACTAGAAGCCTGAATTTTCAGTTACTAAGTAGGAATTGTATAAACTCGGTATATTTCAAATTTCATTAAATTTGAACCAGTAGTTTAAGAATTATAACTACTCAAACTTCCTTAATACTCACTGACTGACCGATCATCAAAATTCTAAGGCACTTCTAGCAGACGTAGAAGCTTCAAATTTAGAATACAATTATTGTTTAGTATATAAATCATGGAAAAATTAAAGTATTTTACAATTTCGGTCCAGTTTTCGAGATACACCAACTGCATAAATAACTTTGTAATCCCATATAAATATATAGGATTACAAAGTTACATATGCAGTAAATGAATCAGTGTACCTATATAATATGTATAATATAATGGAATAATAGGTACCTAGATATAACTATCTACAAAAAGAAATAAGATGCCATCAAAAACATAACATAACTTTTAAAGATTTTTAATATTGATATGGTCACTATAAGATGTTGTTAGGTTACACAATTACGTAATAACTTAAGACAGAAGGACCCTTAAGTAGGGACTGAATAAATTAAGCGACTTGGTATTACATGGATCTCACAACTTTTTACGGTAGAAGAACTGAGTTGCGAGACTTAGCTTTTTTTACAAGTTATGTTTTTGATGGCATTTTCTTTAACAGTATAATTATTTCTACGCAGACCCGACATTGTACTGTACTTTTCTATTATTATAGTACCTATCTAGTGTGTAGGCAACCCTAACACGAACCTATATTTTTATTTGCGTTCTACTAAAATACCTAATTAATTTCAAAATGCCATGAGAAGAAATCATTGTATTTAATGATCTGTGTAAATGCTCCGGGAAAGCTGGTACTTACACTTATCAGTCGCTTTATGGGTTTGCGCGGAGTCCGAAAGGCGGTTTACCAACGGAATGGTCGTTAAAGCGATATTAGATTTTTGTTTGTCCGTCTTTCTGAAATGGCATTTCAACGATAACGACCGCCTTTGGAATTAAAACGTAGGTGGAAATGAGTTTCAACACAAGCGTTCACATTTTGCTGTTCGTGATACATGTAAGTTCAAAATTTATATTGCCCCAGAACAATTACCTAGTATATGTATAGATTATATATTCGCTAATTACAAAGTTTTAATTATGTTATGTCAGCCTGACTCCTTCGTCCGTGAAGTGAAGGCTTCGTGGTGCAGTGGCTTAGCATTCAGTTGCAGTGCGGAAGCCGCGAGTTCGAATCCCGCACGGTACATTTATCGATATGGCTTACAAATAATTGTTTTGGAGCTAGATGTTTGTCTTTGTGCATTTCATGTATGTAAACCGATTCTACGAGAAAATCCTAGTATGAGGCAATGCTTTTTTAAGTATAAAATCTTAAACATCATCCTTACATCCCTACATACATACATACAATATACTCTCGGTACCTGGTAACTACGCAAAAGACATTAACTTCCTAACACAAATTACACATAATATCGGTACTTTAAAGTTATAATACAACTATTAATAAAAATTATAAAGTGAAACCAAAACCGTTAGCAGTAAAAACCGCTGAACGTATTATTCTAATAAAACTTAAAATTGTTAATTCAAAATTATAAATTAAAACCATTTAATAGTAAAAGCAACAAATTGTATTATTCTCATTAAAATTAAATTAATAAAATATCTTTCAGTTTTTATTATTTGTTTTTGTAAACATGTTTCTTTTTTGTAATAATTTAATCATTAATAAAATAACAAATAAATAATTATTTAAACATTATATTACTCAATACGTATCGAAATTATTCGAACTTTTTACCGATTCAATTAAACACAATCGATTAACTAAAACAATTACTTGGTCGATTATAGAAGTGATACAGCACTAGCCGTCGTTAGTTTGTTCACAGATTTAATTTACAAAATGGTTGTTTAATGGTTGGATACGAATGATACTGCTCCTAAATGACGATTAAAGAAAAGTAATAAAATGTGATTGATTGTAATTGATTTAAATCAAAATGTGAACGCATAAATTGCATGTACATTATTTAAGCGTTAATTTCGTATGAGTGAATGTGAGTATTAGGATTATATTTTAAAATTGTATTTTACATAATATTTCACTGTATCATATTTCTCTTAATTCAAATTAGGTAAGAATTGCTATAATCTTCTCTTAATGATATACCTAATAAAAGTAACGTTCAACAGTATATTTACAGTTCGAAATTAGAATTATGAAAACATTGATTCTCTGCAAACATCCTTTGAAATACTGTCCAAATATTTAACATTAATCAACATCAGATACATCAAAAGAAAATAAAATCTTTTACTTAACGATTCCGGATTACTTTTACGTGTTTAGTATCAAAGAGCGCTCCGCCGAGTTTACTTAAGTACCAGGAAGAAGGCTGGCACCCGCTATTACTACCTGGCACAAAATACTTTACGACTTTATAGCAAATAAAGCGTCCATACCATCGTCTATTGAATTCACGAAACAATTTCATGAATAATGTAATTTTATGGGAACTATGAAAAGGTCATGCTGAAAGAGAAATTTCGTGTTGACTTTTCAAGCAAAATATTGCCAGGAATAAAAAGGCATCGACAAAAAATGCATTCAATTTATTATTAACGATCATATTATTATTATTATCATTTTCCATACAGTGCCACTATATAGATGTCCTAAAGCTTGCAAGCTATATATATATATTTGATATTGAATTGAATGAATTAAATTGTTATTTGTTAAAAAGGTATTTTTTGAAGTTATACTTCTTTTGGCGCGTTTGAGAAAAATGATGAGTGATTTTTTTCGATGCGCGCGCACACCGACACCTAAAAACGACACCATAAAGCTGTTACGATGTGCGCGCACACCGAAACCTAAAAACAACAACTTCAGTTGGTAATTGTCTGTCAACTGTCAAGTTTTCGTGAGAACTGATAACTATATTCAAAGTAGTTATTTACATATATATGAATCTATAAAACATGTTTTATTTTAGTTATTTTTGTTTTGTTACGCTAAAGAAGTATAACTTCTTACGTGCGTACATAAGTACACACACACACGTTTTTTTCTTGTTATTTTCTAATATGGTTGTAGCACGAATAAGTCTTATCGGCCGGGGTAGGATACCAGCGTAAAATAGCAGCTTAATGCAGCTGTGTTTCGTATGTTGAGCGTAGAGAACCGGAGACCCTTTTTACTGGAAACGAGGCATTCCATCTTAGTGCTCATGGGTGACAACGCATTTTGATTCTTAATCGAGGATAAATGTGGTATGTGTACTCGTTTGTCATCCTTATTGTATAACAAAAATCACGAGAGCTTGTAAGTAAGCCTATGTGAATAAATGATAAAGAAATATAATAATATGTATGACTAGACTAGAAAAATAGAAATAAAGTTGCAATGTGTGTGTTAGTTTAAAAAACATTTCAGCTTAATATTAAAACTAAAGCAATCGTGTAGGTATTTAATTTTTTTATAGAATAAGAGTACAAACGAGCACACAGATGGTAAGTGGATGCTGTGGCCCATAGACATCTACATTTTCCTCGATTAAGAATCAAAATGCAGATGCTTTGTCACCACCGACGACTGAGATGAAATGCCTCGTTTATAGTAAAAAGGGTCTTCGGTTCTCTACACTCACCATACGAAACTACAGTAGGAGCATTAAGCTGCTATTTTACGGTGGTATTCTGTGAGAGCGTGGTCCTTTCCAGGTCGAGTCGACCCCTTCGTGCTACAACTATAATATTATAGCTGCAGCATGGCTCTACCACGTTAAAATTTATTGCCGTGTGATGTTGGCGTAAGTGAATCCATCACCCTATATTTCCGTACATGTCATGCGAGGCGACTGTGGAAGAAGCCCGAAGAATCTTATGACTCCGATATATGTGTATAATATACCGGATCTTGTATATACCATGTCTAAAATATTCTAACCGGCGACGAACGGCAGCATCATAGTTGCGAGATGTCTGGTACCTACTGCGATCAGCAATCCGTGGCGGACCGTGGCGATTATGGCAAATTCGATTTTAGCATCAAGTAGATTTGTCATGCTAACTAATAGCCATTCCCGGTCAAATTTACTGGATCAATATCAAGTCCTCTGCAAATTGAAAGGTAAACTTGATCGTGAATGGCGGACATAACTCTTGTGGAAATCGCGGTTGGCTTCGTTTTCATCATTTTCTTCTTTAAGAGCCTAACTAGCCTCTGTAGAAAACCAGTATAATTTCTTTTTTTTTAAAGTATACAAGTAACAATAGGCTGTGAGACATTTAATCTAGCGCTCAGAGGTAGGTACTAACAACGTATCTCGTTCTTTGTCTGAAGGTGGTGGTAGATGTACCTACATGTGCTGCTGTAGGATTTTTGCTCGTTTGTCGTTCTTATATTATTAAAAAAAAACATATTTTATCAAATAGTGGAGATTGTTAATACTAAATTGTGAATTTTAAAATAAAATCAACGGTTCCGTAGCGCAGTGGTTTAGCAATGAGTTGCGGCGTGAGTTCGAATCGCGCACGGAACAAGTATTTGTATGGCCTACAATTAATTGTTCGGGGTCTGGTCATGTTTGTCTTTGTGAAATGTGTGTATGTTAACTACTTAGACGATACAGGTGAAAATCCTAATGTGTGGGTAACGTTATACAAAAAGTTTTCAAATAAATTTTAGTAATTCATCTTTTTTCTCTGAAACATTTAGGTAAACATCGCGTCTGTGAAAATGTTTTTCAGCATGTCTTACTAAAGAAATATTAGCATTCTACATAAGACGCATAAAGTCGCTGACTTACTTAGTCTGAATTCTGTATAAAAATATTTAAAGAAAAAGGAATATTATAAAAGTGTCAAGATCAAATGCAATAAATTTTCAACGAAGCACTCTCCGCTATCTCACATTTTATTAAATCGATTGACCGCCTGTAGGCAGTAAATCATAACTTACATCACTACTGAAAATAAAATGACCGAGCTCTTAGAGCGTTCCAATAGTGGAGCTGGAAAACATCCCTCGAGAGAGATAAATCGATTAATTGAAGTCGATAGTGACAAGTTAGCCATTTGTTTACTTTCAATGCTATCCGATTGTGTTTATTTTCTAAAACCGCATATAAAACTTATTTCAGAAAAATTCAAACTTAATAAAATTTATGAAAAGCACATAGTGACATATGTATCTACATTGAAATAGGTATTACTACTGAACGTTAATTAATTGATCAAAGTAACTTACCTGTAAGTGTCCTTCGATCAAAATTATATGAAGTTGACGCCTCCTCTGTGTTTGTTTACTATGTAGTCATGAATTGACGGACCGAATCACACGAATTTTAACCTTCTCGGGGAAAAATAAGATTTTGACTGGTATCCCAACTTGTACCAGCTTTGTTTTAAGTTATCATTATTAAACAAGTTACGACTAAACAAACAATAAACAATATATAAATTTAGATAATATAATTTCCCGTTATGAATTATTGTTTATTTATTTTATATATTGCAAATGCGAACACTTACATTACTTTTAATTAATAATGATCTATTATAAAAATGGCAAAAGTTTTTGAATATATTAGTTTGTTGTCATTCTACATTTTTCAATAATAATACCACTAATTTTAGGTCGAGAAGGGAATATATGCCTAGTGTAATGTACAATAAAAATTAATGTATTCTCTTATTAAAATACTTTACCTATCTAGCTGTGACTTATTGCAGGGATATTAGGCTTTTTTGGAAATAAACAACTAATTTACTGAATTTCATAGAGTCTAGTGACATACATGTGATATTATGAGGTAACTGATAAATTACTCATATTTTGCTCTACAGAATGGTATAATCAGCAAAGATTTTTTTTTGTGAACATCAGCTATGTAAACCAAATTGTGTTGGGCTTGAGCTTTGATAGTACAAAAAAAAAACGAGGGGCATACTGAAATGATCGGGAATAGAATATTTCGGAATGAGTTACAATAAAACCTTTTTTAGAATTTGAATACTGGCCTCTTAGAATCTTAATGACATTCAAATAATTAAAAAAAATTAAAAACAAAAACTATGTTGGTTTGAAGTTGACACGTCGTTAACAGAAATGGAGCTCACGCGTGAACATTTTCATCGCGGCTTATCTCAAGATAAATGTGTCAGCGAACTTGTTTCGATTTATGATTTTGAAGCAACGAGTCAAACGACAATATATCGCTGGTATGCCGAGTTCTGACGCGGTCGTGTGTCGCTCAGCACTGTTTCTTCTGCAGGTCGACCAAGAACAGCGGTCACGCCTGAAAACATCGCAGCTGTGCGAATTATTATATTAGATGACCGTCATGTGATATACGAGCAGTTTCGGTCTGTTATCAGTATCGGAATGACTGCAAATCGATATTACATAATAAGATGTGTGTAAGAAAGCTAGCTTCCCGCTGTGTTCCCCACAATTTGTCCGAAGAGCAAAAGGCGGCTCGTGTAGATTGGTGCCGGAATACTCTGCAACGCTTCAACGGCGGAAAGTCAAATGCCGTTTATAATATCGTCTCAGGTGACGAATCATGGATTTATTCATACGAACCGGAAAGAAAATATCAGTCAGCAGTTTGGGTCTTAGAAGACGAGGTCAAACCAACGAAAGTGATTCGCTCCCGCAGCATGTCAAAGAAAATGGTCGCTACGTTTGTCTCGAAAAAGGGGCATGTTGCTACAATTCCTTTACAGGAACGCAGAACGGTTACCGCTGAGTTACCACTAAATTCACACAATATCACGGTTTGTTTGCCAGAAATGATAGCCGAACTCTGAAAAAATAACCCGAAACGTCGCATCATCTTACATCACGATAATGCGAGCTCCCTTACGGCTCGGAAGACAAATGATTTTTTGAAGCAGGAAAACGTTGAGCTGATGAGCCATCCTCCGTACAGTCCTGACCTGAGCCCAAACGATTTCTTTACATTCCCTATAATGAAAGATTTATTACACGGTCAACGGTTTGAAGACCCCGAAGCAGCTGTGGAAGCGTACAAATCAGCCATTGTGTCAACATCAACTTCAGACTGGAATTACTGTTTTAATGATTGGTTTGGACGAATGGAAAAGTGTATTAAGTTGAACGGAGAATACTTCGAAAAACAATAAAATACAATTTAGCTATACCGTGCATGTGGTTTTTCTTATTTCCGATCATTTCAGTGTGCCCCTCGTATTCTAGTTTTTTTTTTTCTTAGAATAATAACACCAAGAAGCCGAGTCCGCGTCTAAGTCAGTACGGCTTAGTTCAATACTCAGCCCGTTAGTGCTCAAAGTCGTGTTGACAACAACTCCCGAAATTTTAGTTAAAAATGAAGGTTTGTGTAGCCAACGGATGTCACAGTACATCAGAGAAACACAAGAAACATAGTAACATTACATTTCACGTGTAAGTAATGCTCAAAATAATGCTAAATCTCTAAATGCTAAAAAAAATCATCAAAAATAAATATGAATTTTTAAAAACTGACAACATTATATGGATATGTTGCCAAAGTGGTGGAAAAATTCTCCCATATTTTGTCGTTTAATTAAAAGTAAAACACGTCAATAGGAATTAAATACAGTGCGCAACGCTACTTGATAACTTTTTACAATCAGGGTTGCCAACATTGAAAAATAGAAGGCATTTTTTTGTTTTTATTTAAAAAATATGGATGATAAATTTTAAAGAAACTTTTTATATGGTCTGATAATAAATGCATGTTTGATTTTCGTTTTAGGTTTCCTTCTGATCCGTTCATTGCGGCTCGTTGGGACAGAAAACATCAGACATAATCGAAATGAAAGCAGTTGGAAGCCAACTAAAAAAACAAAAATGTGTTCTTTACGTTTTGAGGATAAAGTAAAGTATATTACCGAAGGTGGCCCATGTAGATTACGCAAGGGTACAGTTCCAACTAAGGTATAAAAATTCCGCCCTATAGCTATAAACTGTCTTAATATGGATTGCTTTTCAATTTTTTTTCATACGTTCAATTTTTGTGTTCTAGGGTCTGCCCGTTTTTAGCACGGAAGAGAAGAGCGATGATTTAAGTCAAGAGCAAAATCAACCTCAGCCGGTTAGGTTTTAATAAATCAACACAATACCAAGTCACATTATTTATTTGTTGTTTTAAGCATTCACAATGCCATTTTATGAAAGATAATACTTCAGGAGAAAAAATCGACTGGTATCGAGTGGAACTCGAACCCACGACAAGAAGAAAAGAAGGACAGTCATCCGGTTAGCGAAAGGTCGTGGATTCGAGTCCCGCTTGATACCTATCGATTTTTTCTAGTGCAGTATTTTCTTAAGTCACATAATGTAATGTAAATGAATGGTTAAAGTTACAGCCTATATACGTCCCACTGCTGGGCACAGGGCTCCCCTCATTTCTGAGAGACAGGCTCCCCTCATTTCGGGGTTTTAGGGCAAGGAAATGTCCGTCACGCTGCATACTTCACATGTCTTCGAATTTTATTCTTATTTCTCAGACATGCAGGTTTCCTCACGATGTTTTCCTTCAGCGCCGAGCACGTGGTAAATCAGCACTTAAAAATGCAATCAACAATTTCATTGGTGCCGGCGGGGACCGAACCCGGGTTGCCCGCGTACTGTGATATTTACAGCGAGCGCTAACTATCTGAGCTACCACGGCTCCACAGCCAAATGCATGGTAGAGATTGCCAATAGGCGTTAAATCCACCTTTTGAGTAGTAAAATAATAATAATAATATAGGAACTAAAGTAACTGTAAATTAATATGTGGATTGACGAGTAGCTATTGGTTTATTTTTTATTTATATGTTCTTTATACATTAAATACATCGGGTAGCGATGATTCTAACTGCAGAAACCACATTGTTGGCTATATAGCTGGAAATGTAGCAAGACATCCCGAGTAAAATGTAAATATTGCATTGATAACATGCTTGCAAAAGAGAAACTTTGGGTCCATAAATTGGTATATATGAGGGATAAAGGTGGATTGGTTTACGCCTCAAAAGAAGTTTATTCTAATTGTGGTGTTGCTGAAACTGTGATGAGACGTTATCTAAAATAAAATGCAGGCAATATTTCCGAAAAAGGAATCACACTTCAAATTATGGGAAGATTCATAGGAGCGACTCGTATTTTTCTATAGAACACGTTAACTCCCACTTCCATGACACGAATTTGACGAGACTTATTATCGAACGCTGCTTAAGAATTAGAATGTTCTGTGAATCCAAAAAAGAAAATACCTTACGATTCGTATCATCAAAGAGACAGTTGTTCAGGAAACAGTTGCAGTTACTAGGCTATTGAAATAAATGATTTTAATTTTCATTTGTGTTTTTCTCATAAAGCTTTCTCAATCACTTTAAGCTGGATTGATCTACTGTGTAAAACCTGCCAAAATTAAAATGTTCCTGTGTTTTTCGTATTGTAGCTTACATTATGCATGCAGTGAGGCGCGATACACCATTATTCGAAGAATATTAAAGAAAAAAAATGGTTAAAAGCGAACTGAATAACGAATACTGAATTCGGTCAATCGTTCGTCGAACAGTCGCGTGTCGGTCGGGTGTGTATATCGAACTTGCATTAGTCATATAATTATAACGTCTCAATACAATTACAAGGAAGAATATGATGCAATCACATTTCGATGGCTCATATAAGTATCTCACTTGGCTAGACGGGCAAATAACCTATTCAAGAATATTTTGAATTTGTCGGGCAACTCTTGGATAACAGAATTCATATAAACTTATTTTCACATTTGTATCAGTCAGTAAACTAAGTTAAAAAAAAACTTTTTTATTTATATTATATATAGATATATTAGACTAATATAGTTTCAACTTCCCTACCTTTGGGGAACATTTTATGTATTGGTGACATTATATTTTCACTTATGTGCGTTTCGTCTAGCGTAAACACAAGTTACTTACGCACACATAGATTTTGTTCTTACCCCGCTTTTGAACGTCCGCTTTTGTAGGGAACTATCGTTCTATGTGTTATTATTCTAAGTTTTTTTTTTGTTTTCATCCTATAAACACCAGTAAAGAACCGTTTAACATCTCTCAAAATAATAAAAAACTGCGGTTTACAACCCACTCGCCAAGCGTGTCAACTAGTGCAAAATCTATGAGTCAATCTTTGAGGGAGGCCTATGATCAGCAGTGGACTTTTATAGTCTGTAATGGTAAGGTAGTCGAGTAAAGGTTCATCAGGCGCGTCAGCGGTAAGGAACGTCCGAAGCGTCGGACGTGACTTGATTTCTGTGTGTACATGCTGATGTTTTACGACTTCTCCCACAAACCATATGTGTAATAAATTAGTTTAGTATTTATCACACATATCACCAAACTATATTTTTTGACGTTTCTTATCAGTGACGTAACGGTTACGTGACGGCAACGTGACGGTGTACATATGTATGTAATTACTCTGAAGACGGTGCAATCACAGTGACTAATGTGTATGTATGTACCTCTTATCGTTAAATAAAGCCTGTCGGATTGTAAGTAGGTACCATTGGCTGCTACTTGTAGGTAAAGCGCAGTTTTTCCGTTTATCTGATTATTAAAAATCGGCACTCGAGTAACTTTATCTTTTAAAAGTCAAATGCAATAAATATTTTATTTTAATAACTATTTTATTAAATTTATGCACAATTATTCACGGCCGATACGAAGAAATGTTGCATACCTTTGCATTATCTATCGCATTTATCACGAGGAGTACTCAGAGGATTTGAACATAGATTAGTTCCATTCGCCAAATTCCACCAATGCACATTGCGACAAATTTTATGATACCATCCACACCAGTTGGATATTTAGCGGTCCATCACTGTGCGATTCACTAGGAGTTTTGAGTTTTGTTGTTTGTGAGGTAAATAATACAGTCGAATTGAGAACCTCCTTTTCTTGAAGCCGGTTAAAAACAAGATCTCAGATAAGAACCGGCAAGAAACTGGGATCTTTTTTTAAATTCATGAATTTATAACATTATATCAAAGTCCAATGCTGAAAATAGCTCTTCCTCATTTAGGAGTTTCTTATTTATTTTTATTCAGATGATACCATGAAGATACTTCTGACTCCTGTTTAAGTTTCTCCTGGTCGCCTCTTACGACACCCACGGGATGATATGTGGCAGATATTCTTACACCGTCACTACACGTTGTTATTGATCATTTTTTTTTAAATACCATGTTAAAATTTCTTTTACGGCATAATAAAATCGTCAAAGGAATTTTTTTTTGTTGACAATATATAAGTTGCCAGGTGACTTTATGTGCAGTGTAGAAGTTATTCCCGCACATCATGGTTTTCGTCGGCTTTTTAAACAAAATTTCTTTAAATATTTTTAGAGATTCAATTTTAAAACTTTATGTATTTACTTATAAAAATACACTTTAGGTTTAGAGAAGACTGGCAAATTGGCAGAGAGATCACAAAGTGTCGGACTAAAGATAAGCAGAACCAAAAGCACGGTTGACTAGCGTGGTATGGCCTTATCATGCAACGGGAAATGAAGCATTTAACAAGAAGAATGTCGGCTATGAAAGTAATAACAATAATAATACTCTTTATTGACAAACATATTACATGCACAAAAATTTACAGTGGTCAACAGCTCCTAAACTAGGATATTATACCTGTATTCAGGGGCTAGTTTTCCTTCCCTATTATTCTAAGTGGATGGATTTAAGAGCAGATGAGGCTTAAGAAAAGGCTGTGTTTTAGGGATGATATGCATAAGAAAGGAGTAAGTGAAGTGATGACGCCTCATTGAGGAGAATGGAAGAAGAAGTCATTCGACACTGTCCCCAAACAACAGGGGATAAGGGGCAGGGATGGAAAAAATCATGATTTTTTAATTTTAATCAAATCATACTGATTTTTATAAAAAATCATGATATTTTTGATTTTATTGATTTTTTTTGTATATTTTGAAATTCACGAGTTGGTAACACTTTTTGACATTTAGGATTAAAAGTTTATGAATACAATGTATGAGACTGATTAAGAGTAAAATAATAATAACTAATTAATAACTTATTAATACTGTATTAATTTACAGTCCATATCTTAAGTGTGAATTTCTAAAAAAAATTTTTGGTTGATATTCCAAAGTTTATGAGACTATTGTAGTACAATAATAAGAATAACATAAAACAATAAACGATTTTACTTATTTTAAACTTTATTTAATTTTCTGCCTATTACAATAATTTATACATGATGATTTAAATCAATTAATTTTTTAATCAAAATCGAGCTATTTAAATCGTGATTTAACTCATGATTTAAATCGGTCTGATTTAAATCAGCCAAATTAAGGGGACAGGAAGAAGACTTACAAAAACCTTTACAAAAGACTAGGTTAAGCCAATCTAAATTTAAAGCAAATCACCAGAACCCGTTCTACAGGAGACTGTCCGTTATTTTAATAATAAATTTATATTTTCCTGTGATTAAATAAAGTTTCATATGATTAAAAATAGTAAATTTATATTTCCAAATCATAATGCTGCCAAAAATGAATGGCGGAAGAGTTAAAATTAAATTAATTAAACTTGTCTCATTCAAGAGGTCGCATAGCTAGCGGATCACGAGGCCCCAAATTATAGATTGCTCGTATAGCTATATGCTTTTGTACAATGAATATTGTTTCTAATCCAGCTGTAGATCACCACAGAAATATAAGTCATAATACTGTGAATTATGTGTGATCTAACTTGAGATGACATCATAAAAAATAGAAAGTTAATGCGTTGTTTTAGAGAATAATATTAAAACGCCTACTTTCATTTTGGCGATTAAAGTTGACCATCTGTGCTGCGAAATTCAACAACTGACAGTCTGGCAACTGACAAGTTTGTCTTTGTAATTAATTATTTAACAAACCGTTAAAACAGTTTAATTCAATCAATTTTACGGATTAATGTTTGGAACTAAAATGAAACACATCATAAATATACCAAATTTTTGTACTGTAAAGAACCTATTGCCTATTTTTACCGCTACGCAGCAGTGAACCCCCTTCTATGTTCCGGTTGGAAGGGCTAGAGAGCCAGTGTAATAATAGCCAGTCATCTTAGTCCCACAAGGATGACTACGCATCTTTGTCTTTCTTCAATCTGCAAACATTAACATTTCTACTGAGTCAATTACCGTCACGTGGATTGTTTACTTATTGGTTACACTAAGGGCGCGTTCCGACGACACGCACCCGCTACGCGCACGCCACGCGTGTCAGCACCCGCGTCTAACTCGCTTTGAAATTTGTTGCATATAATCTGAAATTGCATTTATCGATGTACAACCGCACACGCCTCGCGAACGCCACGCGCCCGCCTCGTTCCCGCTCCGCGCTGATCCCGCGCTCAGCCCGTACACGCGCTTTTTATACATTTCAGATTTACTGATTTGTCATAAGACTCAAATTATATGCAACAAATTTCAAAGCGAGTTAGACGCGGGTGCTGACGCGCGTGGCGTGCGCGTGTCGTGTGAACGCGTCCTAATACTATTAAAAAGGCAGCAGAGAACACTGTAATTACGTTGTGACACCTGAATTAAGAATTCTTCATAGACTGTAACTATACTGATTTAGCATTTTAGATCTATGTTCGCACTTCTGTTTTCTAGAGGGACAAAATGGTATGCAGAAAAGAATTTTGACAATCATATCTATACATTTCGTAGTTCTCGCAAATTACCATGAATAACTTCTTGATAACAATATGAAAAATAGAAACTCAAGATTGAAATCTAACGACGAAAATGTTTAATTATCCATCGTCGGAAAGACGTTACATTCAGCGCTAGAACTTACGCAGTGACTCACTAAAATTTCCAGATAATTAAGCTTTCACACGCAACAACTTACTTTCGAGAAGGATGAATTTGTTATGGAACAGTTACTTACGTTAAGTTTCCACAAACTTCGTTAACAACTGTAAGGTATTTTATAGTTTTACGAGTAGTGAGATAACAGATAACTCTTCACATAATAAAAATATCCCGCAGAATATATTTTATGACTCGAATACTTTTGACTTCATGTACCATGTTAAATTTTAAGTTCATAACTTCATACGTTGTTTACCCAACTAAACAGTTATTTGTCTAAACTCCTCTACTGGATATTCTTTCCCATTTTAGGTGTTATTTGTTATATTTGCCACGTGGTAAAGCCATGTTGCAGCTATATTAGTAATATAGTTGTAGCACGAATGGGTCGGCTCTACCGGGGATGGACCACGCTCTCACAGAATACCAGCATAACGCTGCTGTGTTTCGTATGGTGAGTTTAGAGAACCGGAGACCCTTTTTACTGGAAATGATGTATTTCATCTCATTCCTCACGGGTAGATGTAGATGTAGATGTAGATGTCTATGGGCCGCAGCAACCACTTACCATCAGGTGGACTGTATGCTCGTTTGTCACCCTTATCCTATAAAAAAAAAACCTTTAGGTATATACCGCTATCTGCCTGCGGTTTCGGGATTTTCTTTGCATTTCTCATAGTCCACTTTTACGATACTTATATAGGCCATGGGGTAATTCCCCTAACCCGATATCCTACATAAGATCAAAAACCATCATTGGAACTGAAGCGAAAATAAATCTGTATTATTTTTCATCGCTTAAGTTTAGGATATTAGAAATGAGTAAAGAATTTTTTGGATTTAATATTTTTTCATGCTATTACATAGTTTACCTGTTTATTGAAAATAAATCTGTATTATTTTTCATCGCTAAAATTTAGGATATTAGAAATAAATATTTTTTTTAAAAATATTTTTCATGTTATTACATAGTTTATCTGTCTCTTTATCACAGAAAAATTCCTTTTTCTGCTTGTTCTTTTAACGAGCTACGTAACAATCGACAAGGGTCTCTCTCATTGTATAGGGAGGATTCGTCGTAATATTCGTCTAGCCGTCTAGCGGACGTTTTGGAAATAGCAGTACACAAGATGTGTGTCGTACCTTCGACGTTGTTCGTTTGGATTTATTTTCCTCTGTTATATATAGAAGATGGTTATACCACCATCTACCAAAGGTTTCGAGGTCTTTCTGGCCTATCTCACAGTCGTCTATTACAATATCCACGGAAATAAATGGTTAGATGGATTATGTTCACGTGAAGTGTCTAAGATAAATAAATAATATTTTTTTTATAGGATAAGGGCGATAGACGAGCACACAGTCCACCTGATGGTAAGTGATTGCTGCGGCCCACAGACATCTAGATCTATCCTCGATTACGAACCAAAATGCAGATGCGTCACAACCCGTGAGGACTAAGATGGAATGCCTCGTTTCCAGTAAAAAGGGTCTCCGGTGCTCTACACTCTCCATACGAAACACAGCAGCGTTAAGCTGCTATTTTTCTGGTATTCTGTGAGAGCGTGATCCTTCCCCGGTCGAGCCGACCCATTCGTGCTATAACTATACTACTAATATATCTGCAGCATGGCTCTACCACGTCAATAATAATAATAATAAATAATTACTTCAGCAATATTAATAGTGCGAAGTAGCAGCCTAATTAGTGTTTCGAAGAATAACGAAGATTTGATTTTACTGTCTTCCAAGAATACCTACATGAAACAGAAACAGAAACAGAAACAGAAACTTTTTTATTCAATATAGATTATAAATAATACTTATTGAAAGTCATTCTTTTGTTTGATTACCACTGGTTCGGAAAAAACCTCTGTCCTGGGAAGAACCAGCAAGAAACCCAGCGGGACTTTTTTTTTTAAATAACAGCTTACAATCATGATGTTACACAAATTAACAACACAACAAATTAGAAATAGCTTGGTAGCGATCACCTCATTTCCAGGGGTTATTATCATCCATAAATTCCTTAATATTATAATAACCCTTTTTATACAAACATGTGAATATGTTCTACTTTATATTGGTAATACCTTCGGTAATTGCGGTCATTGTCGCACAATGTGAAAGAGATAGCAAATCGGCCTACTAAATATGGCATTCCCAAGAGACCTAACGGTCGATCTCATCATTAGACCGTAATATTTGAAAACAATACGTACGTACGTCTTTACTGAGATTTACAATGTCGTGTGCCAGTAAAAGTAATCTCTACATTAAAAAATTACATAATTAAAATGTCAATATACTCCATACTCGTAATATAAATACTCGTAAGCAACTTTAGGCAATTATTATATATAATGATAATTTAAAAAAGCTGTAGGGACATGTTGAAATAAGTTAATAAAGATTATAAATAAGATACTCCGCTGACTAGAGTATCTAGCGTCGACTACCATAAGTAGTGTCAACTCATTTGTTTTACACTGGCAGGTGATATACATCTTTGCAAATAATAATTTGAACATGTTCACAGACTGCTGACTTCAAGTGACCTCAGTTCCGCCCGTGAACACGTCAGGATTTAAAAAGTTAAAAAGTTTAAAATTAAACACGATAAAATGCATTCCATAATAGAAATAAGAAATATTTATTCAGTTCAAAAAATATACAGATACTGACTTAGTTACTGTTATGTTACATATTTTATAAGTCTCATATTTTATAATTTTATAATTTCAAATATTATAAATATTATAAGTGTATACTCCCCTGGCCTCCCCCATTACTAGATTGTATAATATTATGGTCATATATATTATATACTGAAGCCATTATGTTTTCTTTTAACATGATCATACGCCTAAATAAACATCGAAACATATTTTATCAAAATACGAGCATAATCGGATATCATGGCGAATGTTAAAAAGTAGCCAACAAAGAAAGAGAGACTTGAAAAAAACGTCAAGATGGAAAATTACGCTACCAAAGAATTAAAAATGATACGGTTAAAAGTGCTGAATTAAAAGAAAAGGAAAAGCAGAAATATAAAAAAAGGAAAAGGGCCAAACTAAGAGCATTAATGATATGATTGAAAGGGAACAAAGGGCTATTAGAAAAATATAGAGAGAGAAGACTAAAAAGTTACACTTGTGGCGGGTGGAAGGAAAAGCGGAGATATCCCGCCGGGCAAGGTGTTCTGCACGGGGAGCGGCCAACGCTCCGAGTGGTAGTTCGGAGCTATTCTATATACACTCAGCGGCACGGAATCTTGGCCAAGCGGTTATCTCGCGATAGCAAAAGCTTTAAGTGTTTCTGATGAATGTTTGTTATGCAGGTATGTCAAAAAATGTTTGCTCTCAAGTTCAAGAGGGTAATTCATTATGTTTAAGTGCACCATGACGAATTCTTTAATTTTTAGTTGAATCGGGTCATTTGAGCGACTAAGTTCACATTTTAAATTTGTGTGTTGTGAAAAGTTTACTGTAAGGTTATTCAATTATTGTGATCTTGTGTCTTAATTCAATAACTAAAGGTGCTTTAAAGCCAATAAAAATGCCATTAACACCAGCACAAGTTGCACAAGCAGTAGCATTAATTGACCAAGGGCTGACACAGCGTGAAGTTGCTATTGTGCTTAACGTACCACGGTCCTCAATGCAGTATTCACTGAAACGATACCAGGAGACAGGACGCTACACCCGCAGGCCAGGCAGTGGGGGCGTAAGGTGCACATCGGCCCGGGACGATCGTTTTATTGTTATGGAGATTTTGAGAAACCGCTACCTGACCGCTGTTGAGATACGCCAGCGGCTCCAAATCGCAAGAGACGTTAATGTTAGTGAGCGTACGGTGAGAAGACGAATGGAGGAAGTGAATTTAAAAGCTCGTAGACCAGCACGAGGTCCAGAACTTCTCAGACAGCACCGAGTAGCCCGACTTCAGTTCGCAAGAGAACATGTCAATTGGACCCACGAGCAATGGGCTAGAATGTTGTTCACAGATGAGTGTCGAATAGCTTTACGTGTTCCAGACGGTCGAGAACGAGTGTGGAGAAAAAGAGGAGAGAGGTTTCTACCCATTACCACCACCCAAACTGTGAGTTTCCATGGAGGCTCAATGGTATGGGGAGGTGTAAGTTCCGACGCACGTACAGAGTTGGTCATCGTCGATAATCGGCTTACAGCTACTCGATACATCGAGGAAGTTCTTCAGGAGCACGTAATTCCTTATTCGGGATTCATTGGACACGACCAATTCCTCCTCATGCACGATAATGCACGCCCGCACGTCGCACATTGTGTAGAGGAATATCTGGAAGAGGTTGGAATACAAAAATTACAGTGGCCAGCTCGTAGCCCGGACTTAAATCCAATTGAGCATGTATGGGGTATGTTCAAAAGAAAGATAAAGTCCAGCTCCAAACCGCCACAAACTCTAAATGAGCTCCGAAATGCAGCGCTGGCCGCTTGGGACAGCATACCGCAAGTTGATGTCAGAAACATCATTCAAAGCATGCCAGATCGAATGCAAGCGGTTATCAGGGCTAGGGGAGGAAACACCCGATATTAAAACTGATAGACAATAAAGAAACAGACTTAATTTTTAACTTTGTAGTGTTTTTAAAGTGACAATGGAAAGATGTTAATTTTAGTGAAAACATGTTATCTTGAAAAGAAAAATTTCGGTGAAGTAAACATTAAATTTCTACGTTCTAAAACCATTAGAGACACTTATTGAATGCATCTACCCTTAATTTACTGTTAAAAAAACGTTTCAGTGCAAATAATCAGCAAATTCACGAGTGGCCAAGTTTCCGTGCCGGTGAGTGTATATTGCTTTAATTTCGGAACTTTGTTAGCGCGATTTAGGCTTCGATATGTTTCGCTTGTGGCGCGACGGCAGCGCCGCCACACACTCTACCAGAAACTATCAATTAACACCACCTGCGTCTGATAATGAAAACCACTCCAATTCCATAAAGCAATTTAGCTTGGCTGCTAAAAGACGATCAGAAAGTCAGCATTAAGTACAGAATGAAGTTATAAAAAAACAAAAATATGAAAGTACGTCAAAAAGAACATTAGTAACAAAAGAAACTAAGGAGCATCGAAAAACAGAAGAAGGAGCTCCAAGTGATATCGGAGAAACATGTAAACGAACCCCTCACAAAGTTGTCGCTTAAGGAACTAACATACACATACAAACAAGACTTTGCTAAGGAATTAGAAAAAAAGTGCCCCAGCATTCATATTTTTATGATGCACGAAAAAGAAATTGATTTACAAAGGAAGATAATTCAAGATAATCGATCAAACATTAAACCTTTCGCTGGTACAATAAAAGTACACCAAGAGCGAGGAACCTTTATGAGCAGTATGCTGTACTTCAAGATCTTCAGCTGCTTTGGTAGCACCTTTTGCCCTCACTTCCACTTAAACGACATTAAATACACCTAAAATGATAAAACCAAATTGCATGCTGCTGCAGTATACACCGATTCTGAGGAAATTGTGCGAAACAAAATGATTCCACAAACACCGACTAATCTGATTAATACTATAGACAATAAAGACACGGCTATGATTGTCAAGAACGGTGAATTTATACTTGTGGAAAATCAGAGTAATAATAAAAAAATATAGATATGCTGGCGTACGTTTGTCAGATTTAGATGAAGAAGAAGGATAGGTCAGGGTTACTTTTCTAAAGATCTTCAATAAGATGGTACTCTTTTTAGAATATCTGTCTGATGTTAAATGGGAACAGATCTTGACCATACTATCAGTGCCAAATATACTTATGAAAGGTAACAGATTATTCTACAACTTTCCAGAGCCAGTTAATGTATTTGAAAAGTAAATTGTTGATTGTTTTGTATTAAAGTAAAATATATTAATTTAGTCGAAATTATTGATTCTGTTCTGTGCAAAAAATGAAAGTTTTCATTTATTCTTTTTCTCATTTTTTTTTGTTGCGAAGTTTATGTTTTTGTTTAATTTAGAATTTTTATTTAGATACGCCTAAAAAATTGCTTTAAGATTTTCAACATTTTATAATTAAATTGTCAAATACTATGTGCTGTAATTTTTATATTAGATAATTACTTTAAATCTCAGATGAGAATGATAAGTAGAAAAAATTAATTCCATTATTTGATTCGGGCAATTGAAACTTAAGCATTAACAAACCATCAATATTAAAAATTAATTTGTTGAAAGAAGCTGAAGAAACTGACACTGAACGTATGTAATATATTAAAAAATATCTAGACTATAATTTATATATGTTTTATTCTATATTATTCCCCTTTCTTAGCTAATAATCAATGGATTGTTCACTACCCTGCATTAATTTGTCACTACTCTGCCAATAGTGTCACTCCCCTGATAACACATTTTCCCCTGGTGCTTATAGAATTAAAAAAAAATTAAAAAATCTTCTGGCCCGTATCATTAAAAATGCACAAATAGTGTCAAATAGTGATTTTATTAATGTTGAATTAAACATATTACATTTCCTTCAGGGACACAAAAAAATCAAATACCGTATATTCACCCATTTATATTTATATAACACAAGAACAAACCTATAGTGGAGGTAACTATTAATTATTAAAAATAATATAAGTAATACTTGTTAAGAAATCACGGTGTAACAAGTGGTAAAATTTTATACAACCGACTTCAGTATAAATTATTAAGGATAACTCAATAACTACTGGTCAGACCTTGATCAAATTTATATGGGAACCTGGGAAGTATACTCTTTGAAACAAAAACAGAATTGTCCAAATCGGTCCAGACGTCCTCGAGTAATCGGTGAACATACATTAAAAAAAAGATTCCGACGAATTGAGAACCTCCTCCTTTTTGAAGTCGGTCGAAAATGAGTCGCTCAGTTAACCAGAAGGGTGTGCAGTGATCCTGTCCGTAGTAGGAATATAATGAAGTTGTTGCATCTTACGCTTAACATTACATTATACTCACTTCAATTATGCTATAAGATACATGTACACAAACAGAATAGAGATAAATATAATATACATGTAATATAATAGTGATAAGACAAATGTCGTTTGCAATAAGATGTAGTGACTAGGACTGAAAAAAGGAATGCTTCGGTATAGACACTTGGAAAGAATGAATGAGAAAAGAGTGACAAGGCAAAATTATACTGCAGGAGTGAGTGACAAGATCGGCAAGGGACGTCAGTAACGGAAATTTATCGACAAAATTGATGATATGTTGAAGAGGGGCCAAATAAAAAGTACCCTTAACCGACCAGCATGAATGCGTTGGTATATGGATATGAAATAAGCGATAGAGGTGTGTCAGGATCGTGCCAAATTGTAGTACGTAGTCTCGTCTCTGCCTATCCCTCTGGGTAACCGGCGTGAGGGCTTCTCTGCCCACGAGACGGTTTTAACACGTCCCGGTTTTTTGCTGGCGCCGGGTAGAAACCGTCCGAGCTTGCACACATGACGGTTTGTATACGACCCGATTTCATGGAGGCGGGCACCGCGCCCGGCTGCGCCGTGAGTCGGCGCTAGCGCAGGCGTCGTGATTGGCTTCATAGTGTCCCATACAATACTGAAGACCGGACGTAAACCCGGTTTGACGCCGGGCTTAGTTCCGACGAAAAACCGTCTCGTGGGCATAAGGCCCAAGAGTTTATGGTTTTTATAAATAATAAATTATTTTTTATTGAATAACATTACAAGTCATTCGTATTAAATAGTTATTTACTTTTACTTTTGGTTCGTAAAAAATCTCTGCCGTGGAAACTAACAAGAAATCCAGCGGGACTTTTTTAATGTAAAATTAGGCAATATAGAAACTCAGATGGTACAATTACTTACAAAACTTATTTAAGAAACAGCTTGGAAGCGATCACCTTATTCACAGGGGCTAATATTAACCATGAATTCATTTATATAGCCGTTACTACACAGACTTATTTTAATAAAAAAATTAAACTTAGAATAGGAATGTATAATAGTTGTATTGATGATGATCACTTAAGATCTGGTCTGATATATAAGCCTTAAAACATTCTAATACCTTAATCCGGGCATATCAAGGGAGAACAAACTAAGTAACCCATTGAGGGCTATTGCCAAAATACGTACTCAGTTTGTTTATTGCTGTTTAAAAAAGTACATGGACATCTTAGGACTAAGCAACTCGAGGATGTGCACATGATAACTGATTAATCGACACTTAATGCGCTGACGTATCATTCATCTGAGAAACTACGTACTTAGCGGAGGCGAAGTGAAAATACTCACAGCTAAACAGTTATAGCAGTGATCACAATAGATCTCACTGGTTGCAGTGATACTGGTTTTATTAGATCAGAGCTAAGCACTTGTCGTTTACGAACTTTAGTTCATACTACGCGAGCGACCCGAGTTCCATTATCCACGGCCCTAATAAAATAGTTAATTGCAATTTAAGTGCTCATTTAATAGGTACGTGTTTTGCGGCGAAGGGAAACATCGTGAGGAAACTGAACTGTCTAAGATGTAAAGAATTTAGAGGACATGTAAAGTCCATAACAAATATTGAAACAGGAACCAAAAATACCGGTAAGGAACCAGTATTTATCGGTTTAGATACTAGAAACAGAACTGAAATCGAAACCTCCACGAAAACCAGTATGGACATTTATTTTACCGATGCACGAACAAAACATTGTAGGTAAATTGTTTGATTTTATGAATCGACAGTCCTAAAATGATATTTTAGTTGTAAGAGATATCATGCATACAGGATGGACCATACAGGCTAGATTAAAAGACCGTTAAGATGTGAATAGGCAACAGCGTCAGTTCGAGCGGAGGCAGATTACTATCGAAACAACGATTTTTAACAGTTAAAAAATGAATACTATATATTAATTCGAGACAACGGGTCCGATTATAATCCAACGAGAAGTTGACCGACCGACATTGCGAGAACCTGTAAACATGGAGCGCGTTTGATAACAGCCTGGTCTCCGTACCTACTCGGAGCGCTCTATGCCCAGTACATCCTTAAATCGCAAACTGTACGAAACAAATAAAAATTAAAAAAGTGGTAACCATGCGCCCAGAAACTTATAAAAAAGGTTTGAGAGGTTAATGAGCTTAAACAACATGTCTACCTCAGATAAAGTACATTTTCTTACCCATTTAGCAAGCCAACAAACTTACGGATACTGGAGTGACATCGGTAATGATATGGGCGACATTATCGACTAGCGGAATCATCAGTCCACTTTTTTAATAAGACCAGAGAAGCCGTACTGCTGCCATTAAAACAGAGCAGTTATTACAACACTACAGATTTTGAACTTCCCGCTTTGAAAATTAATAATTTTCAAAAGTAAGGAAGTTATAGATTTCGGTCCGATTTTGAGAATGCGTATTTCATCACATCTCCACGTTTTGAGCTACTAGGAAGCCGTCCCGACTTTTACTTTCCTTGCAGAAATTTTCAGGATTCCAGTAAGGATCATAGTATCAATATTACGTGGCGATGTCACACCTTTAACTGAGAATTCTCTAGCCGCAGTTCAAAAAATTATTGGTCTAACAGCCATTATCTAAGAGGTTACCATCTGGTCAAGTAGAAGTTTTAATTAATCCCTAATGGATGCTTTCTTTGGGAATATTTCAAAAGTAAAAGTTTTTAGCAACAACCCAGCGGTGTACTGACGAATTACTTAAAAGAATTTATACTTGAGGAAATGCAAAACATTTCAACAAACACTTGTCAGGCTGTCATAGAAAATTTCCTTCGCAAATTACAAGTGTCAAAATAAATAAGGTTCACATTTAGATATTTCAAAAAAAGTCCTGATTTATATTCTTTCATTATAAATAAGCAATCTTCTCTCACGTAACTTTTGTATTTTGAATTTAGGTCCAATGCCGCGAAAGTTTCCCCCTTCTACTTGGAATTTTAAAAACATTGGTATTTTGGTATTTTCAAACTATACTGAAAAGGGAACCTGAAACCGGTAAAGTGGCTTACTTCTCATATAGATTATATGAGAGAAGTAAGAACCTATTAAATGAAGAACCGTAATAAAATTTGTTACTTGTCTGCCGACTTCCAAAAAGGAGACGGTACTCAATTCGACTGTATGTTTTTTTCTTTTTTTTTTAATGTGTTTTCTCATAACTTTTTGCTGGGTCAACCGATTTCGATGATTTTTTTTTTATTTGAAAGGTGATGCTTCTCGTGTGGTCCCATTGATCAAGGCCAGACTAATAGTTATTGAGTTACTCTTAATAACTTATATTGAAGTCGGCAGTACGAAATTTTTAATTTTTAATTATTTTGGAACCAATTTATGGTTCATCCCTTGAAATACCATTTCACTAACATGTAGGTATTTGACTTTTATTTATTGTGGTCTGTGAAATTGTGCACTTTAGTGCCATTTGTATGACTTAGACTTCAAGAGTTATACATACAGAAAATTTCAGTATTCACACCGTATAGTGGTGGTGTAAGAATATCCACTACAATAAACCTCCCGACTATGGAAGAAGCTCACGTTCAACACAGGTGGTACAGGTCTTCCCTCGAGGATTTTTTGGGTAATAACTAACAATTATTTTTAATAGTACAACCTATGATTTCTTATATTTACGCGAACACTACACATTTTTAAATAAAACTAATTTTACGGATTTTATCGCGTATATTAACTTATTTTTATATTCCCGACGTTTCGGGTGCTTTCCAGCACCCGTGGTCACGGGGGACTGAGTTGTTTGACGTCCTGCTGTCATAGTTTGCCCGGCTACCTTCAGTTTTTTAATATTAATTTTTGGTTCGATTTACGCAGCACCCGAAACGTCGGGAATATAAAAATAAGTTAAAAATAAGTTAATATACGCGATAAAATCCCGTAAAATTAGTTTTATTTAAAAAAGTACAACCTATGTTTTAAATCTCTATTATGTATTTTTCTTTGTTTAGTTAAACATAATACTAAGGAAGTCAGGTAGGTATAAACAAAAGTAGGTAAAGTATAAATTAAGTTAACTTTTTTGTTTCGGTAAAATTGTATTCCCCAATAATAAAGTACAGTAGAGGTAGCTGCTAGGTCGTTTTTTTTTTTATAGGAGAGGGGGCAAACGAGCATACGGCTCACCTGATGGTAAATGACTACCGTCGCCCATGAACAACTGCAACACCAGGCGAACTGCAGGTGCGTTGCCGGCCTTTTAAAAAGGAATAACCTCTTTTCTTGAAGGTCCCTAAATCGTATCAGTCCGGAATAATCGCCGGTGGTAAGCGGAAGAAAACTCCTAGTGAAACCTACAGTGGTGGACCAACAAGCATCTAGATGGTGTGGATGGTATCGGGAATTTTGCCGCGATGTGCGTTCATGAAATTTGACGGCTGAGATTAATCCGAACAATTCCTCAGAGCTTTCCCCGTGGTAGATGCGAAAGAAAATGCAATGGGATACAACATCTATTCGCAGCGGCAGTGGATCGAGCCAATCGGAACCGGTCGTTAACGATTCGAGCCGCTCTGCGCTGGATGCGGTCAAATGGAAGGAGCTGGCTGGCACTGGGGAGCCCCAGTCCAGAGATCGGAACGTATACCATGTGAGGCCGCACCTGCGCCTAGTAAAGTTGCAGGCGGTGTGCCGGCATGAAATACTGTCCCGCTCTGCTGAGTACCCCAAGCTTTTTAGAGGCCAATTTGGCCTTCTCTTCCAAGTGATCACGAAACTGCACGTCACTCGATATGTCGACGACGAGTATTCCGATACTGGCTTAGGCAACAAGGGAAGTGCCTTGAAACTGAGGAGAACTGACAAAGGGGTTCTTTTTAGCGGTAAACGAGCAAACTTGTGTCATCTGAGGATTAAAATGGACTAAATTTAGTCACACCCAATCCGAAACTTTGTTCAACAAAGAGGCGACTTCAGACACAAGATTGCCTTTGATCTTCATTAAATAATCAAAAAAAAGTCACTTTGCATTGATGTAGGCCTCATTGCCATACTATTACAGTTTATCAAAGGTCCACAGCTGAACAAATGTCTCCTCCATGGATTGCCTCATCATGGAGTTATTTTCCATAGTTGCCACGCAGGCCAAGCGGGTTGGCAACCGCAGTTTATTTTCAGCTGTTATCAGAAAGATGTGGAATTCTCACACCGCCACCACACGCCACAACTCGGTTAATGTCTCAGGCCTTAGAAAGTTTCCAAATATTAGACAGAAATCCCTTTTACATCCTAACAAGTATTGGCAAGGCCTCAACATTTTAGCTGAAACTAAGGAAACGAAAGGAAATAAAATGTCTATAGATATACATGAATTTAATAAACATGCTTTTAACTACTGAAATGTTCCTTATTAGAAACTAAAACTATTTTTCTCCCAATTTAAACGTAAGGATAATTTATGTTGCATTTTTGCAATAATACGCAATAGTACACCTTACGCTTGCTTGTCATACTTGACGAAAAGTACCTAACTTACTTTAAACACTCGAAAAGATATGCTGTTTACAATTCAACATATTATATTATATTATAATAGATCGTTTATGGCTATTTCAAAAATTTTGAGGATGAAAGTTAGTTATTTTGTACTTACTAGTTAAAAATAAAGTTATAGTATTAAACAAACTTTTCTACTTACCAATTTATTTTTTCAGTTGTTTTCCAGCCAGGAGAGTGCAGAAAAGTAGGTAAACAAAATAAAATAAATAAACCGAAAAACTATCACCACTAAAAGGTAACTTCGCAAACGCACAATGCGACTATTACTTTTAACACAATACAACGGAACAGAACTATTTCTTAAAACCAAACACAAACGCAATCTGCATTAATCGCTATAATACTTCTCTGATCACAGTTCACTGAGGCTTTTAACTTTCACAAGTTATGTAAAAGTTTGCTATGAAAATCGCGGAGGCAACAAAAGCGAATCATTAACAATATCCTACGATAAACACGTGAACCGGGAATGCGCCGCTCGCCGGCACTCAAATACAAACCAGTCGACGTGCACTGAACGCTGTCAAAACGAACCAGCTGGTTCGGCATCTCTGCCACTCTAGCGGACAAACTCACAACTAACTTCAATCCACACGCAAAATGATGCAACTCCATTTTATATCGAAATATTTTTCTTTATTTAATTGCGTGTAGTTAAGTTTTTACAAAGCCTGAACAAATAAAATGTTGTCTTCATTTTTCTTTAAAATACTAAAACCAAAACATAATATTTTTGGCAGTTATATAAAACTTCGTTGATCCTAATCTTCATTGAAGGACACAATATTAATTTAAGGACATTATTAAATAAATATTGTTTCAACTCTTACACAAGAACAAGCAACATTTTTTTATTAAATCTGTGATTTTAAAGAAACAAATTAAATTTTTATAGAACATCCACATGAACCAACGAGCACACTGTCCACCTGATGGTATTTGGATACTGCGGCTCATAAACATCTATCCTCAATTAAGCAACGTTGTTACCCCTGAGGTCTAAGATGGAATGCCTCGTATTCAGTAAACAGTGTCTCCGGTTATCTACACACACCACACAAAACACAGCAGCATCAAGATCAAGCTGCTATTTTACGCTGCTATTCTGTGACAGCGTGGTCCTAACCCCGCTAGAGCCGACCCTTTGGTGCTACAACGATAATATACCTGCAGCTTGACTTTACCACGTCTTTCCATAAGCATTATATTTAATAATTAAATTAAATATACACAAAATAATTTACTTTCTAATTGTAATTTAAAAATGTCGTAAAATTAGGCTATATCCCTTTTGTAGTCGGCAGCGAAGCGAATCGCGTCATGGCGGCGCGTCGGCGCTGCCTGAGAGGGAGGATATTGACTTGCGGCGCCGTCACTGCGCATGTACTATACCTACCATGTGTTTCTGTTTTTAAGTTGTTCATTACCGCAACAGAAATTTATTCTAATTTCTTTAAAATAAGTTGCTTAAGTTGCAGTTCCGTGGTTTTAGATATTATGAACAGACGGACAATATGTAATTGTTCTAAGGGACCACGATGCTTCATTATCTTCATACAAAACTTTCAATATGTAGGTAGGTATTACGGGCTACAATTTTCAACGCAATCGCAACGCGGTCGTCGCAGTCAACCCGGGCGGCCTTGACCCGAGGAAAAAATTAGCCTGTTGTTCACGCATTAATAATAGCTTAGTGTTAAAGTGGATCCTAAAATAACCGCAGCCACGTTGCCCGTGTAGATTGGGTATATGTAGGTTTAGGATACGTCGGTTTAGGTTAGGCATTTAAAATAGCTACCTTCTTATAAGCTACATTGGAGATGTAAAATAAATCTTCCTTGGGTTTTAATTTAAGCTAGGTAGGTAGGTACCTATATTTTAAATTGTCTAATAAATTTATTTTTTATATGTTTATGTAGGTATTTTTTATGTACTAAAGTTAAAGCTAAAGGCAATAATTGATAAAGATAATAAATATTAATATTTTGTTTTGTCCTGATTCCGATTATATTCGATTTAAAAAAAAATCTATCTTTATTCTTTATTCTAGCTTTAGTTTCAGATCAGGCTAACTTTAGCTAAGGTACCTACTAGGTAAAAGAATTCCACTTCACGATTCTATTTAAAAAATGAATACCTACTTAAGTGTATATATTTTAGTTAGGAAGACAAGTGTAAGGTTCTGCTGTGCAGAATTCAGTTTAATTCATAAACGGTTTCGTTAACCGTAATAATTATTAAAAACATCGAATGCTACCCCACTCCGTGTGGAAAGTCAAACAAAAATTTATATTTTTAAGGAAAGTACAACAAAAATATTTCGTATAATCATCGTCATCATTGTAGTTACTGTTTTTCACAAGTCCGCTGCTGACTGAACATTGGGCCTCCCCCCCAAGAAATGCCACAAAACACGACCAGACCAAAGCACCACGTGCATCATTCGAATTTCTACATTGCTCATTCAGTCTTACCAGGTCGTCACCCCATCTAGTGGGGGCCGCTCTACATTTCGCTTACCGTTACGAGGTTGTCACTCGAAAATCTATCTTCCGCATCAGCCGTCGATTCTTCGAGCTATATGGACGGCTCATTGTCACTTCAGCTTACTGATCCGTTGAGCTAATATCGTTAACTCTGGTTCTATTGCGAATATCTTATTTTAGAATCATATCACACAGAGAATCTGAGAGCAAAGTTTTCTCGATAACTCGCCGAGCATCCTAAATATTTTCATAGGCCAGCAATGACGGACCACGTCTCTGATCTATATGTCATCACTCACTCATCACTGGCAACACTCACTGTGTTGTTTTCAAATTTTGAGAACATGTGACGAGAAGATGAGTCGTAATTTCCCGAACGCTACCCGCAGAGTTGAATGCGTCGATTGTCCTCTCGGCTTAAGTTGGACTTCCTAGTCGGACAATTTGTCCCAGGTACACATATTCGTCAATAACTTCGAACATAGTACTTCCATCCCAACAACTACCGTCATAGGTGTGATATGGACGTGTCACATAACCTTAGTCTCGTCCATATTCATTGTAGGACCTATTCGTTCGGAGACACTATGAGGTCATTGAACATATGGCTGAAGTCCTCCAGCGATTGTTATTTACTCCTTATGGCAGAATATTAAACCTTACGACAAAAGTATTGGGTTATTTGCATGCCACTAAGACATTACATAATAACCATTTTTTTTAAATTATTTGTCTGTCCGGGCTAATCTTCGGAGTGGCTGAACCGATTGACAATACATACCAGGAGTGATCTAGACTATATTTAATCCAACAAACAAAATATTTATAAAATAAATGGTATCTTAAATTTTAAGGTAATCAAATCAAAACACTATTACGTGCGTAGGTAGTTCATTATAAATAGTGAACTAGGTAAATCTTACATAAAGTTTAAATATCTGCTACATAATTTTGTATTTTTTTTTATACAAATTCAGGGACAAATAAGGTGAAACAACATTTCAGTTGTGAAGTGAATGGACTGCGTCATTTATGTTTATGGAAAAATGACAGCTGAAACCGAAACAGACAGTGAAAGTGACAAGTTGACCTTACGTATAAGGATAATGAAAAAAATACAATTGGATAGCATTAAGGCCTATTCGGTTTATCATCTCGGAACGGTATTGCTATTGAGGTGCTTTTATTTTGTAAATTTTCTCCCATAGACCAAAATGTAAGGTGACGTAGACTTGACTGCCTCGTTTCAAGATTCGAAAGCTTTACATTTTAAGTCTTCGTTTTTGTCACAAGATGACTCTGCTTATTTCCTACGGAATGACTGCGAATATTAGTTGTTGAAACGATTTTCGAATGTGAGCAGAGATGGCGTGAGCGTTTACAGTGCTAGAGCCTTAAAATTACTGATAATAATGCATAGATGGCAATTATTTTAAAAGCATTTTAATAAAATATCAACTTTTTTTTTTCAATACACAACTTTAGTTACACTTATGTACAATTATTAAAAAATACCACAGCGATGATTTTCAGTTATGATCGAATTTTAGCGAATATAATCCTGATATTATACGTGGTAGAGCCATGCTGCAGCTATATTAATAGTATAGTCGTACCACGAATGGGTCGGCTCTACCGGGGAAGGACCGCGCTCTCACAGAATACCAGCGTAAATTAGCAGCTTAATGCTGCTGTGTTTCGTGTGGTGAGTGTAGAGAACCGGAGACCCATTTTACTGGAAAAGAGGCATTCCATCTTAGTCCTTACGGGTGACAACGCATCTGCATTTTGATTCGCAAACGAAGATAGATGTAGATGTCTATGGGCCACAGCAACCACTTACCATCAGGTGGACTGCGTGCTCGTTTGTCACCCTTATTCTATAAAAAAAAAACAATTAAATGATATGAATATGTATAAAATTGTTAATAATTCATTCATGGTTCACCAAATCTGAACAAAATGAACACAAAAATGAATATAAAAATTTCTTTCAGATTTGGAGAATCATTTTCTAAATTAAATTTTCCAAAATTTTTCATTTACTAGATCATTAATAAAGAATATAGGAATAATTCAAGTAAAAATAGAAAATAAGAAAAATCAACAAAATTGTGCCACTGTTGTCTGGACATCGATTAACAATCTTATAACTAAAGTCCGAGGGATATTTGCCATAGTTGCCACGCTTGGCAAGCGAGTTGATCTGTAAATAGTTCTGTCGACATGAACTTGGCGGTCAAGTTATGGCACAATGAATTAACACAATAAAACAATACGAATTTTTATAGACTTTGCTTGCTTTTTTTACGTGGTAGAGCCATGCTATAGCTATATTGTGGTTGAAGCACGAATGGGTCGGCTCGACCGGGAAAAGACACGTTTTCACAGAATATCGGCTTCAAATAGCAGCTCAATGCTGCTGTGTTTCGTATGGTCAGTGTAGAGAACCAGAGACCCGTTTTCATTAGAAGTGAGGCATTCTAACTTAGTCCTCAGGGGTGACAACGCATTTTGTTTCTTAACCAAGAATAGATGTAGATGTCTATGCGCCACAGTACCCACTTACCATCAGGTGCACTGTGTACTTGTTGTTTATTCTACAAGAAAAGACAATATAAATACGAGGAAATTGATCGAAATATACAACGAGATGTCCCAAACACACAAAAAGTGACTGTTATTATTATTATATTATTATGTATAAACCGTGTAGTGTCATTATAAGAACATCCACGACTCCATATCCTCCCGCCCGTGGATATCGTAAGCGACAGAGGGAAACTGAAACAGAGGATAATTTTTTTTTGGGATATTACAGGATGTAATATCCCAAAACAATAAAAAACTGCGGTTGCCAATCCGCCTGCCAAGCGTGGCAATTATGGCAATATCATCCCTATGAGGTGAATTTATGGGTTATGCCTATGTTCAGCAGATGTATAATCAATACTTATTTGACACTATATTATTAGCAGAAACCTAAGTTATGTGCATCAATATAGCATTTATATATTATGTATTTATTATATATAATATTTCTTGCATTGATAATAATAAGAGCCTAATAAATTTTACTTCCACTGAATACGTTTTTGCGCTTAATAAAATATTTAAAAGCCCTTACAGGGGTTTCACAGTGTTCAGTAGCAACTTACTACCAGTAGCCTAAAAGCTTTTTGCCACATAAATGTCTTATAGAAACTACAAGATACGTATTGATAAAAAATATAGTTTTGTTATTGTAGATTCCCAAAATATCAATTGTATGAATTAATCTTGCATTCAACCGTCTGGGTTTGAGCTACGAGCCGGATGTAGAGACGTCATTCCAGCCGCCCACAGTAGTATTCTGATTAAGTATAAGGCCTATATTCATGACTCGTGTTTCGAATAATATTCATAGTTTGAACATTACATTGGTAAACCATGCATGCCTTCGTAAGTACATTAAAGTCTATAAATTAATATCGTAAAGCAAGATTTGTCACTACCTATATAAAACTTTAAATAATTTTAAACTTTTAATATTTTTTAAGGTTTATTAACGTAAGAAATACCGTGAAACTAAAGATAAGATAACTATTACAACTATAATGTAACACTTATAATTTAACAAGATGCGACTTATTATTACTTCTCTAAAGACTAAACTCATACCTTTTAGATAAGCATTTGTATTTTGTGCTTGTTGCTGGTTAAGGTTACTGATTATTATTTTGTAGGCCAAATATATTTCTGCGCGGGATTTGAAACCGCACCGCGGCCCGTAGATACTTAGAAATCGCACCACCAAACTGTCTTTTAATTTATAACAGTAAAAGTTGATTAGTTTTATTAAAAATTATTCTATTCAGTTTTTAGATAAAATTATAATTCCAGTTACAGCAACACTAAAATAAAACAAAAAGTTAATTCTACAACATATTCTTATTTACCTATAACTAATTTTATAAAAACAACCGTGAACAAAGTGTCGTGAAAATTATTCTCGTATGCAAAACTCAGTAACGTAATTAATTTTCACTAACTTGACACTCGTATTGTAAATGAAATTTGCAATATAAACAGATAATTTCTCAGCTTGTTTTAACATTAAAAAGTGTCAGATGAGCATATGTAGTTCACTTGAATACTGTCAAGCAACTTGAAGAAACCGTTTGCTTCAAACGACGTTGTTAATTTTTTGTAAGCGTCGGCTGCATATGTGATGTTACTTACTCCTGAGGTAAGATGAAAAGCCACGCAGCCTGTAATTATAGCTTTCTTATTATATTTATATTTCTTTATATATTATAGCTATCTTATTCTTTAAATCTAATCATAGGAGCGGATGTACAGCAAAAACAGATAAGACGGTACCCAAGCGAACTCCTCGGCAGACAATGAACCGTACCAACCAGAGGAGTCTTACCGCCTAGACTCTTGGTAATAATATGCTAATTTGTTAGTTATTTTTGGATGTAGACAATTTTTGCCCATTTGGAGAATAGCATTGATTTAAAATATTCCTTAGGCTACAGTATAGTATTTAAAATTTATTTTACTTGAATTATGATATAATAATCTGTTAGCGATGATATCCGTTGATATCCCGGTCTGAGTGAGATTGAAGTGATTCTCCAGCACCTTAAAAACGGCAAGGCCCCAGGCGAGGATGGAATTCTGATGAAATACTGAGGACCATAAACTATTTACAACCTTAAACCGAGATATTCTCTTAGAGAATAATTTAAAGAAAGAAATATACTAACTTTGGCCTCTCGGTATATTTACGAAAATTTAATGTTGTTAGTAAAAAAAGTGATATATAATCTGTAAACACTAGGAACAAACACAAGCTAGTGATACCAGTCTTTCGACTCACAGAGTCAGTAAGTTATTCTTGGGGCAAAGTATAGGCTAACAAAGTCCCAGAAAATATACAAGGTCTCTCTATTACTAAGTTTAAATATTTAATTAAAAAAAAAACTGTATAAAAAGGGTGATTATAATATAAATGAATATGTTGATAATAACCCCTGGGAATGAGGTGATCGCTTCAAAGCTGTTTCTAAAATAAATTTTGTAAATAGTTTGTAACCACATAACATAACATAACATAAACACTCACGCCTGTCACCCAGAGGGGTAGGCAGAGATTATGGACTTCCATTTGGCACGATCCTGACACACCTCTCTCGCTTCCTCCACATCCATATACCTACGCATACACGCTCGTCGGTTAAAGGTACTCTTGATTTGGCCCATTTTTAATATATCGCCAATTTGGTCGATAAACTTTCGCCTAGGGCGACCCTTCCCGACTATGCCGTTCACCTCTGCAACCTAAATTTGCTTTGTCACTCTTTCCTCATTCATTCTTTCTACATGGCCAAACCACCGAAGCATTCCTTTCTTAATCCTGGTCACAATATCATCTTGCAAACCACACTCTTCTCTTATTAAACAATTTCTCACTCCGTCATTCAGCTTCATCCCTAACATACTCCTTAATGACCGCATTTCTACAGCATTTATTCTACTCTCATGCTTCTTCTGCCACACCCAACTTTCACTACCATACATTAAAGTAGGTACTAACACAGCATTGTGAATTGCCATACGTGCCTTTTTGGACACATTCTGACTTTTCACAATAGAGTGTAGAGCCCCATTCACTCTATTTCCTGCATTCACTCGTCGTTCTATATCCTTATCATATCTACCATCCCTGCTAAACACACATCCCAAATATACAAACTCATCTACTTGCTCTACCAACTCCCCTTCTATTCTTATTTCACATATCGTTTTACTTTCTTCTCTTTCAAAACCATAACTTTCGTCTTACTTGCGTTCACTTTCATTCCCTTTTCTTTTAATGTCCTGTTCATTAATGTAACCATCATTTGCAACTCGGCTGCCGACGACGCAAATATGACTTGATCATCGGCGTACAAAAGGCATTTGATGGTTAACTCACCCATTCTTAACCCGCATTCTTCTACTTTCAAATTTTCCAAACAACTGTCCATAAATAGGTTGAACAACCACGGGGAAGCCACACAGCCCTGTCTGACACCTATATGGATGTCAAACCAGTCCGAGTAGGCCCCGTTGATCCTGACACAAGCACTAGAGTCCCTATATAGAGACTTCAATGCCTGTATCAGACCAGCGCTCAACCCAAATGAGTTCAGTGTTTGCCATAACACATCCCTGTCCACTCTGTCATAAGCCTTCTCCAAGTCCATGAACGCACAAAAAACTTTTTGGTTTTTGGCCAAAAACTTCTCGGCGATCATACGCATGGTAAAGACCTGATCCGTACATCCCATTCCCTTTCTAAATCCCGCTTGCACATCCCAAATTTTTCCGTCAGTTTCTTTCATAACTCTTTCAATTAGTACCTTAGCATACAGTTTTCCCACAATGCTAAGAAGGCTGATACCACGATAGTTTTTACAGTCCTGCTGTGATCCTTTTCCCTTATATATTGGGACTATCACGGCTTTGCACCAGTCTCCCGGTACCCGCTTAAGTTCCCAACATAAATTAAACAAGGTGTACAGCAGGTCTGCCACCACTCCTTCTCCAGCCCTTAGCATTTCGAGAGATACTCTATCATAACCGGCTGCCTTACCTGCTTTCATACTTTTCATTGCTTTCATTATTTCATCTATACTTATATCTCTATCTACTTCCTCTTCTTTCGGAATTTCTATTTCATTTAATTCAAACGTCTCATCACTCATAAACACGCTTTCAAAGTATTCCTTCTATCTCCTTAAACTCAAAACTTCGTCATTTAGAATACAGCCATTCTGGTCTCGTATAGCATTCATTCTAGGCTGTTGTGAATGTCCCCTGGTAGTTCTTACGAGTTTCCAGAACATTTTAATGTTTGCCTGGAAGTTATCCGATATTCTTCTATCATTCTTATCCGTTCTTTCTTGCTTTTTCCTTTCAACTACTTCTTTTACTCTCTTATTTAGGTGTCTAAAACTGCCTTTTTCCTTTCAATATCATCATTCATACTGCTAGAATTACTAGCCTTGGTTGCTAGTAAATCTAGCCATGCTTTCTTTTGTTTGTAACCATTTACTTATATTGTAACATTTATTTAAAAAAAGTCCCGCTGGGTTTCTTGCTGGTTTTTCCCAAGACAGAGGTTTTTTTTCGAACAAGTGGTAAAGTAAAAAAAATACTTTCAACAAGAATTATTCTATTCAGCAGAGCTTCTTAAAGCGGGTGGAAAACCGGTCCTTGAAGTCCTTCAGAGGATCTTTTATTCCGTCTTCCATGGTGGGACTACTCCCGAGACATGGAGCAGAAGTGCGGTGGTATTGTTCTTTAAGAAAGGCGACAACGCTCTCTTGAAGAACTATAGACCGATTTCCCTTCTGAGCCGCGTCTACGTGCTGTTTTCGATAATCATTATGAATCGTTGCGCATACAGACTAGACGACTTCCAGCCGCCCGAAAAAGCCGGTTTCCGAAAAGGTTTTAGTACCATAGACCACATACCCTTCGATAAATTGTACAGAAGACCGAAGAGTACAATCTGCCAGTTTGCTTTGCGTATGAGAAAGCCTTTGATTCTGTCGAAATTTGGGCGGTGCTACAGTCTCTTCAGCGGTGCCAAGTTGACTGTCGGTATATCCAAGCGCTGAAGTGTTTGTACGGTAGGGTCTACGATGGCTACCCAAGTACAGAATCAGAGTACGAAACCTATTCAACTGCAGAGAGGTGTAAGACAGGTTGACATTATATCCCCGAAACCCTTCACCGCTGAATTGGAAGTCGTTTTCAGGCTACTCGACTGGAAAGGATACGGTATTAACATCAATGGCGAGTACATCACACACATTCGATTTGCCAACGCTGCAGTCCTTATGGCAGAATCGCTGGAGGAATTAAGCACAATGCTCAGTGACCTCAATAGTGTCTCCCAACGCATAGGTCTTAAGATGAACATGGAAAAAACAAAGATCATGTTCAACGTCCATGTCACACCTATGCCGGTAGTTGTTGGGGGCATTAAGCTCGAAGTTGTTGACGAGTATGTTTACATAGGACAAATAGTCCGACTAGGTAAGTCCAACTTCGACCGAGAGGTCAATCGACGGATTCGACTCGGCTGGGCAGCGTTCGGGAAATTACGACACATCTTCTCGTCAGGTATACCTCAAAACATGAAACGGGACTGTACAACCAGTGCGTGTTGCTAAATGAACTATGGATCTGAGACGTGGTCTTTCACTGCTGGCCCTATGAGGACGCTCAAGGTCGCTCAGCAAGCTATGGAGAGGGCTATGCTCGCAGTTTCTCTGCGTGATGAACTTAGAAATGAGGTTATCCGCACTAGAACTAGAGTGACCAAAATAACCCAACGGATTGGTAAGCTGAAGTGGCAATGGGCCGGCCATATAGCTCGAAGAACCGACAACCGATGGGGAAAAAAGGTTCTCGAGTGGCAGCCATGTACCGGTAGGCGAAGTGTAAGGCGTGCCCCCACTAGATGGAGTGACGACCTAGCAAGATATGCAGGAAGTCGATGGATGCAGGTGGCTCAGGACTGTGTTTTGTGGCATTCCTTGGAGGAGGCATATGTTCAGAAGTGGACTTGTGAAGGCTGTAATGATTATAATGATGAATCTGTTAGCATTCTTTAACATAATTATTCAGTAATGAAATATTATAAATATTGATTTTTTTTCTGTTAAGAATTTACTATCCAGCAGTAGTTTATCTTTATAATAGAGATCCACTGGTGTCGAGATCCAGAAATTCACCGTGCAAAGCCAGTGCGGATCGCAAGATCCCATATATAAAAAAAATGGAAAATAAAGGAGGAATGGAAGGAGATACTTATTATTTTGAATTCTGAATATAATAGATAAGATAAAAAATTACTGTAATAAAATTTTGAAAGTATTACAAATTTAAGAAAAATTGCAGAAAAAAAGAGGGTTCTATCGGTCTGAGTCATATTATATTGCAATACTTTTAGATGAGATCTAAAATTCACAGAATTATTATTAAAAGATACATCAACTCATCCAGAGACAGAGAAACGTGTTTAAGGTTTTTTTTCTACCTAGCGTCACATCATGAGTAAAGAAACCGTACACTGAGGCAAAGGTTCATCCTAGCGTGGCGGTTACGATACCTACTAAAATGTGTTTGTGTGGTAGCTTTGAGAATTGAACATAGGTTGTTTTTAAATTTAATTATATTGGAAATGGTCTTCTATCCTAAAAGGTTTTAACATATGTTTGGCTATTAAGTTTATATGAAATAAAAGTGAACATTATTGGTATTTATTCAATTAATTCAAAGTGCTATTCAATCTTTTAATTGTATTTTATTTTAACTCTCCTTGTGTTTTGTACAATTTTACGATTTTTTAACGTGTTCTTTGTGTGTTTTTTTTTATAGGATAGGGTGACAAACGAGCACCTCAGTCCACCTGATGGTAAGTGGGTGCTGTGACCCATAGACATCTACATTTATTCTCAATAAAGAATCAAAATGCAGATGCGTCGTCACCCGTGAGGACTAAGAAGGAATGCCTCTTTTCCAGTAAATTGGGTCTCCGGTTCTCTACACTCACCATACGAAACACAGCAGTGTTAAGCTGCCATTTTACGTTGGTATTCTGTGAGAGTGTGGTCCTTCCCCGGTCGAGCCGACCCATTCGTACTACAACTATACTACTGATATAGCTGCAGCAGAACCATGCTGCAGCTATATCTAGCTAGCTATACCACAGATTTTATTTAATATAAAAAATACAAAAGGATGGTTGTGTGTATTAATTATAAAATAGTAAAAAGAGTAATGTCTGGTTTCTGAACATAAAAGATAAGTAAATTTTTTGTTTAAATGTACATATATTACCATTTCTCAGCGTATGGAAAATAATCTATAAAACAAAATATTATATCAAGTCATAAAGTTGTTGAATTTTAAGTCTCAAGTACCCGAACGAAGAATTTTAAACATAGTTTTTAATGTCTACTTTCTATACGAGAAAACTTTTAATAAAAAAGTAAAAACCAACTTTAAAAAAATAAAAAGAATAAAAGCTTCGACTTCAGAAGCTATAATGTAGAAATTACTACATTGTTCTAAACTATTGAAGTTGGTTTAAACTTTAAATAAAAATGTTCATTTTTTAACACTTTTGAGTGGTCTAAAGCATATCACAAGTTTGAGGTAATAACTCCATTGTCGTCTAAATAATTACATTGAAATAAAATTATTTTATAGATTTTATTGCGTTTAATTATATCTATTTTTAATTATTTTAATTCCCAAGGTTTTGGGTATACCCTTAATACCAGCGTGAAACAGCAGAATAATGATGCTGTTTTTCGTATGGTAAGTATATCGAAGCGGAGACCCCTTTTACTGATACTACGTAGTACTATTATTTATTCTGTGCTGGTACGCTCATATAGCATGGTGAGTTACTGCATCTCAAAATCTAGAATCTATAAGTGAATTTGCATTTAGGTAACGAACAACAGGTGAAAAACGCGTCTGCATTTTGATTCTGGATCTGATCTGATAGATGTAGATGTCTATGGATGGACTGTGTGCTCGCTTGTCACCCTTTTTCTATGAACTTATTTTAAAATTTTTTTTAAAGAGAAATTAAGGATTTTCTTTAAATTTATATGAAACCAACGCTGAAGTAGAAGCTGCCATACCGATCAGTATCGTACCGACAAATTTATTAGAAAGTAATATATCATTCAATTTTAATTAATGTACTCGTATTGTCATTCCTAATTAAACAATATAACTCTTCCAAATTTAAAACAATATTTCCATAATTAGTTCTTCTGCGGCAGCAAAGCGCCGGGTACCAACTAGTAATAAATAAAATAATACCGTAGACATATGTGTCTCGCATTCCAAGTAAATTTCAACTCTAAGTTACGTTTAATTACGATTACTAAAATCGATAAAAGTATGTAAGTTAAAACTTATTACTCGTATCATTCTAAAGTCATAAAAAGTTGGCCATCTTACTAACGACCGTAATACTAATGGAACGCTTTATATATATGCTTTTGTGGATGTGTATGAGATCGTTTGTCTATGACTAAAAGAAATTGGTGCTCTAGTAGCCACGAAATATAAAAAGTAGATAAAGGACTAAGTGGTCGCCGTAAATTGTGAGTGCGCGAGCAGGTCAGGTGTGATTCCTGCGGGGCTGATTTACCACGCGATTGTCGGTGATAGAAAACGTGAAGAAACCAGCATGTTTAAGGTATAACATATTTCGAGAACATCTGAAGTCAAAGAACACGTAAATGTTCCATGGTCCATTCCGAAATACGAGGAGCACTAGGATATATTATTTATATGCTGTTGTTACGCTAAGACAGTGCGATTTACCATCTAAGGCTGCAACACCACTTACCATCAGGTGGGATTGTGGTCAAGCACTGGCTTATAATAAGTAAAAAGAAATAATATGCTGCAAGTTATTTGTACACAATTTATGTTGTGCAATATATATTTAAATCGGCACAAAAAACTTCAATGAAAGTAAGGGAAACTAGATAGACGAAGGCATTAAAAATCATTTCATTTGTTGCAAAAATTCCCATGAAAAGACAGAATATAATAAAAATTCTTACTTAAATCTTGTTTTGATCCATGCCGCCTCTCTCTCGATTTATTCTTGAATATTCTTCGCTTTAACCGATTAAGTACTACATCCGCTTCGTCAACACTCTCTGATGAAGAAGATGTGTATGTTACATGTATAGGTCCACTTATAGAATTTCTTCTATTCCTTATTGGTCCGCATAACTTTATTTCCCGTTGACCTATTTCTGATATTCCACGTCGGTATATTTGTATTCGCTTTTTCAATTCACAGTGCGCTGCAATATCCATCGGTAAATTATAAATAAATTCATTTTCTGATATGTTTTCTTCCGTTTTATCTTCGTTAATGTGATTAGTGTTATTAAGATGAATTTTAGAAACTTTTTTGGTTCTCACTTGCTCGTCGTTTTTCTTTTCTGACTTATAATTTTGTAAGTGTTGCTTAGTTTCAGATAACATAGAACAGTTGGCGTTTGAACCTCTGCGTACAGCAATACTTCTTAAATAGGTGTTTAAAAAGGATACCTTATTTCGTGGGAAATTATAAATATTGACTCCAGAACTTGAACGTGGTATTAAGTCTTCTGCACATTTTTTTATTTGATCTCTTAAAACTGTGTCACTAAACGATTGCGATCTATGAAGACTAAAACTTGATTTATTTATTTCACTAAACACAATTTCATTTTCATTGTTTTCAGGAGCGGAAAATTCATTTTCATTTACTTTGTATTTTATGGCAGTATTTAATTCATGTCTAGAGATAAAAATTTGTTTCTCATCTTCACATGTTTCATTATCCGAACTTTTATAACTGCTTATGTCTGAGTGAAAAGGCGTGGTTTCAATACTGCTTGGTTGTAGATTATTACAAAAATTATAATTTATTACGAGTTCGTTTGGAATGTTACAAACACTATCACTACTCTTAACAATATAAGCTGTGTTTTTCTTTTCATTTTCTACACCGGGCTTATATATCCGCGTGTAAACTTTATCACCCGAAATCGTGTGATGCTTACGAGGAAGTTTTCTGTGGATAATATGTTTGTAGCCCTTTTCTCCAAAAGAATGACTGGCCCGTATATGAGGTTTATCGTAATCAGAACTTTTAATACATATATTTTCGTCATTTGTTTCCACTAAAAGATTTCCTACACAATCAAAAAGCTGTATTGTAGGAAATTTGATATCTGGTGATAGATTTCGAGTTCGAAGTTCCCATTTTCTATGAGAAGGCTTTCTTAGTTGAATACGTATTACATTGTCATCTATTAAGGGGCCGTCGCTTTCGCTTGAGCCCTTTTCAGCCATCATATTTTAAACTTCTTCCACTTTTTCGTCGTCCCAATCATTTCATATAAAAACCACTGTAATCCTTTCATAACCGTCAATATTATTTAGCTATTATTAAATGTTAATTCGTTTGTTTACGTCAGTTGTTTAGGTCAGCTGTTCCTACTAAAAACTGGCATTTTGCCAAACGTCACAATTCTTTAGGATTCACTCCTAAATAACACCAATGTCAATTTTGTTTTTCAACATTTACAAGTTTATTTACAAATTGTTGTATTTAATTTTAATATTAAACACATAGTGATCGTCACTACACAAACACCTACTGTGGAATGATTGTTGAATGTAACACTACACACAGACGCTCGATGTTGAAAACTATTGCATAAGTCAAGTGTACAAGTATTGCGCGCAGTTGTACCGCCTAATGACTTTATGACGGTAATATTAAATCGTAAGTGTGGCCGATTGGATCAGAGAACGCTTAAATTTGAAATCAAATTAATTTGTATTTATTAGTAGGGGTAACTTGTTTTTTAATAAATCGCGTTTCTATCGATTTTTATCGCGAGGGACGATGCGCGGTTTTTTGGTCGCTCGCGACTCCGGTCATATCTGCACTGAAAGCTAACAGCTAAACAGTTGCGCGATACTATTAATAGTGAACGAATACGTCGGTAATCTGGCCGGCTTCCCTTGAACCTAGTCGTACTCAGAACGGCGACGTGTAACAAAAAGCATAATCTGTGACGTATACGCAACAACTGTTCGCACTGACACAGTTTTGCAGTTGACCATTAGGCACGACCATATGCAGTATGCACTCGTTAGTAATAACCTTACCAGCTGACTTTGATATTAGTCACGTAACATTTCCATTTTGATGTAACTTATGTGAAAATGTTTCTTCTCCGATTAAAGAAGCCTCATTTTGAAATAGTAGGTAGACTAAAGAAATGATGTTAGACAAACTAAATTTTAATTTCTCGCGGCAATTATCGATATGACGTTTCATTTTATTTTCTAACTTGCCTCAATAACTATTACAACTAGATAACGGTTTAGTAGTTCATATTCGACCCTAATTCATAAAATTTTTAGTTTCGTATATTAATCAAGCTGTATTTCAATATCAACTGAACATTAATATATAAAACACAAATATCGAATATATAAAATATAAGCCGGTGTATATAATTACCGTGTAGTGGCGGTGTAAAAATATCCACTAAACTATAACGTCCCGTGGGTGTCGTAAGAGGCGACAGAAGGAATCTAAAACAGTAGATGCTCAGCAGCATCTTCCTCATAACAGCTGAATAAAAACACTGCGGTTGTCAACCCGTTTGCCAAACGTGGCAACTATGGCAAATATACACCTAGAAGGCAATTAATGGGGGAGGCCTATGTTCAGCTGTAAACTTCTGATAGGCTATAATGGTACCACTCAAAACACTGTTGACACAGCTTATTCAGTCGCCATCATCATCATCATCATTACAGCCCTTCACAAGTCCACCGCTAAACTTAGGCCTTCACCAAGAAATGCCACAAAACACAGTTCTGAGCCACTTGCTTCCCCATCCAGTTTCCCACCAGATCGTCAATCCATCTTGTGGGGGGGGGGGGGGGTATTACATTTCGCTTACCGGTACGAGTAGTGCCACTCGACAATCTTTTATCTCCATCGGTTGTCGGTTCTTCGAGCTTATTATTCCATAATTCTTTGTTTTGCTTATGTGGACTATGAAAGTACCGGTTTTCTACCCGCTTTCAGAAGCTCCGCTGTAATTCCATCCTCGCCTGGGGCCTTGCAGTTTTGAAGATTCCGGAGAGCCATTCCAATCTCGCTCAGACTGACGTCCGAAATATAATCGGAATAGTGTCGGATAAGACTTGCTCTTGGATCGTTACTCACACTTGCGTGTGGCTCCAACGATGACGTGTACAGCTGTCCATAGAACCTCTCAATCTCACTCCGAATCTCAGGTGTACCGGAAACGCCACTGCCACACTCTGTCTTCAGCTTCGACAGTTGGCTCTTTCTGGCAGAAAGATCTCTAGCAAAGATTTTGCAGCCCTGGTTCCGCTCGATCGCTTCTTCAATACGAGCAGTATTAAAGTTGCGTAAGTCCCGCCGCATGCATTTGGAAATCTGTCTGTTCAGTTGCCTGTATGCCGTCAAATCTTCATTTGCCGTCCAACAGCCATGAGATTAAGAGTGTGATCGGAGAGTTTTTGTGTTCTTCTGCGGCGGGTCTTGCAAAACTTAGCTCCGCAATGGACCGTTTCCACGAGCTTGTCATTCATATCGTCCACTATATTGTAATCTTCTAGGCACTGAAAACGGTTTTGTAACTCGAGTTTCAGGACTTTGGATCAGAGCACGAGGGGGACAGGGCGTTGACTTCATTAGATGTGACCACTCCAACTTAACGTTTAGGTTTAGTGTGCCTCTCACCATTCGGTGATTGCTACCAGTTTTCACCCTCGCGATCACTGAGACATCGCTGAACAGTTGTCGTTTGGTCGTCGTAATGAAGTCAATCTCATTTTTTGTGGAACCGTCGGGGCTCGACCAGATCCACTTCCTGCGGGGCCGCTTCTGGAAGAGAGAGTTCATCATAAAGAGTTCCTATTTCTCCATGAAGTCGGCCAGCTGCTGGCCCCTTGGGTTCCGTTGGCCTATTCCAAATTTCCCTACCCTCAGCGTTTTCCGTTGAAGTCTCCCATTAACACCGTATAGTGGGTTTTGGAGGAATGCATGGCACTAGATATATGCTTATACATTTCCTCCACCTCCTCATCGGGATGTGCAGAGGTTGGCGTGTAAACCTGTATGACCTTCAGCGAATACCGTTTGGTGATTCTGAGTATAAGGTACGCAACCCTCGTCGATACACTCAATCTTTACAACGTTGTTAACGTGAGACTTGTGGACGATAAATCCGACACCTCCTTGGGACAGATGGTCACCCTCCCGGTGATAGAATAAGTTGCCGGATTCGAGGACCTTCCCCTCTCTTCGGACCTCAGATAATCCGATAATATTCCAGCGCAACTTGTCTATCTCTTCTTATAGCTCCAGGTTTTTCTCGTCAGTCCTCAAGGTGCGTGCGTTATATGTTGCCAGGTCAAGTCGTCTTAGGTGGCAACCGAACCTCCACCGGAGATTCTTAGCACCCCCTGCCCCGCCGTTACCATGGTCGCCACCGTAGCCAGGAATAACGGGGTCGCCGGGAACTGGGAGCCAACTTTAATCATGGGGGGGGGGTATATTGCCATAGTTACCACGCTTGGCGAGCGGGTTGGCAACCGCAGATTTTTTATTGTTGTTTTGCTGTTATCAGAAAGATTCTACTGCGCATCTTCTGCCTCAGTTTCCCTCTGTCGCCTCTTACGACACCTACGGGAAGATATGGGGTAGTGGGTATTCTTAACCGCCACTACACAGGAACTTGACCGATTAGTATAAAATTCTCATGCTACCCGCAAAAGAAAACTTCCTTTGAGACGCTGAATGTAAATATTATCAAAAGAGTTTTGTGTTATTCTATTATAAAAATACATAAATGTTAGATCTCAACTTTGTCTTTTAGAGAGATAGGCAGAGACTGCGGACTGCGGATTATTAATTTTATTATTATATACAGGTTGTCATGTAACTAATTATATAATGAACTCGTGGATAGGTACGTGGTTAGGACGTAGGATCCTGAACTTGAATCTTGGGCATAGCCGTTATTTGCAGAACAATGATTAGTTTCGGCCTTTCGAGTCTGGATATAACTAGAAGAGTCTGGAAATAATATAATATGACATTTGCATTTAAGAATTAGCGTCGGCCACAAATAGGCCACAAATAGCCTAGGACAAGTGGGTAATTACCACGAGCAACAGAAATCACATAGTCTGAGCCTGATCTCTCTCCAGTCGTTTCGGATGGCTGTCCTATCAGGTTACGAGAGTAAAGGATTAGAGAGTTGTGCACCTGTACTTGCGCACACACTCGTGCACTATAAACCCTGATCAGCGTAAGCGGCTTGAAATTGGTTTTGGTGACCGAAAACTCGCTCAAAAGGAGATTATTATATATACCGGCAAGCTGCTTCAGCTTCACCTGGGGTCTATAAAATAATCAAAGACCATTTATATAAGGCATAGATCCCACCTAATATTGATCTCTATCTGTTAGTAAAGTTTCATCATGATCGATTCAGCCTTAACGAAGATTAGCCCGGGCAAACAGACAGGTGGTCAGATAATTATTTAAATGGTTGTATGGCGGCGCTGTCGTCGCGCCACAAGCGAAACACTTCGAAGCCTAAATCGCACTAACAAAGTTCCGAAGTTAAAGCAGCATATATAGAATAGCTCCGAACTACCAATCGGAGCGTTGGCCGCTCCTCGGGCAGCACACCTTGCCCGATGGGAGATCTCCCCTTTTCCTTCCACCCGCCACAGTTGCATAAGTTCCTTTCACCCGCCACAGTTGCATAAGTCTTCATGCAAACAATCCCTTGAGTGTAATAGAAGCCAGTTCAGAAAACCCTTAAATTTTATTTATATGTATAGATTATAATATTTCGCATAACTGACAATGGAAGTTAGAATTTATCTATAAAATTACATCATTGTTTATCAAATCGTTTTTAAATAAATTAATTAAAAGAAAAAAAAAAACTTTTTCTAAAAAGAAGCTTTTATTTAAATGCGCTAAAAAGTATAAATTAAACTTTTTCTTTAAAACTTTTACGAGTAACTTTTATCGTCATTACACAATTTATATGATATAAAAACTGGTAGCGAAGTTTATCTGTGTAGATAAACAGGATCTGGTTGATTTTAATTTTTAAAATTATCAAACTAAGTAAATGCGAGCATTTAAATCTTGCGACCAACTTTTAAATCATATAAACTGTGTAATGATGATATAAGATGAAAGTAAAAGTTTTAAAGTAAAAGTTTATTTTATTCTTTTCGCGCATTTAAATTAAAGCTCGTTTTTTAAAAAGGTTTTACTTTTAATATATTTTTTACTTTTTAATTATCGCTGAACAGGTTTCTCTGTCTGTTCATCATCTGTCTCATTCAACGGATCATTGTTGCAAGGTCGTTTGTCGGTTTATTTCGAACAGTCTAGCTCTTGAATAAGGATACCTTGTAATGATTTCATCCTACGTAAGGCCACGTATGCTTGACCAGCACCGAAGAGCTTCGAGTATACAACAGCATTAATCGACAGTACTACCCTGAATTTTGTGTACTTGTGCAAGCCCAACAGAATATAATTGGCAGCATTCTTCTTTCTGTAGTGCTATGACTATATTTTACTGGAAATTGCAGTCTTGGGTTGAATGAGATGAACACCGTCTTTACCGAAGTCTATACGGACGGATGGTATGTCAGTATCGTATATTTGTCCACTCCGGAAGCATAGCCATATTTTTTCTATAATAATATGTCCAATGGTAACATTCATCACTTTTGGGCAGTCAATTTTTACCAACCGATACTACAGACTCGAACAATTCGACCTCAATATCATAATCGAGGACTCCAAAAACCCCAGTACACCAAAATTTCTGAATTATTGATATCATGCTACACCCTCATGCCACTCAGTCCGCGACACGGCCTCACCTTGACTTGAGTGTTTTTCAGCTTGAAGCTTACTTGTGCCTTATGAAACACAGTTCCCGGTTTGATTTTGGAAATATCCTTCTCCTAGACAGGTTACAAACCAATGCTGTAGACGCCTATCTCGCCAAATTACACAAGTCAAAGTTAATCAGCTGATGTTACAGACTCGGACAATTCGACCTCAATATCATAATCGAGGACTCCAAAAACCCCAGAACACCAAAATTTCAGACGAAGTGGAGCAACGGAGCTTATTATCACCATCTTATTTTTTTTAACTCGCACTCGTATTCTCAACAAGTCCTTTCATTTGACACACATTGTAGGAAAGCATAAAAAACTTAGTCCGCCGTCTTTAGAAGTCCGCCATACTGGGTTTAGAGTGACGTCATCTTATTTTGCGAGTTATTATTATTAAATTAAAGACGTTACCCCCACACTAGGATTCTCTCCTATATCGTGGAGGCAATTTACAAACACAAATTGCACAAGGACAAACATCCAGACCCGGAACAGTTATTTGTAGGCCATACAAATACTTGTACCGTGCGGGATTCAAACCCGCGGCCCCCAACGCAGCAACTCATTGCTAAGCCCCAGCGCCACGGTGCCGTTATACACAGCAAGTCCTCATTTGATATCCATATTGTAGGAAAGGATAAAAAACTTAGTCCGCCATCTTTAGAAGTCCGCCATATTAGATTTAGAGTGATGTCACTTTATTTTTCGAGTTATACTTAGCAAGCCCTTTCATTTGATACCCATATTGCAGGAGTACATTAAAGATTCGCCATCTTGGATTTTCCGCCATGTTGGATTTAGAATGATGTCACACAACTAAGTATGCATTGTCATCGAAACTTAACGTGTATACAAAATTTCAGCTCAATCGGCTGAAGATATCAGCTTCAAAATTGAGTTGCAAGATTCCACCCGAACAAACATTTATTACAAGCTAAATAATTATTGCAAGCTAAATAAAAGCTTGTAAAATAGCTTTAAACTTTTTTAACTTAATCTCTTTGGTACTTTTACACAAGTAATCCATAGTTCTTTTTAGGGTTCCGTACCTCAAAAGGAAAAAAGGGAACCCTTGTAGGATCACTTTGTTGTCCGTCTGTCTGTCTGTCTGTCAAGACCCTTTTTCTCAGGAACACGTGGAGGTATCAAGCTGAAATTCATATCAAATACTCAAGTCTACTGTTTAAGCCAACGCAATTAAAAGATACAGCCGTTTATGCCGCAAATTAATTAAATTAAAAATTAATTTAATTCGCAAAGGAATCAAAACCTACAGGGTTACCTACCTTGAACTCAGAATCTTCAAATTTGGTACGAAGCAACGTATTATTACACAGATAAAGGAAAAATTGCGAAAAGCATAAATTTTTAGTTACATCATATAATAAAAATAATTTTAAACTTATATACCTACGGATTTGTTCGGAACACTCGGTGTGCGAGTCCGACTCGCACTTGGCCGGTTTTTTCTATTTCTTTTTTATTCTAGTCGGGAAAATTCTCGTTAGGACCCATGGCAATCGGTCGATCGGTCGATCGGTCGATGTAACGAATTATTGAACAAGAATTGGGGCTAATAGCTTACTATTGAAATCCGTGACAAAACCTTAATTAGTCCATGCAGGTTAAGAGAATGGACGCTATTTGAACCGATACGCTGGTGAAAGACAGAAATGTGCTCTTTGCAGATTATTTTTTTTTACAACTGAGGAGCACTACAATAAGTATAATGACAAGTGTATACTTACAGTTACTAAAGAAGCCTCGTAACTTGGTTGTAAATTTTAAAGTTGCACCATTCACGAGTTGTGACCTACGTAGAGCGTCACGAAGCTTCATTTCTGTGAACACGAAATGAGCAAGACACTTTTAAAAAGCAGCATGGACTATCCACAAAAATCATCATCATCATCAGCTCGTTAAAGTCCACTGATCGATATGGGCCTCTCCTGTTCAAGAGAGGATTTGCCTTGATTGTTATGCATTGCAGGCGAATTGACGATCGCAGTACCAGACGCCTCGCACCTTTGATGCATCGAATTGTTTATACCGACATCTATCGGAAGCCATAAGTCATTCCGGAATTATCCATAGTCGCCTTTAACGACACCCACGGTACAATTAATTTAGTATACAGATCTTTCGAAAAGCTATGTATCTTAACGTGTAATAGAAATTATGACAATCACTTGCTAAATGTTTAAAAGAACACGTAGTTAAAAAAGTTTTACACACAATGATTGCCTAAGTGCAGAAATAAAATAAAACCTCTTTATTTTGAAATTTCGTTTGTTAAACGTCAACATATTTTTAATCTAATCTACTACCGCCGATCATTCCGCGGTGAGAATGCTCTATGCCTGATGTGCGATTCACACAGTGCTCAGTACGCAAAACGCTCTTCTCTCTGGACATCCACAAGTCGAATGGGTCTGACGGAATCCCCCAATTGTACTGTGGACATGTGCTCCAGAGTTGGCACCGATTCTAACGCGTCTTTTCCGGTACTCCTATTACCTAAGCGTTGTCCCAAATTCATGGAAGGCAACTTTCATGCACTCGATCCCTAAAAAAAGTAACCGCTCTGATCCGTCCAACTACAGGCCTATCCCATCACCTCCTTGTTCTCGAAAATAATGAAGTCCATTATTAACTGCTTGCTCATGCGGTACCTCAAGGAGCACCAGCTGATTAATCACTGCCAGTACGGTTTCCGTTGGGGTCGCGCACCGTTGGGCGCAGACGATCGAGTCCAAGGGGGAAGCTTTGGCGGTTAGTTTGGACATAGCCAAGGCCTTCGGGTTTGGCCCAAAGCGCTTTTTTTGAAGCTTCCTTCCCATGGACTTCCCGAGAAATTGTGCAATTGGATCACCTGTTTTCTGGCTGACCGGAGCATCAAGATCGTAGTAGACGGTGCATTGCAAGTTTCTTCTGCACCAACGCTGTTCCTTCTGCATATTAATGATATGTTGCCAACCGGTAACATTAATTGCAATGCGGACGACAGCAGTGGTGATGTTATACACTGGCTGTGCCAATATTTCTAGGGAAAACGTCGCTGAGTACCGGAACAAAGTTGTATCTGAAATCGAGGCTTTGTTAAACAAAGTCTCGAATTGGGGGCGATTAAATCTAGTTCAGTTCAATACGCAGAAGACACAAGTTTTCACGTTTACCGCTAAAAAGAACCCCTTTGTCGTGTCTCCTCAGTTTCAGGGCATACCCCTTGTTACTTCAGCCAGTATCGGAATCCTCGGTGTCGACGAATGACGTGCAGTTTCGTGGTCACTTGGAAGGGAAGGCGAAGTTGGCCTGTAAAATGCTTGGCGTGCTCAGCAGAGCGGGACAGTATTATTTCATGCCGGCATACCGCCTGCAACTTTAAAACGCGCAAGTTCAGCCGCACAAGGAATACTATTCTCAATTCTGGGCCGGGGCTCTCCAGTGCCAGCTCTTTCCATTTGATCGCATCCAGCGCAGAGCGCTTCGAATCGTCGGCAATCGAGCTCTTTCTGCTCGGCTTGACTCACTGGCGCTGCGAAGAGATTTGCATGCGCAGAAGAATTGTACGGACTTATTACAACTGCTCAATTTCACTATTGTACATCGCGACAGAACTCGATATACCATACGATCTGGATGATTGACGGTACACGACTGTGCGATTTCTAAGAGGTTTTTTTTTCCTCACACAACTTCCTTGTGGAACCGAATACCACCAGCAATATTTCCGGGCCGATACGAGTTGGGGACCTTCAAGAAAAGAGTCTTCTCTTTTTCAAAGGCTGGCAACGCAACTGTAATTTCGCTGGTGTTGCAGTTTTTCATGGGCGGCAGTTGTCACTTAATATCAGGTAAGCCGTATGCTCGTTTGTCTCCTCTCAAAAAAAATACTATCATTTCATGACGTTCCTCTGTCCGGAGAGAAAAAGGGCGAAAAAAACTCCGCAGGTATTCACTTTTTATTCAGTTTTTTAAAGGCCAATAATACAATATTCCTAATCAAAAATGAAAAGGAATTAGGAACTAATCACAAAGCATGTTCTTCATTAATTTAAAAAAGAACGTTAAAACATGAAAGCACAAAAATGTGTTGTAAGCACGAGAGTCCCTATAACAACAACGTGGTAGAGCCATGCTGCAGCTATATTCATAGTATAGTTGTACCACGAATGGGTCAGCTCGACCGGGGAAGGACCACGCTCTCACAGAATACCAGCGTAAAATAGCAGTTTAATGCTGCTGTGTTTCGTTTTTTACTGGAAAAGAGGCATTCTATCTTAGTCCTCACGGCTAATAACGCATCTGCATTTTAATTCGCAAACGAAGATAGATGTAGATGTCTATGAGCCACAGCAACCACTTACCATCAGGTGGACTGTGTGCTCGTTTGTCACACTAATTCTATAAAAAAAAAAAAACAAAGCAACAAGCAGCACATGTTCACAAGTATGATATATGTGGCACCGGTCGCCAGAGTAATATAAGTATATACAGATATAAAGGTATTCAGCAAAAGGGTTCAGCATTGAATTGTGGCAGATAGAAATTTATTATTGATAGAATATATTTAGAAGTATACAATTATAACCTAAAGGAATACCACAATTGGTCATATTTGATTATTTTGTGTCAGAATGCCTTTGAGTTCGGATGAATGAATCCTGTTGCAATAACAATTGCGTGCCGCTGCAGATGGCTTTGTACACGTAATAGCGAACCCGATATTAGTCTGTTAGTACGATTTTCAATTTTAATGAAACCGCTGAATTAGAATTGATTCGAGCATTAAGTAGTTGATGAATTTGTTATTTTTCTAATATCGTTTTCTAATATCGTAATTGTATTACGATGTTCTGGCGATGTTAGGGAATTATTAATTTGTTTAAACTTTGTTGCACAAAAATGTAGTAAAGCGGACTTAACGTCTTATGGCGTTTTTATCAGTTAACCTATAACTTCGAAAAGAACACTTCTTTGGAGGTTTAATATAATTTGTAAGAGAAATAATTAAGAATCAACAAAATAACAAAAATATGTATATATCCATTATATACATGTCGCCCTATGAGCTTCGTATGAGTACATACATGCGGTATGACCATTGCTACGGTACATCAGACGTGAAACACCCATACTGGAGACGTAAGTTGAGGAAAATCCTCCCTTCATGCGAGATTTGTTTCCAGCCGGGGACTTCTACAGACTGTAAAGAAAAAAAGTATGACGTGACGCCATTTTCAGTTCCAATCCAGTTTGCCATAGGATTATATTTCTTATTGAAATAACAAATAAAGTAATAACTAATAGTTAAAAAATTATGTACGACGGACTTCAATATAAATTATTAAGAATAACTCAAAAACTATTGGTCAGACCTTAATCAAATTTATATAGGACCACATGTGGAGCACCAGCTTTCAAATAAAAAAGAATCATCGAAATCGGTTCACCCAGTAAAAAGTTATGAGGTAACACACATTAAAAAAAACTTACAGTCGAATTGAGTACCGTCTCCTTTTTGAAGTCTGTAGAAAAACTAACTGTTCCCGATAGAAATAAAGTGCGCCTAAATGAATAGCGCAGCAAACGAAATTTATTAGCATGTTTATGGCAGGGAATTTTTAGATAGGAGCTCTTGATTTATTTGTTATATTTACGTTGCGCTTTACGTATATTTATCAAATATATATGTCGCAGTAAGATGGCTGAAGCCGTAATATAATTATACCCCTAGGGATATAGCTATATACCGTAAAATAGTTATATCACAGCGGTTCTTAACTGTCTTACTAGGAATCAGTGGAGTAGCGTGCCTTAGACCCTGTATCAAAATTTGTCGGGGGGCCCAAATTAAGGGTAAAGATTTTTCACTAAAGGAACAAAAACTCTCGCATTGAATTAAAATAATTATAAATTGATTATAAGTTATTACTTACAATTAATATTCCTAGGAACTAAGCTAGCCAAACAATTCAAGCCAACATCCTGTCCCATAGAAATCCTTAGAATTTTTGCTTACGTTCGGGGCTTCTGTAGCCCGGGGGCCCCGTATCATTGATACGGCTGATACGGCGGTAGCTACGCCCCTGCTAGGAATATATCGAACACGATCTAGTAAAATAACTATATTATTAAATTAAATTTAATCTAGTGAAATAATAATAATTGCAAACTAAACGAATTGTTCATGTTATTTGTGGAATATCGGATATACGGATGGCAACTGTTGTCCAATAAATGCAAGAATTAAAACACCTAGAAACAACATTCAGGACCACAGAGATACATATATTATATATACATATATATATATATATATATATATATATATATATATATATATATAGATGAATAACTTTGTAATCTATCTATACATATAATAAATCTGTAGAAAAGTCGTGTCTGTAATTCTAATATATTCTTGAAAAAACAAGTCCAGGGGACTAAATAAAGGGTTCTGAAGCCAAATTAGTGGTTTTTAGAATTTTTGTCTGTCTGTCTTTCTGTCTGTCTGTCTGTCTGTCTGTGTATTCCGGATTCACGCAAAAACTACTGAACCGATTTACATGAAATTTTGTATGTAGGTAGTCAGTAACCCGGGGCAACTTATAGGCTACTTTTTATCCGATTACGGAACTTCAAAAAAGGAAGGTTAAGTATATAAATTTCCTTTAGATGTTAATTTTCTGTTGTATCTTACTTATAGGCCGAATGACGGGTGTTTTTCAAATAAATACCATATTACCATATTTGTAAATAAAGTTTAAAATATAGTTATAATCTTGGTAAAATAATTTGAAACTACACCGATTTCGTATTCAAAACAGCGCCATCTATCATCAAATGGAAAAAGTTGTATATTTTGCCTTCAGTTACTAATAAATGAAATAATATAACTTACATTTATATGATTAAATTATTATATTTTTAAAATTATTAAAAAATTGTAACGTTCAGTTTTTTAGTATTTTTGTTATTTTATTTTAAAAGTGTAATAATTTCAATAGATAATAGTGTCAAAAATATGAAAATTGATAAGGTATTTATTTAATATATATGTAAAGTGATACAAATTGATCTGTCTGCAATTGTTGCAAAATTTTCATTATCATCATAGTTTTATTAAGGAGATTTTTATGTATGTTGTGGCCAGATCGTAGAATTGATCATATATCATAAAGTAGTCTATCATTTCGTGAAAACACTGAAAAAATGACTGAAATGAATGTGTATTTAACACTATTTGATGACCGTGTCATTATATAGCTTGACCAAATCAACGAATAGAAATCTTTTGAAGTTATTAGTAACTAAACACAACGTTGCTATTTCATAATATCATGAAGCTTAATATGGTCATATGACGATATCATTATCGTTTTACACCGCTAGCGGCGCTGATAGCTTATTTTTAACAGAAACAGAACTTTTAAGAGAATTGACATCACTTTATCCCTTATTGATATAATAAATAAATGTTCGTTTCTATTGCTGATATTACTAGATGGTATAGTTTTGGCTTTCATTATTTAATGTAATATTAGCGCCACCTACTTACTTCTAAATAAATTAAAATGGCAAGACATTGATAAAATGAAATAATGCAATGCTACTGAATATAGGATGTAAATAATTGAATCATTTACATTACGTTCATCCCGCGTTGGAATCAGTGCAGCGAACTCTTTTTTGGCCAAAAACTCTCCAGCCTGTGCCGAGTAGTAGCATGTATGTAATCTTCTTTTTTACTTTTCATGGGGCAATATATGCAGTTTTTATTTCATTCGTGTTTTCGGGTATGATAATTTATGTTTTCACTCTATCGTAAATATTAAGGCTTGCAAAGATGAGTAGAACTCATTATCGTCAGCCACATAAAAGTCCACTGAAATGAACATAGGCCTCCCCCATAAATTGTCAAATAGGATATTTGCTATAGTGGCGGGTTGGCAACCGCAGCTATTATTATTTTGATCTGTTATCAAGAAGATGATGCAGATCATCCCATCTACAATTTTTTTCCTATGTCGCCTCTTACGACGGGACGATATGATGTGTTGGATTTTCTTTCACCGCCACAACAGTGCGAACATTTTTCTATTCCCGTTCATGAGTGTAGTGTTCCTCACGTTCACTGTGTATAAAATTTATAAGGAATAAAAGTAATTTTAAGGATTTTATCGCGTTTAATTTTAACATTTTATATTCCCGATGGTTTGGGCAATTTACAGCACCCATGAGGTGTTTGACGACCTGATGTCATAGTTAAAATAGAATAGTTAAAATGCAGTAGTAGTTTGAATTTTATTTTATTAATCATGGAGTCCTTAGCAGATAGTAGCACTCAGCCATCTTCCCTATTAAAATTAGGATATTTTTAATTTCAATAGCCTCGCGAATCATCATTGGTAGGATTCGGTGTTCTATTGCAAGGATTTGTTGTATATAATGGTTGGGACGATACTAAACATGTTTACATACTTTAGACTTCCCGGAGCTTCGGTGCTTTCATTCCGTGAGGAGTCAAGATGCGTAAAAAACCCGTAACATTAGTTTTAATCCATGTGTGGTATTCATTATTATAGAACTGTATTTATGAAATTTTCAAGTCTACTCGAAGTAAATAAACATATCTATATCTTTTTATGGTGCCAATCAATATTAAATAGGACCAATGATATGAATAAAATGTCTCAAATAAACATTATATTACTTTGTTAAAACTAAATTTACTTTAACTATGAATATATATACGTAAAGATTAAAATGTAAATAATAATAATACATTTTGATTTCAAGACTTTTTACCTTTCTAATGGATACATCGGAATCGGAAGACACGCCATATATAAAAAATAGTAGGAGTTTCTAGACATATTATAGTATATTCACGTGTTTCTGTAGCATGTTACCAATCATCTATGTCTAATAGTATTTTAGAATGAAAAAAAATCTCTGACAGACATAGAGACATAGACACCAAGGTGACTCTAAAAGTGATCGAATATTTCTAAATTTGACACGGAACAGCATTTAATGATGTCCCTAAATTCAAGCGCACGCGAGCGAAGCCGCGGGTAAAAAGCTAGTCCTATATAAATATATAGGATTACAAAGTTACATTTGCAGTGAACGAATTAGTGTACCAGCATATGTATAATATAATGGAATAATAGATGTAGATAGGTACGTAGATATAATTGTGTTCAAAGGTAACTTGTAAAATGGTCAACGGAATGAAAAAGCAAGAATGGGACATGTCTTAAGAAGTTGTACGAAAATCCCGCAAAGAATGAAGTAGACTAAATTGCCTGAAAATCCGGAGTTGGTATTCAAGAAGTAGATGGTACCGGAAAGGAAAACAAGTAGGACTATCTACAAAAAGAAATAAGATCCCATCAAAAACATAACTTGTAAAAAAAACCAAGTCTCACTAAACAATCTGATTTAATAAAATATGTATTACTTTTGAGATGCATTGTGTTTTCATGCGATGGCCAAGTCAATGTATTTAAAACATAAAAGATTTTTAATATTGATATGGTCACTATAAGATGTTGTTAGGTTATCTAATTACGTAATAACTTGAGACAGAAGGACCCTTAAGTAAGGACTGAATAAATTAACCGACTTGGTATTACATGGATCTCACAACTTTTTACGGTAGAAGAACTGAGTTGAGTGAGACTTGGTTTTTTTTTACAAGTTATGTTTTTGATGGCATTTATATTTCATATGTAGAGTCCTATAATGTTAGAGCCACAACTCGGCACAGGTCTCCTCTCATTACTGAGAGGGTTTTAGCGCAAGGAAGAGTCCGTCACAGTGCCCCAGTGCGTGTTAACGAACTCCATATTTCTTCAAAATATTTTATTTTAATTTCTTAGACACGAAAGTTTTCTTATATTTTTCTTCATCACCAAGCTCGTGATAAATCAGCACATAAAATTGATATTAACAATTTTATTTATGCCGGCGGTGATCAAACTCGGGTTGCTCGCGTGCGGTGAAATTACAGCGAGCTTTTAGCCATCACGGGTTTTTTAATTTTTAATAAATAAAAATATACTCGTAGTAGAATTTAGTAAGAAAGGTGCTTCCGAAATAATAATAACAAAGTAGACAGAAAATAACGGTTCACAGACATATCGTTTATTGCCTACGTCGAAGACAAAAGCTCGGTTGGAGCACAGCCAGGATAGCGGTGTCGTTGAATAATAGATATAATAAACGAGGCTTTCCTACATTCTTTAAAGAAGGTTGTGATAACTTTTGTTTTAAAATTTAGATATATGTTTTTTTAGAATATGTTAGATTACGTAGCTAAGATCAGAGTGAAAAATACAAATGATTTGTCTTACTTACTTTGAAGAGCACCTTTATTACATCAGTCACTTTAATTTTTTAAGTGAAAACTTCTTTAGAACCATTATAATTTGAAACTCGATCAAACGAAAAAGCGATACTAAAAAGAGACAAACATATACATCTATAGGATTTAGCCTGCGAGAGAATGAGATAGAATATTAGGGTCTATTTTGCCTTGTGAGAACCACCTCGTGCTGTGAGTCAATATTTGTTTGATAAAATGACTTTACCTAAATGAAGTAGATGGCACTATTGCAAAACAATTTTACTCGAAAGAAAATGTTCTTTTGACTTATTACACTGAATTAAGGGGCTCTACATGTTTAAAAATAAGGATTGTAATATTAATTAGCTATAAAATTAAATTTTCACTTGTGGTTGAAAGTTATTATATTAAATAAATAAATTGCCGTGAAATTTATATTATGTATATTTTATATTTCTTTAATTTGAAGGTTTCACTTCTACCGCGTGTGAACTGCACACATGATTTTATTTTATTTTAAGATATTTCTATAAAGTATTTCTTAAAAAGTAACACCTGATCTTTATAATATATTTTTTATTGATTTTTGAAATCCGGTCGGTTTACCATAGATACTAAATCTCGTTGATCACATTGAGGAGTTTTCTTGTATTACAGCATTTTAAAGATCAACGAACTCTCTGCAAATATTTATTACAAATACAGTTATGAATATTTATTAAATAACATATTCAGATGAGAACAGAAGAATATTCTAGAGAACGTAGTAAAAATCATCATACCATCAAATAGACTGTTGACTTGTTGTTGTATCTAATAATACGTTGCTTTACGTAAGTCTGCGGATAGAAATTGTACATCAAGACTTAGAAAATTGATATGGTTATTTAAATATCTTAGATATGTTGCGGACAGACAACTTCTGATTCAAATATATAAAACTTTAGTGCAGTCGATCATCAGTTACTGTTTGCCTATTTGGGGTGGAACGCACAAAATGAAATTAATTCAGCTTGAACGTGCTCAAAGATCGATCTTGAAAGTTATTCTAATGAAAAAAATTACATACAGCACCGTGAAAGTATATGATGATTATAATGTTCTTACCGTTAGACAGCTTTATATCTTACTGTGTGTTCTAAAAACTCATAAAACCAATACTCCTGATGATAAAATCAATGCTAAACGAAATCCATACTGTGTTATTCGAAATAAAATATCTAAAACCGTTTTTGCACAAAATCAATACTGCTCAAAATCAATAATTTTATATAACAAAATAAATAGAGTACTACACATTTATAACATGTCATTTCTGGAATGCAAAAGAACGTTAATTGCTTGGCTGAAGCAATTGGATTACCTTAAGACTGAAAATTTGGTATGACATCTTGATGACCGAATTTAAATTAGATAAGATTTGTTATGTTTTTTAGTTTTTTTTTTAGATGTAGATGATTTACTATAATTTACTTTTTGGATGTTACTCCGTTGCCGAGTTCTAGGAATTTAAAAAAAATGTTAATATACATGTATGAATTATTACAAACTTGAAGAGCGCTTTATCCTAGGACAAGTTTATTTAAACTTAAATGGATAAGGCCCACACACTCTGTAAAACATGTACTTTTACCAATAAATAAATAATAATAATTATTATTATTAAATATATTCTAATTTTACTGCGCGTATTGAAGAATATTAACATTGACATAAAAATATGTAGATAGGTGATACCATGTTTAAGATGAGGATGTAGCATACATAAATATATATAATTTTTTTTATAGGATAGGGTGACAAACGGGCACACAGTCCACGTGATGGTAAGTGGTTACTGTGACCCATAGACATCCACATCTATCCTCAATAAAGAATCAAAATGCAGGTGCGTTGTCACCCGTGAGAACTAAGATAGAATGCCTCTTTTCCAGTAAAAAGGGTCGCCGGTTCTCTACACTCACCATACGAAACACAGCAGTGTTTAGCTGCTATTTTACGCTGGTATTCTGTGAGAGCGTGGTTCTTCCCCGGTCGAGCCGACCCATTCGTGCTACAACTTAACTATTAATATAGCTGCAGCATGGCTCTGCACATAAATATTTTATAAGGTGCCATGTTTTGGCAGCATAAAGTTAATCTAGTGTTTCATATCATCATATTATGTCCATAACAAAGGTCGAGCGTCTGGTAATCAGTGGTGGAAAGAAGAGGGAGGAATTAATGCATGCAATTCCACCGCACATTCGTGTAGAATACCGAGAGTCTGGCTTTTTTAAGCCTATGTCGGGCACACGGGACTGGTAAAATTGACTTTATTCAGACTGAGATCACTAATAAGCCTGAGCGGCCGAAACCTACCACCAATTCCGGCGGTAGGTTTCGGCCGCTGGCTTTTCGGTTACCACGTCTTGCCGCCAAATGACTTTCTCGTGTTCCGGCATGATGCTTGGTGAAGCCATATGGAGAATGGGTCTGAACAGTAGCGTTGTGTATGTTAACCGGGTACGAAGCGTCAGTTGTTGCTGTGTCGGGTGCTTGGTCGTGGAGGGTAGCGGGATCCGAAGCACGGTGTTCCGCTGGCCGACCGCAAGTAGTTGGGGGACCAATTATTGAATTAGATACTCATATAAGGCTGCCCCGCCAACTGCCGAAAATCCCAGGGTGGCCCCATCGTGCCGGTTAGCGACCGGGCGAGAGGACCCGATGGCGATCTCTGGGGGGGTTCGGGCGTCCCCGCAGTCTCCAGATCAAGCTCATGGCACAGTAACTCTGATAGAATCGTTTGGTTGCTAATGCAACGCCTCGCTCAACTGCCATTCTCCATCCTTATTGACTCTCGACACTTAATATGTACATAAAAAAGAAAAGTAGTGTTAAACAGCGGTTGCAAGTTCTCTCACTAAAAGTGCATCTCACTAATATTCGAGGATCGCACTCTAATCTCAGCGCAGTCCATCACCATCTTGAGACAGAAAAGCCGCACCTACTTTTCTTGACAGAGACGCAAATTGGATGTCCATTGAGTGCGGCGTACCTTGACTATCCTGGATTCTCCCTGGAGCGCAAATTCCATCCACGTGCCTGAGTATGTGTGTACATCCGCAATGACATCTGCTTCTAACGTCTCTGTAACCTTGAAGACCCCACTTTTTCGACTATCTGGGTGATGGTAGATACAGGTATTGATAAAATCCTTTATGCCTGTGTCTATCGATCATACAGCGGTAACCAGGAGACAACAGGATTATTTGATCACCTTAGTGAGGCTGCTGACGAGGCCCTCAATCGGTATTCTACTGCACAGTTGGTCTTTCTGGGGGACTTTAATGCTTGTCACCAAGACTGGCTGTTCCCATACCAAAAGACCGACCATGCTGGAAGAGAAGCGTGGAATTTTGCTTTGACGCTAGGTCTTTGTCAAATGGTAAAGGTGGCGACTAGGGTACCCGATGTAGACGGTCACACAGCAAATTGCTTGGACCTTCTGCTGACTACCGAACCAGACAGATATGAAGTACAGGTTACTTCTCTTTTGGGTACATCTGAGCACTGTCTGGTGAAATCTTTGTCGTCATATTCTCCACCTGATTACGAGTCCCAAGGTGTTCGACGAATATGGCGGTATAAGTCAGCTGATTGGGATGAGATGCGACACTTTTTTGCATCTTATCTTTGGCGGGAGGTTTGTTTCTCTTCTGCGGATCTGTCGAGCTACGCGGTTGCGATAACGGATGTGTTGCGTCAAGCTATGGAGTGCTTTATCCCCTTCTCTGACGCTCCCACCGGTAGCAAAGCTCGCCCATGGTTTAACGCTGAATGCGCCCAAGCTGAAAAGCGCAAGCATTTAGCTTACCTATCCTGGGTTGACGCTCGAAACCGCAAAACTCCGGATATTAGCTCCAAGAAGAGAACTTCCAACCAGACCGCCAAGTCCTACAAAAAAGCATTACGAAAAGCTAGTCTCGATTGCATTAAACGTATTGGCGCAAAACTCTCTGCCAGACCATCCGGCACTAGAGCTTTTTGGTCTCTCGCCAAAGCGGTCGAGACCAACTTCTGTCGGCCTACACTGCCTCCGTTGGTAAAACCGGATGGCACACTGGCTCATACGGCTAAGGAGAAAGCGGACTTGTTAGCGTGTTTCTTTGCCTCCAATTCACGTCTGGACAGTGGCAACAACGTTCCACCAAAATTACCTCACTGCAGGACCTCTATGTCGGAGATTCGTATAACGAATAAGGAGGTTCTTAAAACCTTGCGGTGTCTAGACGTGAATAAAGCTAGTGGACCAGATGGTATACCAGCTATAGTCCTAAAGGCTTGTGCACCTGAGTTGTCTCCTGTGTTGACACGCTTGTTCCGCCTCTCATTTAGTACTGGAATAGTGCCAAAATCCTTGAAGCTGGCCAACGTGCAGCCTGTTCCAAAAAAAGGCAGCCGCGCCGATCTTGCCAATTATCGTCCAATCTCAATTACCTCCATACTCTGCAAGATTATGGAGCGTATATTGAATGCCCGCTTAATAGCATACCTAAAACAGAATGACCTCCTTATTGACCCGCAATATGGGTTTCGCCGAAATCGGTCAGCTGGGGACCTTCTAGCGTATGCCATACACGTATGGGGCGAAGCAATCGAGAACAGTGAGGAAGCACTTGCTGTTTCCCTTGATGTCTCGAAGGCCCTTGACAGAGTTTGGCACACTAGCCTTTTGTGTAAGCTTCCAGCGTACGGCTTATCCCCTGGTCTGATTGAATGGGTAAAGGACTTTCTGAGTGAACGGTCTCTCCGGGTCGTCGTCGATGGCTGCTCATCCGATCCTATGGCGACTAACGCCGGTGTTCCTCAGGGGTCCGTTCTCTCCGCAACTCTCTTCCTGCTGCATATTAATGATCTGCTTATGTCCGGTATCTATGGGTATGCAGACGATAGAACAGTTGTTGAGAGATACCAACCAAGTCCTCGGGCCAGTCGGGATCAAATCCAGTCCGAAAGAGAAGCTATGGTAGAGCGTGTGAATCTCACATTACAGGCAGCCTCCGATTGGGGCGATACCAATCTTGTGAAGTTCAACGCCTCTAAAACACAAGCGTGTCTCTTCACTTCAAAAAGGAGCCAGCTCAGCTTGGCTCCTTCTTTCCGAAATGTATCACTGAAATATACCGACCGCCTTCAGTTGTTAGGGTTTGAAATATCCTCAAATTTGAACTTCGGGCGGTTCATTGAGTCCAAGGCCAAAGCAGGTGCAAGGAAGCTGGGAGTCTTTGCAAAGATGCGGCGATACTTCACGCCGGGACAGCTGCTTACTTTATATAAAGCGCAAGTCCGGTCGTGCATGGAGTATTGCTGCCATATATGGGCTGGTGCTGCGAAATGCCACCTAGCAGCTCTAGACTCAATGGAAAGGCGTGCTAAGAGGCTTATTGGTGACCCGAATTTGGTTAAAACCAATCTTATCAGCCTTGAACACAGACGTAAAGTAGCCAGCCTTTCGGTTTTCTACAGGATGCATTTCGGAGATTGTGCGCAGGAATTACATAATTTAATTCCACCCTCTCCCTTCCACCATCGGACAACCAGACGTTCGGCTAGTCTCCACCCTTTCGTTGTTGACTTACCACGCATTCGAACCAAACGGTTCGCCACGTCGTTCATCATACGTACAGCAAAGGAGTGGAATAAATTGCCAGCATCTGTCTTTCCATCCGATTACAGTGTGGGTGTCTTCAAGGTACGAGTGAATAGGCTTTTGTTAAGTCAGTGCGCTTCACCATCTTAGGCTACATCACCACTTAGCATCAGGTGGGATCGTAGATAAGCGCTGGCTTAGTCGAATATTAAAAAAAATGATGATAATAAGAATGCCTTTCCATCACGTCCAAAGCAGCTAGGTGGTATTTTGCAGCATTAGCCCCTATATGGTAGCAATACTCCATGCATGACCGGACATGCGTTTTCTAAAGCGTAAGTAATTTCATAATAACCTAATATTTTTAATGTACTCTTGTACAGGCTCTTTTGATATAGATATTAGGCGAAAGGAACGCTTTTGTCGCAAATCACAGAAGGAAACCCTTTTTTTATGAACAAAACGGATGCTTAATACAAAAGCTTATATAATAATGATTTTGGTACGTACTTACCAAAGAGTTTAAGACTATACGTTTCACGATGCCTATTAGCATGGGGGTATCCCGATGATCATGGCCACCGATTCCACCCATGAGAAATAAGCGCACGAAATATAAAAAAAAGTCAAATCCTTCAAATTAAAACTGATACGATAAATACCAAAAATATTACTTTTATCCAGTGCGGTTTCATACGCTATACTTAGAAAATAGAAATAGCATGAAATAATTTAATTCTCTGTTGACTTTAAACGAAGTAAAACGAAACATCTCATTGCATTTCTTTTTTCGTTTAACCATTAAACACAGACGGTGAGGTGCACGCGAGCAAGAACGTAAAAAAATCACTGCGACAAGAGTAATTTTCAGCTTTTTATCGTTTGCCATTTTTCTTTTAATTAAAAAGTACTTAACTTTTTATCAATAAGTCTTAGTAAAAATTCCACATGTTTTCAGTTTTTATGAGCATCTCATTCATCATACGTAGGTCACTCAATAAGTTTTGAGATATACAAAAAGTATTCTAGATACTATTAATATTTATTTTACATCTTATCAAAATATTCTCCGTCATGCTCTATACAAAGTCCCATTCGCCTAAAGCAACTCTGAAAACACTTTTGCCAGTCTTGATCTGACAGGTCGGAAATCGCTTCTTCGTAGGCAGCCACGGCTCCTTCGGCGCTTGAAAAAAAAAAACTTTTATTTTTTCTTTGACTTTTGGGAACAAAAAGAAATCACAAGGAGCTAAGTCAGTGCTGTAAGGGTGGGTGACTTAGAGTTTCAACACCAGATTCCTCAATAAATGCTTTTGTTCTAAGGGAGATATGTGAAGAGGCGTTATCGTTATGCAGCATGATTCCCTGAAGCCTGGTCTTTGGTCTTCTCTCCCACACAGCTTGAAAAGCTTTGGGTAATGCAACTGTAGCATACCATTCAGAGTTGACTGGTCTACAATTTTCCAGCATTGACGTCGACAAATGTCCTCTCCGCGAAAAAAAAATTGCCACCATTTTTTTGCCGACGTCTTTTTTGTCGGTAACTGTCCTTTTGAGTAGACCCATACCGATGATTGCCTTTTATTTTTCGGATCATATTGATAGATCCATGTCTCGTCACCAGTAACGATTTCTAAAACACGCCTAGATGGCCCGTTTTCAAAACGTAGACGCATTTCATGGAACCCATCCACACGAGTCTGTTTTTCGCTTTCGGAGAGCAAACGAGGGATCCATCGACAACAAAGCTTCCTCACTCCAAGATGTTGATTTAGGATGGTGCGAATGCTCCCCGAACTAATGCCTACAATCTTTTCAATGACCGTATATGTGATTCGTGGGTCTTCTCGCACCAACATTTCAGTAGTCCATACATTTTCTGCTGTTACTGCTGTTTGCGGGGCCCCGGTTCTTTGGTCATTTTTAAGATAAATTTTACCCCTTTTGAATAGAGCAAACCATCTAAAAATTGTTGCGTGTGATGGAGCTGAGTCCCCTTATGCTGATTGTAACCGTTGTAAACTTAATTGTTCGGTTAAACCAAATTTAAAACCATAATATATCATAGTACGCAAATGTTCATGGTTAAGATACATCGTTTTAAATGAAAAGCGCGGGAAGCGTAGCAGGAAAATTAATAGAACTTTGTTTTTTTTTAATATTGACCAATTGGCTTATGGAGTTCTATTTTTAAATAAATTTGCTTTTAGAAACATAACACGGGTGCGTTCCATTTTTAAATTTCGAGCATCTCAACACTTATTGAGTGACCTACGTATCACATTTCCTTCTTGCAACTAATTTCTTATACAGTTATTAACAATACAAATATTTCATCATCATCATCATTACAGCCCTTCACAAGTCCACTGCTGAACATAGGCCTCCCCCAAGGAATGCCACAAAGCACGGTCCTGAGCCACCTGCATCCATTGACTTCCTGCATATCTTACCAGGTCGTCACTCCATCTAGTGGGGGGACGCCCTACACTTCGCCTGCCGGTACGAGGCTGCCACTCGAGAACCTTTCTTCCCCATCGGTTGTCGGTTCTTCGAGCTATATGGCCGGCCCATTGCCACTTCAGCTTACTAATCCGTTGGGCTATGTCGGTCACTCTGGTTCTACTGCGGATATCCTCATTTCTGAGTTTATCACGCAGAGAAACCCCGAGCATAGCCCTCTCCATAGCTCGCTGAGCGACCTTGAGCTTCCTCATCCGGCCAGCAGTGAAAGACCACGTCTCAGTTCCGTATGTCATCACTGGCAACACGCACTGGGTGTACAGTCTCGTTTTCAAGTTTTGAGGTATACCTGACGAGAAGATGTGCCGTAATTTCCCGAACGCTGCCCAACCGAGTTGAATCCGTCGATTGACCTCTCGGTCGAAGTTACCTAGTCGGACTATTTGTCCCAGGTAAACATACTCGTCAACAACTTCGAGCTTAGTGTTCCCAACAACTACCGGCATAGGTGTGACATGGACATTAAACATGATCTTTGTTTTGTCCATGTTCATCTTAAGACCTATCCGTTGGGAAACACTATTGAGGACATTGAGCATAGTGCTTAGGTCCTTCAGCGATTCTGCCATAAGGACTATATCGTCGGCAAATTGAAGGTAAGTGATGTACTCGCCATTGATGTTGATACCGTATCCTTTCCAGTCCAGAAGCTTGAAAACATCTTCCAATGCAGCGGTAAAGAGTTTCGGGGATATGACGTCAACCTGTCTTACACCTCTCTGCAATTGGATAGGTTTCGTACTCTGGTTCTGTACTCGGATAGCCATCGTAGCCCTACTGTACAAGCACTTCAACACTTCGATATACCGACAGTCAACTTGGCATCGCTGAAGGGACTGCAGCACCGCCCGAATTTCGACGGAATCAAAGGCTTTCTCATCGTCCACATACGCCAGACATAGTGGCAAATTGTACTCCTCGGACTTCTGTACAATTTGCCGAAGGGTATGTATGTGGTCTATGGTGCTAAAGCCTTTTCGGAAAACGTCTTGTTCGGGAGGTTGGAAGTCGTCAAGTCTGCGCGCGAGACGATTCGTAATGACTCTCGAAAACAGCACGTAGACTAGGCTCAGAAGGGAAATCGGTCTGTAGTTCTTCAAGAGAGCGTTGTCGCCTTTCTTGAAGAACAAGACCACCGCACTTCTGCTCCACGCCTCCAGTGTAATGCCACCATGGAGGATGGAATTAAAGAGCTTCTGAAGGACTTCAAGTACCGGTTTTCCACCCGCTTTCAGAAGCTCCGCTGTAATTCCATCCTCGCCTGGGGCCTTACCGTTTTTAAGGTGCTGGAGACCCATTCTAATCTCGCTCAGACTAACGTCCGGGATATCTTCGGAATAGTGTCGAATGAGACTCGCTCTTGGATCGTTACTCACATTTGCGTGCGGTTCCAACGATGACGTGTACAGCTGCCCATAGAACCTCTCAATCTCACTCAAAATCTCAGGTGCCCCGGAAACGATGCGGCCACATTCGGTCTTCAGCTTTGACAGTTGGCTCTTTCTGGCAGACAGATCTCTGGCAAAGTCTTTGGAGACTTGGTTCCGCTCGATCGCTTCTTCAATACGAGCTGTATTGAAGTTGCGTAAGTCCCGCCGCATGCATTTGGAGATCTGTCTGTTCAGTTGCCTGTATGCTGTCAAATCTGTTGAAGAATGTAGCTTCATCTCCCGTCTAACAGCCATGAGATTAAGAGTGTGATCGGAGAGTGTTCGTGTTCTTCTGCGGCGGGTCTTGCAGAACTTAGCTCCTACTGCAAGGACAGGTTCCACGAGCTTGTCATTCAAATCGTCCACTTCATTGCAGTCTTATAGGCACTGAAAACGGTTTTGTAACTCGAGCTGAAAGGTTTCGGGACTTTGGATTAGAGCACGAGGGGGACGGAGCGTTGACTTCATTAGACGAGACCTCTCCAGCTTAAAGTTAAGGTTCAGTGTGCCTCTAACCATTCGGTGATCGCTGCCGGTTTTCACCCTCGCGATCACTGAGACATCACTGAACAGTTGTCGTCTGGTCGTCATAATGAAGTCAATCTCATTTTTTGTCGAACCGTCGGGGCTCGACCAGGTCCACTTCCTGTGGGGCCGCTTCTGGAAGAAAGAGTTCATCATAAAGAGTCCCTCTTTCTCCATGAAGTCGGCCAGCTGCTGGCCCCTTGGGTTCCGTTGCCCTATTCCAAATTTCCCCACTTTCAGCTCACCTTCTCTCTTGTGCCTAGTTTTGCATTGAAGTCTCCCATTAACACCGTATATTGGGTTTTGGAGGAATGGTGGCAACCGAACCTCCACCGGAGATTCTTAGCACCCCCTGCCCCGCCCTTACCATGGTAGTCACCGAAGCCAGGAATAGCGGGGCCGCCGGGGACTGCGGGCCGTCTCTTCGTAACTTTCATCATGGGGGGTATATTGCCATAGTTGCCACGCTTGGCGAACGGGTTGGCAACCGCAGTTTATTTATTGTATTTTTGCCGTTACCAGGAAGATGCTGCTGCCCATCTCCTGCCTGTTTCCCTTTGTCGCCTTTTACGACACCCACGGGAAGATATGGGGTAGTGGATATTCTTAGCCGCCACTACACGGCAAACAAATATTTATTAACAATTAAAATAGCCAATAATCCTATTAAATTACCTTCTGAAAATGAAAATATTTATTTTAATTACATTTGTTTATAAAAATCATGAAAGAATGTGGTCTTCCTCGATTAAAAAAATATGTTTAAAAAATCGTTTTTTATATTTATTTTGTATTTAAATTTAATAAAAATAATGGTACGAAATTTTATAATAAAAACAGTTTTTAGGTCGGTTGTAGTATTAATATAAAAATAAAATAAAAATATTTTATAGTATGATACGATACGTCTGGTACTGGACGATATCATGCGAGACGTCTGGTACTGGGTTCGTAAAATCCGTCTGCTAAATGTTGTGATTATGGGAGAGCCGATAATTTTGTAGGTACTGCAGCATTATTTTTAAGTATTAATATTTTAGTGTAAAATATATCAATAAATGTAAAATAAAATATGTTGTCTGTTTCGGAGAGGTGCTGTTGAATAAAAGTTAAATTGTTAAGTTATTAGGTTTCTGTTTATTTTCAGCTACTAAACGAGGGGTGCACGCGATCAAAGCAATTTAGAAGGTAAATATTGACAGTTTTAACTATCTAGTTGTAAGTAAAACAGTATGCAAGATTTATTGATTTATCATAAGACTCAAATTATATGCAACAAATTTCAAAGCGAGTTAGACGCTGGTGCTGACGCGCGTGGCGTGCGCGTAGCGGGTGCGTGTCGTCGGAACGCGCCCGTAATAAAGAATATAAAGAATTATTTTCAATCGTTCTTGTTAGGATTATCATTATTATTAGCTGGAACCATGGATGTATAATTTTTTATACGTCCATGGCTGGAACATAGCTACTTCCTCTTGCACAATAGTAGGTTAGTAAGGCGTGTAGGGTTGGGTTGTTGTACATGACTCTTAATTTTAAAGCAGAAAAGCGTATTTATCATAACATCTAAAAATACTGTAAAATTCCGATTTCATTCCTAGTAAAATACTGACATCCCTTTTTATTCGTGGGCGCTAAAAGAATTTCTATTAAACATTTTTGCGAGAGATCACCGCTGGCTCGACACTAAAGCTGTTTATTATTTATCTTAAAAACAAAACACCCGTCCCGGAATGCATTGGGTACATTGATATTGAGGAAAATAAATATTTTATTCTAGTATTTTTCTTTTAAAATGGAATGATAATACGTTTACGTTATAGCGATTAAACAAAGTTTCAAATGCTGCTTTATTTATTAGTAAATTATTCATAAAAGCTGTTTTCATTTTATTCGATCAATTTCATTTAATTCGACTTTTCAAAAAATCGAGCTGTGTAAATCATATAAAGAAGGTGGCTAGTTTTCTCAACTTAAGGAGGACTATTCGCCAACTTTTGTATTATAAGAAACTGAAATCTGTAGGCTACGAACAATGGTTAATTTCTAAATTTGCATAAATGGACCATTGAATCAAACTTTCTTCTTTTTTATACCTGACATGGACACTTTTTTTTTTTTTTTTTTTTTTTTTTTTTGCGGATGGAAAATCATCAAATGACGCCTTTCGCTCTGGGTGGAGCGGAAGGGAGTGTCAGACTTTTACTGACTAAAAACCATCCGTGTTCCTTCAGTGCCCTTACGTTCCGGAGCCGCGGTATCTCTTTCGAACAGCCCGCAGCCCCGGCAGGCGTCGGCCCTTGCGGGCCCCTTCACGCTGCTGACAGCTCCTTGAGGCGCGCGTGGAACAAAACGCGCCGTCGACACGGCCTGTCGTCGTTAGACGGACGGACGGCGAGCTAACCTGACATGGACCCTCAGATGTCGATTTTAACAATACCAAGTCTATTAAGTTTCAACATCTGTTTAAGTAGACGAGTTCTTGAAGCCGTAAACAACGCAATACATTCGTGGACGGTTATTTTTAAAAAAGATCGCGAAAATGCGTGGGAAGTTATCACACGTTACTAAACTATTATAAACGAAAAACTTGACTCATAGATACACACATATTATATTACTGAAAAACGAGCGAAAGAAGTATACGAACACTTAATAAATTAATTAAAATTCAATAGTAGTAATATATTTTATACAAGCACATTTATCAAAATTCATTTAGGTTTAACTACTGGTTCAGGAAAACGTCTGTCCTAAAAAGAAGCAGCAAAAAAACTCAGCGGGACTTTTTTTAAAGCATTGAAAATATGTTTTATACAATTAGTATGAGAATATTTTTTATTAATACTTGCGCGTAATAGTATAGTAACCATATACTTAACTTTATAATATTTTATACAAGATTCTGTAACCGTTATTCCAAATAAATAAAATTAGAATTTTTGCACCATTGCACTTCATTAATCTTCACCCGCCTTGTGGTTAATAGGATCGGCTCCTCGTCAAATTAATGGTAGCTTAAACTAAGTAAAGGAGATCGTTTTCACGAAAATTCATTTACTTGAGTCTGAAATTTTGTAACTAAAATAGTTACTAAATTTGAAACATTTTAACTTAGTGTAATAACATTATAATAACATAAATATTACGCCATGTATTGACGGCATAAGAGAATCTACTGCCCCATATCATCTCATGAGTCTCGTAAGAAGCGACAGAGGGAAATGAAATAGAAGTTGGGCAGCAGGATCTTTATGATAAGAACGCAATAATAATAAAAAAGCTGCGGTTGCCAACCCAAGCTGCTACGCTTGGCAAATATCTCCGCCTCCATGAGGCATTCTATTGGGCAGGCTTATGTTCAGCAGTAGACTTTTGTTGGACTGTAATGTATGAATGGGTGAAATGTAAAATTTTAAATTAACCGTATCCCTACGTCGAAGGTATAAAATTATAAAGATAAAGGTAACACTGCATCCATTATTCATCACGTAATGTCTTTACGGGTGCTTTAAAGAGCGTTACTTGATATTTGTATTCCGAAGCATTTCTTAACGTTATTCAACAATTTCAAATAAGTCGCATTAGTTATTGTAAATGTGAGATCTATTTATTTAACCGAAGTTCCGTCTGAAGGTCATTATTTTTATTACACCCGAAGTAACTAAAAATATTATTCTAGCATATATAGAAAGTCATAAGTTATTACTTTCATTTCCCAAAGTCGCGTTTTACGACATTTACGGGACAAAAAGATGCGACAGGCTCACTTATACTATCACAGGGAAATGTGTGCAAATTTAATCAAAGTTTAACGCTAGAGCCTCGTTAATAGTCTTTTATATTATAATTTTTTATATCTAAATTTTTTTATATTAGGTCTTACCTATGAAATTGCAGATTTTTATGAAATAAGTTATAATATTTTTTCTATATTTCTATTAATGAAAGTAGCCAACTATGCAATGTATGCATCTTTGGTCTTTGCCAACGCAGTGGCAGCTCTTCTTGAAGAAATCAGCTGGACGGCAGGCAACAAATTCTTCAAAGACATTTTGTACTGCCTGTACTGTTTTTCTTCCCGCCAAAAAGTTATTCCAATTCTATTAAAAGTAGAAGTCAGTAAGCGCAAGGTTTAGTGAATACGGCGGATGACGTAGAGCTTCCAACCGCAGCTTTTGTAAGTTGGACACCGTCTTTTGTGCAGTATGATTTCGCGCGTTGTCATGCAGGAGCAGCGGGGATGAGCGATTGACCAAAACTGGTTGGAAACGTGCGAGCGTCTCCATCATTGTGTTCAGTTCTTTACAGTACACATCTACAGTAATTCTCATCCCGTTTGGTAAGAAGCTGTGATGAACCACACCGGTGCTTTTCTGTGGGTAAATTTCCGTATAGGACATTGTTTAGGTGCTGAACAGGATCGTCGCAGGTAACAATGCGGTTCAAAATATCTTCATTTGTGTGCCTTTTGAGCAGTCCAAGGCACGTCTAAATGCTTACTTGACTCTGGTGATCATTGAGTTCGTGAGGCACCCATCTGACAAGCTTTTTTACCTTGCCACTTTGACGCAAATGGACTAATATTGTTTTGATGATGAAAGCTACTGCTAATTCAGCCGTAGATTGATTGTCATCAGTTTCCACAATCGCCTTTAATTCTTCATTGTCAACCAAAGTTTTAGGACGATCACGGTGTTTATTCTTCAGATCGAAATTTTCAGAACAAAAGCGGGGAAACCAATAACAGGTGATGCGTTCGTTTCTAATATTCGCTACGTAAACGTCGTCGATGTTGCGTGCCGCTTGTGTCGCGGTGCTGCCACAACGGTACTCATACTCTATAAATACTCGAATTTTTAACGTATCCATGATGACGAAAGGTTCAGTATCTATAACTGCTGTATCATACGGTGCTGGTACTTACAAATAAGTTAAACACATTTTATTTCTCTCAGCGTTCCATTATAATACTCGTATTATTTTATGAACGTCTTACTAATTTTTAATATTACATTAGGTCGCCTATGCTACGATCCTAGATAACATATATATTCGTAAATCAAATATATTAACTGTCACAGTTTTTAAAATAGTATGTGAATTTTAGAACATTTCGTGAATATCAATAAAATATATATTTTTTGTATTAAACATACTATTACTTCATGTGTGAAAGATATGCTTGCTAAATTATGTCGATACTGTTGCTGCTAATACCATTTCGGGATAATTAAATAGACCCTCTCAATATTACATTTATCCCTTCATTCAAGATATGCTTCTTATTATTAACTTAGTTTAGGAAGATTATTTGTAATTTAATAATGAATGATCCTCACATTATTGTTTAAAACTTCTTAATGAATAATTTTCATATACTTAGTAAATGTTAAATATTAATAAATATAGTAAGTAATATGACTTAACATTGATATAGCGGTAATATTTTACGCAGGTGGAGATAAGAGGTTGTGAAGGATGACGCGCCTTTCTACAAAGAGTCCGTCCTTCACACAAAATAACACTAAGATCACAGACACAGATAATGGACGAATCTTTCTAGTCTCTGTATCGTTCAGGAAATTACAACACATCTTTTTATTCAGTATAATAAACTAAGACGAAGATTGTGTCCAGCAGTGGGACATATATAGACTAAAACTTTACTTACTTTAGGACAAAAACTTACAGTAATAAGTTCTGAATACTTTACAATTTGTAGTTGAGGATAAATGTAGATGTCTATGGGCCACAGCAACGATATACCATCAGGTGGACTGTGTGCTCGCATGTCACCATTATCCTATAAAAAAGAGTATATAATCATTGGTTTTAGTAATCCTAAAAAGCTTCATCTAGTCCCTTCAAAAACATATCTTTTCATATTTAATAATTAATCACATACCAGAAAATAGATAACAACAATCTCTTTAAATTAAAAATCTTAATGTGGTTATGAATATCAACAAAGTATTATATCAATAAAAATATTTTATTAAGTTATAGCGTATCAGTTAAAAGATAAAGCTTTATCAGTATAAATGTTATAATAATATTTTCTTGTAAAAGCTCGTGCCTAAAAAATATATCAGTGATACGTCCGGAAATCAATAATCACACAAAAATAATAACAAAATATGGGTGCGTATTTGAATTTAGATCTATCTAAAAGTAATTTATAAACATACATACATGTGTAGGAATAAAAGCTTGTGGAAAGTGCAATTACTTATACCTCCATTTTATCTAGTTCATCAGCGCCATGGCAACGACCACTAAACAATTCGTTAATGTAGGTCGGCTAAAGTATTTCAGAAAATGTTAAGCCTTTCTCCGTCAGATTAGAAAGATTTGTTCATTTATTTACTTTCTAAATATAAAATTGCTATTACGATGTAATTAAAATTAATTATGTATGAAAATAAAATCGTAGTATGTTACTTCATAAAAATAAATAAGATTATTTAACACAAAACTCTACCGGCTCCACCGCATTTAGTTACTTTATTGTAGTTACTCTTTAGTTATTTCTTTAAAATCCTTACAAGTAAGAATGCCAAAAGCATTGAAATAAGGAAAAAAATAGGATATGTTAAAACCTATTACAACGAGTTCGCCGTGAAGTAAAGGAAATAAATTTGAAGTGCATGTTGTTCGTAGATATTTTCTGGAGTACAGTAAACAATACAAAATTAACAGGCTGTCTATTCAACAGGAAGGATGTTAAAAATGCAGACTGTCGGGCCTAAATCTTCATCTGGTAACTCTACCCACACTACGCATAATTCTGCGTCTAGAATCAGGCTGTTGACATGTATATGGAGTGGTGATAACCATGAAATATAAGTTTAAGTTTTAAAACTGTTACAAATTTATAACATTAAGATTTAAAATATATTTGATATACTTGATAATAAAAGTAAAAGAAGTAAAATAACAGCCTAAATACGTCCCCATGAGTTACTAGGCACTCTCTCATTAGTCCTCGCAAATAGTTCACCCTGTTCCTTAGCGCGTTCGTAGACTTCACTTCTTTGATTTATTGTAATACCTCAGACATGCAAGTTTCCACACGATGTTTTTCTTCACCTCTGAGCACGTGGTAATGCAACATTTCAAAGTTGTCACTTTCATTGGTGCTATCGGGGATAGAACCCGGGTCTCTCGCGTATTGTAAAATTAAGGCACGTAACCCCATAGGTTACTTATTTAACAAACAAGGTTATTTACAATTATCTTTTGAACGCAGTTGCTGGGGCATAATTAAAGCTCTGAATGATTTTTCTCTATCGTTTGTTGTTTGTATTCGTATGTTGCAAATATTTAAATAAAATCTAAACTTTTTGTTTTTCTTGACTCTTATTAAACTGGGTCGTAAAATTCTCTATCGTCATTGGACGAGATAAAGTTACTTTGGTAAAATTACATTTACTATTACTACCACTTTTCATAAATTCAAGGCACACGTGAATAATATTCTAATAAAAAATATTATTATGCACTAGATGATTATTTAAATGATAAGAATGCATGGGTAGAATGAGATTTCTTAGATTTTATTGTTTGTATTTTGTTTTTAAAAAAAAACTCTAATGAGAAAAATAGTCTACTTGTGAGATTTTAAGGTCCCCCGCGCACTAGACAGCCTGGCTAGTGCACGGGGCTAGTGTTGTAGTGGCTTAGCAATGAGTTGCAACGCTCGGGGCCGCGGGTTCGAATCCCGCACGGAACAAGTATTTGTATGGCCTACAAATAATTGTTCCGGGTCCGAATGTTTGTCCTTGTGCAATATATGTTTGTAACTGTTGTTTGGTTCTGGTATTTTTTTTATAGGAGAGGGGGCAAACGAGCATGCGGCTCACCTGATGGTAAGTGACTACCGCCACCCATGAACAACTGCAACACTAGGGAGGGAATTGCAGATGCGTTGCCGGCCTTTTAAAAAGGAGTACGCTCTTTTCTTGAAGGTCCCTAAGTCGTATCGGTCCGGAAAAATCGCTGATGGAAATCGATACCACAAGGAAGTCGTGCGAGGAAGAAAACATCTTCTAATTTGCACAGTGGTGGGCCGCCAATCATTCAGATGGTGTGGATGGTATCGGGAGTTCTGCCGCGATGTGTGTTCGTGAAATTTGGCGGCTGGGATTAATCCGAACAATTCCTCAAAGCATTTCCCATGGTAGATGCGAAAGAAAATGCAAAGGGATGCAACATCTTTTCGAAGTGCCAATGAATCGAGCCGATCGGAAAGGACTCGGTCGTCGACTGGATGCTGGATGGTGGCTGGATGCGGTCAAGTGGAAGGAGCTGGCACTGGGGAGCCCCTGCCCAGAGATGGGAACAGTATTCCATGTGAGGCCGAACCTGTGCCTTGTAAAGTTGCAGGCTGTGTACCGGCATGAAATACTACCCCGCTCTGCTGAGCACGCCAAGCTTTTTAGAGGCCAATTTAGCCTTCTCTTCCAAGTGACCACGAAACTGCACGTCACTCAATATGTCGACTCCGAGGAATCCGATACTGGCTGAGGCAAGAAGGGGAGTGCCTTGAAATTGAGGAGATACGACAAAGGGGTTCCTTTTAGCGGTAAACGCGCAAACTTGTGTCTTCTGGGGATTAAACTGGACTAGATTTAATCGCCCCAAATCCGAGACTTTGTTCAGCAAAGACTCGACTTCAGACACAAGTTAGTTCCGGCACTCGGCGACGGTTTCCCGAGAAATATTGGCACGGCCGGTATATAGAGCATCACCAGTGCTGTCATCCGCATAGCAATGAATGTTACCAGTTAGCAATATATCATTGATATGCAGAAGAAACAGCGTTGGTGATAGCACATAGCCTTGTGGAACACCAGCGTTAATAGGCTTGTAGTCGGAGCATGCACCATCTACAACGACCTTGATGCTCCGATCTGCAAGGAAGCTTGTGATCCAATTGCACAATTTCTCGGGAAGCTCATAGGAAGGGAGCTTCGAAAGAAGCGCTTTGTGCCAAACCCGATCGAAGGCCTTTGCAATGTCCAAACTAACGGTCAACACCTCCCCCTTGGACTCTACTGCCTCCGCCCATCTATGGGTCAGGTAGACCAGAAGATCACCAGCTGATCGACCCCGACGAAAACCGTATTGGCGGTCACTAATCAGCTGGTGATCCTCAAGGTACCAGATGAGCTGACAGTTAATAATGGATTCCATTATTTTGGAGAACAAGGAGGTGATCGCGATAGGCCTATAGTTGGACGGGTCTGAGCGGTTGCCTTTTTTAGGGATTAGGTGGACAAAAGCTGTCTTCCATGAATTCAGGACTACGCTTTGGGAGTAGGAGTACCGGAAAAGACGCGTTAGGACCGGTGCCAACTCCGGAGCACACGTCCTCAGCACAATTGGGGGATTCCGTCAGGCCCACTCAACTTCTGGATATCCAGGGAGAGAAGTGCTTTGCGAACCGAGCGCTATGAGAACAGCACATCCGGCATGGAGCACTCACACCGCAGGATAGTCGGCGGTGTTTTCCCCCTGTCATCAAGAGTCGAGTTGGACGCAAAAAGGGAGCCTAAAAGGTCGGCTTTGTCTTTTGCGGCTTGGGCCAGTGAGTCGTCCTCCCTGTGCAGAGATGGTAGTGATGGCTTACAGAAATTCCCTTGGACAGTTTCTCGCCAATTCTGCCTATGTGCTCTGACTTTGCCTTGGCAATAACTCTTTTGAAAGACCTTGAGGCGAAGTTATACTTCTTTTTAAGTATGCTGGTGTTTACATCCCGAGTCGCCGAAGCCGCAGCCCAGGCTTGGTAACACTCTTGCTTACTGCGTAATGCAGTCTTACAGGAGCAACCAAACCAAGGCTGAGATCTGCCTCCGATGGGTACCATAGACGATGGAATAATTAGTTCCATTCCCTGTTGCACCACATCAGTGACAGAGTCAGCAACAGCGCTGGGATCATCCAGCGAGAAGCAAACCTGGGTAGGATGCAAAGAAAGACCGCATTTCGTCCCAATCCACCGACCTGTAATGCCAAACATGGCGGCAACCTGCAGAACGCAACCGCGAAGGGAGCGTGAGTGGAACCATACTCCGGATCAGACAATGGTCCGAAGAGCCGAGAGGGGCATCGACGGAAACCTGATATCCGTCCGGATGAGAGGTCAGCAGAAGGTCCAACAGGGAAGATGTATGATCCTCCACATCTGGAATCCGCGTAGCCGATGTAACCAATTGTGTCAGACCATATGCCATGGCAAAGTCATAAACAGATCTCCCCGCATGATCGGTTAAACGTGAACCGAGCCATTCGGCGTGGTGGGCGTTAAAATCGACAAGGATCACGATCTCTGCGGATGGGACCTGTTGTAGCGAGGAATCTGTAGCTATTTGGATGTGGTCAATAAGTCGGTCTGTTTCAGCATTACCGCTATGGGACCTATAGAGGCACCCGTAGACGCGCGGATGGTCGTCGCTGTCTACGCGTAGCCAAAGGATGGACAGGTCTGAACCTTCAAGACTGCCGAGGCGTCGAAAACACATTTCCTCTCTGACATACACGCAAACTCCAGCCTGAGGCACAAAGGAGTGCTCCAATTTGTACCCCGGGTAGGAGAGATACGAAATATCAGCCAGAGAAGAAACCTGCGTCTCGGTCAGAAAGAGCAAGGCCGGCTTCGCCGTTTCGAGATGGTAGTGGACGGCGTTTAGGTTAGAGTGAAGTCCCCTGATGTTGCAGAAATTCACGGATAGCGTGGCAGGAGTCGCCTTGGTATTATTGGTCAGTTTGCCCCGAGCAGTTATGTTTTTGAGCGGAATTTTGCCACCCCCAGGATACGCGGGGCAGCCTGAGCACCCACGCTCAGGATTGGAATAACGTGGGCGTGGATGCTCAGCGAGGGATTCTCCAGGGGTACTGGTACCCGCCTGGGGTAGTCTTTCGTGTAATCCCGCTACCATGTTGATGGGGGGGGGGGGGGGGAATTGGGCCTCCGGCCACCTGCACTCACTAGACGAAACGCAGAAGCAGAGCCTCTACTTCACGCCGGTATTCTGTGAGGTCGTGGTACCAACCCGGCTCAAGCCGGCCCATACGTGCAACAGCAAAAACTGCTGCGTGGCTCTACCACCGTTAAAAAAATTTACGAACATCTTTAAAATAGGTATGAAATAAGCCTTTTGAGTACCGTTCTGGAAAAAAGAATGAATCCAATGTCTTTTAGCTTTTGCGTTTTTTACGAAATACGTATAAAATTACAAGTTCTTCCACGTCCATATCCCTCGAAGAAAGGGTCATAAGTCACAACTGACCGTCCATTGGCTGTTTGGAAGTGGCTGCTCAAATATTTACGGCCGCCGCAGCTTGGCTGCGCAGCCAAGCTGCCTAGTGCGCGGGGGGCCTAAGCCGTTTGTACAAGTCTCCCGCAGAGGACGACGACTGTCGACGTCGTAGTTTTTTTGACTAGGCAAAAGTGTACCGCTACTACTAATAAAATGTGACTGACTTTGAATTTGATCACGGTACTCAACACTGCCACATACAATTCCGTCTATATGTTTTGCAATCTACCGATCGGTCAGCCGAATCCTCTTTAGGGATAAATCGATACCTAATAACGCATTATTACAGGTTGATAATGACGATATAGTATTGTTACTTTGTGTGTAACTTGTTTTTACAGTACACTTAGGTCTTACTAGGTGGCAGAACTTTTGAACATATGTCCAAATAATTCCAAAAAATAAGCGATGAGTTGTAGCGCTGCGCTGGGGGCCGCGAGTTCAAATCCCGCACAAAATAAGTATTTGTATGACCTATAAATAATTGTTTCCGGTCTGAATGTTTGTGAATGTGTAAACTGCCGCCAGGATACAGGACAAATCCCAGTGTGAGGGAAATAAAATATAAATATGGATGTGAGTCATTTCACCTTTGACTTCGGAGGTGAAAACGCACTTTCTTTGTTGGAAGTAGGCAGTAGGTATCCATTTACCATCAAGGCGATTATACGTTCGTTTGCCATTCAGTTTAATAAAAAAATATGCACCCCTTCCCTCGGGTAAGGAACTACAAGGACTGTTTTTAAACCTGCTTTTTCCTGCAGTTTATACAATGGATTTAGGGAGTGCATGGTTAGGTCACTCGCAGTCTTCTTTAATGACACGTTTCGGCAATGACACGTTTCGGCAATGACACGTTCCTATTAATTGATATAATATTATGGTTGTTACTAATTTAAAATTTATGTGGATAGAGAGAATAAAATTGTTCTGTGATGCATATTTGTTTTCTTTAAAATCGTTGACAGGAATCCTTTCAACAAATTCTCTTATAGTTCGGGCTTCTCTATTTCCTATAGTTCAAACTTTTTCATACTGCCGCAACTCAACGTACTTCCTAGAATACATATTATAAAGTACAAGCAATCAAAAAATCTATTATTATTCATTACGCATGTAGCGTAATAAGTGTTAATAGATTTTTCCTATTAATGATATCTGGAGTAACAAAAATTGAATACGTTTTCATTCTACGAAAAGATAAAACAAGCATTGTTCGATCGAAACGGCCTATTTTACTGTTTAATGTTTGATGGACCATTCTCTGACGAAGGGGCTTCAGGCTTTTATTAACCTCGAAGCAGCAGTCGGTTGATTAAACGAAACAATAAACTAAACGTAACTTAAAGTGCAAAATCGGCATAATACCTTATCGAAGTAAAAAGTTTATAACAATCAAATTACTAACGATATGATAACGATTGTGGATGTTTGATTGAATTTTTATATTCTTCATTTTTTTTAGAAGTAAGGGGAAACGAGCAAATGGTAATCGCACTTATCAACACCTACATCCATCATAATTTCTTTTATTCACGCGAATACTACACATTGAATAATAACTAATGTTATGGATTTTATCGTAATTAATAGTAACTTTTTATTTCCTGACGGCGTTAATATTTAAAAATTGAAGGTATGATGGATACCCTTATCCATAACTATGACATCGGGATGTCAAACACCTGAGTGACCCCGTGACCATGGGTGCTGTAGAGCGCCCGAAACGTCGGGAATTAAAAAAGTAAAAATTAAACTCAATAAAATCCGTAAAATTAGTTTTATTCATTCTACAATAATCATTAAATAAGAATCAAAATGCAGAGGCGATATCAGCCCTAAGGAGAAAGGTGGAATGCCGCATTAACTGTCCACTCATCATCGGAAACAACATTACGCTAGTATTCTATGCGAGCGAGTATAATTATTTGCTGCAGCGTAGCTATCAATTTGTTGGAAATAGAGAGTTGATTTAGACAGCTCTATCACAAGACGGCGACGTTGGCGGTATAAAACGCGCGTAAAACCGTTGATCCTATGCCTGATCTCTCGCCGGTCGTGTCGGGTTGCCAACATATCGGACTATGAGAGTAAGGGATACAGGGTGCAAATGAGCTTAAGCATAAACTCGGACACTATAATTCTATCCTGCGTACATGGCTAGTTTCCATTGAGAGTGGCCGCCGCGCTGTGACCGAAATTAGTGCTGGACGACATTTTTTGCACACATCGAACGCGAAGCGGAGATGTAGTGCTCTATTGTCACCAAATCTAAAAATCGCGATTCACTCAAATCACTTCCACCAGCTTTATATTGAACTTATACAATAAAAAGAGTAAACCAATAGCAAGAGGAGATTTCAATGAATACTTCTGACGTTATAAGATTATTTGTTTCGATAATTATTAAATAAAAAGTTAATTGAAAATAATTTCATTGGAATGTTTAGAAAAACTGAACTTATCACTTTGATTTTTTTATTAGCTTTAGATTTTAATCCTTAGGAAGTCATTTGAATTTTATTATTGTACTCAAGACATAACATGAGGGTCCGAGTTATGCATTTTTGGATTTTCCAAATTATTTTGCTTCTACATTCTTTCATGTTATATAAATCGTAGTAAACGATGACGAACATTTGAATTAAATGCACGAAATTTTATAGCATCTGGCAAATCATAATATTCTAATATAAAGACGTTGTTAACTTAACTATTGGGCCTCCGGCCACCTGCACTCACCAGACGAAACGCAGAAGCAGAGCCTCTACTTCACGCCGGTATTTTGTGAGGTCGTGGTACCAACCCGGCTCGAGCCGGCCCATACGTGCAACAGCAAAAACTGCTGCGTGGCTCTACCACCGTTAAAAAAATAACGAACATCTTTAAAATAGGTATGAAATAAGCCTTTTGAGTACCGTTCTAGAAAAAAAGAATGAATCCAATGTCTTTTAGCTTTTGCGTTTTTTACGAAATACGTACAAAATTACAAGTTATTCCACGTCCATATCCCTCGAAGAAAGGGTCACAAGTCACAACTGACCGTCCATTGGCTGTTTGGAAGTGGCTGCCCAAATACTTACGGCCGCCGCAGCTTGGCTGCGCAGCCAGGCTGCCTAGTGCGCGGGGGGCCTAAGCCGTTTGTACAAGTCTCCCGCAGAGGACGACGACTGTCGACGTCGTAGTTTTTTTGACTAGGCAAAAGTATACCGCTACTACTAATAAAATGTGACTGACTTTGAATTTGATCACGGTACTCAACACTGCCACATACAATTCCGTTTATATGTTTTGCGATCTACCGATCGGTCAGCCGAGTCCTCTTTAGGGATAAATCGATACCTAATAACACATTATTACAGGTTGATAATGACGATATAGTATTGTTACTTTGTGTGTAACTTGTTTTTACAGTACACTTAGGTCTTACTAGGTGGCAGAACTTTTGAACAAATGTTCAAATAATTCCAAAAAATAAGCGATGAGTTGTAGCGCTGCGCTGGGGGCCGTGAGTTCGAATCCCGCACAAAATAAGTATTTGTATGACCTATGAATAATTGTTATATATTTGTTATTATTATATATAAATATGTTCGTAAACTGCCGGTACGATACGGGACAAATCCCAGTGTGAGGGAAATAAAATATAAATATGGATGTGAGTCATTTCACTTTTGACTTCGGAGGTGAAAACGCACTATCTTTGTTGGAAGTTGGCAGTAGGTGTCCATTTAACATCAAGGCGATTATACGTTCGTTTGCCATTCAGTTTAATAAAAAAATATGCACCCCTTCCCTCGGGTAAGGAACTACAATGACTGTTTTAAACCTGCTTTTTCCTGCAGTTTATACAATGGATTTAGGGAGTACATGGTTAGGTCACTCGCAGTCTTCTTTAATGACACGTTCCTATTAATTGATATAATATTATGGTTGTTACTAATTTAAAATTTGTGTGGATAAAGAGAGTAAAATTGTTCTGTGATGAATATTTGTTTTCTTTAAAATCGTTGACAGGAGTCCTTTCAGCAAATTCTCTTATAGTTCGGGCTTCTCTATTTCCTATAGTTCGAACTTTTTCATACTGCCGCAACTCAACGTACTTACTATAATACATATTATAAAGTAGAAGCAATCAAAAAATCTATTTTTATTCATTACGCATGTAGCGTAATAAGTGTTAATAGATTTTTCCTATTAATGATATCTGGAGTAACAAAAATTGAATACGTTTTCATTCTACGAAAAGATAAAACAAGCATTGTTCGATCGAAACGGCCTATTTTACTGTTTAATGTTTGATGGACCATTCTCTGACGAAGGGGCTTCAGGCTTTTATTAACCTCGAAGCAGCAGTCGGTTGATTAAACGAAACAATAAAGTAAACGTAACTTAAAGTGCAAAATCGGCATAATACCTTAGCGAAGTAAAAAGTTTATAACAATCAAATTACTAACGATATGATAACGATTGTGGATATGTTTGATTGAATTTTTTTAATATTCTTCATTTTTTTTAAATAAGAGGAAACGAGCAAATGGTAATCACACTTATCAACATAATTTCTTATATTTACGCGAATACAACACATCGAATATAACTAATGTTACGGATTTTATCGTAATTAATTGTAACTCGGAAACTATGCGAGCGAGTATAATTATTTGCTGCAGGGTAACTATCAATTTGTTGGAAATAGAGAGTTAATTTAGACAGCTGTATTAAAAGATGGCGACGTAGCCGATATAAAACGCACGTAAAACCCTATGCCTTATCTCTTGCCGGTCGCGTCGGGTTCCCATCCTATCGGACTATGAGAGTAACTTGCACTATGAGCATCATTTGCACTCGGCTACAGAGTGCAAATGAGCTTAAGCATAAACTCGGACACTATAATTCTATCCTGCGTACATGGCTAGTTTCCATTGAGAGTGGCTGCCGCGCTGTGACCGAAATTAGTGCTGGAGGACATTTTTTGCACACATCGAACGCGAAGCGGAGATGTAGTGCTCGATGAAGTTGAATTGTTTTTAAATAGTAACAATATACACATCCTTTGTATTACTGAACATTGGCTAAAAGATTATAATTTCTTGTTTAATTTCAGAAATCACCAGGTGGTCAGTTCCTTCAATAGACAAAAAAGTTTACGTGGTGGCTCCTTAATATTAGCAGATAAGTAATTACTATATAAAGAACGTAAGGATATCGTGAGCCTCTCTGTTGAGCGAACTGTAGAAATGGCTTGTGTCGAGCTCGAGCACCTCATTGTTGTAAGTGGTTACAGACCCCCATGTGCTACTTATGACTATTTTGAAAGGATTGTGGAAGAAGTTTTACTCAAACTTAGTAAACAGAACAAGTCTGTTGGAATATGTGAAGACTTTAACATCAATCTCCTTGAAACTTCTTCCATTAGTATTAAGTTTAGCTCATTGTTTAAATCGTATAATCTTGTTAATTTATTCTTAGAACCAACACGTATTGCTGGGCCTAGTGCGACCTGTATAGATAACATTTTTACAGATGTTAAGCCCTTGCATAAATCAATTATTCAAAATTTAAGTTCAGATCACTGTGGACAGTTGGTATCACTACCTTACATACACAAAAAACAGAAAAATAAGAAAGTTGTGTTTGTTCCAATAAATGAACATCGCTTGGAGAGGTTTAGAAGTAATATAATAAAAAGACTTCCATCACTTTCGTTTAAAAATAGAGCTAATTATTTGTATGCTACATTATTTAAAATTATAAGTTTAAGAAGTTGAGTGAATTTAGTAGAATATTTACTTCTAAAAATTTCTCTTTGAACAGTCGCAAATCATTTAATGAATGGGCGACAGTAGGAAAAAAAGTAGGCGAAGGTTATACGAGCTTATCGATGAAAAATCATATAATAGTAGTGTTATATTTAGAGATTATGTAAAAACATATTCTAAAATATTTAAAAAAGCGTGCTCCACTGCTAAGGCTTTACATTTAAGCAACAAAATTAAAACTGCATCCGACAAAATTAAAATGACCTAGAGAATAATAAATAGTGAAACGGGCAAGGTCAAACCGCGCAACTCGGATTTTCAATTGAATATTAACAATAATTTAACGCGGTCTGATCAAGAAGTTGCTATGGGTTTTGAGAAACATTTTACTAATGTTTCTTTTTTGACAACAAAATCATTTAATTCTTCTCCTACTGTCGCCGAATCATTACTCAAACAAAATGTAAAGGATGGTTCAAATACTTTTAAATTTCATAGAGTACTGCTGAAAGATATCGTTAAATATTTTAAAACTATTGATGTTAAGAAAACGGCAGACTTATGGGGGATGTCCGATAAAGTTATTTTATCTATAATAGATATATTAGCACCTTATCTAGCCACTTAATTTAATATATCCGTCGAATATGTTGTGTTTCTTGATTTAATGAAACAAAGTAAAGTCACAAAGTAGTACATTAGACCCCGCCAATTTTAGATCAATTTCTGTACTACCAACATTTAGTAAAATTTTTGAAAAAATTATTTTAGATCAGATGCTATGTTTCTTTAATATTAATAAATTGCTACATAAAAATCAATTCGGTTTCACAAGGTGTCGCTCGACAACTGACGCTGGAGTTGAGCTTATTAAACATATTTTTTGTGCATGGGACAATTCAGAGGATGCTATGGGTATATTTTGTGACCTTTCCAAGGCCTTCGACCGTGTTCACCATGAGACATTAATCAGGAAGCTACTGTATTATGGTGTCAAGAACACACCGCTTAAATTTATTATTTCATATTTAAATTAATAGAAAGCAGAAGGTTATTATCAATGGTAAAAGTTCTCCCGGATCACCTGTACTAATGGGTTCCCTCAGGGCTCAATTCTCGGCCCATTACTGTTTCTGATGTATATTAATAACTTACCTTACCTTGTAGGGGATAGTCATGATATAGTATAATTTGCTGATGATACTTCCTTGATTTTTAAACTTAAACGTCAATCATTTAAATGTGACGAAGTGAATAATGCTATATCAAAATTAGTGCATTAGTTTAACGTTAATAATCTGCATTTGAACGGAAATAAAACTAATTGTGTTAAATTTACAACAACGAATGTTAAAAATCTGAATACCAATGTGTTTTTAAACGGGGAGGAATTGAGCCCTGTTGTATCCACTGTTTTTCTTGGCATTACTCTCGACGCAAAGCTTCAGTAAGGCCCCTATATATCCAAATTAACAAGCAGACTAAGTTCTGCAGCCTATGCTGTAAAAAAGATTAGAGGTCTCACTAGTGTTGAAACAGCTAGATTAGTTTATTACTGTTATTTCCATAGCATAATGTCTTATGGGATTTTGCTATGGGGAAATACAGCTGATTCAGAAACTATTTTTGTTTTACAGGAGAGAGCCATTAGAGCTAATTACAATCTAAAACCGAGAGAGTCTCTTAGAGATAAATATAAAGAAATAAATATATTAACTTTGGCCTCTCAGTATATTTACGAAAATTTAATGTATGTTCACATAAACAAAGATAGTTTTAGTAAAAAAAGTGATATACATTCTGTAAACACAAGGAACAAACACAAGCTAGTGATGCCAGTTTCTCGACTACACAGAGCCAGTTATTCATTATTGGGGCAATGTATACGCTATTACAACAAGGTCCCGGAAATTGTACAGGTTCTCTCTATTACCAAGTTTAAATGTTTTATTAAGCTGAAACTGTATAAAAAGGGTTATTATAGTATAAATGAATACATGGTTGATAATAACCCCTGGGAATGAGGTGGTCGCTTCAAAGCAATTTCTAAAATAAATTTTGTAAATAGTTCGTAATCATTTATATTGTAAAACTTATTTAGAAAAAAGTCCCGCTGGGTTTCTTGCTGGTTCTTCCCAGGACAGAGGGTTTTTTTTCGAACCAGTGGTAAAGTAAAAAATGACTTTCAATAAGAATTACACATGTAATGTATATTGAATAAAAATTATTCTATTCTATTCTATTGTCACCAAATCTAAAAATCGCGATCCACTCAACTTAAATCACTATTCCCCCAGCTTTTTATTGCACATATACAATAAAAAGAGTAAACCATTAGCTAGAGGAGATTTCAATTAATACTTCTGACGTTATAAGATTATTTGTTTCGATAATTATTAAAAAAAAGTTAATTGAAAATAATTTCACTTGGACGTTTAGAAAAACTGAATTAATCACTTTGATTTTATATAATTCATTTAATTTGTCAAATTTAACACTTTAATTTTTTTATGAGCTTGAGATTTTAATCCTTAGGAAGTCATTTGAATTTCATTATTGTACTCAAAACATAACATGAGGGTTCGAGTTATGCAATTTTGGATTTTCCAAATTATTTTGCTTCTACATTCTTCCATATTATATAAATCATAATGACGATAAAAAAGTAAACGATGACGAATATTTGAATTAAATGTATGAAATTTATTAATTTACATAATATTCTAATATAAAGACGTTGTTAACTTAACTAGCGTCGCCCATATTTTTTCCCTGTAAAATTTCAGGTGTCGTAGTCAATAATTACTTCAAGGAAAATAAAACTCTCTTTTGATTAAATAAAAAAAGGTATGTTTTTGTAACTAGGTCTACTTAAACATGTTGTTTGGCAGATGGTCGTATTAAAAGGTCTCAAAATTTTATTCATTTTGTCTGATGTTTCTCAGATATATTGTATTATAATGATTTTTTTGGTATTTCCCATATTCACCCCTCACAATACCTACAGCGTGATATGGAGTAATGGATTGTCTAAAAATGGACTGACTAGAAATATCAGAAAAATCTTCTTTCGATAAAGGTTTCCAATAAATGCTTACTGCTGCTGTGTTTCGTATTATGAGTGTAGAGAACCGGAGACCCCTTTTACTGGAAATCAGGCATTCAATCTTCATTCTAAGGGGTGACAACGCATCAGCATTTTGATTCGCAAACAAGGATAGCTACATTTATAGCTTTCATAAAATGTAGCTCTCATAGAATACCAATGTAAAATAGCTGCCGTGTTCGTATGGTGAGTGTAGAGAATTAGAGACCCCTTTTACTGGAAACGAGGCATTCCATCTAATATAAAACATAAAACCTCAGGGGTGACTACGCATCTGCATTTTTAAATGTAGATGTCTGGGCCACAGCAACCACTTACCATCAGTTGGACTGTGCTCGCTTGTCAACCTTATCCTATATAAAAAAAGCGGTATAACTACTTCGTTTACGTCATACGTAAATTACCTTTTTTGACTCGTGGGGAAATCTTCTAGAATGATCAACGGACGAGGTTGACATTCGCAAACGCAATTTGCCACCTCGTCTAGGTACGCCTCGAAGTCAGCAAGGGACCTATTAGGAGAGATATAGCAGCCCCCTATGGCCAGGAGGCCCCATTGCAAGACGTAAATTACCTAGACCAGTGGCGGGCAGCTGCATTAAAGTTGCGAGACATCTGGCAGGTACTGAGATTGTATATACGCTTGCCAAGTGTGATTATAAAGCCAAACGTTAACGTTAACGCAAGTTCCCCAAGCACGGTAGAGGCTCAAGCCAGCATTGGACTATTACGGGCTGATGATGTAGAAGATGTTGAAATAAAAGTTGGGTAACACGAAGCAATTAATTAAGCAATAGATATTTCTTCTAAAATTTATGTGAAAAGTTAAGTCAAACCTTAAACTATAATTAACAGAGACAATGCGCTTGAATTATTGGTATGAGTATTGTTGTTATGGCATGAACAGGTACGATATTCCATTTGTCTAGCATAACCAAAGACAGCTTTCGACTTACAGGTCGAAATGTGTATTGTCTTTGATTATAAAGTTCTTTACTTAATTTATATGATTTATTTTTCCTTATGTTCAATCACCTTAATATTATTATCAGAAGCTGTGATACAAGTGCAGATGCGGTATACTTCCTCCTTCTCAGTATATACTTATTAAAATATTTTTTATAGATTTCGTGTAACAAACGAGCACCCAATTCACCTGATGGTAAGTGGATGCCGTGGCCCTAAAATACTTATATCTATTCACGATTAAAAATCAGATGCGTTTTCACCCCTGAGGACTAAGATGGAATGCTTCGTTTCAAGAAAAATGGGTCTCCGGTTCCCTACACTCACCATACAAAACACAGCGGCAATCAGCTACTATTTTACGCTGGTATTCTGTGAGAGCGTGGTCTTTCCCGGATCATGCAAGCTATTCGTGCTTAAACCCTGAAGCTGTGCCAAGGCTCTAGCACGTACAATTTCATATAATAAGGTCAAAAATATAAAGTCAAAAAATGTGTTTGATTAAGTATATTTTCAGTAAGAGATTAAATGTTATGTAAGTTGTTAAAACTAAACCTAAATTTTTACATATTGCTTAAGAATAAAAATTAGAATCAAACTATTATTATTTTTGAGCCATTGTTTGTAATATAAATAATAAATAGTGTAAAAGCAACAAATATATAATTTATTGTTATTGCTGTTTCTTTTTGTAAACGATCATTATTGTAATGTAAGATTTTAAAATCTTTACGTAAACTGTAACATTAACTTTGTAATAATAAGCTTAAACTTTATAAGTGTCCTTCTTTAAATGCAAATCGTAGTAAAACTTTATAAAGCCTTTTTGTCAGGAATTTTATGATTTTAGTTCGTTTATAAATGAGTTAGTTGCTACTTTCTAAATATTGATAGTAAAAAGAACACTACATATGAAGAGCAAAATCAACAATACGATTTTTTTAGTGCTAAGCTCGAAAGAGCAAATGAACCTTTGCACTTTAGTATAAAATCGCTCTTAATTTTATTCTTTTACCATACTATTTATAAAATATATGTAAGAAATTAAAATAGAAATAAAATTATTTTGAAGTCTATAAATAAAATAATAAGAGATATTATACACAATAGTACCCGAACCGATCGACAATTTTGGCCTGTTTTTGATACTGATACACGAATGTCGCAAATAATATTATTTATTTATGTACAATCGATACCTATCACAGTGTGAGCAGTCGGATAAGTACTCACTTTCACGAAAATAATTAGCTTAATGAAATTCATAAAATTATTGTTAAGGTCAGCTAACGGTTTTTTGGATTTGCAGTGAGACCTTGCTTCTTGCCAAATTTCATGGTTATAGACATATTCTAGATAAACGTTCAGTACCTTATATATTTTAGTAACGTCTTTTTCCTATATTTAAACAACTGTTATTGATAACGAGTGCTATTCGCAGCCCTGTACGAATAACGAGCTGATATTGCAGTGTTGCACAACTTTTTGTTGTGATCAACTAACTACGAACATCTGTTAGTCGAACCTCAGAACATTAACTACAACAGTTCTGAAATTCGAAACGATTTCGCTAAGATTTCGCGCATGTATTTTGTGTCGTTTCTTTTAATTTCGTCGTTCGTTTTGACGGTTCATATGACATAATATCACACTATATGGATTATATTTATATTTTATGAATTAAAGGAATTATACACATAGCTGACGTGAAGCACCAACGTTCCGGGAAGTCTGCAGTTTGTGATCATATCCTAGACGGCCCCCGCCATTACATTAGATTTGATAAACCACAAATTCTCGCAAAAGAACATCGATTCCTGCCAAGGATGATACGTGAGGCTATTGAAATTAAAAAACATCCTAATTTCAATAGAGAGGGAGGCTGGGTACTACCACCTGCTTGGGATCCTGTAATTCATAAAATGAAAACTAAACCCATACCACTGCAAGACTTCAAGACAAAGTTAGTTCATTCTGCGTAGATCGGACCAAAATTATTAATTAAAAAAGCTGAAGGTACTCCGGTTTAACACTGACATCGGGACGTCAATCACCTCAGTCCCCCTTGACCACGGTTGCTCGAAAGCAACCGAAACGTCGGGAATATAAAATAAGTAAATTAAACGCGATAAAATCCGTAAAAATAGTTTTATTCAATGTGTAGTGTTCGCTTAAATATAAGAAATCATTTTATAATATACAGTTCATGGCTAACAAAAATTTAAATATGACGATAATTTACTTCGTGAATTGTAAAACGATGTTAAAAATGTGTAAATATGTATTTAAAATTTCTTTAAAACATTTACTTTTTTGTACCACAATTTTTGATAAAAACGATTTTTATACGGTAAACGAAAGAGTGAATGTTCAATGTTAGTTCAGATCTTACGCTAATAATGAATGAATGAATGATACTTTATTATACACCACAAACAAATATACAAATTACATAACAAAAGACAGATTAAATGTACAATTTGGCGGCCTTGTCGCTACATAGCGATCTCTTCCAGGCTACCAAAGGTGTAAAGGAATAAAACAATGAATACTAGGTAGGTGGTGCAATATAAATATATAAAATATAATATCAATACATGCGATATATAGACAATAAATGCAATAAAATAACATATAAATAGTTATTACATGAAATGATATAAATTACTAATACATATATTTTTTTATAGAATTAGGGTGATAAACGAGCACATAGTCAACCTGATGGTAAGTGATTGCTGTGACCTATAGGCATCTACATAATATATCCTCAACAAAGAATCAAAATGCAGATGCGTTGTCAGCCGTAAGGACTAAAATAGATTGCATCTTTTGCAGTAAAATGGGTCTCCGGTTCTCTACACTCACCATACTAAACACAGCAGCATTAAGCTGCTATTTTACGCTGGTATTCTGTGAGAGCGTGGTCATTCCCCGGTCGAGTCGACCCATTCATGCTACAACCATACTATATATAGCTGTCGCATGGCTCTACCACGTAACATTGTATATAACATTGTATATATGTATGTATTTTATACGAGTGCATAAAAATCTAGACGAATTTGAAGCATAGCTTTCCATTTCAGTCAACACAAATAATTGTTCAAGATCACTGGTATCACCTATCTGATCTCTCGTTTTAAGCCAAGAAAATCCAGAGTTTTATTTTTTATACAGTACAACCTGTTCAATGTAAGGATATTGATACAGTTAGATTTATGATTTCCTTTACATAATAAGCAGAGTGGAACTACATATTTGAAAAATTCTTAGTTAAACTTCATACTAGTATAGTATATCCGCCCATACATAATATTGTATGTATGAAGTTAAAATAAATAAATAAATATATAGTACCCGTCTTCGTTATGTAAGTGCCAGGTAGTAACCAATATTATAAAATGTAGACCATTAGACACGAGATTTAGGAGAAGCCTATGTTATACCTATGGCCTATATTATGGTCACCGGCACACAGAAATGCTATTTAATTTGAAAAAGATATCTCCGATTTCACAAGGTTTTGGTGCGTGATAAAATTTTAAAAGGTGATGTTCTGTTTATTAAAATTACATATTGTGATCCGATATTACTGTTGTTATCAATACAGCCTTTATTTAAAAAGGCTTTTCAATTTTCAGGAATAAAATTGTTCTTGCTTTTTGATTTATAAAAGGGTGTTAACCGATAAATAGAAACGCTGAAAAGGTTTTTGACATTTTATGGACCTGGCAGTCCGTTGCTGTGTACCTGTGTAGAATTTATAAGCCGTTTGGAAAAAACGGCTACTTTTTTACAAATAATTTAAAGAAAATATTTTTTCTACTTGGTTGCTCTATAAAAAGTTGAAACAAATACTGTTAAAATATCATATACTAACTACTTCCTGCAGATACGCTCGCTTGAACTTCGGCTTAGCCAATTATTTTAACTAGCTATATATTTATTCGGCTTGAAGCTTTAATAATTTGGGCCTAATTTTATTTTTTTAAACTACACCTCGGTTTAAACGCAAAAAGTAATAGCTTAGAGTATAAAGTTTGCTTAAAAATATTCTAAGAAAAAACGTCATTCGCGACTGCATTGCGAAACTTGATTGGAACTCTTGTAGCACCGCGTGTATGTTTGCATGCGTCGATTCGAACGTTTGTATGGAGTTGGGTTAGCTATGTGTATGTAATATGTTTACTGTGGCTCTACTTAATAAATACTTATACTAAATCTAAGGATACCTTAATCTTAAACTACTTACGACTTTATAGTTTAAAATCTTTTTAGTTTCCATAAAAAGTTTATATACAAAAAAATCTCTTTTATTCTATTTTCAAAATTTAAATATGTAAATAACAAAAACAATAGCCAACAAAAAAGTTATGATAGACTTGGATTGGTCTTTCACGATGAAGCCCCATCTCGTGCCACTGTTTACAAAAGGTTTAATGAGTTTAAAAGTGATTGCACTAATCTCACCGATGAGCGTTCGTTTCTAAAATTCGCTACGTAAACGTCGTCGATGTTGATGCCACTTGCGCCGCGTTGCTGCCACGGCAGTGCTCATATTCCATAATTAATCGAATTTTTAACGTATCTATGAAGAAGAGTCCTTATGCGATGAAAACATAAAGCGTCTCCCACTTAGAAGCGGCTTGCGGTGGCAGCCAGTTGTATTCGCTTGCAATGTAAGTGAGTCTGCAAACCCGTGTGGCCATGGCGCGATCTGCGAGCGGCTGGCCGCGGGTGCATACTCCGCCCCTTACGCCAACGTGTGTGAGTTAGCGAGTACGCGGACGCGGTCATTCGGTGGTCACAGCGCGGTCAGACCGTCAGATGCTAATTTTTACAACAGGCCGCGTGTATCGCGTGAAAAATGGTGCTAAATTCAGAGATTTTAATAGAAACTGCAAAATTATCCAGTACTTTATGATAATTCGCATCGTGATTACAAAAGCATTAGGATTAAAAACAAAATATATGACAATATTGCTGAATATAATAAGACTTAGGGTAGCTAGAGGTTAGCCAAGTTTACTGACGTTCAATCGTAGCACAGACACCACAGCGAATGGCGCTTCAGCCCGCCGCCGCGGCATAAGCGCCATCAACATCGACGGCGTTTACGTAGCGAATTTTAGAAACGATGGTCTCTGTTCGGTGGTCTAGTGCCAGTGTGATTCATCACAACTTCTTACCAAACAGGATGAACATTACTGCAGATGTGTACTGTAAAGAACTGAACACAATGATGGAGAAGCGCGCACGTCTCCAATCAACTTAGGTCAATCGCTCGTACAAGCTGCTTCTGTATAAACACGAGCGACCTTATACTGCACAACAGACGTTCTCCATGTTACAAGAGTTGGGGTTGGAAGCTCTCCGTTATCTGCCATACTCACCAGACCTCGCACTTACAGAATTATAATTTATTCAGAATTTGGATAAATTTTTATCGTGAAAAAAATTCAATACCCGAGGGGTAGTACAAAATGCCTTTAAGAATTTATTGCTTCCCGTTCAGCTGATTTCTTAAATAAAGGCATCAATAAACTGTGACTGCGCTGGCAAAGATGCATCGAGTGCAAGACCTAATATAATATGCTTTAGCCGTGGCAGGAAAAGAAAAGATGTCATACCGGGAAAGGTGTTCAGCCCATCGAGCGGCCAACACTCTGTGAGTTTTTACAGAGCTGTTCCATATGTAGCGCACTACTTCGGAACTTTGATAGCGTGATTTGGGGACGTTTCGCTAGTGGCGTGATAACAGCGCCGTAACATTATCTTCCTGGTCAATAGGAGATCGATGGTGCAGTTTAGTTGTCGACGAATGTGCAAGTGCCAGAGATTGCCTTGTAGTCTGCGGTGAGTCGAGAAGACGGCAAGTTCACCTGCGAGAGTGCCGTGAAGCAGAGGTGAGCAGTAAGGCTCAGAGCCGTGCCAAACACTGTAGCGCAGAGAGTAGCTTGAGGGAACAGGAAGCATTATTCCAGTACTGTGATGAAACTTGTAAAGCTAGGATATGGCCTTGCAGGATCTGAAGGCAGCCTATAATATCTGCTCGGGAGTGAATGTATGCGTTACTGGCGGACGATGACGAAAGCTTTAAGCTGAGATTTTCTAAGGTTGCATTTTGCGTGTTAAAATCACGTTGGTCACTACTTTCACCGTTGAATGAAAAGGGGAGATCTCCCGCCGGGCAAGGTGTTTGGCCCGGGGAGCGGCCTGCGCTCCATGTGATAGTTTGGAACTATTCTATATATAGCTCAATACTTCAGAACTTTAATAGCGTGATTTAGCTTTTGATGCGTTTCGACGGTTTACCTCGGTCAGAGGAATCTTATTTTGAAGCAGTAGTAATTAATTTAGAAGGTTAAAAAATTACATTTGACAATAAGCGAAATTTTCGCTTAAATATATTTTATTCATATCTTTATCCGTGCATAAAATACCTATACTTCATATACTAACCGAGTCTTCATAAATTGATTCGAGTTTTTCGGCCGAGTACGAGCAGTAAATGAATACCTCATACGCCGAGTACCGAGTAATAAACGAGTACTCAGCGCATCTCCAGTTTAAAGTATTTTTATCATTATCATAAACATCATCGTCAATATTATCAGCGTGATCAGCATCGTCATCATCGTCGTTCTTCTTACTCCCTGCTTCAGATATACGAGTATGCCGAAAGGCAGCGAAACAATAATACTTAACACTTAATAATTTTAATGTGGTAGAATCATGCTACAGCTATATTAGTTGTAGCACAAATGGGTCAGCTTGACCGGGGAAAGATCACGCTCTCACATAATACCAGCGTAAAATAGCAGCTTAATGTTGCTGTTTCGTATGGTGAGTGTAGAGAACCTTTTTACTAGAAAAGAGGCATGACGCATCTGTATTCTGATTGGCGAGCGAGGATAGATGTAGCTTGTCACCCTTATTTTATAAAAAATATACCACCAGTAGCTTTCGATTCGATTATTTATTGATACGAGTATTACACGAGAATTTTTTTTTTTCATTAATATGATGTAGTATTATTTTGCGAACACATATGCATATTACTCGCACACTAAAATACTTGGTTTTGGTCTATTCATTCTTCATCTTCTCGCAACTCTTATACCTTTGTATACATGCAATAAAAATACAGTTGTTCCCATGCTTAAGGTTGGTCAGAGAGCTGTGGCAACTAAGGAGCAGGGCAGAGCAATCACTTTGAATTTCGTAGTACGGGAGCAGCTTGATGTCTGATATTTATTTATCGCATATTATAATATGAATTTCTGCTTCGGTTATTTCTTTTTTAACGAAATATTGATTTGTTCAAGTTAAAGATTAATTTTTCTCCTCCGTGCAGTTTAATCAAGCGGCAACTGCTTCGTGGTTAATAAAATCGGAAAACCATCAGCGGGAAGCCCCTTCATTAGATTAAGGGTTTAAGTACAGTATGTTTCTATGCGTGGTAGAAAACATCTCTAATAAATATTCCTATTTACATTCTCATAATAAATAAAATACAAGAAATGAAACATAATTTACGCTTTTACTTTATTTAATAAAATTTGCAAGATCTCACATTATGTTCTTTTCATTTGTGTTTAATAAATATACACATTTTGCTAATGCAATAGCTTTCCTTTTTCAGTTAGGATATTTAAAAAATTTAAATAATAAATAAACATATTTTATTTCGGCCATCGTGGATCATAAGTGTTAGTAATACAAGTATCTTAAACCTATTTGTTAGAAAACTAAAATAAACTAAAGCCTACTTAATCTAAGAGGAGTGAGATCTGTGAATGAGCACATTATCCATACAGCAGTGGTTCAAGTACAGACCATCGAATATGTCAGCAAATGCCCTCAGGACGTTATTGGGGCTGGTCCGAACTCTGTGCAATAAGGATGCGCATCGCTTTCGCATTGTAGTATAAAAACAGTCTACACGTGCCTCAGCGAACGTCCCTCATACGCTGCAAAATCTGGGCAGCTTCATTAGCATTCTAAATACATTATTATACTGTAGACGTATTATTAGACAGTATTCATTCTGCTTGTAGTCGACCTATACTGTTCGTGTTGAAGGAAGTTTAGTAAGATCTGAAAATTACTATATATTTTGACTAATATAAATATGTATATGTATGTAATATAAAAATAATATGGAGTGACGACCTGGTAAGATATGCAGGAAGTCGATGGATGCAGGTGGCTCAGGACCGTGCTTTGTGGCATTCTTTGGGGGAGGCCTATGTTCAGCAGTGGACTTGTGAAGGGCTGTAATGATGATGATGATGTAATATAAATTAATAAATATTGAATATAAAATTAATTTTATTGAAATGTACGAATAATAAAAAATGTTTATTTATTGATACGAGTATTACACCTAACACACTTATTGTTTAATTTTTTGTCTATTTGTCGTCTATCTATTTATTTATAGTACACAGTTTAATATCGAAATTCTGAGCATGTTTATTTATCTTAAAATTAGATGGAATATCCTAATGGTAGATTAGTGTCATTCACGAGTGACGACATTCCTGTGGCGGCTAACGACGGTGTTCCTCAGGGTTCCGTTCTCTCCGCAACTTTCTTCCTGTTGCATATTAATGATCTGCTTATGCCCGATATCTATGGCTATCCAGACGATAGCACAGTTGTGGAGAGATATCAACCAAGTCCTCGCGCCAGTTATGATAAAATCCAGTCCGAAAGAGATGCTATGGTTGAGCATGTGAATGTCACACTACATGCAGTCTCCGAATGGGGCGATGCCAATCTTGTGAAATTCAACGCCTCCAAAACACAAGAGTGTCTCTTCACTGCAAAACGGAGCCAGCTCACCTTGGCTCCTTCTTTCCGAAATGTATCACTGAAATACACCGACCGCCGTCAGTTGTTGGGGGTTGAGATGTCCTCAAATATGAACTTCGGGCGGTTCATCGAGTCCAAGACAAAAGCAGCTGCAAGGAAGCTAGGAGTCCTTGCAATGGTGCGGCGATACTTCACGCCGTGATAGCTGCTTAAGTCCGGTCGTGCATGGAGTATTGCTGCCATATATGGGCTGGAGTTGCAAAATGCCACCTAGCAGCATGGAAAGGCGTGCTAAGAGGCTTATTGGTGACCCGAATTTGGTTAAAACCAATCTTACCATCCTCAAACACAGGCGCAAAGTAGCCAGCCTTTTCGTTTTCTACAGGATGGATTTCGGAGAGTGTGCGCAGGAATTGTATAATTTAATTCCTCCCTCTTCCTTTCACCATCGGACAACTAGAAGTTCGGCCAGTCTCCACTCTTTTGTTGTTGACTTACCATGCATTCGAACCAAACATTTTACTGCGTCGTTCATTGAGGTTCAGAGTGAGGTGATTGACGTCCCAATGTCATGAGCTTACTGTGTCTTGAAGTTTTGCAGTGGAAGGTATGCTTGTGTTTATTTTTAATTTTATTAATTATGGAATCCCAAGCAAATAGTAGCCCAGCCAGCTATTGAAATTAGGATTTAAGAAGAACACTGATTCCTATGTTCTTTGGCGAGGATTTGTGGTCTATCAAATCTGATATAATGGTTGGAACGATTTTGGACATCTTGACATGGAAAGTTGGCAGTAAATAAACGTGTTAAAATCAGTTAAAATAGTTTTATTCCACGTGTAGTGCTTGTGTAAACATAAGAAGTCATTAAATCATTATTTTTTAATATTTTAACACTAATCAAAATATTCTTTCAGTTAGAGCAATTTTAAATTTAATATCGTTACCCAGCGTCATGATTGTTATCGTAGCATCACTTTATGCAAATCGCTAGCATGTTCTCGATGCCATGTCCAGCAAGTGTTTGTTGTTTACATAAATATAATGTAGTTTACCCGGTAAACTTCAATAATACTTCTGTTTATTTGCTTTATTTCTATATTAAGTTAAATTAGCTTACTATAATTAATATTTTTTTTATCTTCAAATTTTGCATTTATATAAAAAATTAACGGTAGATGACACATATATGATACATATGACTACATTAGAAAGGAAACTAGGAATGCACTGAACAAAACGTAAAACTTAATAAATATTTTCTAAGACCTTTCCACTAGCATCTACACAAAGATTTATGCAACTAAACCAATTTTCGAATCACTTTTTCCAGGCGCGTTGTCATGTTGAAACAGTAGCCCACAACAGTGAACACTTCTGGCAAGCAATTGGTAATATACGATTTGCAATTGATACTACTTCGATTTCTTTACGGAATTGACACCGATATCTCGTTAAAGTGAAAAAACTAGCAATCATAATATTACCTACACTTCTCGATCGCTTCACTTTGGTAAGCGTTTATTAATTTTTAAATAGCCAAATAGTTGACTGGTATAAATACATGTAAAAATTTAGTAAACACGTCGAGACGAGCCTGTTTCGAATTAGTAATCATGTCACGGCACGCGGGCCTACTGTGCGCCGGTGAGGTTGTGCGGCACCTAACTCGAAACTACCTTCGTCACGCGAAAGTGTTCGTGAAACTCGTTAACGCTTCCCGATCCATCTCTTCATACGTGATTCGTCTATTCTCTTTAATTAAATGTTTTACTGTCACATATTCTTCCGCTACAGTCGTCAAAGGGCGTCGATTCTTTTCTTCATCTCTTAAAGTTAGTCACAGAGTTTGTTATACCAGGATATAACAAACTCTGTGACTAACTAATAGAAGGATCTTTATCCATAAATGGCATTTGAATTATATTAATCGATGCTTCCGGTTTTAGTACGCAGTTAATATATCAATTACTTTTCGGCGGCATTTGAAATCGTAAAAGTCATAGCGCGAAAATGTTCCCGACGATGATCCATTTTTCCGATATTTTAATTTGAAACAGGATTATTCGTATTTTTATTTTTTTACTTATATATTTTTAAAGAATAAGAGTGATAAACGAGCACACAATCTACTTGGTAGGAAGTGCATGCTGTGGTCTATTAAAAATATATTTAATTTCAATTAAGAATCAAAATGCAGATGCGTTGGCACCCTAGAGGATTAAGATGGTATGTCTCATTTCCAGTAATAAGCATCCGGTTTTTCTACACTGATCATATGAAGCACAGCAGTATCAAGCTGCTATTATACGATGGTATTCTGTGAGAGCGTGGTCCTTTCTTGGTCGAGCCAACCCAATAGTGCTTCAAACATAATGTGACTAGCGTGGTTTTACAACTTATAAAGCATGATCTAATTTTCAAAATAAATTATAACTGGTCAGTGACTTATACAAAAAAAAAACTTTTTCTAAAAACTTTCTACGCAGTCTGTCGTAATTCCAAGGCTTTTAAGATCTATGTGTCAAGTATATTTTATAATGACCGATTTCTACGAGTAAGCCATAATTCAAAGGCCAAATTTTAAGGGTTAGGTTTCTTTAATAGCTTCTATTCATCAGGACAAGTGCTTTTACAGGTGCGGTAACGAGCTCTTAAGTGTAAGCTTTTTAAACTTTTAGCTTCGCTTTAGTATTGTAAATATTTTCTGTTGAAAATATTCGTTACCCGCACATATGTGTCTGTACGTACAAAAACGCAATTATTGACCCTAATAACGACAAATGTAGACTGTATTTCACCTTTATAATCGCGGGATCAACTTTGTTTTTATTTTAGTGTTATATTATTATATCTTTCCTATGAAGATGTCACTCTCTATATTCTGAGATGTTAGTGCTGTTAGCCTTCTGGCTTTTACAAGAAACAACTACTTTATTAATATTTAATCTGAAAGAGACTTCAAACTTATAATTTTCGACTTGCTAATAATTTTCATGTATTTAATGTAACGCATTTAAAAATAGTATAAACAGAGTTTATACTTTATGAGTTAATCAACCAGCATGAGATGAGATGTGCATTAGAATGGAGCTATAAATTTTTGTAAGAACAATAAATGATTATTTTAACTAGCGCGAGCGCTCTTTTAGGGTTTTAGGGTGATAAACGAGCACACAGTCAACCTGATGGTAAGTGGTTGCTGTGACCTATAGGCATCTACATATAAACTCAACAAAGAATCAAAATGCAGATGCGTTGTAAGCCGTGAGGACTAAAATAGATTGCATCTTTTGCAGTAAAATGTCTTCGGTTCTCTACACTCACCATACTAAACACAGCAGCATTAAGCTGCTATTTTACGCTGGTATTCTGTGAGAGCGTGGTCATTCCCCGGTCGAGTCGACCCATTCGTGCTACAACCATACTATATATAGCTGTCGCATGGCTCTACCACGTAACATTGTATATAACATTGTATATATGTATGTATTTTATACGAGTGCATAAAAATCTAGACGAATTTGAAGCATAGCTTTCCATTTCAGTCAACACAAATAATTGTTCAAGATCACTGGTATCACCTATCTGATCTCTCGTTTTAAGCCAAGAAAATCCAGAGTTTTATTTTTTATATAGTACATCCTGTTCAATGTAAGAATATTGATACAGTTAGAGTTATGATTTCCTTTACATAATAAGCAGAGTGGAACTACATATTTGAAAAATTCTTAGTTAAACTTAAAGTATGAACTAGTATAATATATCCGCCCATACATAATATTGTATGTATGAAGTTAAAATAAATAAATAAATATATAGTACCCGTCTTCGTTACGTAAGTGCCAGGTAGTAACCAATATTATAAAATGTAGACCATTAGACACGAGATTTAGGAGAAACCTATATTATACCTATGACCTATATTATGGCCACCGTCGCACAGAAATGCTATTTAATTTGAAAAAGATCTCCAATTTCACAAGGTTTTGGTGCGTGATAAAATTTTAAAAGGTGATGTTCTGTTTATTAAAATTACATATTGTGATCCGATATTACTGTTGTTATCAATACAGCCTTTATTTAAAAAGGCTTTTCATTTTTCAGGAATAAAATTGTTCTTGCTTTTTGATTTATAAAAGGGTGTTAACCGATAAATAGGAACGCTGAAAAGGCTTTTGACATTTTATGGACCTGGCAGTCCGTTGCTGTGTACCTGTGTAGAATTTAAAAGCCGTTTGGAAAAAACTGCTGCTTTTTTACAAATAATTTAAAGAAAAAATTTTTTCTACTTGGTTGCTCTATAAAAAGTTGAAACAAATACTGTTAAAATATCATATACTAGCTACTTCCTGCAGATTCGCTCGCTTGAACTTCGGCTTAGCAAACTATTTTAACTAGCTATATATTTACTCGGCTTGAAGCTTTAATAATTTGGGCCTAGTTTTATGTGGTAGAGCCATGCTGCAGCTATATTAGTATACTACTAGCACGTTGTAGCACGAATGGGTCGGCTCAACCGGGGAAGGATCACGCTCTCACAGAATCCAAGCGTAAAATAGCAGCTTAACACTGCTGTGTTTCGTATGGTGAGTGTATAAAACCGGAGACCCTTTTTACTGGAAAAGAGGCATTACATCTTAGTCCTCATGGGTGACAACTCATCTGCATTTTGAATCGTAATCGAGAATAGATGTAGATGTCTATGGGTCACAGTAACCACTTACCATCAGGTGGACTATGCGCACTTTGTGGCACTGTCCCGAGTCAGTGATCCTGCTAATTTTTTGGTTGCGGTGGCCCATAGACATCTTCATTTAAAAATGCAGATGCGTTGTCACCCCTGGGGTTTTAGATGGAATGCGTCGTTTTCAGTAAAAGGGGTCTCTGGTTCTCTCTATACTCACCATACGAACACGTCAGCATTCAGCTGCTATTTTACGCTGGTATTCTATGAGAGCAGGAACAGCAAACTTAGGTCTGTTTTCCAACCACGCAAGAACAATAGTGCCACAATATTGCATCTATTGAAAATAGTTGTGAAACCCCTGGCACGAGAATATACACGTAATACATTCGTCTAGAATCTAGATGAATATTGGAATCGGATCCTGCCTTCAAGTAAATATGTGTTTATTCAGTTCAAGGCTTCCGTCGAAAAATCTTCTAGGTTAGGCTCTTTGTAAACTTCGATTACATACACAAAATTAATGGGTTCATGCTTGGTTGACATAATTTCAAAATTTTGATGATGATGTCAACGACAATGATGATGATCGTCGTCGTCATCATCATCATCATCGCTGACATAATCATCAAAACTTTGAAATTATGCCCATCAAGCATAGACCCATTGGTTTTAAAAATAATATCCGGAAGTGCACGTGGTCTATGAATATGCGTAATATATTATATGTATTATATGTTGTAATATATATTAATATTCATTGTTAAACCTAAAAAAAGAGGCAGCCATCTTGAAAAGTCTTGAAGTAATCGGGCCGGTAAGTAAAAATAAAATAAGATTTTACTGAAAAACGCTTAGAGTATAAAGTTTGCTTAAAAATATTCTAAGAAAAAACGATTTTCGCGACTGCATTGCGAAACTTGATTGGAACTCTTGTAGCACCGCGTGTATGTTTGCATGCGTCGATTCAAACGTTTGTATGGAGTTGGGTTAGCTATGTGTATGTAATATGTTTACTGTGGCTCTACTTAATAAATACTTATACTAAATTTAAGGATACCTTAATCTTAAACTACTTACGACTTTATAGTTTAAAATCTTTTTAGTTTCCATAAAAAGTTTATATACAAAAAAATCTGTTTTATTCTATTTTCAAAATTTAAATATGTAAATAACAAAAACAAAAGCCAACAAAAAAGTTATGATAAACTTGGATTGGTCTTTCACGATGAAGCAAGGTTAGCCAAGTTTAATGACGTTCAATCGTAGCACAGACACCACAGCGAATGGCGCTTCAGGCCACCGCCGCGGCACAAGCGCCATCAACATCGACGGCGTTTACGTAGCGAATTTTAGAAACGAACGCACCACCTGTTATTGGTTTTCCCCGCTTCCGTTCAGAAAATCGATCTGAAAATGAACCCCGTGTTCGTCCGACAACTTTGGTCAATAATGACGAAGTAAAGGCGATTGTGGAAGCTTATAATACTCAATCTACGGCTGAATTAGCAGCAGCTTTCGATGTTAGCATCAAAACAATATTGGTCTATTTGCGTCAAATTGGCAAAGTAAAAAAGTTTGACAAATTTGTGCTCCACGAACTCAATGACAGCCAGGATGAAGTACGCGTCGAGATGTGCCTTGCACTGCTCTACAGGCACACAAATGAAAGAATTTTGAACCGCATTGTTACTTGCGACCTAAAAAATGGATTCTGTTTGACAATCGCAATCACTCCGCAAGTTGGTTGGATCCTGGTTCAGCATCAAAACAATGCTCTAAACAAAAACTTTCCCTAGAAAATTGATGGTCTCTGTTCGGTGGTGTAGCGCCAGTGTGATTCATCACAACTTCTTACCAAACAGGATGAACACTACTGCAGATGTGTACTGTAAAGAACTGAACACAATGATGGAGAAGCTCGCACGTCTCCAATCAACTTAGGTCAATCGCTCGTACCAGCTGCTTCTGTACGAACACGAACGACCTCATACTGCACAACAGACGTTCTCCATGTTACAAGAGTTGGGGTTGGAAGCTCTCCGTTATATGCCATACTCACCAGACCTCGCACTTACAGAATTATAATTTTTTCAGAATTTGGATAAAGTTTTTGGTGTGAAAAAAAATTCAATACCCGAGGGGTAGTACAAAATGCCTTTAAGAATTTATTGCTTCCTGTTCAGCTGATTTTTTAAATAAAGGCATCAATAAACTGTGTCTGCGCTGGCAAAGATGCATCGAGTACAAGGGTGATTTTTAACTTATTTCATAAAAAACTGCAATTTCATAAGTAAAGACCTCATATAATATGCTTTAGCCGTGGCAGGAAAAGAAAAGATGTCATACCGGGAAAGATGTTCAGCCCATCGAGCGGCCAACACTCTGTAAGTTTTTACAGAGCTGTTCCATATGTAGCGCACTACTTCGGAACTTTGATAGCGTGATTTGGAGACGTTTCGCTAGTGGCGCGATGACAGCGCCGTAGTATTATCTTCCTGGTCAGATAGGAGATCGATGGTGCAGTTTAGTTGTCGACGAATGTGCAAGTGCCACGGATTGCCTTGTAGTCTGCGGTGAGTCGAGAAGACGGCAAGTTCACCTGCGAGAGTGCCGTGAAGCAGAGGTGAGCAGTAAGGCTCAGAGCCGTGCCAAACACTGTAGAGCAGAGAGTAGCTTGAGGGAACAGGAAGCATTATTCCAGTATTGTGATGAAACTTGTAAAGCTAGGATATGGCCTTGCAGGATCTGAAGACAGCCGATAATATCTGCTCGGGAGTGAATGTATGCGTTACTCGCGGACGATGACGAAAGCTTTAAGCTGAGATTTTCTAAGGTTGCATTTTGAGTGTTAAAATCACGTTGGTCACTACTTTCACCTTTTTACTAGAAAAGAGGCATTCCATCTAGTCCTCTCGGCTGAGAAGACTAGATGGAAAGATGACGCATCTGTATTCTGATTGGCAAGCGAGGATAGATGTAGCTTGTCACCCTTATGTTATAAAAAATATACCACCAGTAGCTTTCGATTCGATTATTTATTGATACGAGTATTACACGAGTGTTATTTATTTTTTACATTAATATGATGTAGTATTATTTTGCGAACACATATGCATATTACTCGCACACTAAAATATTTGGTTTTGGTCTATCCATTCTTCATCTTCTCGCCACTCTTATACTTTTGTATACATGCAATAAAAATACAGTTGTTCCCATGCTTAAGGTTGGTCAGAGAGCCGTGGGAACTAAGGAGCAGCGCAGAGCAATCACTTTGAATTTCGTAGTACGGGAGCAGATGATGTCTGATATTTATTTATCGCATATTATAATATGACTTTCTGCTTCGGTTATTTCTTTTTTTAACAAAATATTGATTTGTTCAAGTTAAAGATTCATTTTTCTCATCCGTGCAGTTTAATCAAGCGGCAACTGCTTCGCGGTTAATAAAATCGGAAAACCATCAGCGGGAAGCCCCTTCATTAGATTAAGGGTTTAAGTACAGTATGTTTCTATGCGTGGTAGAAGACATCTCTAATAAATATTCCTATTTACATTCTCATAATAAATAAAATACAAGAAATGAAAAATAATTTACGCTTTTACTTTATTTAATAAAATTTGTAAGATCTCACATTATATTCTTTTCATTTGTGTTTAATAAATATACACATTTTGCTGATGCAATAGCTTTCCTGTTTCAGTTAGGATATTTAAAAATTTAAATAATAAATAAACATATTTTATTTCGGCCACCGTGTTAGTAATACAAGTATCTTAAACCTATTTGTTAGAAAACTAAAATAAACTAAAGCCTACTTAATGTAAGAGGAGTGAGATCTGTGAATGAGCACATTATCCATACAGCAGTGGTTCAAGTACAGACAATCGAATCTGTCAGCAAATGCCCTCAGGACGCTATTGGGGCTGGTCCGAACTCTGTGCAATAAGGATGCGCATCGCTTTCGCATTGTAGTATAAAAACAGTCTACACGTGCCTCAGCGAACGTCCCTGATACGCTGCAAAATCTGGGCAGCTTCATTAGCATTCTAAATACATTATTATACTGTAGACGTATTATTAGACAGTATGCATTCTACTTGTAGTCGACCTATAGGCTGTTGAAGGAAGTTTAAAATTATTATATATTTTGACTAATATAAATATGTATAATATGTATATGTATGTAATATAAATTGATAAATATTGAATATAAAATTAATTTTATTCAAATGTACGAATAATAAAAAATGTTTAGTGAGACCTAACACACTTATTGTTTAATTTTTTGTCTATTTATCGTCTATCTATTTATTTATAGTACACAGTTTAATATCAAAATTCAGAGCATGTTTGTTTATCTTAAAATTAGATGGAATATCCTAATGGTAGATTAGTGTCATTCACGAGTGACGACATTCCTGTGGCGGTTAACGCCGGTGTTCCACAAGGTTCCGTTCTCTCCGCAACTTTCTTCCTGTTGCATATTAATGATCTGCTTATGCCCGATATCTATGGGTATCCAGACGATAGCACAGTTGTGGAGAGATACCAACCAAGTCCTCGCGCCAGTTATGATAAAATCCAGTCCGAAAGAGAAGCTATGGTTGAGCGTGTGAATGTCACACTACATGCAGTCTCCGAATGGGGCGATGCCAATCTTGCGAGTTGGGGGTTGAGATGTCCTCAAATATGAACTTCGGGCGGTTCATCGAGTCCAAGACAAAAGCAGCTGCAAGGAAGCTAGGAGTCCTTGCAATGGTGCGGCGATACTTCACGCCATGATAGCTGCTTAAGTCCGGTCGTGCATGGAGTATTGCTGCCATATATGGGCTGGAGTTGCAAAATGCGACCTAGCAGCATGGAAAGGCGTGCTAAGAGGCTTATTGGTGACCCGAATTTGGTTAAAACCAATCTTACCATCCTCAAACACAGGCGCAAAGTAGCCAGCCTTTCCGTTTTCTACAGGATGGATTTCGGAGAGTGTGCGCAGGAATTGTATAATTTAATTCCTCCCTCTTCCTTTCACCATCGGATAACCAGACGTTCGGCCAGTCTCAACTCTTTTGTTGTTGACTTACCATGCATTCGAACCAAACAGTTTGCTGCGTCGTTCACTGAGGTTCAGAGTGAGGTGATTGACGTTCCAATGTCATGAGGTTACTGTGTCTTGAAGTTTTGCAGTGGTATGCTTGTGTTTAGTTTTAATTTTATTAATTATGGAATCCCAAGCAAATACTAGCCCAGCCAGCTATTGAAATTAGGATTTTTTTTTATTTCAATAGCCCCGCGAATCATCCTTGATCGTCAAAGAACACTGATTCCTATGTTCTTTGGCGAAGATTTGTGGTCTATAAAATGTGATATAATGGTTGGAACGATTTTGGACATCTTGACATGGAAAGTTGGCAGTAAATAAACGTGTTAAAATCAGTTAAAATAGTTTTATTCTACGTGTAGTGTTTGTGTAAACATATAAAGTCATTAAATCATTATTTTTTAATATTTTAACACTAATCAAAATATTCTTTCAGTTAGAGCAATTTTAAATTTAATATCGTTACCCAGCGTCATGATTGCTATCGTAGCATCACTTTATGCAAATCGTTAGCATGTGCTCGATGCCATGTGCAGCAAGTGTTTGTTGTTTATATAAATATAATGTAGTTTACCCGGTAAACTTCAATGTTACTACTGTTTGTTTGCTTTATTTCTATATTAAGTTAAATTAGCTTACTAAAATTAATATTTTTTTTATCATATAAAAAATTTACGGTTGATGACACATATATGATACATATGACTACATTAGAAGGGAAACTAGGAATGCATTGAACAAAACGTTAAACTTATTAAATATTTTCAAAGACCTTTCCACTAGCATCTACACAAAGATTTATGCAACTGAACCAATTTTTGAATCACTTTTTCTAGGCGCTTTGTCATGGTGAAACAGTAGCTCGAGGGACTCCTTGTACGGTCGCTTGTTGCCCACAACAGTGAACACTTCTGGCAAGCAATTGGTAATATACTTACGATTTGCAATTGATACTACTTCGATTTATTTACGGAATTGACAATGATATCTCGTTAAAGTGAAATAACTAGCAATCATAATATTACCTACACTTCTCGATCGCTTCACTTTGGTAGACGTTTATTCATTTTTAAAAAGCCAAATAGTTGACTTGTGTTTCGTTTCTCGATTGTATAAAATTAAAAATTGTATAAAAATAAAATTGTATACAATTAAATACATGTAAAAATTTAGTAAACACGCCGAGACGAGCCTGTTTCAAATTAATAATCATGTCACGGCACGCGGGCCTACTGTGCGCCGGTGAGGTTGTGCGGCACCTAACTCGAAACTACCTTCGTCACGCGAAAGTGTTCGTGAAACTCGTTAACGCTTCCCGATCCATCTCTTCATACGTGATTCGTCTATTCTCTTTAATTAAATGTTTTACTGTCACATATTCTTCCGCTACAGTCGTCAAAGAGCGACGATTCTTTTCTTCATCTCTTAAAGTTAGTCACAGAGTTTGTTATACCAGGATGAAGGTTAGAAGGATCTTTATCCATAAATGGCATTTGAAGTCTATTAATCGATGCTTCCGGTTTTAGTACGCAGTTAATATATCAATTACTTTTCGGCGGCATTTGAAATCGTAAAAGTCATAGCGCGAAAATGTTCCCGACGATGATCCATTTTTCCGATATTTTAATTTGAAACAGGATTATTCATATTTTTATTTTTTTACTTATATATTTTTAAAGAATAAGAGTTATAAACAAGTACAGAATCTAATTGGTAGGAAGTGCATGCTGTGGTCTATTAAAAATATATTTAATTTCAATTAAGAATCAAAATGCAGATGCGTTGGCACCCTAGAGGATTAAGATGGTATGTCTCATTTCCAGTAATAAGTCTCCGGTTTTTCTACACTGATCATATGAAGCACAGCAGTATCAAGCTGCTATTATACGATGGTATTCTGTGAGAGCGTGGTCCTTTCTTGGTCGAGCCAACCCAATAGTGCTTCAAACATAATGTGACTAGCGTGGTTTTACAACATATAAAGCATGATCTAATTTTCAAAATAAATTATAACTGGTCAGTGACTTATACGAAAAAAAAAACTTTTTTCTAAAAACTTTCTACGCAGTCTGTCGTAATTCCAAAGCTTTTAAGATCTATGTGTCAAGTATATTTTATAATGACCGATTTCTACGAATAAGCCATAATTCAAAGGCCAAATTTTAAGGGTTAGGGTTCTTTAATAGCTTCTATTCATCAGGACAAGTGCTTTTACAGATGCGGTAACGAGCGTTTAAGTGTAAGCTTTTTAAACTTTTTGCTTCGCTTTAGTATTGTAAATATTTTCTGTTGAAAATTTTCGTTACTCGTACATATGTATCTGTACGTACAAAAACGCAATTATTGACCCTAATAACGACAAATGTAGACTGTATTTCACCTTTATAATCGCGGGATTAACTTTGTTTTTATTTTAGTGTTATATTATTATATCTTTCCTATGCAAATGTCACTCTCTATATTCTGAGATGTTAGTGCTGTTAGCCTTCTGGCTTTTACAAGATAGTTGTATCTTGTTGTACTAGTTGTACTTTATTAATATTTAATCTGAAAGAGACTTCAAACTTATAATTTTCGACTTGCTAATAATTTTCATGTATTTAATGTAATGCATTTACAAAATAGTATCAACAGAGTTTATACTTTATGAGTTAATTAACCAGCATGAGATGAGATGTGCATTAGAATGGAGCTATAAATTTTTGTAAGAACGATAAATGATTATTTTAACTAGCGCGAACGTTCTGTGAGCAAATTTTTGTAACAAAGTTGTACGTTTCACAGTTTGACACTGTTATTATCTATGTGCTTGCATATAGTATTATCATCTGACATGGGAAGGTAAAATACGAGTATATTGTAATTAAATTTAATTAATTTTCGCCGACTTAAAAAAAGAAGAGCCGTGGTAGCTCAGGGGCTGAGCGCGCGCCGTAAATTTCAGTGCGCGAGCAACCCGGGTTCAACGAAATTGTTAATTGCTGATTTACCACGTGCTCGGTGGTAAAGGAAAACAGTGTGAACACGTGAAGACTTGTGAAGTTCGCCAACACGCATTGGAGCAGCGCAGCGGACATTTCCTTGCCCTAAATCCCCCTCAAAAATGAGCGGAGGCTTGTGCCCAGCAGTGAGACGTATATAGACTGTAACTTAAACTTTTTTTTTAAAAGAGTAAGCCCTCAATTTAACTGTTCGTTATAACTTTTTATGTATGTTACGCGCTATATTCGTCTATTGTGAATTTCATACGATTTTAATGATACTTTTTCATTAATAGATTTTATTAGTTCAAAGGTGACCGCACAAATTTATAAAAAAATAAGGGTCTGAAGTTTTTAATGTATATATTTACACGAAATTTAAGTTGTTAACTTGAGTTTGTGATATTTCTAACTAAGGAACTAAAAGAACTAAAATAATTTCTACATAACAGTATCTGAAGTCTTGGCTTTGAATCTCCTATACACTATGTCTCAGCACCGATTGCAGAAGTTGTTAAGTGAAAATTATTTTACTGCTTTTGGTTTTTAAGTCATTGTTACTTTTTATAAAAAGTTTAATTTTTAGACAGTCCGTTGTGCAGTGTTTGGTTGTAGAAAGTAATTTACAAGTTTCAGTTGTTTGATAGCAGGATTGATCAAAATACTAGTATTTGCGGCAGGGTTATTTGGAAATCCTTATAAATCAATTTTGGGAAGTCTTTTAATTTGTAAAACATCATGATCAAATAAACTGTTTATATTTGAAGAGAAAATATTATATATAAACAAGGTACCAAGGTCGAAGTACTTACAAAATAAGTTTTTTAAAAGCTAGTCTATGGTCCCTATACGGCACTAGGGCTCTAAATAAGCTCCATAATTGAACTGCAAGATGTTAGTCGTTATATACCAGAAAAATCACACCTTTATAAAGCAATGGCTTTAAACTACTATTAAATTCTGGCTTTCGCATAATGAAACGGAAGTTCATATGAATTAGTGTCGTGGCCCTTATAAAGTATTAGGAAATGAATATAAGTTATAACTAATTTATTCTATAGTTATAAATGAAACAAATTGTAGTTGTGTGCAGATTTTTATTAACTCTGGTAAAGAAAATCACAAAATGTTAATAATCAGTCAGTTTTTCAATTTTCAATCTTAGTACTTGGACCTTATTAGGTATTACACTTCTGTAATCATAGTAGATTTTTTGTCACAAAAAGGATTTTTTTAAATATAATTATTAAATTTTGCATACTACTGCGTGGCCTGGATTGCACGGTTTTTTTTCCCTTTTACATGGGGAAATGCCTACGCATGCCCGTCTCGCGGGGGCAAGAACGTTTTATTCGGATGGACGGGCGTCGGACTCGCACCGACTAAAACCCCATTGTGTTTCCCCTTTGTCACATAATGGCAGGGCCACGGGAACGCTTTTGCACACATCTGCGTCCTCGCCAGCGCTGGCCGCGCCATTAACCCCCCCTCGGGTAAGGCGCACCAGAATGCGGCCTTCAAATTCGCGCATCGCAAAAGTTCCCGAGTCCGATGCGCGAAGGCCATCAGGGTACCTAAATGCTACATCACGGGGCTTGGATTCTAGTCCCAACAATTCTGCAAATAATAAACGCAGTAGAGTCACGCTGCAGCGTATTATGACGGCAACACGAATGAGTTGGCTTGACCGGGGACTACGTTCTCACAGAATAGCAGCGTAATTATATTTGGTGACTAGCCATCTGCATTTGTTATTATTTTTACTTATTTTTTTTATTCACATAGGTTCATTTAAGCTCTCATGAATAGTCAAGGGTAAGAAAAAAATACATTGTAAAAAATTAACAAATTTCAACACATAACTTTTAATCAATGTCGAATTTCATGAGGGCTAATAATTCTCCGCTCACCAGATGTCGCCAGTCGACACCGAAGTGAAGCTTTGTTACACAATGTCATTTAAATGAGAAGTTAGTTTTAAATAAAAGTATGTCAATTTCCAAATGTCAAAGTATTACGAGTATACACAAAACAATGCTTCAGTGTTTTGCTCTTTAATTATTTGCACATTTTAATTTTAATTTTTTTCCTATTACGAATATCCGTGGTATTTAAGAGATACATGTTATAAGCTTATGTGAAGGAAATAAATAAAACAGAAGCCAATATAGGTCCCACATAATAATTAACTATAAACTACAACTAACATCAATTATTACCTAAAAGAAAAATATAACTCAGAAATAAAATAAAATAATAAATGTTGCCAAGTTTACAGGTATTCATTCTATATTAAAGTTTTAAAAGAAAAGTAAAGGTAATGGCTCATAAAATCTATGAAATATTTATACCAGAAGGCACTCAAACTAAGCTATTCTGGCACACAATCGTAAGCTCGCATTTGTTGCTTTTAATAATACTATCAGGCGGAATTTAACTTGTGGTTTAATTGTGGTACGAATTATCCAGTGGGGAAGACATTAAATTTATGAACTCCATCTGAAGAATAAAAAACTGCAAAGGGGGCGCTTTCGTAGACTTTATATTCATGAATTCATTCATTCATTACTGCTTATCGAAGTTCACTGTTAAACATTTTAAGCACTCGACTTAAAATTTAATCGTATGCAAGTTAACATCATTCTCTTTGTTGACATCAACGATATTGTCAATTGTAATTTAAAGTGCTAATTTACCACGATTTGGAGTGTCAAAAAACATTGTAAGGAAATTTGCATGTCCAAAATGAAAAAAGACTAGTAAATGTGAATTTTATTTGGACAACACGGCAGACTATTTATTGATGTTAAACTTAAACCTTTACACTGGGACGTAATGTTAGCTACGTGAACATAAAATAGATTTTTGTAACAAATAATATTATTGTTTTTGTGACAAACGAGTACACATGATGGTTAGAGGTTAGATGTTGTGGCCATAGACATTACATCTATCCTCGATTAAGAAAAAATGAAGATGCGTTGTATTCCTTGAGACATTCAACCTTAGTATAATGCCATGTTTCCATTAAAAAAGGGCCTCCGGATTTCTATACTCATCATACGAAACACAGCAGCATTAAACTGCTATTTCATGCTGGTATTCTGTGAGAGCGTGGTTCTTTCACGATCGAGTCAACCTATTCGTGCAACAACCATAATATTGCTACGTGTTAATCTAATAAGTATTGCCATGCTGCAATTATATAATAATCTACTACGTTTTCGGCTATGTTAATATTTCCTCAGTCTGCCGATTATGTCCATTACTAAATTCTATACTAAAGATTTTTTTTATATCTCGTATATTGGTTTCTCGGAAGCTATGATCTGAGAAACTTGAGACAATTATAAACTTTTTTCTATCTTCACCCGTATGCTGGCGATAAGTATTGATTGGAAAACGGTTTTTCCTCACATTGTTTTGCTAGTAAGAGATAACGATCTTAAAATATTTAAATGTCTTTTGTGTTGTGTGTTTTCTGAATTTCCTTTTAAAGATAATTCAATCATTATTATAAATAAATAGTCTTGATATATTGTTAAATACAATTTTAGAATTTTAATTTCAGATGTTGCCCAAAATATTCTTCTGGTCAACAACCTGCAAACGTAGATTGTCAGTTGCGCAGATCGCAGTAAAATTATATTTTTGATTATTTTATTAAATACTTTTGAATACAATTCACAATTTCTATATAGCCTTTACAGAGTCTATTTACATGCACGGCTTTCCTAATTAAGAGGATTACTTATAAAGGCCTGACAGGCGGATTAACAATAGCAGTATAAACCTACCAGATGCTCCTTAGACCTCGATGATCGACAGATCCTCAGTTTAGGTTTCGCAAGAGTTATTAAAGACAATAATATAAATTATAATTTTTTAAATATAAAATAAATTAGTAAATACTATGAATTTTATTTTATGAAATGATAAAATGAAGAATTAACCTGTAATTAGACCAATTATAGACGTGAATGATGAAGTGTTGCGATCACGATTAAGCCTTACCCCTTTATCTTGTGATCACTATAGTCACTAAGTGAATTTATGATTGCAGAATTGGATGTCATGCTACCTTCAATTTGGTCTTCCTCATATTTTCGGTTATGTTAGACATGCGTCATCTATCCAGACCACGAATTTTTCACCTTCCGTTCATCTTCATCTTCAACTACTAAACCGTGACTTCTGGATGTAAATCCCATGCGAAAATTGTCAGTTTTTGATGTAAGTTGTGTTGTGTTTGTGCCTTCGTTTTACGAGTAGCATAATAGTTTCTTCCGATTTTATCGAATAAGCGTTATGTAGAACACGCATATATTTAGGACGAGTAAGTGCCTTTTCTCTTTTATCTTCATCTTCGGCTTTGACAGCTTTTGATTAATCAGAAGTTTCCGTTCCTCAATTCGGCCAGCACGCCATATGCAGTGTGAGAGTAGAGGTTTAGAGCAGGGGCAGTAAGAGTGACAATCGAGCACATAGTCCACGTGAAGGTAATTGACTGAAATGCCCCGTAGATATACATGATTTTCCTCCATTAAGAATAAAAATGTAAATGCTTTGTTGCTTAGTTACCATTACGGAATGCTTTGGTACCAAATCACTATCTCTCTGGATTATTACATTACACTTCCTGCTGGATTACATTTTTATGACGTCTTTTACATCCTCAATTTATTTAATATTCCTCCGTTTTATGTGGATGAAATCTTGTTGACGTATATACAATACTTTCTGGAAAAAAATTAAAAATGATAAAGCAATGTTAATATAAACATGATGTAATTTGCAAGCACGTGTTATAATCAGCATATAAATATCTTATTTACGATTTCTGTGGAGGCGTAAACTAGTAATGGTGGAATTAAGCCTGAGAAAGTATATAATCATGATAGTAGATGAAATTTACAACGTGCCTCAATGCTTGTAATATCACAGACTACGCCTAAATGTCTATGAATGGTGATTAAAAAGAACGTTAACTGAAAATAAACCCATAAAGAGTGTTTCCGTAGAATTTTTTTTAATAAACTCGGCAGTCCGTTGATATAAAAGAAAGCAAAATGTCGAACAATGCTTTAAAAGAGAATATATTTCGCTCTTTCACAAACAATATTCTGCAAAACGTTTTTTTACATTAAAATTACGAAACTTATTTCTGACCAAATAAATCATTTTAGGTGGGGTTAGTATTAATAATGTTAATAGCTATACTAGTATTTTTAATAAGAAAAAATATATACAAAAAACGCTTTTTCGATACAGAAGAAAATTCTAATGTGTCAGTGAAGAGTGTTTGGCGGAGCGGATGGCGTGGCCTCGCAATTCCTGTCAAACTCGAACGTTCGACACTCATGACACCTTGCATGACACTGTTTGAGACGAGAATTAGGCAAATTCTTTTAAAATTATTAAATAAAATAAAATAAATGCTTACGTGATTCAGAACATACAGAAAACAATAATTAAATCGAGTTATTAAATTCTATTCATCCTTATCAACAATATATTCGACAGGAAATAAAAAATTCTTATTAACTGCGAAAGATCCAATTTCCTTTTATTTCATAACAGGAGGATATATACAAAATACGTTATTATGAGAGCTTGACATATTTTATGACAGCTGAATCACAAATATAACGTTACTTCAGCTTATGCTTGCGTTAAAGTAATAATATAATGAATATTATATAATATAATTTAAAAAAAAACGCGTTCAATTCTTGCACATAGGATTAAAATCTTGTTTTCAAAAAACTTGCTCTATAGATTTTTTTACACGTATTTTTATGGAACGAATTTTTAAAACTTTTGGTAAAGCTATGAAATCCAAGCTCAATAAAAATGAACTGAAACAAAATAAACGACGAACATTACAAATAAACCCTCAAACAAATGACTTCGGATCTCTAAAATACAAAATCCCACAAAACATTTGGCAGAGGGTCAAAAGGACAAAGACATCACGAACCTACATTAGATTCGAAAGCTTAAAACACTTTCGTGAGTTAGACGAAACTTTGTTGTTCGACTATTTAATAGCTCCCCATTTGGTATAAATCTGATTTTACTCTATTTTTGTTTACTTTCGTTTTGTGTCACCTCAGGTTATCGGATTTTGGTGCCCCAATTGAACTACAAACCACATCCAAATTGGTTTAGCTTTTGTGGCAGTGTGGATTAGCGTGCACAAACGCGCGGATAAACAGTTCAAAAGTCTGTCCGACTGATGATGACTTAGTTATATTATGAAGACATGAGACATGTAAGCATCCAGCCATCTTCTCTATTGAAATTGGGATGATTTTAATTTCAGAAGCCTCACGAATAAATCCCTAGTAAGAATCGGTGTCCCCTTGCGAGGATTTGTAGTAAAGTGTTAAGTGATTCTGGGTTTAACTTTTTTTGGTAACTTTTCATTTATTGTCCTATAAATCGATTAAAATTCAATTGTCAGAATTCTATCAAGAGAAGCCATAAATCAAAAGCAAAAGAAGAAAAGAATGTCATTTGTTTGCCAACTTTTTTCACCTTGAAAATATTTTCTTAGATAATTCAAATTTATTTCATCGTTTGAGAATTTATAATAATGATTATTAATAGTGGTTGGTATATATAATAATTAATGGTTGAGAATACTGTACATTTTTCGATTGTAAGCATTTCTTCGCGACTGTATATGTTAAAGTTAATTTTTTGAGATATTGACTAAATATTAGTTCATTATTTCAAATTGTGTGCACGATTTCTGATAAGAATCAAAAGTACGTTAAGTGTTGTCCAGCACAAAATGCATAAAATTTGTCTATAACTTTCTTCTGCAGGTTTCCTAAAATAGAAAAATAAAAACCGAAAACAATATTGTGGTAAGTATAAATACATTTAGGATTATTGATCATTTATTTGTAGGGATTATTACATAAATTGGCTCGAATTGAATTGGTTCCAGATCATATTGATATTATCAACTCGACAATTTCCCACAGATCACGTATTTATGTGGAGTTTAGTTATCACGATGAGAATTTTGCTAACTTAAATTTACGTTAATGCTCTCTGTAGAAATACTCTTTCAACAACATTTACTTCTTATAAATAATAATGATATTACGTGCAAAATAATAAAAAAATCAATTACAATGTACAGTTTGTAAAACAATCTACTGTATAGAAAATAAAATCACATAATTATACCTATTTTTACTTTTACTTTAAATGTATGGAAATCCATCCATCCATCCAATAGGTTTGTGAGGCTGGAGCGAAAATGACTTGAGCTTATAATAAATAAACGAAAACTTAAAAATAACCGAATACAAAGGCTTGAAAATTCCGGAATAAAGTTTCATATAGCCGCCCGGTGTGGCGCTAGTGGTAAACACTGAGTCGTGTTTAATATTTACTTTGGACTCATTTTACTTCCAAATGACGTCATCAATTTGAATGAATGAAGTGATGCCAAATGCCTTGTTAGTACAAGTGAATTAAAAACCCTATTTTCTGCCGACTTTCAAAAAGGAGACGGTACTCAATTCGACGCGTATGTTTTTTTTTGTGTGTTACCTCATAACTTTTTACTGGGTGGACCGATTTCGATGATTCTTTTTTTATATGAAAGCTGATACTTCTCGTGTGGTCTTATATGAATTTGATCAAGGTCAGACCAATAGTTTTTGAGTTATTTGAGTTATTCGAGTTATTCTTAATAACTTATATTGAAGTCAGTCATTGATTTATATGTTACACTAGATAAGTAATTGCCGCGCCAAAGCGTTGTCACTTCACATATGGCCACAGCCATATGCCCAGGCAACATCGGTTCAGTGTTCAATGCGACGCCGACCAAGTTGAGCCGAACGATTCACGACAAAAAAATAGGTAAATGCGTAGTGAAAGAATGCGATTCAAGGTCAGAAAAACATAAATAATCAAGCGGAATCACTTTCCACGCGTAAGTTTTAGTATATGTTTTCATATAAACGTAAAAAACACAAAAAAATGAAATAAAATATCGAATATTGCAATTTAGGTTCAATGTTGCCACTTTTCTGCCTTTGCAATTTTCCCACATTACACTACTACGACTATACGGAGTGACGAAAAAGTTATCACATAAAATGAAAAGACGTATGCTACATAAATTTCTTTAAACATACACAACTAAAAAAATATATAACAATTAATACATTAGCCGCGGTAGCATTTTTTTCGTTTCAATATTAAATAACATCATGTAAATGCATACAGATATCACCTGATGAATTCTAGAAGGTCAAAGACCCATGCCATTTCAAGGCGAATATAGGTAGTTTAAAGGTTATCAAACCTAACTACTCAAATAAAGAAAAAATCAAACAAAAACTGCACTTACGGCTAACAATTTAAGGCATAATTTTATGCGCGAAATTAAAAACAAAGGGAACGCACGCTGCAGGCGTATGAAAACAAAGTCAAGCGAAAAATTTACTTAAAATAATGAAGTTAAGGCAAAATTCTCTACGCGCAAAGTGACAAGAAATGGGATCGGGTGTTAATATAAATTATTATTTTTTGGCGCGTGCGACGTTTTGTAAGTCACTTCAGGTCAGTAACCTATATATCAAGGCTGATTTATTTCTTGTCAATATTTTACCCTATTTATTTTGTTTGAAAAATGCATTTTTTATTTTCTTTTATTATTGTTTATTTTATTATTTTAACAGACATATATCAACTTGTATTAACTGCTGTGCTATTTAACGTGATAACCTCGGCACCACCCAGTATAATTTATGGAATAAGTTAATTTGTTTGTATTTCTAAAAAAAAAGGATAATAAAGATGATGAGTATTGAAGCGGAGCCCGAAGATCCAAGTGGCACACCGCGCTTGGTGGTGGTATTCGATGCTCACAGATTATACACAGGCTGTGCCTGTGGTAGGCGCGCAGCGCCTGGTCTAGGTACACGCAACGCCTGGAGTAGGCGCACGCAGCGCCTTTGAGTAGGCGCTCTCAGCGCCTGGAATAAGCGCTCGCAGCGCCTGGAATAAGCGCTCGCAGCGCCTGGAGCGAGCACGCACAGCGTAGGTGAAGGCGTGGGCATGGCTAGGCGACGACTTCAGGTGAAGGCAGAGGCTTGCAGGATCCCGGCGACTTCAGGTGAAGGCAGAGGCTTACAGGATCCCGGCGTCTTCAGGTGAAGGCAGAGGCAGAGTCTTGCAGGATTCCGGCGACTTCAGGCGAAGGCAGAGTGAGAGACTTGCAGGATCCGGCGACTTCAGGCGAAGGCAGAGGCAGAGACTTGCAGGATCCGGCGACTTCAGGCAAAGGCAGAGGCAGAGACTTGCAGGATCCGGCGACTTCAGGCAAGGCAGAGGCAGAGGCAGAGGCTTGCAGGATCCCGGGGCAGTGCGGCCCCGGGATAAGGCCTTTAGGAGATGCTTCGAGTTTGAAAGCTGAAGCGAGACTGAGTTTATTGGCCGATTGTTCGGCTTTTATACCTTTTTAGAGAGAACGGAAAATTATTTAAATTAAAAGCAAATTTTTTGTAAATGGCCAAGAGGAAAAGAGTATTTATGTGGAAATATTGAAGTAGAAACAACAGACCGGTAACGAATTTGAATAAAAATTGCCATGACAACCAGATAAGCAACGATGTCAAATTTTGGTTTCAGGCTTTAAGTGAAAAATGAGATATTATTGATATAGGAAAAACGGTAGCGCGACAGCGCGCACGAAGCCCGAAATTGCAGGGTTACGGAGAACTAAATAAAAGATCGAAAAAGGTAGACTCTATCGACACCGATTTAAAAAGTGCTGATAGCGTGAAAATACGAAGTGAAAATGATTTGTTATTGTGTTCTTATGGTTTAAAAACGTTACAGGATCCTATGGAAACAAAGGTGATACAAAATATCCAGTTTTGAGGTGAATGCAGAAAAATCAAAACATAATGGAAAAATGAATTTAAAATAGTGTAAAATGATATGTAAGTAGCATAACACTACAGAGGGTGGAAATAATACGATTGCTGAGAAAGGAGACTCACTGGGTGCCTTCAAAATCTATTCTCATTAGTTCTAAGCACTTCCAGGATCAAGACAAACTAGGACCAAAAAGCGATGGCGACCGTGTTTATTTAAGCGAATTAGTACGACAGATTAACACCATTTAGTATTACCATTTTTTGACTTGATTTATTTTTTTGTTTGATTTATCAGTACAACAAAAGATACTTCGAAAAATCTTTTACTTCGTAAGTTATACTTTTTTTCATCGGATAAGCAAAGATACATATTTAAAATAAAAACAAATAACTGCTTAAAAAAAAACTCTTTTTTTATTGCTTATTTTTGGGTAAAATTTCACATAGTAGGCAATACCAACCCGTCACTGCATATTTCTGTGTCTATCTTTATCTAATCTTAGCGACGGTATTGTTTTCGTGACTTGTGTAAGTGGGACAGATATATGTTTACTTAAAAAGGTTTAGTGGTTTCAAAGCTACGTCCTCGCGGCTAGATAGTGGCTTCACTTTTTTCGACGCGCGGTAATGTGGTTTGCTCCTCTAGTCTTGTATAACTCAATGAAGTCGGCTGTACAAAATTTTTAATTTTTAATTATCTTACTTATTAAAATGTATAAAGGCAACTTCTCGGTTTTGTTTGAAAATAATTCCATAATAGTTTTTGATTTCTTCCTTGGCTTGATTGCTTATTTATTATCTGTCGTTTTTTTTTAAAGAAATTACTCGCAAGAGTTATACTGCTCGTGGGAAGATAAAGGTGATCCCTGCCACGCTATCCGTAAATTTCTGCAAAATCACGGTACAAATTAGAACACCTTTGTGCCTCGGGCTGGAGTTTGCGCATAAGTCAGATAGGACATCTGTTCTCGATACCTTGGCAGTCTTGAAGGTCAGCGACGACCATCCTCACATCAACGGTTGCCTCTATAGGTAATGCCGATTTGGCATATGGTCCGGTACAAATGGTTACTTCGCCTAGGCGGATTCTAGCTGTGGAGGATCTCGATCCGGATGGATATCAGGTCTCCGTCGACGCTCCTCTTGGTTCATTGGACCATTGTCTGATGGACTTGGACTGTGGTGCCAGTCACACACCCATCGCGATTATGTTCTGCAGATCGCCGCCGTGGTTGACACTATAGGTCGGCCGATTGGGACGGGATGCGGTCTTTTTTTTGAATCCTGCCCTTGAGGACAGTGGCGGGATTGCTTCTCGCTGGATGATCCCAACGTGATTTTGTCGCTGTTGTGGTACTTCAGGGAATGGAACTCTTTATTCTATCATCTGTGGTGCTTGGTTTGGTCGGTCCTGTAAAATTGCATCGCGGTATAATAGGAGTGCTTCACCAACGCTGTTAAAAATAAGTATAATTTCGCCTCCAGGTCGGTACACACAGCGCTCGGTGCGCATAGCACTACTCTCCCTAGACGTCAAGTCGAGTGGGCCTGATGGAGTTCCTGCCATTGTCTTGAAGACGTGTGCTCCCCAGTTAGCACCGGTTGTAACGTGTCTTTTCTAAAATTATCTCCCTAGGCGTAGTCCCAAACTCAAAGAAGACAGCTTTAGTACACCAGATCTCTTAAAACTAACCAAAAATTAACTACTTAGACCTATCCAACTTGTTCTCCAAAATAATGAAAACCATTGTGAACTGCCAGCTCATGAGGTTGAGAATCACCTACTGAAAAGTGACTAAATATAATTAAGTTCAATGCCCAGAAAACACAAGTTTGTCACTAAAAAGAACCCCTTTTTCGTAACTTCTCAATTTCAGAGCACTCCCCTTATTACTTCAGCCAGTACCGGAATCTTCGGCGTTGAAATATCGAATAACGTGCTATTTCGTGATCACTTTTAAGGGAAGGCTGAATTGGCCTCTAAAAAGCTTGGCGTGCTCAGCAGAGCGGGACAGTATTTTATACCGGCACACTTCTGGCAACTTTACAAGTTACAGGTTCGACCTAACATGGAATACTGTTCATCCATGGGACAGGGCTCCCAAGCACCAGCTCCTTTCATTTGACTGCATCCAGTGCAGAGTGGCTCGAATCGACGAAGACGAAAGACGAGACGAAGAGATGTTGCATTAATTTTCACTTTCTATTGCATTTACCACGCGGTGTTCAGAGAAATTGTTCGGATTAATCCCGACCACAAAATTTCATCAACGCGTTTCACAAATCCACATCATCGGCATGTTTGGCGGTCTACTACTGTCAGACCGATACGGCTTAGGGAACCGCAAGAAACGAGCTTCCTTCTTTTTAAAAAGCGGGCAATGCGCCTGCAATTCCCCTGATATTGTTTCATTAATTCGTTGGCTTAGAATTGTAATTTGTAGCAATCTATGTTGAAGATATATAGCTTTTATATGTCGTAGAGCCACGCTGCAGCTATATTATGGTTGTAGCTTGAATATGTCGGCACGGACCATGTTCTAACAGAATACCAGCGTAAAATAGCAGCTTAATGCTGCTGTGTTTCGTATGGTGAGTATAAAGAACCAGAGACCCTTTTTATTCGATTTAGACCGTTTTTTCGTAATTTTGTATCATTTTTTTATAGGACAGAGTGACAAACGAGCACACAGTCCACCTGATGGTAAGTGGTTACTGTGGCCCATAGACATCTACATTTATCCTCGTTTGCGAATTAAAATGCAGATGCGTTGTCACCTGTGAGGACTAAGATGGAATGCCTAATAATAGTCATATAATAGTCATAGTCACATAAAATATATTCACTGTAAAATTGACAATAAAAGACGTCGATATTCATTATGTCTCATCAAACAAAACTGAACAAAAAAAAACTAAGGTAAAATAATATAAAAATAACAGGATAATAGTCTTTACAATTTTCTACTTTAGCAGGTCGTTACAATCACAGAAAATAATATTATTTCTCTGAAAGCCTCGTGACAGTGATAAATTACAGCGATTCATCGGTGAACATCAGAGTCTAATAGATTATTTACTTCATATTAACAACATAGTGTGCTCTTAAATATTGGATAATTATATTATCATCACTTTTTATATCTAATAACGTTTCTTAGAATAAATAATATTAACAAAAATTTTCTGCTTCACTGCTGAAAATAAACAAAGGCCGGGCTGAATTAATTCATCCTTTGCATGCATTATCAGATTACTTCATCCAATTAAAGTTACCCTTCATTGCGCTTAACAGTCATATATTTTTTCTTTGTCTACACCGTATTATTAGTTGATTTAGTTTTATACTTTAATAAAAAGTTCATAAAGCATGATTTTTCAAAAGAAAATTAGCTTTTCCCCAGCGGCTATACTCTACTCTATTACCTGCATTAGTGTTCCATGCTGAACTTGAGGATCATCTCGTTGCCTGTCAGTGAGTCTGTCAGAAAGTTTGTGAAATAAACTTTCTTCTCAGAGACTTATAAACAAAGGCCTTATAGTACGTTAGGTTTATAATACGTTAAATTATTTACATTGTAATTATAAATTTTATTAATAATTCGATCACGGCGCTACCTATCGGGTCCAGGTTTTGTGTATTTTTTTGGCAATAAAGCAACATATTCTATTGTAAGCATGAGCCATTTTGGTCCATCAATAAATAATTTGTTAATAACCTGACTGCAGTGTCATATATCGGATTCTAACATAGCTATGAACAATCGGCTGGACAAAATATATTGTGTGAACAGTGAATATGATGTCAATAGGTCGTTTGTATGTTTGGATGTAGTGTCGTAGTCGTTTAAAAGTTACACGATTACTATCAAAGATTATAACAAGTGTTTTGTAGAGACTGTTGTTTACGTGTTAGAGCCATGCTGCAACTATTTTATAGTTGTAGCACGAATGGGTCGGCTCAACCGGGGAAGGACTACGCTTTTACAGAATACCAGCGTCAATAGCAGCTTAATACTGCTGTGCCTCGTATGGTGCATGTAAAGAACCGAAGAACCCTTTTACTGAAAAAGAGGCATACAATCTTTGTTCTCAGAGTTGACAACGCTTCTGTATTTCGAAACTTAATCGAGGACTGAGATGTAGATGTCTATGGTATATTCAATAAAAAAAGCTCTTTTTTTGTGTGAATTATGTTACATTTAATGGCACCATTAAAAAAAGTGATCAATATAACGCTGCTACTAAAGACTATATTATATACTACGTATCACGTGGCCATTGGTTCTGTTTTCTTTTTAATTATCACAATTCTACAAATTTATTAAAGAGTATCCACAAAGAATTCAGGCACCGTTTAAAATTTTAGTAAGATTCTAATATTCAACTATAATATTGTTCTAGGTCTTGCGCTATTTCATTATCGCAGAAATACGATTTGTTCGAAGTTAAGGATTCGTTTTCCTCCATCGCTTCGTTTAATCAAGCGGTTATTCCATCGCGGTTAATAGAATCGGAAAACCATCAACGGTAAGCCTGCTCATCAGATTAATGATCGATCAAATAGGGTGCTAAGGCAACATGATGAAATTTAAACAGTACAATATTGTATATTGAGGTTTCATATCACTCCTCGCAATTTTTACATGGATAATGACCACCACTAGATTTTTTCTCTTTTTCTTTTTAGCTCGTAGAAGTACACAGCTGGACAAGGTCCTCATTCGTTGCAGAGAGAATCACTATTAGTTTATGAAAGTAAAGGTGCTTATTGAAACAAATGCGATTTCCTATTCGCCTGCTAGCCGTGTCAACTGTGGTAAATATCCTCCTTATAAGGTAATGGATATTCAGAATTGCAAGTTGGCTGTAATGAATGAATGAAAGCAAAAACATTATACAATTTTTTTACAATCTATATATACAATAAGAACAAATCCTAATTGACTGATTCATCATCGTCAAGCCGAAATCGGAAACGGCTTGACGATGATGATGATGATCGAAAACGGAAACTAGTTATCTGAAATTTGAGCTGTAATTTTATTTTATAATGTTAGCATTTTCTAATAAACGATTTTGCGATATTCTTACCCTAAAACCCTACCCTAACTTTCTTTCTTTCTTTCTATATAGCATATTCTGGGGTGAGCTCCGCCTGTAGTCTGCCCAACTTAGCCTCTCTGTGGCGGCGCTGTCATCACGTTTTTTTTTTATAAGATAAGGGTGACAAACGAGCACACAGTCCACCTGATGGTAAGTGGTTGCTGCGGCACATAGACATCTACATCTATCCTCGTTTGCGAATCAAAATGCAGATGCGTTGTCACCCGTGAGGGCTAAGATGGAATGCCTCATTTCCAGTAAAAAGGGCCTCCGGCCGGACACCTTGCACTCACCAAGCGAAACGCAGAGGTAAACCTCTACTTCACGTTGATATTCTGTGAGGTCGTGGTACCACCCCGGTTCGAGCCGGCCCATCCGTGCGACAGCAAAAGCCGCCGCGTGGCTCTACCACTGTTAAACGTTCCATCCAATACGTGAATAGACTGAGCATAACGGAAACCTAAGTCACGCTATCAAAGTTTGCTAGCGATGATTAACTATATAAATATTTTAAAAATGTGTTTGTAGAGATAAGCTCTTTTTTGGTATGAATAACGTTTCATTTAAAAATTGTTTGTATAATGCCGCTGACAAAGAGTTATACAATCTCTACGTTTTACGTTTTTGGTGTGGTGAAAGATTTGATCATAAATATATTTTTAATATTATATTCTATGTATGTATGTATATATAGAATAAGCTTCATGCGGTAGTAACCGGGAACATTGGCCGCTTCTCGGGCTGAACACCTTGCCCGGCGGGAGATATCCTTTCCTTTGATTGATTGCCTTAATCAACTGATTCCTTTAATCATGTACCGCCTAAGAGTAAAATGCCACTATCAGTACAATAATTAAAAGCATGAGAAAAATATGTAAATGTGTGCTTATATCATTCCCCGCTTACGTAGAATTATGAGCCTTCCAATAAATTGGCGTGTGGCGAACATCTGATAGCTATTACATACAGAAAAGCGAATAATAATGGTTTTATATGGAATAGATTTTTCTGATAATTCCAATGGAATGGTCCCTAGGTGATGGAACCTCTTACACCACAGCTAAAATAAAAATATGTTTCTGTACTATTTCATTATATCGTTTCCATCTCATCAAGATCAATACAGCTCCAGCACAAGTTTTTGTCTATATTTATTTAATTATTTTTAAATAGACTTTGTGTTCAACAAAGTTTGTAGATTAAAACTAGAATTTCCATGTAGAAGCTGAGTGTGGTTCAGCATAATTTATTGTGGTGTTTCTTAATTAATAAAAAAGAAAATGTTGGTTTAGATCACGAAGTATCAGCTGTGAAAAGTAAATTAAGTTACCTCCCAAAACAGCGCTCATATTTTATCGCAGCGAATGCCTGAGCTAATTTTAATTATTAGATTTTTTTCTTATGCAATGATGAAACACATCCCTCCTGTAGGTGTCGTTAGAGAGATAAACTTAGGTATATATCAGATGTTAAATACTCGATGTGAAAAGAAAAACATGCACAAATGTAAATCAAATTCAATATTTATCAGCTATTTCGGGGTTAGTTATCAAATACCGTTGTCGGATCCGAACAACAACGAAGAAATGCTACGAGTATTAAAATATAATATGAAGTCCATCTATATAAATAAAATGATAGAGGTTTGCGGTTGTGCGCGCATCACAGAATAACTACAGGATAGTTTTCAATTAGGTTTTCTAAGATTCATTTCTCATATACTTGGCACTTATCTAAAAAAAAATTGTTGCGATATCTTCATTTAATATAAAGTTATTAAAGTTTTAAGAAACAATGTTTTTTTATAAACAGTACGTGTTCAGTGATGTGTGTTTTCTTTGTTATCAAGCAACGCAAACGAAGTCGCGGGTATCAGCTAGTAATAAATAAAAATATATTAGTTATTATATTCTCTTGCCCTATATGTACTTTTGGCTGTATTCCAAAAACTAGTAAGCTGTCGGTTGCAAACGGCAGTTCCGTTAATTTATAAGTTGTTGTCAATAACAGTAAGCCTTCCTAACCTGAAAAGCTATACAATATATTATAGTAACTTTACTGTAGACTTATTCCAAATTATACCCATAAAAATGGATGAAATTTGATTCGGGAATATCCATTCAGAGGGGGAGGGATCCATTGTAAGTTTGATTTTTTAACTATTTTACGCTATTGCTTAACTACTGACCCATGGTGACAAAGCCGAAAATTTCAAAGCGCACTGGCTTAGCTTAACAAATGCCTATTCAGTCTTGCCTAAACACAAGACAATGCTGGCAAATTAAACTCATTTGCTGTACCAAACCGTTTGATTCGAATGCGGGGTATGTCGAGCAAAGAGATGGAGACCAGCTGAGCGTCTGGTTGTCGGATGATGGAACGGAGAGGGAGGAATTAATTTTGCTCTTTGTTGATGATCATAGCGTGACATAACCTGGCTGGGCATACATCGTTCTTCCGTCCCTCACGTTACACGGATGTGTGATTGTGGCTGGAACGTGTTAGTGTGGTCGAACTGTAATATAGTACCTATTCTGAAAGTATAGTGCGTTACGCTGTCTTATTACTGATAATGATTAACTACGTAAGCAAGAGAGTAAGTTGAACATCCGCTCTCACACTTTTACTATTTTTAACAATCAACCTTATTCTCATATATTTGCGGGATCAGTAGTGGGATCTACTGTGGTATTTCTGATATCAGGAGTGGGATCGTGTGATGAAGTTCCGACAGATATGTATATTCTGTGCACTCTCATGGTACAAATGTCAATAGTTAAATGTCAGTGTCTATTGATGCTGCCTGTTTGTTGTGAGGTTAAAGTAGTTTAAAGTAGTTACCGCACTCAGATGATACGAGGTCTTGCAGTGATAAAACTGTACAACAAAAGGTATCATGTATACTAACTTTCCCTTCTTTTATCTATACTCTATACATATAAATAAAATTGAAGTGTGTAATATCGAAATAACTGCCTTATTTTGAACTAAAAGGATAATTCGCATGCCATTAAGACGTGAATAGCTATTTTGTTAATTTTTGTCTGTCTGTCTGTCTCCGGACTGATCTTTGCAATGGCTAAACCAACTATAACGAAGCTTCACGAATAGATAGAGAGCAATGCCAGGAATAATCTAGGCACTTATTTATCCAAAATACTTGGAAATTGTTAAAAAAAAAACAAAAATTTGATAAAATGAATGGTTTTTTATTATATTAAATCTAAATGACGCCAAATTTGTATATAGGCGAAGCAAGGGAGGGTCTCTAGTAACTATAGAGTAGAGTAGTTCGTGAGGAACTATATAAAGAGAATGATATTATAAAACCGATACAACTAACATCATTTAAATATAAGTTAAAATTTGCACAATGCAAATCACTTGGAAAAATTAAATGACAGATAAATAACGCCTTTCTATTTACTTTTTCTCTTTTATAAAATTTTAGTGACAAAACGAACTTACCAGTTCGACTGATGTTATGTGGTTACTCCAGCCAATGGAAACCTGCAGTCAATTTCAAATGAAGAACGCTACAGATACGTTGTTACTTCTAATAACTAAGATTAAATGTCTGAGTTTCTAATTATACAGGCTCTCTATATCCTTCAGATCGGAACACTGCAGCGCAGATACTGCTACTTGGTGGCAGAACTGGGTGAGAGAGTGGCTGATGAAGAGTTCTACCACCGGTATTCATCAGCCTGGTCTGTCAGCCTGTTTTAACCACCAATAACTCCATAAGAGGGGCCGAGCATAGGTACCGCTTTACAAAAAAGCTTTATTCACCAAGCTGAAAAAATGTATTTATCAGTTTTTTTTTCAAAAATATATAACTGAAATGACAAACAAACTAACAGCATGCCTCATGTTAAGTTTCTACTACTTAAGCCCACGGACATCTGTAGCCAACTTCAAACAAAGAAGGCTGATGAAGATTGTCACCAACTCTTTATAGACTTTGAATAAATGTACATTAAGGTACAGCATTACATATTAGAATATCATGGCGATCAATAACACTTACAACAAATACACTTACTTATTACGTGGTAGAGCCATGGTGCAGCTATATTACTGGTATAGTTGTAGCACGAATGGGTCAGATCGACCGGGGAAGGACTACGCTCTCACAGAATACCAGCGTAAAATAGCAGCTTAATGCTGCTGTGTTTCGTATGGTGAGTGTAGAGAACCGGAGACCCTTTTTACTGGAAAAGAGGCATTCCATCTTAGTCCTCACGGGTGACAACGCATCTGCATTTTGATTCGTAATCGAGGATAGATGCAGATGTCTATGGGTCACAGCAACCACTTACCATCAGGTGGACTGTGTGCTCTTTTGTCACCCTTACCCTATAAAAAAAAACTTAAGATTTCAGAATAATTTGAGTGTAAATTTTGACCATATATTTCTTATCTTTATTTGATAACAAGGCCTATAAGAATTAATATGTGAATAATCTTCTGTAGTAAAAAGATTTCATTCCTTTGAATTTAGATAAAGACTGCCCCGAAGGCGTGTATGGCTTTACGTATTAAATACGTACCCCAAAAAGAGGTGAGTAAGGTCCGCAGTTCAAAGGCTAAAACATGTAAAATATCAGGAAAGGATATAGGATCCTTGAGGCGATGATTTGCTGAGATGAAAAGCTTTTACTGAAAATAAAAAGATAACAGACTTCGTTAGTCAACAATCAACATACAGATATAACCCTTAATGCACCCATATACGATACAAAATAAGGGTTATAAAAAAATCCTTGTTTGTAATTAACGTATACGTAAAAGTGAATGTGTTACTATTTGTTAAGAGAGTGCTACACTAGATAAACATAAAATCCAGTTGCACGAGTTTCTGTTTATTTAAAATAACAGTTCCAGTTAGCCTGTTCCAAAATAACAGTCTTTGGAATAAGTTTCAATCCTTGAACTGTTCCGTGTATCTCTCTGTTACATCTTTCTTCTTTCTGTAACTGTTGCTGTACAACTATCTAGATGATTACTGCCAAATCGTACACAAACTGTCTTAACACCTGCCTTCTTATGTAACGAGATCGCTTTTTATCTTAGGTCCCTAAACAAGAACATAGAGCTTATTCCAAGCTTTTGTAGCTATGATTTCGAACAATGGTAGCTCGTGGAACAGGAATCAAAAAACAACAGTTCCAATCCGTTGTTTAAAAAAAAACTGTTGATTTTTTCCTGTTACGACATATACGCTTTACTCCTAGTTACATAATAAAATAAGAGATGGGTGGGAGCATCATTTTCCTGATAGCAGCTCAATGTAAAAAAAAAACTGCAGCTGCCAACTTGCCTGGCACATGGCAGCTATGGCAAATATTAAGCAACCAGACTTTAGATGAATACTAAACTTTTGATGAATGAACGGATTAATTAATAAATTCTTATATAAATGATTTTACTAAATATGTTGAAAATAGTGATTCTTCTCACAGGTTCGTAATTTCTAATTCTGTGTTGATGTCTACGTTATGGCGCTGGATTTTATTATTAGATGAATTTTTTAACGACTCCTGTCGTCTCCAAATATAATTTTAATTTATATATTGAGGCTACTGATTAATTGAGCCTTTTCAATTTTTTTGCTATTGCTTATTAATTTTACTTTAACTTTTTAATTATTACGTACTTATTTCCTAAACTAATTTCTACAAATTATAGTCAAATCCTTCAAATTAGCAAACTGAAGCTATTAGGTACATTATCTAGAAAACACATTGGTATTGGAAATTTAGTGTTTAAAGTGATGAACGTAGTTTAATTGTATTATGAAGCTAGTTAAATTCGATCGAGAGATGTGGGACGAGGTTTTTCGAGAGATCGCTTGAAGAGCTAAACTTACTATGATTAAAACTTCCACAAAAATAAGAAAACTTATACTTAATATCTATTAACAACAAGGGATCATCTGATACGGCTAAAACATGTAATAGTTATTGTAATTTTAGGGAATTTTGGTTATTGTTGGAGTATAAACAAAAACGTTTTTTCCATTTTTATTAAATGTATGTTATGTCTTATAGGGTGAAAATTTGCTACAGTTTCCACGTTTCGCAAGCGGGTTGGCAACTGCTGGTTTTTTAGTTGTTATTAGGAAAACGCTGCTTGTTTATACAAATTACAGTAACTGTAAGTGCTGTTATGTTTTCATCTGTACTTAAAATCGACTATAGTAAACTCATAACTGCCTACCAAGTCACTGCACGACATAGGCATCCTCATAGAACGCCTCATAAGGGTGATATTTGCACGCTTGTGAGGCGGGTTAGAGACTGCAGGTTTTTTTAAGTTGTTATTAGCATGACGCTACTGCCCATCTCCTGTTTTGTTTTTAATATCAAGGAATAATTTAGATGGGCTGAATACCCCACATGTCGGTCACCTCGTGAGCCAGGTCCCGATGTTTTGTGGTCTTATCTGCTTCGGCTTTTATAAGATTCTTGTCATGGAAGGATAATTAATTGTCCACCAAAAGATCCTTGACTTCGCCCGGTCCATCAGCAAATTTGGTCCGTTATAATGGCCCGATCAGAGTAGATACGAGCGTTGTCATTTTCGAGCAAAGCTTCCGGCAAGTACTTATAATAAGGCAGTTTTCGATCCATGACACTATATTTCGGTATTTAATTCTGGTTATTAGTTTGCGTCTGTGCAAATACTCAAAGTCAGCCTATACTATGTGTTGCCTTAGTAATTAATATTATTAACTGATTCAACAAAACGAAATGATATAAAAGTGTATTAGAATAGGTTCTGTTTCTGCACGAAAAATATTTTTTTAATGCGATGATTGAGTTGTGAAAATAAATTTAGGCCCCGTTAATTTATTTCTTTAACTGAAATATAGTGTTAACGTTAAAAGTAAAAATGGAATTCAAAGCAATTTTCTACACAGATGTGAAAAACAGTGTAATTAAAAATACTGTATTTAAAACAACCCGAGATTCCATTTCGAGGGCTGTAAATTTGTTAGGGTGTGACGTGAATGAAGATTTATTATAGACGTCGCCGATACTTTTATTTAAGCTTTGAAGAGTGACATGAACTTTCAAGAATTCTGCGTGATTTTTGTTTTGAAAAATGTATTAAGTGCTATCTATCATTTGTTACACTTTTGTATTCTTATTTTTTTCGTTCATTTCAGCTTGTCAAAAGTTCAGTGTTGAAGATAAACCTCCCCTTAGCTTCATGGCATAGTATTATTTTTTTTCTTTTAAAAAACGTTACCCCTACACTAGGATTTTCTCCTGTATCGTGGAGGCAGTTTACAAACACAAATTGCACAAGGAGAAACATCCAGACCCGGAACAAATATTTTTAGGCCATACAAATACTTGTTCCGTGCGGGATTCGAACCCGCGCCCCACAGCGCAAGCAACTCATTGCTAAAGCCACTGCGCCACGGAGCCGACAATTAAGTATTTCTCATGTACGTTACACTATAAGAGTATTTTATTCCTTACGGCAATGTAGCCATTATATAATATATTATAAGAGCTTTTTATGCTTGAACTACTCAATTAAGGAACTAGTGAGACTGATTCTTCTTATGATTACTCTAATGACAATAAGGTTTTAATTTATTCTTATGTCTTGTGTTTATTATTTCTTTGAAAAGTAGCCAATTTAAAATAAAGCAATTTTAGAAGTTGTAATGAAATGGCTTTTAATTTTTCCTAATCATAATGCTGATGATGGTGATCATTACATATTATCTTCACAAGTCCACTGCTGTAAAAGGAATGCCACAAAACACGGTGCTTGCGACGCTAGCACTCGTTGAGAGCCAATCCGTATGAGGCTGTCACTCGAAAAGCTTTCTGCCCCATTATTTCAAAACATATCGTTCATTTACTGTAAAAATATTGTCGTCTAATACGTGGAATATTAAATGCCCCGTTATAAATTAGATTTAATATGTGATAAAGTTAAAAAAATATAATAATGAGTCAAAAGTTTTTGTTAGATCTACAAAATCCTAAGATTAAATAGATCCTAAGATTAAATAGTCGTTTAGACTAGTCGATGTTGTTGGATTGCAAGATATTTTGCAAAATAATATTTTAAACCATTACATAACTCTCGTTCAGAACGTGTTATGGCTTTACTTTACCATTAAAGTCATCTTGAAAATTTATAGCATGGTCCTTTTTAGGTTGTCATAATGCATCGTGGCTTTAGTTTTTGCTCAATAAGCGTTTTAGTTCCTAAAACTTACATAAAGATCTTAATAAAATTGCATATGTACATAACTTTCTACGTGGTAGAGCCATGCTGCAGCTATATTAGTAGTAGTATAATTGTAGCACAAATGGGTCGGCTCGACCGGGGAAGGACCACGTTCTCACAGAATACCAGCGTAAAATAGCAGCTTAATGCTGCTGTGTTTCGTATGGTGAGTGTAGAGAACCGGAGACCCATATTACTGGAAAAGAGGCATCTTATCTTAGTCCTCACGGGTGACAACGCATCTGCATTTTAATTCGTAAACTCTCGTTCAATAGAGATACTAAATTACGTGGTGGCTCCTTAATATTAGCTAATAAATCGTTATCATGTAAAGAACGTAAAGACATTGTGAGCCTCTCTGTTGGGCGTACTGTAGAAATGGCATGTGTTGAGCTTGAGCACCTTATTGTTGTCAGTGTTTACACACCCCCATGTTCAAGTTAAGATACCTTTGAAAAAATTATGGAAGAAGTTTTAGTTAAGTTTAATAAACAGAATAAATCTCTTGTAGTGTGTGGAGACTTTAATATCAATCTCTTGGAAACATCTTCCATTAATATTAAATTTTGCTTTTTGTTCAAATCCTATAATCTTGATAATTTATTCTTTGAAACTACACGTATTGCAGGGCGTAGTGCAACTCGTATTGATAATATTTTTACAGGTGTTGTGCCAATCAACAAATCAATAATTCAAAAACTTAGTTCAGATCACTGTTGACAACTGGTTTCGTTACCTTATATGCACAAAAACAGGTAATTGAGAAAATTGTGTTTGTTCCTATTAATGCAAAACGCCTGGAGAGGTTTAGAAGTAATATGGTAAAAAACCTTCCATCGCTTTATTATAAGAACAATGCAGACTATTTATATAGAGAATTATTTTTTACGTGGTAGAGCTATGCTGCAGCTATATTAGTAGTATAGTTGTAGCACGAATGAGTCGGCTCGACCGGGGAAGGACCACGCTCTCACAGAATACCAGTGTAAAATAGCAACTTAATGCTGCTGTGTTTCGTATGGTAAGTGTAGAGAACCGGAGAGCCTTTCACTGGAAATGAGGCATTCCATCTTAGTCCTCACGGGTGACAACGTATCTGCATTTTGTTTGATGTCGATGTCTTTGGGCCACAGCAACCAGTTACCATCAGGTGGACTGTGTTCACGTTTGTCACCCTTATCTTATAAAAAAGAAATTACCCTTATAAACAATGTATTTAATAAAACATTAAATTCTAAAACATTCTCCAGAAACAGTCACAAGGCATTTAATGTAGTGGTGACAGTAGGAATTCATAAAAGCAGACGAAAGTTATATGACCTTTACCATGAAAGATCATATAATCTTTCTGATACTTTTAAAGAATATGTAAAAAAAATGTTTAAAAGAGTTTGCTCCACAGCCAAATCATTACATATTAGTAACAAAATTAAGACGGCTAAGTATAAAATTAAAATGACGTGGAGTATAATTAACAGCGAAATCGGTAAAGAGAAACCTCGTAACTCAAACTATCAATTAAAAATTAATAATGAATTGACTAAATCAAATCAAGAAGTTGCAGCGGTGATTGAGAAATATTTCACTGATGTTCCTATCTTGAGTCATTGAATACTTCTCCAACTGTCGCTGAGTCATTACTTAAACAGAATGTTAATACCTGTTCAAAAGAATTTAGATTTGAAAAAGTATTACCGCATAATATTTTTAATTACTTCAAAACCATTGATGTAAAGAAAACCGCAGATTTGTGGGGGATTTCCGTTACAGTGATTGCGTCCGTAATAAATTTAATTGCACCTCAACTTGCTATAATTTTTAATACTGGTATCGATTCTGGTGTTTTTCCTGATTTAATGAAGTATAGTAAAGTAATACCTTTATTTAAATCTGGTAGTACATTGGGCCCCGCTAATTATAGATCTATTTCTGTACTACCAACTCTCAGTAAAATTTTTGAAAGAATAATTTTGGATCAATTTTTAATTTTTTAATACAAATAAATTACTTCATAAAACCCAATTTGGTTTAACAAGGGGTTGCTCGACGTCTGACGCCGGTGTTGAGCTTATGAAATATATTTTTAATGCCTGGGAGAATTAACAAGATGCCTTAGGTATTTTCTGTGACCTTTTCAAGGTTTTCGATTGTGTTCATCATGGGATATTAATCAGGAAACTATAACATTACGGTGTAAAAAATTTGGCGCCTAGACTTAAGTAACAGAACTCAAAAAGTCGTAATCAATTGTAAGTTCCTCAGGGCTCTATTCTTGGCCCATTCCTGTTCTTAATCTATATTAAAGACTTACCTTAACTTGTAGGGGACAATCACGATATAGAGTTATTTGCTGACGATACCTTTTTAATTTTCAAACTCAAACGGCAGTCAATTAATTATGCCGATGCAAATAATGCTCTATCGAAATTAGTACATTGGTTTAACGACAACATTTTGCTCTAAAACGGCAATAAGACAAAATATATTAAATTTACAATACCTAATGTAAAACATTCGAAAACCAATATGTTCTAAAATGGGAGGAGTTGAGTCTTGTGGATACCACTGTTTTTCTTGATACACTATTGACGCGAAATTTCAATGGGGCCCCCATATATCTAAATTAGAAAGCAGACTTAGAATAGAATAGAATAGAATATTTTTTATTCAATATACATTACATGTGTAATTCTTATTGAAAGTCATTTTTTACTTTACCACTGGTTCGAAAAAAAACCCTCTGTCCTGAGAAGAACCAGCAAGAAACCCAGCGGGACTTTTTTTTTAAAATAAATTTTACAATATAAATGATTACGAACTATTTACAAAATTTATTTTAGAAACTGCTTGGAAGCGACCACCTCATTCCCAGGGGTTATTATCAACCATGTATTCATTTATACTATAATAACCCTTTTTATACAGTTTCAGCTTAATAAAACATTTAAACTTGGTAATCGAGAGAACCTGTACACTTTCCGGGAACTTGTTGTAATAGCGTATACATTGCCCCAAGAATGAATTACTGACTCTGTGGAGTCGAGAAACTGGCATCACTAGCCTGTGTTTGTTCCTAGTGTTTACAGAATGTATATCACTTTTTTTACTAAAACTATCTTTGTTTTTGTGAACATACATTAGTTTTGCAGCATATGCTGTAAGAAAGATTAGAAGTCTCACAGATATTGAGACAGCTAGGTTAGTGTATTTTAGTTACTTTCATAGCGTAATGTCTTATGGAATTTTGCTATGGGGTAATGCGACTGAAAAAATAAATTTTAAAGAAAAAACATATTAGCTTTGGCATCGCAATATATTTATGAAAACGTAATTGATGTACATAAAAACATAAATAGCTTTAATAAGAATAAGGATGTTCATACCTTAAACACTAGGAACAAACATAAGCTTGTAATGCCAGTTACTACACAGAATTAGTAATTGATTTATGGGGCAATGTATACGCTTTTACAACAAAATCCCAGAACATGTTCAAAGTTTGTCAATAAACAAGTTTAAAAGTTTTATTAAAGAAAATCTGTACAAAAAGGGTTATTATAATATCAAGGAATACATGAATGAAAATAACTCCTGGGAATAAGGCGACCACCACTATGCTGGTTCTATGAAAATTCATTTAAAATTGTATAAACAAAATTATTGTTAAGTGAAATAATGTTTAAAAAAAGTCCCGCTGTGTTTCTGGCTGGTTCTTCCCAGGACAGAGGTATTTTCCGAACCAGTGGTAAAAAAAAATTATTTTCAATAAGTATTATGTAACAATCAATATTGAATAAAAATAATTCTGTTCTATTCTAAACGAGGATTGATGTAGATGTATATTGGCCGCAGCAACCACTTACCATCAGGTGGACTGTGTGCTCGTTTGTTACCCTTATTCTATAAAAAATTAATAAAGAACACAAACATAGAATACTATTAGTACAACTGGTGAAATCAAAAAAAAATATACAACCGACATCAATATAAATTATTAATGGGGCGTCTAAACAGGCTATATTTTACGACAATTTGTGGCTGCAATACTGTGGCCGGCAACATTGCTAGCAATACCAGCCACACTATGCAATATTTTAATGATGGCCCGGCATTATAGCCACATATTTTTTGGTATGTCAAAATGTTTTTATGTGTAGCCGGCGTGTGGCCGAACGATCGCCTCGCAATCGAAAATACTGCAATATATCTTGGGCCATCTATATTGTTGTTCTGTTTTACTGTATATGCGCGTCCCTTTCTCCCTGCGACGTAAAGTACTTTGCGTTTCACTTTCTGCGCGACGTGAAGTGTGCTGCGAGTGCTGCGACGTCCATCGTGTATAAATCTGTGGTGTGGCGATATTCTGTGCTGTCAGCAGCTGTCATTCTTGTGTTGTTTAGAAAATAAATTAAAATGACTAATACTTGGTCTAATGAGAAGACTCTTGACTTTGTTAATGAAGTGCAATTACATCCTAAAATTTGAAATGTGGAAACAGGAATGTATAAAGACAGAAATGCAAAAAAAGACCTATGACTCAAGAATATACCGCTCCTTATCAGTCTCCACCACAACAGTATGCTGATCTACACCACACCCAGTTAACTGGAAATATTGCTTATGAAGAACTTGTGACTCTAACTGTCAATAGTGATTCGCAAATTCATTGATTCTACGTCGAACAAAAATAAATGTGCACTTAATAAATACTTAAATATTTACTTGCCTTTATGTATTCCTTTAAGCCTTCTATTAAGGCTTCACAAACCTCTGGGACAATAGTTGAAATTGAATAAGCGGACACTCTGAAAAGGTACATTAAACTTTTGAAAGAATCTCCAGTCGCTAAATACCGTAGAGTTATTGCTAATCTTGTAGTGACAGGTATTGCATTCCTCATATTTGTATCTTGCCTTTGTATATTTGGTCCAATTCTGTTCACAAGAAATTCGAAGTCGCTCTTAGACATTCTTGTAAAATTTTTAAATAAGTATTTATCCAGCATTAATTCCTTGTCTACGGAATCCAAAGTGTCACGCCTACTTAGGTAGGGTCGAAACCACATTCGTGTCCTTTTTTTCGTTTTTCTGGCAAAACAATGTAAGCGGCTGCGATGAGCGTCATTGCGTCGGCCATTGTTTCTGGATTGTGTGGCTCATTAAAGGGTTCTGAATCAAAGGCCATACTATTGCAGCCACATTGCAACATGTTGCCTGCAATTGATTGCTCAGCCATAAAATGCACTAAAATGTTTTTTTGATGGCTGGGCAATGTTTGCCAATAATTGCAGCCACAAATTGTCGTAAAATATAGCCCGTTTAGACGCCCCATAAGGATAACTCAAAAACTACTGCTCAGACTTAATCAAATTAATATGAAATCACATAAAAATCAGTTCACCTAGAAGAAAGTTATGAGTTACATAAAAAACTACACATAAAAAATACAGTCGAATTGAGTACGTCCTCCTTTTTGAAGTTGGTTAAAATACAACAGAACTCGAGTTTCGTTTTGTATTTAGGTGATGATTTGTCTCTGTCCCAATGACAAAGAAATATCGCTGTTCTAGCCTGTAAGTGTCCATTTCAGTGGCTTTCAGATAAAAATAAATGGTTTTTAAAATAATTGCTTTCGTGCTCTATTTTGCTTAACAGTCCTAACATCAGTAAGTTTATTCCAGACTTCGTAGGTATTCTAAATTAAATTTTATAAATAATAAAATTAATATTATGTGACGACGCATTATCTTTTTCTTCTTGTTTCTATATAAAGTCGTTTAAAGCAACATGGATATAATATTTTGAACAATTAAAATAAAATTAAGCATAAAGTTCACATACATTCATTTCGAACATTAAGTATTATAGTAAAAGTAGACGCTTAATTTTCTATAAAAATTCATTAAATTGACTAAAATCTGCTTAAAATATTCAAGAGGTACTAAATAATAGAAATACAAGTCGATTATATTACAATTATAAAAATAAATAAAATTTATAAGTTTTATATGATAATTGGGAAATGGATTAAAAAAATTCTAAGTTATGGGCGTGTTCATGTAATGCTGGATCTGCCGGAGACGCATACCCAAGGTCATATACATACTGCTGCACAATGTACAGTCCTATATTAAAGATTTATGATAGTAAGGTATGGTACAAAAGCAATTATATATTAGGTGTTTACCTATGAAATTGCCGCTTTTTATGAAATATGTTAATGTAATTTGTTTCTATACTTTTTATTTCTATAATTTAAATTAATCACCCATGCAATCGATGCATCTTTGCCAACTCAGTGGCAGTTTATTGATGGAAAAACTCTTCAAAGGCAATTTTGTATTGCTTTTCAGGTATTGAATTTTTTTCCCGCCAAAAAGTTATCGAAATTCTGGAAAAAGTAGAAGTCTGTAGGCGCAAGGTCTGGTGTATACTTCGGAGGACGTAGAGCTTCCAACCCCAGCTCTTGTAACTTGGTGACCGTCTGTTGTGCAGTATGAGGTCGCAGTTTGTCGTACAGTAGCGGCGGGGACGAGCGATTGACCAAAGCTGGTTATAGACTTTCATCATTGTCTTCAGTTCTTCACAGTACACATCTGAAGTAATGCTCATCCCGTTCAGTAAGAAGCTATAATGAATCACACAATGACCATCACTTTTGTAGGTGTAAGTTTTCGTTTAGAGCATTGTTTAGGTGCTCAATCAGGACTCTACCAACTTGCTGAGCGCTTGTTTGTCTTGATTGTTAAACAGTTTTCGTCGCAGGTAACAATGCGGTTCAAAACTCCTTCGTTTATGTGCCTGTTGAGTAGTGCAAGGCACGTCTCAACGCGTACTTCGCGCTGGCGTTCATTGAGTTCGTGGGGTACCCATTTGTACCTTGCCAAGGTAAAAAAGCTTGACAAATGTGTACCCCACAATTTTACGCAAATGGATTAATATTTTTTGATGCTAACGTCGAAAGCTGCTTATAATTCAGCCGTAGATTGAGTATCATAAGGTTCCACAATTGCCTTTACTTCGTCATTGTTGATCAAAGATGTCGGACGAACACGGGTTCATTTTTCAACACGAAATTTCCGGAAAGGAAGCGGATAAACCAATAACAGATGGTGCTTTCGTTTGTAGTATTCGCACCGTAAACGTCGTTGATATTGCATGCCGCTTGAGCCGGGTCGCTGCCACGACGGAACTCATATTCCATAATTACTCGAATGTTACAATTAGTACTAAATTGTTACAATTAGTACCACCTTAAACTATCTTTTGCTATAATTCCGTGGGATTAAAGGATATTGTGGTGAAGGAAATTAAATTTAATAATTCTACTTAAGCTTAAGTTATATTTTTAGCCGGCTCCAAAGAAAGAGGAGGTTGAAAATTAGAATGTATGTTTTATTTTTGTAAATGTCTGCGCATGTAAACTATTAATGGAAACGGTGAAACAAGTGCTCTGATGGTGATGCGATTCTCAAGATATGGTGTCTGTCTGCTTAGGCGCTTTGAGATATCATCGCCAACTTTCAGCTGTCTGCTGGCTCAAGTTGCCGTCAAAATCTAGCAAGGGCTGCACAATGTGACGCATCAACATATTGTGAAGCATAGTGCTTAGAATAGTTTCTATGAAGGATAATAATTATACATTGTAACTTCAGGCTCAGAAGTGCTCGAACCCAGAGCCGTAAAGCCAGTTATTAAAAAAAATGTCACGGTTATATAGAGGTCAGTGATGTTACGTAATATTTTCGTCAATTGTGAACTGATTTACAATATTTTCTACTAAGTAGGTTTTATAAACTATTTAATAGACGGCTCCGTGGCGCAGTGGCTTAGCAATAAGTTGTAGCGCTGGGGGCTGCGGGTTCGAATCCCGCACGGAACAAGTATTTGTATGGCCTACAAATAATTGTTACGGGTCTGGATGTTTGTCCTTGTGCAATTTATGTTTGTAAACTGCCTCCACGACACAGGAGAAAATATTAATGTGGGGGTAACGTTTTATAAAAAAAAAATCGTAAATAGTCTTAATAATTTCAGTAGAGGTTCAATTTTAGAAAAAAAAAATCACCACTACAGTCGACAAAATAGGCTAAGAAGTTTTCAATATAACCGTTTAGACGACATTTAGATTGTGATTTTCCTTTTGATACTCAAAAGTTTAAAAAAATAACATTAATAAACTCTTTCAAGCCGTCTTTAATTCTTCAATACATTATGTATTAGCACAGACTTAAGAATGAGAAATTATTTTATTCTTTTTAGTATTTTGAAATCAGCTTTGCATTTTTATTAAAAGTTAATTTTCATTTAAAAAGAAAGATATACCAAAAATTCTCAGTTTCTTCAATTCTTTTACGTGAAAATTTCGGGAATCAGGGAAGTGACACTACATTACTATTTAAAAATGTATTTATTACTTTTCGAAGTATTCTCCGCGAAATTTGACACATTTTTCCATACGATGGAACCAATCATTGAAGCAACCATTCCATTCGGAAGTTGGGGTCTCCAAAATGGCCGATTTGTAGGCGTCCACAGCTTCTTCAGGTGATGAAAATCTCTGTCCACGCAATTTATTCTTTATTTTAGGGAAAGTATAGAAATCATTAGGGCTTAGTTCGGGGCTGTACGGCGGATGGCCTAATAATTCTATGTTCTCTTGCTCTAAAAACTCTTTTGTTCTGTGTGCGGTGTGAGAACTCGCACTGTCGTGATGGAGGATGATGCGGCGATTGCAGTTCTCTTTACGGAGTTCAGAAATGACCTGTGGCAAACAAATGCTAGCATACTATTCTGCATTAACTGTTCTTTGTCCATCAAGAGGAATAGTCGTAACATGGCCGGTTTTGGAGACAAACGTGGCCACCATTTTTTTTGCAACACTCCGTGAACGAACAATTTTTGTTGGCTTTAACTCATTTTCGAACACCCAAACTCGTGACTGGTTTTTTGTTTTGGGTTCGTACGCATATATCTAGGATTCGTCACCTGATACGATGTTGTATACAGCATTTGAGGATCCTGCGTGGAATCTTTCGAGAGTTCTGACGCACCAAGTAACGCGAGCCGCTTTTTGCTCTTCACAGAGCGAATGCGGTATCCATCGGCAAAACAACTTTTTTACACCTAATTGTTCATGCAAGATTATTTGTATTTGACTCATGCCAATGTCTAAAGTTGCTTGAATTTCGCGGTATGTCACATGTCGATCTTACTCAATCAGCTTACGCACAGCATCAACGTTTTCTTGGGTGACTGCAATTTTTGGACGACCTTGACGGGGATCATCACTGAGCTTGACAGATCCACGTTGAAATTCAGCAAACCAGCGATAAATTGTGGTTTTGGATGGGGCTTCATCACCAAATGCAGAAATCATCCGGTCAACACACTGTTTTTGTGTTAAACCACTTCGAAAGTCATAATAAATCATCGCTCTTGAATTTTCTCGAGTCGATTCCATTTTCTCAACGACTAAACAAGTTTGACAAAACCTTGTGGCAAGACCGAGAATCTTTTTTTAAATAAATAAATGGTATTCGATTTTTAAAACCAAAGAGTTTTCAATTAAAAAGATTTTAATATGACAGGAACAGTGGAAATATTCCCTTCCCGATACTTTTAGTGCAGCCTATGCAACTGACTTCAACCCCAGTGACAACTATTTGTCTTCTACTTCCACTTCAACCTACTTAGGTCATCAGTGGAACACATTAGTATTTTCCTACATTACACAGTACATTTTTAACAGTGGTAGAGCCATGCGGCAGCTTTAGCTGTCGCACGGATGGGCCGGCTCGAACCGGGGTGGTACCACGACCTCACAGAAAACCAGCGTGAAGTAGAGATTTGCCTCTGCGTTTCGCTTGGTGAGTGCAGGTGGCCGGAGGCCCTTTTTACTGGAAATGAGGCATTCCATCTTAGTCCTCACGGGTGACAACACATCTACATTTTGATTTGTAATAGAGGATAGATGTAGATGTCTATGGGCCGCAGCAACGACTTACCATCACGTGGACTGTGTGCTCGTTTGTCACCGTTATCCTATAAAAAAAAACACACACACAATATGTTATGCACCACACCCATGAAGAAGATTCATATGCTGGTGTGTTCTTAATGTTGGGTAACGAGAAACTGAGACCCGTTTTACTGGTGTACGAGGCATTCCATCGTAGTCCTCAGGGTAAAGTCGAACGTAAGTAATATCGGTAAGATAATATCTGCGTTTTGAGGATGGGTATAGATGTTTATGGTATAGCATATCATCTGTGATGATGAGAACCGTGTAGATACATACGAAAAAAGAGAAAACCGCGAGCAGTTACTCACATTTATCATACTTATCAGGTGGTTTGATGATCATAGAACTATTATCGTCGGACTTGTAGTTCTGCTTTTCAACAGTCTATGGGATCTTTTTTTAAATACTGGTAATGCTATTCAAACATTACTAATATACCCTTAAACCACTTCTGGTAAGCTTAAATTGCTTGTGTTAGAAGTGGTTCACGACAGTAGTCTAATGGTGGAGATTTTGATTCGAATATTTAGTAGTGCGATTGTGCAGTTCTGGTGGGATTTGTTGCCAGTAGAAATTACTCCAGAAATGAGTTGTTTTTCTTATTATGATAATACTGATACCTAAAATAACATATTAATAGACTAGAATAGAATAGAATAAAATAAAATTGAATGAATAATAATTTGAGTGTACTGCCCACTTTGTTGTTGTTGTATATCTATAATTTTACTGATTTTGAAATGATAATTATATGATGTCTTAAAATTGAATAAAAACCTCACACAATACTATGGACTTATACTATATAAGTGCATAGTAGTGTGTGAGGATTTTAATGCAGATTTATTGAAGGTTAGCTTCTAAACAACAAGATAAGTGAGAACATTCAAATCATTTCATTTTCAAAGTATTTTCATAGAACCTACTAGAATTATTAAGGCAACTGCTACATGCATAGACAATATATTTTGTAGCTGTGATTATGTAAATAGTAAAGTGATAAACTTTTTATTGTTTTTTTTTAAATAAAATGAAATATATTTTTTTAACTAAAATGATTTTAGCCAATAATAATTTAAAGTTACTAACAAGTAACTATTGGCTAATTTAGGTACTCATATGAGTAGGTACAAAATTTTCAAATTGTATGAAACAAAACATACCTACTTTCGACATAATTTACATATGTTAAAAATGATGCTAAAACATTTAGAAAGGTATGCCGGATGGCTAAATTAAATTTCATAAGCCGTAAAATTCAATTTACTGACAATGTAATCAAATCAGCTTTGTAAGTCATACATAAAGAAACGGATAAAGTAAAAATAAATTCTAATACATTTTTATTAAGTACTGACCACGGATTAATTGAACCCAACACGGAAGTAGCTATTGAGTTTTAATTTTTCTGCCGACTTCCAAAAAGGAGCCGGTACTCAATTCGACTGTATGTTTTTTTTTTCGTTTTTTTTTTATGTGTGTTACCTCAGAACTTTTTTCTGGGTGAACCGATTTCGATGATTCTTTTTTTATTTGAAAGCTGGTACTTCTCGTGTGGTCCCATATGAATTTGATCAAGGTCAGACCAATAGTTTTTAAGTTATTCTTAAATATTAAATAACTTATATTGAAGTCGGCTGTACAAAATTTTTAATTTTTAATTATTGTTTATTACCATAGCTTATGCTGTTAAAAATATTCTTACAGATAAAACTGAAGTGATAAACGAACTCACATTATGCCCGATGATAAATAGTTACCATCGCTTGATAGACACACACATCACTTGACAATGATACATGCACACACATTACCCTTTATTTAAAAAAAAGTATATTTGCTAATGGTGAAAATTGACGGAAGGGAGAAACAATGATAAATACAAAAAAATACTTAAAAAATATTTTTTCTTGATAAGTTATTAACCCTGTGCACTTAGTCTTCCCAAGTTCCAGAAATCCGAAACATCCCGCACCTTTAACGCTGCGTTTCCAAGTATTTTGTATAACCTACAAATAATTATTCAGGTCTAGAATAATTTCGATGTATAATATACATGTAAACTTTCTTCTTTATACATGATAAATTCACTGTGAGACACCTTCAGCAATTTCAAACAAAAAAGACTACAGATCTGATGTCACCTCTGAGGACTAAGGTGGAATGTCTCACAGCTTGTAATTAAATTGTATGTATTGTCGACAGATATTGGTAAGAACCTCCGCAGACGGATTCCTAGGCAGAAAAGTATTTTTAGTAAGTAGGGATTTTATTGTAGCCGCATGCAGATAACCTGTGCGCGCTATTATATATGATATATATCATACTATATGTGCGCTATATAATAAGCGCACCCGTGATTCATTAAAGAAATTATTTAAAGCAATAAATATTTTTACTTTTAATTGCCAGATTATATATAGCACGATAATACGCATACGTGAATCTTATTTAGGTAACAAGAAACATCTGATATATATGATAGGCATCGTCGTATAAGAAATGGTAATAAAATAGATGATTCAAAATTCAGACTAAGAATAGTAATAAATAATTTTTTGGGAGATGTACACGAATATATAAAGATATTCCACAAGTGTTGATCCTCCCAAAAAAAAAAATTAATTATATGAAAATGTGTTTTACTCCAAGGCAAAACCTTTGAATAATTATTTTAGTGACAAGGGCGCTTGGAATAATATTAATCGCCTTTTATATTAATGTCTGTGCAACAATGTTATGTGCATACTTACGAGCACAGTACACTTTAGATATATGTTGTAAAATAGTCTCACAGAAAATCTTAGGATTTAGTAGGGAGACTTTGTATATACTCTACGACTTTGTGTAACGGCATATACATTGCGCCATGAATGAATTACTAACTCTGTGGAGTAGAGTAACTGGTATCACTAGCTTGTGTTTTTATATAAAACTTTAGACAAAGACATCGGATTATCATAGATACGGGAACATTTACACGATATATAAAAAACAAAACGAAGTCAATCACGATTCCCACTAGAGTTTCACTACGGGTTTAGTTTTGATTCTCGCCTCACGCCTCGTCTCGTACCTCGCCTCGCAGCTCGCGTATTGTTGCGAGCTAACGAGTGCCTGTTTACACTTTTGCGATGCGTAAAGTTTGCGTTGAACCAGCAATGATGGAAGACGTCAAAATAATAGCGGCATCAACTCTTGCCTTAATAGAAACGCCTTAAACGAAACTAGAGCGCGAGTGTAAACACCACGCTCGCGTCCCTCGCGAGGCCTTTTGACTCGTGCCCAAAAACCGCCTCCGACGCGAGTACCGCAAGTGGCGAGGCGGGCCACGAGCTAGCGTTTACACTCGCACCTGGTGGCTCGCCTAGCGACTCGCCTCGCTGCTCTCGTGAGAATATAAACGGGCTATAACAATCGCACTGTTAAAGGATTAATGTTTAAACTCGCCTAAGAACCAACAGATATTTGACGATTACCAAAATTCTTATCTTTAATTATGCATTAGATAACATTCATTAGATAGTAACGGACACTTCTGAATTTAAAATCAAAATAAAAAGGACTTTTTCGATTTTGAACTTTGTACCTAGTTTTTAATACTAATGTGCTGCGTTTATGGCCTCCTGTGATTTAGCCAATCGCACAATACGTTCACTCACATATTTCAAAAGTTGTCATAAACTCAAATATATTATGAAAACGTTTATATTTTAAAATATAACTTATATTAATATATGCCACAAGGAACTGGGGTACAGTGAAATCATCTGTTTTCATTTAAAATAACAATACTATTGTACTCTCCTTGGCAAATCAGCATTGTGCCACGCAAAAAAAAAATAACGTTGGCAAATGACAACACATCAAAACTAGGGATGGTCGATGTTGTAGAAACATCGATGATGACATCGATGTTGACATCGACAGCTCAACATCGATGTTTGATGTTTATCCTACTCAAAACATCGATGTTGGCCATTATCGATGTTTTTTGCACATGTATTTAATAGGTTAGAATTAGATGAATACTAAAATTGTCATGTTGTTTATGGTTTATAATTAATGAAATAAAAGAAATTAATAAACAATGTAGTATAAAACAGTAATTAAAAAAAAATTGGAAGAAGTTCACAAATATTTAATTCACTTGTTATATTGTCCAATATATTTGCAGATTGATTGAAGAAATAGTAATTTTGACAAAGAAGTACCTTTCAATCCATTTCTTTGTTGATAAAGAGTTGAGCCAGCTATTGAAAATAATTTAAAAATAAAATTTTGTACAACTGACTTAAGGATAACTCAAAAACTATTGGTCAGACTTATATGGGTCTAATTTATATCGGACCAGATGTAAAGCACCAAATTTCAAATAAAAAAAAGAATCATTGAAATCGGTTCACCCAGGAAAAAGTTATGAGGTAACACACATTAAAAAAGAACATACAGTGGAATTAAGTACCTTCTCCTTTTTGAAGTCGGTGGATGACCGCTTAGATGACAGTTATTGTTCTTACATATAATTATGTGTAATTTCGAACTTAAAAAGGTATTTTCTTTCACTGTTGGTTCTTAGGCGAACATTGTATGGACGCAGAACAATGTCCTTTACTAAGTTTCCTGTGACTAGTAATTTAGTCGCAGCCTGCCTGGTTAGTACTTGGTTAAAAATAAAGCAACATCCGTAACATTGTAGGTATTATTTATGGAAATTAATTATTTAATAAATAGATAATATTATGTATATTATTAATCATATACATAATATTATTTATTCATACTGCTGTAATAAATTCATCATTACCTGTGACAAGTTTCCGGACCGATACGACTTAGAAACTTTCAAGAAAAGAGCCTACTCCTTTTTAAAAGCCCGGCAACGCATCTTTGATTCCCCTGGTTCCCCTGGTGTTGCAGTTGTTCACGGGCGGCGGTAAATACTTACCATCAAGTGAGCCGCATGTACGTGAGCGGCATGCTCGTGAGCCGCATGCTCGTTTGCCCCCTCTCATATAAAAAGGTGTGAATTTTTTTCAGCCGATTTCAGATTTTTTCTTACAGTTGTTGTGCTTACTGTAACCCCTCGAACTTCTTGGAGCTTCGTTCTTACCTCAGAAGAAGTTAAGGTCCGGTTTCTTAGCACGCTGGTAACGACGAACCGGTCATCTCTGGCCACAGTTTTCTGTTTATGTCCCTGTCCATCGAGTCACGCATACTGTCCGGTCTGCCGATAGCTCTTGACAACTCGGTGTACCACATGTGATTTTGATACACGTAATGTTTGAGCAACATATTTGTAGGTGTGCCCAGTTTCAATAAGAATAACAGTCCAGAGTGGCGTTTAGATCTGGAATTTTCAGTTTATTGTAGTAACTTATTACACTTAACACGATTCACATAACAAGGCAGTCAAGGCAAAAAATTAAAGAAAACCTAAATTTAAACTTAAATTCAAAAGTTGGCAAAATTTTTCGCAGTATGAAAGAACACAATATTACGCAATAAATACATAAAAACAAATGAAATTCGAAAAAAAAAAACGTTCCACAACTTTCTTTCTTTAATGGCATTTACTAATATTTGTGGCCAGTATGTACGACAATTACGAGAAATTAAACCATTTTGTCGCGTTCCTCTCAATTTGTCCATGAGTGTATATGCACGTAGAACTGTTATTACATTTCAATAGAACCAGACCTTTCTAAGCATATTAAGGAAAAACGTGTATAATGCTTATTTATACTATTCTCTAACATTTAAAGCAGTCTAATATAGGCATATCCGAATCAGTGCTTTATATAATCAATACCATCCTTACAGCTCATCACAAGTCCACAGATAAACATAGGCCTCAAACCTTAACAATTGACGTGTTGCCAGGCTGCTGGACATATGAGGAAGCTTATGTTCGTTCAGCGAGCCTATTCAGATGGCTATGCACGGAGTTTCTCTTCGTAATGAGGATATCCGCTGTAGAAATATCGTACGTCATAGCCCAGGGCATCAGTACGCTGAAGTGGCAATAGGCCGGTCATATAGCTCATAGCTAGAAGAACCGACAACCGATGGGGAAGAATGGTTCCCGAGTGGAGTTCTCTGGTAAGAGAGAGCAGGAAGTCGAGATGCAGTTGGCTCAGGACCGTGCTTTTTTGTATCTTTTGAACTCAGTAAAATTAAATAAAAATATAAAATTTTACGATACTTTTTAATGCCACTCGTACTTCCAAAAACAAAATGGTGGAGGTTTAGAGATTTCACAATATGATTTAATATTTTAATTACGCCACAAAGAGGGGCTCGCGCTTGAGGAATTTCATTTTGCGAGCCATGTACGTTTTAATGAATCACTGTTGTTAGACATACAATAGTGGCGTATGCTAGATTGCAATATTATTTTCATCTACCTGTCATAGTATTTGACAAAGGTTATACAATACACTTTTTAACGAAACTAAATTAAACATTATCGTGATTGTCTTTAATTTTTATATATATAATTCTTCTGTACGTGTCTTTGCCATTGAACTTTTAAACGGCTGGATCGATTTTAATGAAGTTTTGTGTATGTTTAAGTAGATGGCTTACATTAACAGTTGGCTCCGTTTGGTGGCGGTGTGTCCAGTTTAAGAAATCACTCATACAAAGCCTAAGCTAAAACTAGCGATCCAGTTTCATAAGTATTTTTTTTTTGTAGGGTTTTTCTTGTCATTACTAATATAACAAAATATTAACCGTAATAAAACATCAAAAAATAAGCAGTTTAACAGTAAATTGATTGATTTCCGATATCTTTGGTAATTCGACACTTTTATTGTGTTTCAACAATTTAAAGGACTTCTTAAGTTAAAGATTGTACTTAAATGGCAAACGTACTTGAAAGAAAAATGTCTCGATAACTATTCTTAGAATTTTCAAACGTCTTTCAAGCGTCTACAAAAGTCATCATTATAGATATAGAGAACATAATTTCTTAAGTTTTTTTCAAATTAAATTAAAATAATTTATGTTGAAAACACATTTGGGTATTTCGTACCTATAATAATTCCTATGAAAATGTTTGTTTTAATAGGACACACAAGTAATGACAGAAGATTATTCATTGTTTTTATGGCACCAATGCCTTACTGCAGTCGTAATGTGAATGGACCTATAAATTGAATTTCATAGATTACAATAAATACCTTTACGTTTTGACTTCCTTCAACAGTAAACCTTAAGGCGAAATAGTTTATATTTTATCTGTAATAAAATAAAATTTGTATGGAAGTTCGCTATTGTTCTTTACGAGTATAAGTGTTTCATTCCCTTACTTTATATTTATAGAACACATTATTGATAGAGTAGTATTTATTATATATTTTACAGAGTTGCTGTTGCCACAATGGCACTCTGTAACAAATTTATTTGACGCTGATGAAGTTTTCGTTAGAATCTTTGTTGCTTTTTAAATAAAACTAACGAACTTGACGTCCTGAAATGGGAAATCATTGTAGGCGGACCGAATGACATCCAGACCCATTATTTTGTTTATTCATATTATAATAACATTAATCTACAACTTTTACACAAAATCGATTAAACAACGCCAAAGAAAACATTTAACGTACTCATGTCAGCGATATTTCCAATTATTCTTGTAATCGTGTAGACCTAGGTGCTAGGTCTCCTTGACATGTTTAAGACTTATGAATATGCAAATGAACAGCCGCAGCTCCGTTAGTAAAGGGGTCAACAATTTTCAAGCTACTCCCATCAGTAATGAGTGCATGTTTTGGATTTTATATTTCCTGTAAGTCTTGCACTAGTTATTAAGGATGTAGTCAATGACATGTTATGTTTTATGTGTGTAAGTTGGAATTTACCATGTTTTTTCTTTAATTAATGTCAATATCTGTAAACGGTTTGTCACCCAGGTGTATCCTACTGACCAACGGGCGATGACGATCGATTAATTCATGTAAAGAATCGGTGAATAATACATAGCAACCGATATAGAACGTTCTGTATTCAACAAGTCTGTCCAGCTTAGGAAGTATGGGAAAATCTTCATAGTAATGCTATTTTTGAATGGGGATTGTAAAAGTGCCGCTGCGTTTCTTGTTGTTTCTTCTTAGGACAGAGGTTTTTTTCTAAATCAAAAGAAAAAAATGACTTTCGATAAGAATTATTTATTATCTATTTATTTAAAAAAAATTATAATAGTACATTACGATACAAGCAACTTGAGTAGCCGATTATTGATCCGTATGAAGTTAGCGCACGAGCGAAGAGAGTACACTAACTTGCACGTTTTAATGATCGGTTACTTTAGTTCCGAATATCGTACATTATTTTATAGTACATGTAACCTAAAACACTTTTTTAACTGAAAAATTGTAGAATACTAAAATATATTGGTAAATCAACATTAAGAAAATTACGTATAACATGATTATACGGAATTTTTAAAGTAGTTTAAATACATTTCGACAGCACTATCGGCTTCAACACCCTCGAAAACCATGAAAATGACACCCATGATGAAAAAATTAGTACCTAATTCACCCGCCATCTTAGATTTACATTTCCACAGCACTATCGGCTTCAACACCCTCGAAAACCATAAAAATGACACCCATGATGAAAAAATTGATATCTATTGCAGCCGCCATCTTGGATTTACATTTCGACAGCACTATCGGCTTCAACACCCTCGAAAAGCATGAAAATGATACCCAAGATGAAAAAATTTATACCTATTGCAGCCGCCACCTTGGATTTACATTTCGACAGCACTATCGGCTTCAACACCCTCGAAAACCATGAAAATGACACCCATGATGAAAAAATTGGTACCTAATTCAGCCGCCATCCTGGATTTACATTTCGACAGCACTATCGGTTTCAACACCCTCGAAAACCATGAAAATGACACCCATGATGAAAAAATTTATACCTATTGCAGCCGCCACCTTGGATTTACATTTTGACAGCACTATCGGCTTCAGAACCCTCGAAAACCATGAAAATGTCACCCATGGCAAAAAATTGATACTATTTACTTTTAGTACGTACTACTATTATTTATTCTGTGCTTTTAAAATATTGTAATAAAAAAAAACTCTCATTATTATTATAATCAAGTATTTATGAAATTTGGTTATTCGAATATTGTGTATTTGTACAGCGATCTTTTTGAGCCGCTGCAAACAACCGATACAATGTCCACTCACGACTGATGCCGAACTGAGTGTGAGTGAGTGAATAAAGTACTCTGTGGCTGTAGCTCAGAGTGCGGCTTCCGCCTATTTACAGAAATAATTTACATACAAGGCTACCAAATCAACGAATATTTCGCCATTTTGGAGCCGAAAAAAATTAATTATAGCTAAACAAAACAAAATTACACTGCCATTTACATTCAGTGGCTTCCCCCACATGATAGATGAAGAGATTAAAAAATAGATTGAGTTAAACAATTGATATTTTCAAAAGTTATCGTGTTTACAAGCCATATAAATCACATAATAACATATAAATCCACACCATAAGCCACTAAAACCCCTTTTTTTATTTAAAAATAGTAATTAATCGATTTAAAAAAATATTAATAAGTTCAAGATGAAGAGATTAAAAAATAGATTGAGTTAAACAATTGATATTTTCAAAAGTTATCGTGTTTACAAGCCATATAAATCACATAATAACATATAAATCCACACCATAAGCCACTAAAACCCCTTTTTTTATTTAAAAATAGTAATTAATCGATTTAAAAAAATATTAATAAGTTGAACAATCATTTATCTTTCTAACAATGTGCTTTTTATATCATTTATATGTATGATATTATTTCTAGATACGATTTTATTCGATAAAACGTTGGAATCTTAACTTTTAGGCGATAGTAGAACATACCTTGCGCTTTCGCTTAAGGCATGCAATAAATGATTATAAAGACAAAAATCGTGTCATAGCGATCTAAATATCAGCATCATCTCCGAATGATTTCTGTCAGTAAATACCTACAGAGAATCAAAAAATTTCCGTACATACAAGAATTGCAACATCAATCTAAAGATTTAATTAAACGAGACCAAAAGTGCAACGAGACTCGATTTACAGAAGTTTTTTATGATCCAGATGTTGGCTTATATGTAAATGATTTATCAAACCTGAATTTACAATGGTCTTTTTTCAGCAATTGTAATGTGACGGTAAATGGTAGTAATTGTGTTTTTAATAATTGCACTTCAAAACATACAGTAGAAGCTAAAATTGTACGAGAAATTTAAGTGAATTTATGTCAAGTATTTTTTTTTATATTTCTTGATCAACTGACTTAATGTTTTGTTTGTAATTTAAAGTATTCTGATAGACGATACTAATTAAAGTTCTATTGTTCTTATTTATTATTACGTTTCAATAAATGTTTAATTTTTTTTTAATTATAAAATATTTTATGCGTTACTTAAATAAAACATACCGTATAATATCCGGCTAGTTAAGACCCGCATGAGCGTGACTTAGATGTGGTTTTAAGTCTCCGTGTACTATAAAAAAATATTTTATTTTGTTGTTATTTATCTTGTTCTTTGATAAGCCTTTGGAGCAAAAGATTTAAAACCTAGTGTTTTTGGTGTATTAAGGTAGTAAATTTGCATATCGTGGTCCCGGCGAGAAAAGTTAGATCTGGATCTACCAAGGATGCCAGCGTTGGGGATTAATCTTGATTAAGACGGAATAGCCATTGCACCTTAATATTTTATCGAGGAAACTACTAACAGCCGTATTGTGTATTCGTTTCCTTTAACTCAATTAAAAAAACAAAGCAAAACAGTCACAAAAGATTTTTAAAAGTTTTTAATTATGTTTTCATCTTTTCAATTGTGTTGATTGAGAAACTTTTAATTTAATTAGGAGCTTGAAGGACCCTGCAGGTAATTGTACCATTACTATAAAAATCTAATTATTTTTAAATCCTTTTGTATTTTTAATTATTACAAAAGTAACATTTTGTAAATTCGACAAAAGTAATTGGGGTGCTGGAAAATGAATAAATCGGCGTTTTAATATGAATATTATTAATTTCGCTCCTAAAAATGCAAAATTGATATCTCCTTTGTAGATTGCTCAATTTTACTTCAATGCTTTTACTGTTTAAGGATAGCTCTGTGTCTTGGAAGAGAGCCAAACGACCCAATGGCAAATAAGTAACTTTTTTATTAATTTAAAAGTCCATTATAAGACCACTGTTGAACATAGATATTTCCCATAGATTGCCAAAATGCGTGGTTCTGAGTTCATGCTTCGACTCCCTGCATATTTTATAAGGTCGTTATTCCATCTCTTGGGCGTTTACCCAAAAACTGTGCTTGCTAGTTTCGTACAGGCAAGCCGACCGAAGACATTTCATCCCGATCGAATGTCAGTTGTTCGATCAATTTATTATATCAGATGAGACAAACGAGCAAGTGACTATTGCCGGCCATGAACAACTTCAACACCATTGGTATTGCAGGTGCGTTGGGCGTCCATTGCCATTTGAAATTCATAATTAATTATTTGTTTTAAATATTGTTTTTCACTCACTCATTCATTACAGCCCTTCACAAGTCCACTGCTGAACATAGACCTCCCCCAAGTAATGCCACAAAGCACGGTCCTGACCCACCTGCATCCATCGACTTCCTGCCTTACACTTTGCCTACCGGTTCGCCTATCGAGGCTGCGACTCGATAAACTTTTTTCCCTATTGGTTGTCGGTTCTTCGATCTATATGGTCGGCCAATTGTCACTTCAGCTTACTAATCCGTTGGGCTATGTCGGTCACTCTGGTTCTATTGTTAATATCTTCATTTCTTAGTTTATCACTCAGAGAAACCCCGAGCATAGAAAACCCTCGCCATAGCTCGCTGAGCGATCTTAAGTTTCCTCATACGGCTATCAGTGAAGGACCACGTCTCAGTTTCATAAGTCGTCACTGGCAACACGCACTGGTAGTACAGTCTCGTTTGCAAGTTTTGAGGTATACCTGACGAGAAGATGTGTCGTAATTTCCCGAAAGCAGCCCAGCCGAGTTGAATCCGACGATTGACTTCTCGGTCGAAGTTGGACTTACCTAGTCGGACTATTTGTCCCAGGTAAACATACTCGTCATCAACTTCTAGGTTAGTGCTCCCAACAACTACCGGCATAGGTGTGACATAGACGTTATACATCTTCTTTATTTTGTCCATGTTCATCTTGAGACCTATCCGTTGGGAGGTACTATTGAGGTCATTAAGCATAATGCTTAGGTCCTCAAGCGATTCTGCCATAAGGACTATATCATTGGCAAATTGACGGTAAGACATGTACTTGCCATTGATGTTAATACCGTATCCTGTCCAGTCCAATAGCTTGAAAACAGCTTCCAATGCAGCAGTGAAGAGTTTCGGGGATACAACGTCACCCTATCTTACACCTTTCTGCAGTTGGATAGGTTTCGTGCTCTGGTTCTGTACTCGGATAGCCATCGTAGCCCTACTGTACAAAGAATTTAGCACTTCGACATACCGACAGTCAACTTGGCACCGCTGAAGGAACTTTCGAAAAAAATTTCGACAGAATGAAAGGCTTTCTCATAGTCCACATACGCAAAACTTAGTGGCAAATTGTACTCCTACCATATTATACAAAATTAATTGTTATAATTTTATTTGATATATAATCAATTAAAATCAATTAGCCACCTTCAAAAAAAGGAAGAGGTGTTCAAACTTTTTTATTAAATACGTTATACCTTACCACATCTGGGGGTGGCAAAATAGGGAATGAAGTTTTTAATGTAACTAATTTATATGAAATAGAGATTTTGATATTCCTCAATCCACTCTAAAGGATAAAAAATAACTTTTAAAAAAGTAAAACTTAACTTCAAAAACCTAAAAGGAGTAAAACAATTTCAAAGAGCAATGGCAGAAAAATAGTTGACAAAAATTATAGCGTCTAGAAATAAGTTATTTATAAAATGAGTTTTATTATTTTTCTATGATTTTGCAAATAAAAATGTATTTTAATTAAAGCCACAGAAAGAAACATACATTTTTGGGAATATCAAATGGCTAAATCGACCTATAAAATATCTTTGGGCTAAATCATTTTAGTCTATTCAAATGTATATTTATACTATTTTCGTATACACTTTGTAAGACTACCAACACGACACCCAAAATATTTTTATATTAAGTTATTACTAGTAATAACTGTACTATCAGTAATAATAAAAATAAAAGTGATATGGCTGAGAATAAGTCTCTTACAAAGAATTTCCTACAATAATACATTATCTCAATCATAGTACTATGTAACAATTCCATTTAATGTTATGCTAACACTAGCTAAAATAAAATGTCACTGTTTTTTTACTGGCTTTACGGTTCTGGGTTCTAGCCCTTCTGAGAATGTCACTATGATATAAAAGACCTGGAGCCATGCCAAAAATATACATTTATAGTATGCAAATATATAATAGAGATACAATAATCTAAAAACTCTCAATTATGTATTATGTATTAAGCTAACATCAAAAAACCACAGGAAGCATGACTTTTTCCAAGTGACATAGGACATAACCTAAAAAGTTCAAATGTAAATATCTTTTTTTTGACGCCTTCTCAGTACAAAATTCTTTGACAGAGTTATTAAGGGACTGAGGCTTAACATTTCAAGATATTTTTGGTATATAGACGCTACCATTTCTTCTCAACTAATTTTATGTATACAAGTCTGCCATTATTCGTTAGGAGTCGAGACTTTAATTCTGCTTTACACTATGTCTTAGTGTCGAAATGAATGTGAAGTTATTTTTTTAGTTTTCTAAAGCCTGCTTTTACTTTTTTTTAAGTTCTTTTTTTATTAAAATAATCAGTGTGTAAAGAACACATAACACGTTAGGTACGATTTCGCTGTGTTTAGAACACGTTATTTATAATTGAGTTAAACGTTTTTGAAATGAAATATTTTTAATATATTTTTCCACATTTTAGTTTCGTAATATGAAAAGCTTATTCTACAATAAGCTTAAGCTATTTCCAGAATAGCGGGCTACCTTACTTGAACTCGCCTCAATATCTAAATAATGAACTTTAAAATATTTATCGTATTTGGTCAATATAAATAGAAAATTTTGGGTCATCCATAATCGCCATTTTTGGCAGGTGTGGCATGCATTTTTTATGCATCTCTCGTTGCCAGTCTGGGTATGTTACGTTTAACTTAAATGTGATGGTTACCTATATTTTATATATTTTATATAAGCCGTGAGATTTTTGGAGTTTTTCATAATCGCACGTTACGACACTCACGAGAAAAATTAGACTACCGAATTCGCGTTTACCACCACCAGATGGAAAGAAGATTAAAGCTATAAGGTCATATTCTGAGATACTTTAAGCGGCGTACGCAAGTGACTTACAAGCATGTTTTACTGTTAGATCTCTTATTTAATTGATAATAAATATTATCTTTGCGTGATTATATCATCAAAGGGACCACTCCTTATTACTCGCCTTATTATTATTTACCCTGTAAATAATAATAAGGCGTTTAACCTGTTTTCTTATATCGATGTATGAAAGCAGAATCGCAATTTCATAGATTTGATTTTTTTCAGGGTTATTTTATTGATTAGGAATCCCTCTTTTATTTTGTAACTTATAATTTTTTTAAATAACTGAAATAGCCAATGAATATTAAAATCAATTTTTAAACATACACTTTAACGTAGCATTAACTAATTTATGCATGTTAAAAGAGATATTTTTAAGTATTTTGATAATTCGTTATATGGAAGTGGGGGTAAAGAAAATTTAAGTAATAGTTTTATATTTTGATACTATTGCCATTTTTATATTATTCTTTGAATATATTTTAAAATTTAAAAGTTGAGCCTTAAGTCGATTAAAGAGTAAAAACAATAAAGTTTCTGATGAAAATAGGTAAACCAGAAATACTTTATTTTCTGTGTTCCCTTTCGAGTTCTAATGAATAGGTGATAGGTATAGGTTTAGGAAATAGATACATTTACCTTAATAACACGAACACTCAATAATAAAATGCAAGCGAAAAAGATATTCAGCAGTGACAATATCGGCCTTTGTACCTTTTCAAACGCGTTTGAAGCGCATCAAATGTAACTGAAACGAGTTTGAAACGCGACACAGTCACAGCATGATTGCTCTAGGAGTTTATAGGGCTGTTATCTCGCAATACGCGTGGACTGCGCGTACAACTCATCTCGATCGAAAGCACTAAAGTATTTTGGTGCGATAGCCTATTCGATAATATATTTATTTTAACTTAAGTATTACGTATTAAATATATATTTGATAATATATTTATAAACTGTAATACTTAAGTTAGAGACCAGCGTTGCAGAGTTCATAATAATAAAAAAGATAAATAACAATAGATACGTTGATAATTGTGAACTTGTTTGTGATCTGAAGTTTAATAAATATAAAAAAAAATATATTTATTAAGTATGATAATTTATTGGTTATCCTCGTAACTTGAAAGTGGTTTATGTTTTAGACTATGATATTGAATAATTTCCTTATGTTATTCGTTTTTAAAGTATTATTTTGTCGAGATCCAAACCACTGTAAACTCGTAAAAGAAAAAAGAAAGATAAAAATTTAGAAAATTCGTTCGAAACAAAGTAATTTAAATTCTGTTTTTTTTGTACGTCTGATGTGACGATCGATCGTATAGTCCTACACGTGCAGTCAACTTTAAACGTGGAAAGCTACATATGTGTTAAAGCTCTGAGAACTAAGATGGAATTTATCACAGTCTGTAATCATCCTGACCCTATAATCATCACACCGGAATAAAAAAGTGCAAGCACATTTATTAGAGCGGTTTGGCGGTAAGAGGGTGGACCTTACCCAGAAGAACTGCTAGGCTGAAAAGGAGACACACTGTAAATAATTCTGTTCTAAGTAAATTTTAAATATTTTTTAAAATGCATTTTCTGTAAAAAGCTTTTACGTGTAGAAACACGCTGCAGCGTATTGTGTCGAATGGATGGATCGATTGGGAAATAATCAAACTCTCACAGAGTACTAGGGTCAAATAGCACCCCCCCCCCCCAAAAGCGTTGCCGTCTTGACGTGGCGGGGGAGGCTTATTAGCCATGGCTTGGTCACCCGCGGTGAACAAAGAGGAACCCCTTGGCTGGCCCGTAGTGTAGGACCGGCCTGAGGTGGCCACTCCGAGTGGGCTTCGCGAGCCCACTTCGGATGTGTGTCGGTGGGCTGCCGCGAGAAGGGTGCCCTCTCCCTCTACTGCTGCAGCCGAGGTGGAGTCGCGGAGGAGGAGGAGTGTTGGTATGGCGATGCGGCACTCGCCCTATCCCCCGCAACTCTGACGGGGCCGCACCGTTGTGGTGGGGCCGCGGAGGGAGAGGAGTGTCGATATTGCGAGGCGCTGCTCTCCCTACCCTCCGCGACCGAAACTTGGTTGGCGGCGGAGTCAAAAACCAGATCCGCCGCTGGGGTCGGGGAAGGGGGTGCTACCGAAGGCTCGATTTTCCTGGCCCCATGGCTTCCGCATATCGGACTCGGGGGGGGGGGGGCGTTACGCAGGTGGAGTTGGAGGCCATGGAGGAAGGCGTGTATTGTATTCCTGATGCGCCTTACCTTAGAAGGAGAACGAGGCAGCTAGCGCTTGTGAGGCCGCGAATGTGTGCGAAAGCGTTCCCGTGGCCCTGCCAATATTCGTCGAAGGTGGAACAACATGGGGTTTAGTCGGTGCGAGTCCGATATAACCCGTCCTTGCCCCCGCGAGGCGGGTACGCGTAGGCATTTCCCTCATGTAAAAAAAAGGGTCAAATAGCAGCATAATGATGCTGTGTTTCTTATGATAAGGGATAAGAACCATATTATAACTTTTTTACCAGTAACAGACATGTAATATCTTCATTTATTACAACGCATCTGCATTATGATTCTTAACTAAGGATAAATGTAAATGTCTATCTACTTACCATCAGGTAGACTGTGTGATCGTATATCATCCTTATTCTTTAAAAATGATAACGCATGTGCATTTTGATTCTTAATCGATGATACATGTAGATGTCTATGAGCCAAATCATTAATTTACCACCAGGTAGACTGTGTGTTCATTTGTTACTATAAAAATGTACCTAACCATTGTTCATAAGGCCCACGATAGGCCTAATTTTAATCATACTATTTAAAAGGAGAAAGAGATACGTCACAACTGTATTATTGCTGCAGCACGAATAGATTTGCCCGACTCGATACGACACTCTCACAGAGTAATAGCGTCTTAGGCCCGTATTCACAAACGATACATACATAAGTATGGTAGCAACACTATGCTAAGTAAGGTATTTCTCACTGCGTTCGTCATGGCAGGCCGTTCATTTCATGAACAATACTTAGTGGACTCTTTGTTGTGCGGACACATAGCAGTGAATGAGGCGCCGTGATTGGTTAACGTTGTGACGCGACTTCACTCGAGTTGAATGACATAAAAAATACTAACACGTGTTACACGTGTTGTTTTCTTTCAGGTAAAAGACGTTACTGGTACCGTTATTATAGGGTACTTATGCATAAGTATTATTAAGATAAGGTGGATTTGAAACTGTTGATAGGTAGATTAAATGATTTGTTATTACAAATCTGGAAACTCTCAGATGAATAAAATCTTAAGGCCACTAGTAACTTTCAAAAGATCTGCATTTATTAGAGGCAGAAGTATATTTATTACGATATCTTTTGAAAACCTAAGTGACTTTAAAATTCATTGCACTGTAATAATAAAAAGGATTTTGAAAGTCACGTATCACTTTTCTTGTGCTAATCGTTCTTTGCACGTTTATTCTCTCCAGGATATAATTATCAAAATCATCTTCGCTGCTGTAATCCATTGCAATTATTCAAACAAAACCAATCAGCGTATCACAAATCAACAAACCAGCTATATACCCCATACCAGTTTGACATTTGCGTTGATTTGTCGCACCATGCGTAGCGTAAAGTAGCTAGCGAGCAACTTTATCTGTGCGTTCATTTTGATGAGCGCATAGTGTCGTCTAACACTCAAGTGACGTTTATGAAACAAAATTTCGTCTACTGTGCGTTAAAGCCTACTGTGCGCACGCATAGTATCGTTCTTGAATACGGGTGTCATTCTTTCATACTTACTTTAATAAAAAAAGTTTGCGACTTGGCAAGATTAATAAAATGTATTTTAATTACATTTAAAAATAGAATAGTATGTATCTACTGAATTTTGAAATTAGAAATATTAGTGCCTTTTGCTAAAAACCTTGCCGAAAATTTTGCGCAATTGCAAAGCAATGAGAATATACGTTGTTGTGTCTCTTACAACACCAACGCGACGAAACGGGGAGATGGATTTTGTTACATCGCCTTCACATGGTGACAATTTATATAACATATGGCTTAGAAGTCATAGTGCGGGAAAACATGGGCCTAAGTTTGGCCTCAAGCGAAATTAACATTTGTGCAAGATCATAAATCGGCGTTTTCGGACCGAGATGCGTAGTTACTGTGTCCTTCGTATCCCTGGCACTTATATAATATTTATAAAGTAATTCATCAATCCATCCCTCCATCCAGCCGTTCATTACAGCGTATCAAATTCCAATGCTGAACAGAGGCCTCTCCATAGATTGCTTCATAAGGAGGAAATTTGCCATAGATGCGACGCCTGGCAGGCGGGTTGGCAATCGCTACTTTTTTATTTCTTAGCTATTACCAAGAAGGCGCTGTTGCCCAACTAATTTTTTGTTTCTCTCCGTCGCCTCTTATGACTCCCACGGGACAATATTGGTAGTGGATATTCCTACACCGCCACTGTACGGTTATATAAAGTAATAAAACTCATAATTACTCAAAATTAACTATTGATATTATTTCCTGTTTCGTAAATTTATTACGAAATTGTAATACTAAATAATTTAAAAACAATACTATAAATGCGGTTTGTTTTTTAATAAAAACTAGCGAACAAATTTGTCATACATAGCAGACAGTGCTGTATATGTCAGTGAAATGTAAATAAATTACGTTCACGCTAGCAACACCTGCAGTTAATAGGTGAGCCGTAGCCAGAAATGGAAATGCTCGCATAGATTAAGAGAGTGATTTTTTGCCCAATGTTTAGGTTATGAATATTACATAAATACAAAACTAATAACATATAAATTATATTATTAGTTTTGTATTTACGGTTCTGATATCCCTCACCGTGTTCCTCCAATTCTCTGCCTTAAATACTTCTTTCGTTGGAGAACATTTTGCATTTTAACTTGTAAAAGGCTGAGGTCTTATATTTAAGCTTCCCAGTAGTTTAAATTCCGGTTGTCCATTTTTAACGCTTTTAAAATAAATGTGCTTAATGCATTTATGGGCAGAAGTAAGTGGCAGCATCAACAAGGGACGCCTTATACGAAAGTTTATCAACTAAATTGGTAATATGTTTATTGAAAATGGGCCAAATTAATCGAAGAGAACGTATGCGTAGGACGATATGTTGGATACGGATACTATTAACGTGAAAGAGGCGATAGAGGTTTTATACGTCTTAGAGGCATGCTGCAGCTATATTAGTAGTATAGTTGTAGCACGATTGGGTCGGCTCGACCAGGGAAAGACGACGCTCTCACAGAATACGAGCGTAAAATAGCAGCTTAATAATACTGTGTTTCGTATCGTGAGTGTAGAGAATTGGAGACCCTTTTTACTGGAAAAGAGGCATTCCATCTAAGTCCTCACGCGTGAAAACGCATCTGCATTTTGATTCGCAAACGAGGATAAATGTAGATGTCTATGGGTCACAGCAGCCACTTACCATCAGGTGGACTGTGTGCTCATTTGTCACTCTATCCTATAAAAAAAGTGGTGTGTCAGGATTGTGCCATATGGAAGTATGTAGTCTCTGTCTACTCATCGGGATGGAAGGCGTGAGTGTTTATGGAAATAAATTATTGCTATATAACTTGCTATATAACTTTGCTATATAGCTTAATAACTACACAGGCTCTTACATTTTGTATTCAAACCTTTATAATAATATTACCTAATAATAATCGAATAAATTATGGGTAATTTCATCCTTCAACTTTTTATAGTGTTATAGAGATCTTCCGTACAAAATAAAAAAGAAATGAAATTACTGCAAAACTAATTTTATGCCAGAATGGAACCAATAATTCAATAACGATAGTCATTAAACACTGCCGTTATCCGTGTCACCAATCTTTATGCTGAATATTCGTCCGCTTTTCATGTTGCGTATTTCATGGTCATTTTTCAGAGTAGGCAGGTATTTTTAATTCGCTTCTCGCAGTAATAGGTACAAAAATACCAAATTCAATAGCTAATATGTTACTTGTACTACATGACGATATTATTGTGCTATATCTATGATAAAAACAAAATATATTACAATCAAATTTAAGTAAGTTTTTTTAAGGAACATAAAATAATTGTATGCACTTTTTTTAAATAGCAAATTGTGTTAATTAAATGTACACAATATATATATATATATATATATATATATATATATATATATATATATATATATATATATATATACAACATTGATTTTTTAAATGATTAAATATTTAATGGTGTAAATAAAATAAGATAAAGTGTTCACAATTTCAGGAAATAGGACTGGAAAAAAGTGTAAGATATAATTTATATAAATATGCTATTTCGTTATTACACAAGAGTAATCGTATCGTTAAAGGGGAAATTTTTATCTAAGATGATGAATTTGTGTAAATAATTCATCGAAAATTATATCAAGCTCATCCATCACAACGGAATAATTTAGTGAAACCTTTTTACGGATCTAATTTATTTTCAGAAGAGGGAAATCATAAAAAATGTTTTAAAATATAGTACGTACGAACCGTTGACGTCAGTCACTTCGGGCATCGGGTGTGCTTGATTAATTGCACGTTTCCTGGCTGTCAAAATTTATAGTGAATTCTTGATGCTACGAAACAGACAGAGAAACATTAATTACTTCCATGTTCTTCTTTATCATATTCGACAGTCCAATGATGAACATGTGTCGCTTTGTAGTATGAATAATTTACTTGCCACGCCAGGTGGATTTGGCAGAGGTGTGCCAGATGCATATTTCACTAACATTTATTTTTTTATTTTTCTACAGTCTAGGTCATTACTGATATACGCATTGCTAACTTTTTAATACTGTTGAACGCTGTTAACTGCGAAGGAAATATTATAGTGCCATGAGTAGGTACCCACGCTAAAACACTTTTATACACCCTACCCGAAGTAACATTTCTGCCATAAGATCAAACGGATCTTTCTTAATGATGAAAGCTAGTTTTTTTTTATTCAATTTTTTTTAATTTCTAAAAAAACGTTACCCCAACACTAAAATTTTCTCTTGCGCCAGGAGCCTTCATTTATCCCTTTGTCAACAACTAGATGGATATTGTGGAGATCACGGTCGGGTTACGCTGTCAATCATTTTGTACTATTTGCTATATTTTATTTTATCCATTTATTCAATAAATAGAATAGATATGTTTGTGCATTTATATAGCATTAATATTCCGCCTTTTGTTCCATTAAAATTATGTTACGTTCAATCCTAGACCCGTGCAGTGGCGGGTAATAATACTCAATACCCCATATCTTCCCGTGGGTGTCGTAAAAGGCGACAGATGGAAACTGAGGCAGAAGATGGGCAGCAGCAACTTTCTAATGAAAACAGCAAAAAACAATAGAAAACTGCGGTTGTCAACCCGCTCGCCAAGTGTGGCAACTATGGCAATATAACCCCCATGACCAATAACATTGAATCAGAAACAGGAACTTTTTTATTCAATATAGTTTATAAATAATACTTATTGAAAGAGTGGTGTTTAATTACCAGTGGTTAGAAAAAAAAGCTGCCGGTCCTGGGAAGAACCAGCAAGAAACCTAGCGGGGCTTTTTTTTAAAATAACAGCTTACAATCATGTATGTTACACAAATTAACAACACAACAAATTAGAAATAGCTTGGTAGCGATCACCTCATTTCCAGGGGTTATTATCATCCATAAATTCTTTAATATTATAATAACCCTTTTTATACAAACTTAGTATAATAAAGTTTTTGAACTTTGAGCGGGTCAAATTTTGTATATTTTCTGGAATTTTCTTGTAAAAGCGTATACATCGCCCCAAGAATGAATTACTGACTCGATGGAGTCGAGTAACTGGTACTACCAGCTTGTGTTTGTTCCTAGTATTTACAGAATGATTATCACTTATATTTGTAAAACTACTTTTATTTTTATGTACGTACATTACATTTTCATAAATGTATTGAGAGGGCAAAGTTAATATATTAATTTCCTTAAATTTTTGTCGCAGCGGTTCTTTACGCTTTAAATCATAAATTGCTCTTATGGCCCTCTTTTGTAAAACAAATATAATTTCAGTGTCAGCTACATGTCCCCATAGTAAAATACCATACGATACCATACATTGATAAACGGCCCCCCAGTCCCCGGCGGCCCCGCTATTCCGTGCTACGGTAGCGACCATGGTAACGGCTGGGCAGGCGGTGCTAAGAATCTCCGGTGGAGGTTTGGTTACCACCTACGACGACTCGACCTGGCAACTTATAACGCACGCACCCTGAGGACTGAGGAGAAGATCCTGGAGCTGGAAGAAGAGATAGACAAGTGACGTTGGAATATAATAGGATGATCCGAAGTCCAAAGAGAGGGGGAGGACACGGTAATCCTCGAATCCGGCAACTTGTTCTATCACCGGGCGGGCGACCATCTGTCCCAACGAGGTGTCGGATTTATCGTCCACAAGTCTCTCGTTAACACCGTTGTAAAGATAGGGAGTGTGTCAACGAGGAATGCGTGCCTTATACTCAGAATCACCCAAAAGTATTCGCTGAAGGTCATATAGGTGTGCGCACCAATCTCGGCATATCCGGGTGAGGAGGTGGAGGAAACGTATGAGGATATCTCTAAAGCTATGCATTCCTCCAAAACCCACTATACGGTGTTAATGGGAGACTTCAACGCAAAACTAGGCACAAGAGAGAACGGTGAGCTGAAATTAGGGAAATTCGGAATAAGGCAACGGAACCCAAGGGGCCAGCAGCTGGCTGACTTCATGGAGAAAGAGGGACTCTTTATGATGAACTCTTTTTTCCAGAAACGGCCCCGCAGGAAGTGGACTTGGTCGGGCCCCGACGGTTTGACAAAAAATGACATTGACTTCATTGTGACGACCAGACGACAACTGTTAAGTGATGTCTCAGTGATCGCGAGGGCGAAAATTGGTAGCTATCACCGAATGGTTAGAGACATACTGAACCTAAACGTTAAGTTGGAGAGGTCACCTCTAATGAAGTCAACGCTCCGTCCCCATCGTGCTCTAATCCACCCGTCCACAAGTCAACAAGTCCCGAAACATATCAGCTCGAGTTACAACATCGTTTTCAGTGCCTAGAAGATTGCAATGTAGTGGACGATATAAATGACAAGCTCGTGGAAACTGTCCATGTGGTCGGAGCTAAGTTTTGCGAGACCTGCCTTAGAAGAACACAAAAACTCTCCGATTACACTCTAAATCTCATGGCTGTTAGACGGGAAATAAAGTTGCAGTCTTCAGTAGATTTGATAACATACAGGCAACTGAACATACAGATCTCCAAACGCATGCGGCGGGACTTATGCAAGTTTAATACTGCTCGTATTTAAGAAGCGATTGAGCGGAATCAGGGCTCCAAAGTCTTTGCCAGAAATCTGTCTGCCAGAAAGTGCCAACTGTCGAAGCTGAGGACCGAATGTGGCAGCATCGACATCAACAACATCATTATTCCGAGACACCTGAGATTTTGAGGGAGATTGAGAGGTTCTATGGGCAGTACACGTCATCTTTGGAGCCACACGCAGGTGTAAGTAACAATCCAAGAGCAAGTCTTATCCGACACTATTCCGATGATATCCCGGACGTCAGTCTAAGTGAGATGGCTCTCCAGCACCTTAAAAACGGCAAGGCCCCAGTCGAGGATGCAATTACAGCGGAGCTTCTGAAAACGGGTGAAAAACCGGTACTTGAAGTCCTTCAGAAGCTCTTTATTTCCGTCCTCCATGGTGACACTACACCGGAGGCGTGTAGTAGAAGTGGGGTGTTCTTGTTCTTCAAGAAAGGCGACAACGCTCTCTTGAAGAACTAAAGAGCGATTTTCCTTCTGACCCGCATTTACGTGTTGTTTTCCAGAGTCATTACGAATCGGTTTGCACGCAGACTTGACGACTTCCAGCCTCCCGAACAAGTCGGTGTCCGAAAAGGCTTTAGCACCATAGACCACATACATACCCTTTGGCAAATTGTACAGAAGACCGAAAAGTACAATATGCCACTTCGTCATGCATATGTGGACTATAAGAAAGCCGTTTGATTTGATTCCGTCGAAATTTGGGCGGTGCTGTAGTCCCTTCAGCGGTGCCAAGTGGACTGTCGGTATATCGAAGTGCTGAAGTGCTTGTACAGTAGGACTACGATGGCTATCCGAGTACAGAACCAGAGTACGAAACCTATCCAATTACAGAGAGGTGTAAGACAGGGTGACGTGATATCCCCGAAACTCTTCACCGCTGCATTGGAAGACGTTTTCAAGCTACTGGACTGGAAAGGATACGGTATCAACATCAATGGCGAGTACATCACTCACCTTCGATTTGCCGACGATATAGTCCTTATGGCAGAATCGCTGGAGAACTATATACACTATGCTCAATGACCTCCATAGTGTCTCCCAACGGATAGGTCCATAGGTCTTAAGATGAATATGGACAAAACAAAAATCATGTTTAACGTTCATGACACACCTATGGTGGTTAAACGTTGTAGTACTAAGTTCGATGTTGTTGAAAAATATATTAATCTAGGACAAATAGTCCGACTAGGTAAGTCTTATCTAGGACAAATAGTCCGACTAGGTAAGTCTTATCTAGGACAAATAGTCCGACTAGGTAAGTCTAACTTCGACCGAGAGGTCAATCGACGGATTCAACTCGGCTAGGTAGCGTTCGGGATATTACGACACTTCTTCTCGTCAGAACCTCAAAACTAGATTGTTTAACCAGTGCGTGTTGCCAGTGATGATCAACAGATTTGAGACGTGGTCCTTCACTGCTGGCCGTATGAGGAAGCTCAAAGTCGCTCAGCGAGCTATGGAAAGGGCAATGCTTGGCGTTTCTCTGCGTGATAGACTTAAAAATGAGGATATCCGCAGTAGAACCAGAGTAACCGACATAGCCCAAATAATAAGTATGCTGAAGTGGCAATGTGGTGGCCATATAGCTCGAAGAACCGACAACCGATGGGGAAGAAAGGTTCTTGAGGGGCAGCCTCGTACCGGCAGGCGAAGTGTAGGGCATCCCCCCACTAGATGGAGTGACGACCTGGTAAGACATGCAGAAAGTCGATGGATACATGTGGCTCAGGACCGTGCTTTGTGGCATTCTTTGGAGGAGGCCTATGTTCAGCAGTGGACTTGTGAAGGGCTGTAATGATGATGATGATGATTATGAATCCTAGACTGAAGTGGTAATGAGCCGGCCGGCTCGAAGGACCGGAAAAAGATAGGAAAGAAAGGTTCTTGAGTGGTAGCCACGTACCGGTAAGCAAAGAGTTGGGTGGTTTACCACTATATGGAGTGACGTACAGGTAAGACATTCAGGAAGTCAAAGGATGCAAGTGGCTCAGGACCCTGTTTCTTGCATTTTTTGAGGAGGCGTATGTTTAGCAGTGAACTTGTGATGGGCCTGTAATAATGATGATGTGGAATCTGAAAAACAAAGAAATATAGAGAGAAAATACGTAATTTTAAAGTGACGCATAACGTATGAACAAACATTCACGCAAATATTTGCACCAAAAATTAATTGAAACCTATGCAAAGTATGATTTTCTCCTAGTTAAAAAGTTCGTATGATCTTTATGGTGATTTTTTATATGTAATTTATATATAGCACGCTTAATATCATTTAAGATTTCTTTTATCAGATTATATTATTAGTTTAAAGAAAAAAAAATTGCTCAAATTTCTTTATCAACAAATAATTGCCAGGATAATAACTACTATATAGTTACTATTAAGTAAACATAGCTATTCTATCCTTTATCAACTGAATACCGGATTTGGCTTTAAGCCAATAGTGGTATGCAAGCAATGGAGAAATTATGGTTTAACGTGCTACGCATAAATCACTTCCAGTGAGTTGAAATTATCTTTTATATTAAGTTTCTTACTTTAAACTTTCTTTCTTACCTTATACATAAAGTGCATTTTTGATAAAACGTATAATAAATAAGAATAATGTGTTTTTTCTTATGTCGTTCGGATAAGCACCACCCGCCTTCTCTCAATTGCATGCGCTATCTCCATCTATAGTGGATTTCCGCAAATCAACCCTTGACTTTATTAATTATTTTAATTGTTATACTAAAATAGTGAAGTTTAATTATTATTATATTTACATTACTTTTATAAAAGTTTAATATGGCTCTTGTAAGCCTTAATAAAACTAAATGAATCAGGATGACATAGATTAGTCGTATGTTATACGTGGCGAAAATATATATTAAATTAGGTTAGTTGACAGCAGATTTTGTTACAGTAAAAATATATTTAATTGTTCTCGAATCCATAATTAATCGTATGTTTATATGAGCTTGAATGAGTTTAAGCTAAATGAAATATTTCATGTTTTTTAATGCTGGATTTAGGATTCTTAGAAATTAACAGTATATGCCACTGATTCAACAAGGAGTGAAAATTTGCCTTAACAGTTTTTTTTTGTTTTGTGGCATTCCTTGAACGAAAGGAGGGCTTTTAAGTGTGAGTGAATCCGTGAAGGCCTGTTATGAATGAATCAATGCCCTTAAGGCACGGTGAGATGTTTTTCAAGTGACCAGAACTTAGCAGATATCGACTTTGTACTGCCATTTAATGAATGTAGTATATTTAGGTTTTTTGTTTCATCGAAGCGTTTCATTGAGATGTTATATAAGTTTTTTAGTATTGTTATAATTTACTGTCTAAAAACTTTAACGCTGTATGCTGAAACTTGTATGCTGTATTAAATACTGGTAAATAATTAATTTTTCTACATTGGGTTAAAATATTTGCCATTTATCAATTAATAGGGAGCTACGGTATTTGCGTTTAGCCCAATTACCAAGATCTTAACAGACACCTCGATCAAATCTGTTAATCGAATCGGATATTAGCGATCCAATTTTTGGTAATTAGATCCAAAATATCAAATGAAAAACATTTAATATAATATTAATATTATTATTATTATTATACAATATATCTTTAAGCTACAGAATTAAACTCTAACATATGGTCTGACACGACTGGTTAATTCGCCTACGCGGATTCCAGATGTGGAGGATCATACACCTTCCCTGTTGGACTTTCTGCTGACCTCTCATCCGGACGGATATCAGGTTTCCGTCTATGCCCCTCTCGGCTCTTCGGACCATTGTCTGATCCGGAGTGTGTTGCCACTCACGCTCCCCTCGCGGTTGCGTTCTGCAGGTTGCCGCCGTGTTTGGCATTACAGGTCGGCGGATTAGGACGGAATGCGGTCTTTCTTTGCATCCTACCCAAAGTACTCCTCTCCCTGGACATCCAAAAGTCGAGTGGGCCTGACGGAATCCTTCAATTGTGTTGAGGACGTGTGATCCAGAGTTGGTACCGGTTCTAACACGTCTTTACCGGTACTCTTATTATCTAGGCGTAGTCCCGAAATCATGGAAGACAGCTTTTGTCCACCCGATCCCTAAAAAAGGCTACCGCTCAGACCCGTCCAATTACAGGCCTATCGCCATCACCTCCTTGTTCTCCAAAATAATGGAATCCATTTAAACTGCTAGCTCATGCTGTACCTTGAGAGTCACCAGCTGATTAGTGATCGTCAATACGGTTTTCGTCGGGGTCGATCAGCTGGTGATCTTCTGGTCTACCAGATTCATAGATGGGCGGAGGCAGGAGTCCAAGGGGGAGGAATTGGCCGTCAGTTTGGACATTGCGAAGGCCTTTGATCGGGTTTGACACAAAGCGCATCTTTCGAAGCTCCCTTCCTATGGACTTCCCGAGAAATTGTGCAATTGGGTCACCAGCTTTCTTGAACGTCGAAAACGTCGTGGAAAACGTCGCCGAGTACCTGAACAAAATTGTGTCTGAAGTGGAGTCTTTGCTGAACAAAGACTCGAATTGGGGGCGACTAAATCTAGTCCAGTTTATTCCTCAGGAGACACAAATTTGCGCGTTTACCGCTAAAAAGAACCCCTTTGTCGTATCTCTTGCTCTGAGGAATTGTTCGGATTAATCCCAAATTTCACGAACGCACATCGCGGCAGAACTTCCGATACCATCCACACCATCTGGATGATTAGCTGTCCACCACTGTGCAATTTAGAAGATGTTTTCTTCCTCGCCAACATCCTCGTGGAATCGATTACCACCAGCGATTTTTCCGGACCAATACGACTTAGGGACCTTCAAGAAAAGAGCCTACTTCTTTTTAAAAGGCCGGCATCGCATCTGCGATTGCCCTGGTTCTCCTGGTGTTGCAGTTGTTCATGGACGGCGGTAGTCACTTACCATCAGGTGAGCCGCATTTTCGTTTGTCCCCTCTCCTATAAAAAAAAACTCATATTCATTTAATAGGTGTCAGTAAGTTAAGCCGGTAATGGACCGGCTATGTAGCTCGAAGAACGAACAACCGATGGGAAAGAAAGATTCTCGAGTGTCAGCTTAGTACTGGAAAGCGCAGTTACGACTCCCCACTAGAAGGAATGACGATCTGATGAAACATGAAAGTAGTCGATGCATGTAGGTGACTCACGATTGTATTTGGTGGCAATCTATGAGGGATACCACTCTTCAGCTGTTTACTTGTGATGGGCTGTAAATGTAGACTGGAAATGAAGAGCTATATTATTCAGTGATAAAACGATGAACACAACTTTTCTTGCATACCAGTACTTTATGGGAGCTCTACGATTTGTGCTTTTAAAAGTATTTTAATACAAGAGTGTTTTTTGTATAATTTGACATTGAATCGATCCGAAAAATCGCTAGATCTCATGCTCGCGATACAATCTTCGGAGACATCAAATTGGATCAGCATGTCCTCCTGAACTGCTTTCACTGAAATCACACCCTAAGTGTAGAAACTCAGTGAAGTACATGGTGGAACCACTCTGCAGCTATATTAGTAGTATAGTTGTAGCACGAAGAGGCATTCCATCTTAGTCCTCACGGGTGACTACGCATCAGCTTTTTGATTCTTTATTGAGGATAAATGTAGAAGTCCATGGGTCACAAAAAGAAGTACATGCAGTGAGGTAGGCCGTTCGCCTTGCGTGACATACACTCGTGTGTTACTATGAACTAAGTGGTTGTCGCTAAAAGGAATTCTGAAGGTAAGGCAGTAAGGTCTCAGTAGGGAGCGAAGCATTCATCATCAATAACATACAGGCGCATTTCTATCATCCCGTCAAAATTATAATGTTAATTTACATGTTGAGATCAAAACAAGACAAAAACAAACAATAAGTTATTCAAAACTAACTTTTTTGGTTTTTCATTAAAACGTACGTTCTAACTAAAACAGTCTCATCGAAGAATAAATGAGCTGGTTCGCAATCACAATTTGAAACAAGAAGACTGCCATTCTTTTGTTATGTTCCGACATTTTTTCTCCAGCTTTTGTTCACCGAAAATAACAACCAGCGTATCGCTACGCCAAGCATGCAGATATTTGTTATGTAAATCTTTACACGGAACTATTTCATGTGAGTTTGTTCCAGTTTCTAAGTGAACTACAAAACAAATGATCAATGTTTTATGTGGAATTTATGTATGAAATATGTATAAACCATATACAGCAGATTTTAAAATTTAATGATTTGAATCACCTGGTTATATATACGTGGTACCATGCCGCAGCTATATTATGGTTGTAGCACAAATTAATTATTTTTCGGCGGAGCGAATTTACTTTTTCAAGATACTGTAAAGGCCCCTAAATTCGGGCTAAAGGAAGGATGTGAAGTGCACTCACCTGAACTTCTGATAATCTGCCTCTTGTCCCAAGGGCTGCGGCCACGTTGGCTGGATGCCGTCTGCCTTCAAACATATAAAATTCACAGATTATCGCGAAATATAGCGTAATAGCAAATGTTTATATACTTTATTATATTTTTGTATAGTTTAATATCTAAATTACACTACGGGAGAAGCGATGACGCGAGATATAGGCGGTGCTGTTGTTTTCGTATCTTGCAAGCTTGTAAGCAGCCCGTTTAGCACACGAGTGCACATGCTAGGCATAAACGGCGGTAGATAGGGAACCCGGAAATGGGCTTTGCAGTATTCTTAAAGTTACAGCCTATATACATCCCACTGCTGGGCACAGGCCTCCTCTCAATTCTGAGAGGGTTTTAGGGCAAGGAACTATCCGCTGCGCTGCCCAAATGCCTGTTGGCGAACTTCACATGTCATTTCTCATACATGCAGGTTTCCTCACGATGTTTTTCTTCATCGCCAAGCACGTGGTAAATCAGCACTTAAAATTGCAATTAACAATTTTATTGGTGGCGGCGGGGATCGAACCCGGGTTGCTCGCGTTTTGTGAAACTTACAGCGAGCGCTAACAATCTGAGCCACCACGGCTGCAGTACTCTTATTGGATAATAATTAACGAATCTCATAAGTGCTAAGCAGTAGTTGCAAAGTGGCATGAATAGGTAAGCTCGGGCGGGGGAATGACCACGTTCTCAAAGAACACCAGCGTAAAAAAGTCCTCTGTGGAATGTTGTAAAAGACGGCTGCTAGAAAAATTTTATGGCCTCCAAAATAATTTGAATTATATCAGAACTAAAATACGAAAATCGAAGACGGGATTTTGTGCGGAAACCTGTGAATTTGTGCGGTTATGACAGATCCGCTCTCGCAGTAAACCTATAATGGGACTCCTGTATTCCTGTATTACTATGAGAGAATTCCATGTTCAGAAGTAAAGGGATTTGCCACCACCTATTACGCACCATAAACGTTCTCATATTCATTATTTCCCGTCTTCGGTCTCGTTCTATTTTAAGGAATATTTTTAGGATGTCTGGCAGTTTTTTCCACCACCGAAATGATCTGGCTTTTTGAGATTATTATTAAAAAATGTACTTGACACGCTATTAAATTTTCAGCGTGGGTCAAAAATATTTTATATTTAAAAAAAAATATCATTGGGGTGGTCTGTTTCCGTGCCACTCCACTCAAATAATCTGCAATTGATATACTACGCTTATTATTGATAATAGAGTACAATTCCTGTTATTTCATGCTGGGCCAATTATATTTTTTAATACAAATATTTTACCTTGCGACCCACCTGTACATGCCAGGCGGGCTAGCCATTCCGTATACAACTTTCATAAACGACACTTTTGAGCTATATATATGATGGATCAAATCCGTGCTCAAAATGTGTCGCCAGCTCTCTGACTATTATAGTCAGACAGGTTAAGCGAAGGTTTAATGCTCCATTTACTCTTTTAAAAAGTTCGATATCTTCATTATCAACATAAATAAATCGTATAAGAAAGTTCTCGCATTTCAATTTTTTATACTAAATTTTTAATATTAATTTGAAGAGGAAAGTTATTTATAAAAAGTTATATTCGAGATAGTGTTAAAATTATATTTTATCAAAATGAAAGAGAAAATAAGTAATACTGAGTTTATCTTACATTATTCTGCATTAAGCTGCAGTAAACTAGTAAAGAATGTCTCGGAGATAAAGTCCGCCTAAACATCACAATAAAAAGATAAATAATAAAATGAAATGAAAATGAGACTATGGCGCAACAGCTATATTCTATAATATATAATATGTTTACTTTACTATGTAAATAATACCTATATGCGATTATATACTATGCTATATACCGCCCAACTATTTGCAATTATAGATTTTATTGATTTAAAATTATACTACTTAATCAATATTATTAGAATGTAAAGTAGAATTTAATTTTAACCTACTTAATTAAAATTATTTCAATTTTTACTAAGCAGATTTAAGCTTTATAACTACGAGTCAAATACCCGAAAAAGGCATTGTTATACGTGAATAATCCATAGGACAAGTTATAAAGAGCGTTTCATTCATCCGCAAATATTTGCAACAATCTACCCCAGCCCTTACTACAAAGCTTAGTCAGCTTTGGCAATTTAAAGAGTTCATAAAGAGCTTCTTTGTGAACAAAAACCTTATCACCCTTAAAGGATCGTTATATATACGTTTCATGTTTTAGTCACTTCATTTTTATTTTTCAGTTACAGATTTTTTTTATTATTCGTAACAACAATTCTTTAAAATAGTAACGCAGAAATTATTACGATGTTTCCTTGTCCGTTTTCCTAAAATATTACCATTACAGGTTTTCAAAACTTCACTGCTGAAAATAGATCTCTCCTATAGATTGCCATGGCAGCTTGAAATCTGGATGGCAACAGCAGTTTTTTTTATTCAGCTGCTATCAGGAAGATGCTGCTGCTTATCTCGCGGTTCAGTTTTCTTCTGTCGCCTCTTACGACACACACGTGGTGATATAGGGCAGTGGTATTTCTTACACTGTCACTTCCCGGATAATATAACATTCATATATTAAAATTAAGTCGTATAACATGTTAATTCAGTTAGAAACAGATCGCAAGATGTTAGTAAATCATCTATCAAGGAGTTGAAAGTAGAATATATCAACTGGTGTAATAAATGTCTGCTAGTTCTCTCATAAACCTGCAAGTACTGAAAAATGTAGTACATTTTGTTTCTTTCATATTCATTCATTTATTCATTACAAGCCTTCACAAGTTCACTGCTGAACATAGTCCTGCTCCAAGAAATGCCACAAAATGATGTTCTGAGCCACCCACATTTATCGAATTCCTGCAAGTCATACCAAATCGTTATTCTTCTTTCTTACCCATCGGTTGTCGGTTCTTTGAGCTATTCGGCCGGCTGTTTGCCACTTCAGCTTTCTATGGCTATGTCGGTTCCACTGTGCATATAGCTCTCTCCATAGCTCACTGATAGACCTTAAGCTTTCTCATATGGCCAGGCATATTTACTTTTTAATTAGGAATATACTTTTTACAACTATTTAAAAAAATCATGATACTTGGCCAATAACTTTTATACGTACAGCCATGATCCAGCTATATTAGTAGTATAGTTGCAGCACGAATGGGTCGGCTCGACCGGGGAAAGGCCACGCCCTCACAGAATACCAGCTTAAAATAGCAGCTTAACACTGATATGTTTCGTATGGTGAGTGTAGAGAACCGGAGACCCTTTTTACTGGAATAGAGGCATTCCATCTTAGTCCTCACGGGTGACAAGGCATCTGCATTTCGATTCTTTATTGAAGATAGATGTAGATGTCTATGGGCCTCAGCAACAACTTACCATCAGGAGGACTGTGTGCTCGTTTGTCACCCTATCCTATAAAAAAATGAGTTTCACAATATTGTGAAAAGCACTTTCGAGGCAAAGAAGTAAAACTGTAACTACTTAATATAATATTTTACATTCAAGGCCACAAAAGAGTTTTATATATATAATTTTTTTGTTTAGAGTTATTGTATCATTAAAATGAATATAAAAATAATAAAATAGAATTAACCACTTTATATACAATATATCACATATTTAATATAACTGTAATTAAAATATTACACAGTAAAAATTACTGAAGTAATAATGTCTAAGCCTAAAATTAATAAAATTCCACCGCAACTTTGCATCGCACGACATGCGTTAAGACTGTTTTTTAAAAATATTTTTCATATGCATTTCATTTGATGCAGTTTAAAAGCGGTGGCGCTACGTCGTAATTACACAAAGTTCTTAACACACCGCAATATTGTGAAATTAAAAATTGCATGTTTATTAAATGAAAATGTATGTCGTACAAAAAATGATTCATTGCATATATTACTATATTTATCAAGAAGATACAGAAAAAGTTATAGAATAGATGATAATTATGCTCAAAGAAGCTTGAATGAATGAATGAATTTATTTTCTTGCAAGCTTGACAGGCGGGTTTACAAACGCAGTTCTTTTAGAAAGACGCTGCTGCCCATTGTTTGTTTTCCATTGCCGCTTCTTACGGTATGACATGGGGTAGTAGATATTCTTACACATTCTTCATAATTTAAACCACCACTACACGGTTGTTATATCTGAAACATTCATCAATACCTGAAGAAATATATTTCTATCTAAAGAATATAAATATTTAATTTTGCACACATCGAACGCGAAGCGGAGATATAGTACTCAATTGTCACCAAATCAAAAAATCGCGATCCACTCAACTTAAATCACTTCCACCAGCTTTATATTGCACTTATACATTAAAAAAGTACACCAATACCAAGAGAACTAAACGTTTAACGATATTTTAATGTGGTATTAACGTGTATTTAAACGTCGTAGAGGCATGCTGCAGCTATATTAATTGTATAGTTGTAGCGTAAAAGAGCAGCTTATTGGTGCTGTGTTTCGTATGGTGAGTGAAGGGAACCGGAGACCCTTTTTACTGGAAAGGAAGCATTCCATCTTAGTCCTCTCGGCTGACAATGCATCTTTATTTTGATTCGCAAAAGAGGATAGATGTAGATGTCTATTGTCTATGGGCCACAGTAACCACTTACTATCTGGTGGACTGTGTGCTCCCTTGTCACCCTTATCCTATAAAAAAGGATATTTCAATTAATACTTCTGACGTAGTTGTAAGATTATTTATTTCAATTATTATTAAAAAAGGTTAATTGAGAATAATTTCACTTGGACGTCAGTTGGTCGGTATGAATGTGAACAAGATATCTTTCGAAAACTAAACGCATCACTTTGATTTTTTATTAGCATTTTATTATCACCGGTATCAAGCAGTCAAATAAAAATCGTGTTAAATAAAGCGAAATACTTGTTTCGGTAAATAATAAAAGTAAATTGATTATTCAAAACATTACATGGGCGTTCGAGGTGTGCACTTTTATGCGCTTAGATTTTCCAAATTTATTCACAATATTTAACCTGTCTTTTTGTAATTTTAAGGAAATAAATGAAAGATTATTATATTTTTTAACAATGCTGCTATTAGATTTATGAAATGCACTAAAGTTTTAAAGAAATTATTGTCAACACGAATTATACTTTTATATGTATTTCACTTTTATCTTTATTTCTGTTAGTGTTAAAAGATCAAAATTATTCACAAAAATATTTTAATAATTTTTAACAGTAAACTAATTTTCTAAATATTACCTATCACATCGAGAACGTTTTTAGTCTATGTGCTAGTTTGAATTTTTGGAATAGCATTTAGTAGGGGCAACCCTACTAAATGCTAATTATTTTTTTTAAATTTTATAATTACTAAGCATACATTGATAAAATATTTTGTCCAATAGATAAATTGCAGTGAGTTTACACGATGATCAAGTGATAAATATTACGCTAAAATTGAGTGAGGTCATACACATATTTTTTTAAAATAAATTGTAACGATTGATTGTACGCTGCAATACAAGTTTTAGTCTAATTGACTCTATATTTAAAAGTATTACGCATACCGCGTTATTTTATTATTTATGGGGATGACACAATTTTTTAACAGTTAATTTACAATTGACATATTTATGGTACTTAATATTTAAGTTAATGGCCCCATCAAGGTTATAAATATCTGCTACTTCAGAATTTATTTCGATGTCACCAACTGTTTAAGCAATTTTGACTTTTATCATGTTTTTATATGTATCTAATGTAATAATGCGAAATGTTGTAATTGTGTAAAATGATATTACAAAATTAATCTATCAGTTGCTGTGCCGTTGTAAATCATTAGTTTAAAGTTAGTAAAAATTACTTCGCCTATATCCGCTTAATGAAATAAAATTATGTATCTTACCTAGTTTGAAGAGCACCTCCCGCCCTCCCTCAATTGCGTGCACAATCCTCGTCACCACTAATCCTAGCACCACTAACCCCTACACCACTACACTAGGAAAAACACACCACCGTCAATATTGCGACACGGCATGCGATGAAATATGCGACCCAATCACCACCTGACGTACCAGCCGTTTTTTTTATATAGGATAAGGGTAACAAACGAGCACACAGTCCACCTGGTGGTAAGTGGTTGCTGTGGGCTGTAGACATCTGCATCTATTCTCGATTACGAATTAAAATGCAGATGCGTTGTCTCCCGTGAGGACTAAGATGGAATGCCTCTGTTCCAGTAAAAAGGGTCTCCGGTTCACTACACTCACCATACGAAACACAGTAGCATTAAGCTGCTATTTTACGCTGGTATTCTGTGAGAGCGTGGTCCTTCTCCGGTCGAGTCGACCTGTAAAATTAACAACAGACCGCCGTGAAACGCCCACCTACTTACTCTCATCTAATCGTTGGGCACCATGAGGGTGAACGACCGTACTGCAAGATTGCATGCTATTAAGGAACAGGCTTAAAGTTATTTAAGGGAGATGAGTTGTGTTGAAGCCCAAAGCCAACATATTTGTACAAAACGGCAAATTGACGGTTTTTGGGTCTGGTTGTTTTTGATCGCTTTCGTGTCTCTAATAATACATCTTTGTCATCGATCTTTGAAAGGTTAGGATACTTAAGCTGTATATGCATCGAACGTATGTGCGTATTTGGTGGTGTCTCTATTTGTTAATGCACTTGTGGCACTGTAGTTATATTCTGTAAAGTTAATAGTTTTTGATTATTCGGGAGCTGACGTCATGATCGAAAATCGAAAAACATTATTATCATCATTTTATCTGATTGTAATCGGACGGAAAAATAGACGTTGGTATTTTATTCCACACCTTTGCTGCATAACGAAAGATGAAGCATACTATTTATTTAAATACGTGGAATATCGGCAACAAAAGGGAGACCCGCCGTCCCCCATGTTTTTCGATGGTGGAAAGGGGAGGCCGACGAACAAAAAAGTTGGTAATTGAAGTATACATATGTATGAATACATAGGTAATGGTTTCGTATTGTTACTTTCTAAATAGTCTTTTTTCTTCTTCTTTTAAATAAAAGGTCATGGCAATATTTAGCTACGAGGCCAAACTCAATTGGCCAATTAAGGCGGATGAAGCACGGTGCACACAATAACAGAATCTACTTTTGAGATAACAATTTTTTTCTTCCTAAAGTTTTGATTTCATTCGTTGCACTGAAGAAAAAATATTCATGTTTTGAAACCCTGACCATTACACGACTCGTGGATTCAAGAAACGCTTCGTTCTCCTATCCGTTTTATTACATAAGAGATGCATGTAAAAACAGCTAATATTACAAACTATTAATTTTACAAAAGAAAAATAAGCGTTCTTAAATATAGAAAACCGGAAATATGACCAACTATTAATATAGAATGAGTCGGTAATAATTCTTGGCTTTTCGATGTTGATTATATCTTTTATATAAGCGCCTGAAGTGATTAAGCCGATATTACACTAATCAACCAAATTGAAACAATTCCAATGAAAAGCATGGAACATTGCACATTGAACGGCTTTACCAATATACACGTAAATTATATAATGACATATAATGTCCACAGCGCAATGAGTAGTCGCGCCAACTCGTAGGTGCGGGTATTTCGTTAATCTGCGACTATATATTTTTAACTTTATGTCGTCTTCAGTGACACCATCAATATTTAAATCTTCCTTCAGTGATCTTATAGCATTATCACGCTGATTTCTATCTTTGTAAGACTTTGATTTTGTATTCCACAAACACTCAATACTATTGGAAACGTTCCGAAAATATCGGGACATGGCTGTCACGCAACTTCAAAATCATTTTTGCATAGATTACTTTTCGAAAATCCATGTGCGCAGGCGAAATAAGTGCTCGTACGTCCGCTTCGCTGTCGTGCGGTGCGCGGAATGAGTCACCATTCAATCTTCATGTATACACGTTTTAACTGAATTGAACAATGACCAATATTGCTATCATTGCATTGGTAATCATACAAAAGAGTGACTTTCAATAAGTATTATTTATAATCTACATTGAATAAAAAAGTTTCTGTTTCTGTTTCTGTTTCAAAGCGTTCGGTGAATTTAAGTTTTCAATGAGATTGCGTAATAGCATTGAAATATATTTAGATGTCTCATTGCCATTAAAGCAATGAAATTGAAAGCAGTATTGAACCGAAATTAAATAAATAAATATCGGCTTTAGATATAACTGACGTTACCTGAGAACTTACTCTGGTTATATATATTTATAAGGTACTCATAGGGAAAATATTTAATTCTGATATACTAAAAAAATTAAACATGTATGTACCGGACGGATATACAGGGAGACAGCGACGGCCATAACTGTTTCCCGTGCCGAACGGAAGGACAAACCTAATGCGTCAGGCGCCCTTCACACTTGCTCTCTGCACATTTAAGAAATAGACTTGTTTTGCTGTCCACTAAGTGAGTTTGCAAAGCTAGAATTACACATTATTTGATATGTAATAACTGCATATAGGATAGTTATAAGAACAGCATATAGAATACCTACACCATCGTATTAGGATTACTTGTAAAGATTGTTGTAAGAGTTAAAATAAATAAGTAAATACATTTCCCATAGGCGCCACATACGACACCCATGAGACAAAATAGAGTGATGGATTCTCTTTCGTAGCCACCAAATAGCTAATTAGTAATAAGATACTTACTAAAAATAAAAGTTTTGTAAGAGTAGAAACCAACTTCAAGGAACTTTTTAGATGGTAGAGACACGCGGCAGCTTTTGCTGTCGCACGGATGGGCTGGCTAGAACCGGGGTGGTCCACGACCTCACAGAATACTAGCGTGGATATTTACCTCTGCGTTCCGCTTGGTGAGTGCAGGTGGCCGGAGGCCCAATCCCCCCCCCCCCCCCCATCAACATGGTAGCGCAATTTAACAAAATAGGAGGAGGAGGGTACCAGCACCAAACACGCTCAAGAGTGGACCAAACAACTCCACTCCTGAGCGTGGGTGCTCAGGCTGCCCCGCGTATTTTGGGGGCGGATGGGGGGCAAAATTCCGCGAAAGACCAAGCCGATCCCTGTCACGCTATCCGTGAATTTTTGCAACATCAGGGGACTTCATTCAAACCTATACGATGTCCATTACCATCTAGAGACGGCGAAGCCGGCCTTGCTCTTTTTATCCGAGACTCAGGTGTCCTCTCCGGCTGATACTTCATATTTCTCATACAAATTAGAACACTCCTTTGTGCCCCGGGCTGGAGTTTGCGTATACGTCAGAGAGGACATCTTTTTAGGCGCCCCGGCAGTCTTGAAAGTACGGTCCTGTTCATCACATGACTGCGCGTAGACAGTGACGACCATCCCTGTGTCTACGGGTGCCTCTATAGGTCCCATAGCGCTAATGCCGACACAGACCGACTCATCGACCACGTCCAAATGGCTGCAGACTCCGTACTTCAACAGGTCCCATCCGCAGACATCGTGATATTCGGTGATTTTAAAGCCCACCACGCTGAACGGCTTTGTTCTCGTTTAACCGATCATGCGGGTAGATCTGTGTATGACTTTGCCTTGGCATATGGCCTAACACAACTGGTTAGTAGTAGGTCGGCCGATTGGGACGGGATGCGGTTTTTTTTGCACCATATCCTTGGTGGCGGGTTTGCTTCTCGCTGGAAGATTCCAGCGTTGTTGCCGATTCTGTTGCTGATGTGGTACTTCAGTGTATGGAACTTTTTATTCTATCCTCTGTGGTGCCCATCGGAGGCAGATCCCAGCCATGGTTTGGCTGTTCCTGTAAAATAGCATCACGCTGTAAGCAGGAGTGCTACCGGACCTGGGCTGACGCGTTGACGTCGATTTCTTGACAAGGATTTAAACACCAGCGCTTTTAATAGGAAGTATAATTCCACCTCCAGGTCCTTTAAAAGCGTCATTGCCAAGGCGAGGTCTGAGCACATTAGCAGAATTGGCGAGAAGCTTGTTCACCTTACTTCGCGAACCCGTGCATTCTGGTCTCTCGCCAAGGCTGTCCAAGGGAACTTCTGTCAGCCATCTCTTCCATCATTGTACAGAGAGGACGACTCACTGGTCCATGCCACAAAGGAGAAAGCCGATCTGTTAAGCTCTCTCTTTGCGTCCAACTCGACTCTATATGACGGGGGTAAAACACCGCCGACCATCCCGCGGTGTGAGTGCTCCATGCTGGTGCATGGAGATGTGCGGTTTACATAGCGCTCAGTTCACAAAGCACTCTTCTCCCTGGACGTCAGCAAGTCGAGTGGAACTGATGGAGTCCCTCCCATTGTGCTGAAGACGTGTGCTCCGGAGTTGGCACCGGTTTTAAAGCATCTTTTCCGGTTCTCCTACTCCCAAGGCGTAGTCCCGAATTCATGGAAGACAGCTTTGGTCCACCCGATCCCTAAAAAAGGCGACCTCTCAGACCCGTCCAAGTACAGGCTTATCGCCATCACCTCTTAGTTCTCCAAAATATTGGAATCCATTATAAACTGCCAGCTCATGAGGTACCTTATATCACCAGCTGATTAGTGACCGCCAGTATGGTTTCCGTCGGGGCGATCAGCTGGTGATCTGACTCATAGATGGGTGGAGGCAGTAGAGTCCAAGGGGGAGGCATTGGCTGTTAGTTTGGACATAGCGAAGACCTTCGATCGGGTCTGGACCCGATCGAAGGTCTTCGATCTTCGTCTTCGCCAGCACAAAGCGCTTCTTTCGAAGCTTTCTTCCTATGGGCCTCCCGAGAAATTGTGCAAATCGATCACCAGTTTCCTTACTGATCGGAGCATCAAGATTTCAAGCCTATCAACGCTGGTGTTCCACAAGGCTGCGTACTATCACCAATGCTGTTTCTCCTGCATATCAATGATATGTTGCAAACAGGTAACATTCATTGCTATGCGGACGACAGCACTGGTTATGCCTTATATACCGGCCGTGCCAATATTTCTCGGGAAAACGTCGCTGAGTACTGGGACAAACTTGTGTATTAATTCGAGTCTTTGCTGAACAAAGTCTCGGGTTGGGGGCGACTATATCTAGTTCAGTGCAATCCTCAGAAGACACAAGTTTGCGCGTTTACCGTAAAAAGAACCCCTTTGTCGTATATCCTCAGTTTCAAGGCACTCCTCTTGCTGCCTCAGCTAGCATCGAAAACCTCGGCGTCGACATATCGAATAGTATGCAGTTTCGTGGTCACTTGGAAGGGAAGGCCAAATTGGCCTCTAAAAATCTTGGCGTGCTCAGTAGAGCGAGACAGTATATAATGTCGGCACATCGCTTGCAAATTTACAAAGCGCAAGTTTGGCCTCACATGGAATACTGTTCTCATCTCTGGGCCGGAGTAAACCAGGGCCAGCTCCTTACACTTGACCGCATCCAGCGCAGAGCAGTTCGAATCGTCGACGACCGCGTTCTTTCTGATCGGCTCGATACTCTGGCACTGCGTAGGGATGTTGCATCCCTTTGCATTTTCTATCGAATTTACCACGGGGAGTGCTCTGAGGAATTGTTGGGATTAATTTCAGCCGCCAAATTTCACGAACACACATCCCTTCAAAACTCACTATACTATCCTCTCCAACTGAACGCTTGGCGATCAACGACTGTGCGTTTTACTAGGAGTTTTCTTCCTCGTACAGCTTCTCTGTGGAATTGTTTACCACCTACGATTTTTCCGGACCGATACGACTTAGGGACCTTCATGAAAAGACCGTACACCCTCTCTAAAAGGCCGGCAACGCATCTGCAATTCAACTGGTGTTGCGGTTGTTCATGGGCGGCGGTAGTCACTTACCATCAGGTGAGCCGCATGTTCGTTTGCCCTCTCTTCTATAAAAAAAACTAGAAAGAATTATTATAATCATAGAAATTCGTTATCGTGATAAATAATTATTCGCCCATATTTTGTACAGATGCTTTTCCAAATTAAAGATTTGATAATATTCTCATGAGATCTATCATCAGATCTTCAGTAAATTTGTATAGGACGATCTGAGCTGTACCCTTCCTAACAAAACAAAAATAAAAAGAATTTAAATCGGACATCGTGGTAAAATCGCTATAGAGAAATCATCTCTAGCATACAAAAGAAATGATATTACTATTATGATGACAAATAGTTCCAAAAAATATACAACTGTAAGGAGTAATCAGTAAAAAAAGGACACAATTGAAATATGTGTGTACAAATAGAGAAGTAGGCAATTGTTGGGTTTGGCTATTTTTAAATAAGTAAGTTTGAAATAATATAATTTTTAATTTTTTTAACCGGGTACTGAAGCTTTGACATAGTACGTATCTGTACATAGAGGTTGACCAAAAATTAGCTTTTTCTTTAAGGTATTTTTTGCTGCTTAATTTTGGTTTCATTAGAATTTTGTTTGATTTTTTTTTATATTTTTATCAGTTAAGTACAGAATAATCAGCTGGTAACACTTCAACATAATATGTATGAATGTGTTATTTATTATAATTTAATAAATTTTGTTATTCGTTTCGTTTCGTTTCAGCCTTAAATAAAGTTAATCGAAATAGCGAAGTATCGAACAACGTACTCCACTCTGATTCGATCTAGGTAATAGAATAAAAGTCCTTTAGACTTTATGGAAGTGAAGTAATGTCAAACACGAAGAATTTTAATAAAATATCATTCGAATATCAATTTTACCTAGAAGCTTACTTAAGCGGTATAAATATAAAATGTGTGAACATTGAATACAAAATATATTTTTACTGAATTATAATGATTATTTAATACCATCATAATTACAATTGTGTAATGTTTATTTGAAGAGTTTAGTATAATTTAATAACCATAAATGAAACACCATAACTTCCTCATTAAAGAATCTGTACAATTTTCTTTAAATAGGCCTTCACAAGCTGAACCAACTATGCAAGCAATATTGAGAAATTTACCTATGCTTAGCATCGGTTGTTGAGCGAAAAAACAATACCCTACCGCTGAAAACATTGTTCATGCAAATTTTGGACTTTCTATTCCCGCCATTATTTCAAGTTTTTTGTGGTCGGCAATGGATACCTTCCTATTCCATTCTCCTCTATTAGCCGTGATCTCTTCACTCACTGTTTTCTTACGCATATCATCCCTTATAACTTTATCCATCTTTTATCAGGCCTCCCTCTACTCCTAAATCAATCCAATTTCATAGCCAACATTGTTCTTGTTACATGGTTTATTTCCCTTAGCATAATATGCGGTTATTAATATAGGGTGTATCTTACCACTTCTCAACTTTTTCTTGACTGGGGCTATTTTTTTTGAAGTGAAATTTTTTTTAGCATCGTAGCATCAAAAGAGACAAACGTATACATCTACAGGATTTAGCGTGCGAGAGAATGAGATAGAATTCAGTGCAGTAAGCGACAGTAGTCTAATGGCAAAGTGCGGACCGCGAACTCAAAAGATTGTGTGTTCGATTCCGCATTTTTTTTTATTTTTAATCTTGCTGATATGTAGTGGTTATAGGGAATTTTAATAATGTTGATAGCATTGCTAGATTTTTTTAAATAGTGTTTCCTATTATTTTGGTCTTGTCTTTGTGCGGTGTTTTAAAGACGGTAAATATAAATTTTAACAGTTAAAAATTAACAAATTTAATAAATAATTAAACATGTATTGAATAAATTATCTTATTATACCAATCCATTTATCAATCAACGATTTCATAAATTTTCTGCCATCTAGTGTCTATTTTACGTACCACGTTGGGTCAATCAAATTGTGTAAAAAAAAAAGAATGAAGTAGATGGCGCTATTACAGAGCAATTTTAATAGAAAGAAGATATTATTTTGATTTATTACACTAAAATTAAGTCTAAAAATAAGGATTGTAATATGTATTTGCTATAAAAATAAAATTTTATATTATATTTTATGCCGCACTTGTAGTTGAAAAAGATCATATTAAATAAATCATTTGCCGCGAAATATTTTATTTTATATTTCTATTATTTAATTATTTAATTTGAAATATAAAATAAAAATAATATAGAATATAAAGGTTTCACTTATACCGCGTGTGAACTGTACACATGATTTTTTTAAATAGTATATGGGTGACATATGAGCACACAGTCCACCTGATTTTAAGTGAATTCTGTGGCCCAAAGACATCTACAGCTTTGATCTCGTTACGTTACACGATACTTAAAAGAAAACACATTTATCTTTACTGTAATTTTTTGACGTAAAAATGGTAGAGTAGGTAATTATTTGTCAACACAAACGATTACGTATTCTACCATTTTTTTTATAGAAAAAGGTTGACAAACAAACACAGTCCACTTGATGGTAAGTGGATGCTGCGGCGGCATAGACATCTACATTTATCCTCAATTAAGAATCAAAATGCAGATGCGTTGTCAGCCCTGAGGATTAAGATGGAATGCCTCGTTTCCAGTAAAATGGTCTCCGAACTCACCATATGAAATACAGATGCGTTGTCACCCCTCCGTACGAAACATAGCAGCATAAAGTTGCTATTTTACGTTGGTATTCTGTGAGAGCGTGTTCCTAACCCGGTCGAGACGATCCATTCGTGCTACAACCATAATAAAGCGGTAGCGAGGTTTTACCACGTTCAAATTTTCAAACTGCATCTAAGGACTGATAACTGGCGGTATACTTATTTTTAAATCCGTTATTAGAGTCTCGTTCGTTAGTCAAGCTCCACAGACTGTAGAGAAACCCGAATTAACACGCAATAAGGTGATGCTGTGGGTATGGTGGGATTGGAAGGGCGTCATTTATTATGAGCTTTTACCGCCGGGAAAAAGCATAGATTCGAATCTCTACTGCCAACAACTAATGAGACTCAAGCAAGAAATTGAGAAATAAGGGCCGGAATTGATCAACACAACACAACCACTCAGCAAAAATTGAAAGAGCTTGGTTGGGAAGTGTTAATGCATCCACTATATAGTCCTGACCTTGAACCTTTAGATTTTCATCTGTTTTGGTCTCTTCAGAACTCTTTGGTTAGTGTTAGGTTAACATCAAAAGAGGACTGTCAAAACTACTTGTCGCATTTTTTTATCAGAAATCCCAAGATTTCTACAGCAACGGGATTATATTTCTACCTACAAGGTGGCAAAAAGTTATCGAACAAAATGGCACATATATATTTTAATAATATATTGTTAAAATTTAAAAAAAAAAATGTCTTGAATTTGGCTATAAAATACGAAAAAACTTTTTTCCCGCCTTATAAATCAATGTTTTTACATATGCAGGATAATGCGTCTATGTTTCGCTGTATGAGTGTAAGGAACTGTAAATCCTTTATACTGGAAACGTAGCATTCCATCTTAGTTCATGAGGTATCATGATATCTGCATTTGCATTAAGATCTTGAATGAATGATAGACGTATGACTATAAGCCATACCATCCACATATAATCAGGTGCAGGCTTTAATCGTGGTAGAGCTACACTACAACTACTATACACTACAACTATATACACTACTCGTATATTATGGTTGTAGCACGAATGTTTCGACTCGACCCCGCTAGCACCAAGCTCTCACAGAATACCAGCGTTAAATAGCAGCTTAATGCTGCTGTGTTTCGTACGGAGGAGTGACAACGCATCTGCATTTTGATTCTTAATCGAGGATAAATATAGATGTCTATGGGCCATAGCATCCACTTACCATCAAGTGGAATGTGTGCTCGTTTGTCGCCCTTATTTTATAAAAAAAATGGTAGAATACGTAATAGCTTGACAACTTTACGTGAAAAAAATACAATAAAGATATAAGTGTTTCTTTTTAAATTTTATGTCACGTATGCCGCAGGTGGCATGGAAATGCGTACAAAAACGTTATGTTAACGGTAATGTTCAGACCCTCGTTTACTTAATACTGTCAACCTATTAAATAACAGTTAATTTCTGTTTTTATTTCAGAAGTGACTCCATATTATCCTTGAGGTATCGTAAAAGACGACAGAGGGAAACTGAAAAAACAGATTGGTGGCGAACTTCTTACTGTAAGCAACTCACAATCAACAACAAAAAAATTGTTTCCCAACCGTCTATTAAGTGTGGCAACTATGGCAAATGTTACTCCTCAGGGGTAATCTATGGGGAGTCCTACGCTTAGCAGCGGATTTTTGACAGGCTGTTAGGAATTATATGTCATTCATTATTATACAAAACCTATATTATATAGGTGACGTGAAGCACCAACGTTCCGGGAAGGCTGCAGTTTGTGATCATATACTAGTCGGGCCCGCCATTACATTACATTTCGCGAGATTTGATAAACCACAAATTCTCGCGAAAGAACATCGATTCCTGCCAAGGATGATACGTGAGGCTATTGAAATTAAAAAAACATCCTAATTTTAATAGAGAGGGAGGCTGGGTACTACCACCTGCTTGGGATCCTGTTATTCATAAAATTAAAACTAAACCCAAGCATACCACTGCAAGACTTCAAGACATAGTAAGTTCATTCTGCGTAGATCGGACCAAAATTAATAATTAAAAAGCTGAAGGTACTCCGGGTTAACTCTGACATCGGGACGTCAGTCACCTCAGTCCCCCGTGTCCATGGTTGCTGGAAAGCAACCGAAACGTCGGGAATATAAAATAAGTTAATTAAACGCGATAAAATGCGTAAAAATTAGTTTTATTCAACCTATATTACATTTTTACCAGCTGCCAGTAAGCCATCGGGGAAATGCCTGTTATTCATAAGAAATTCTTACTACTAACCAAAGAAATGCATCAATATGGAAAAATCCTTTGTTTTTTTATTTATTACTTGTAAAAAGAAATATTTTTTAAATATTTTTCTTTATGTAACATATTAACAAAAATCAAAAGCTAAAAACTTAAACGAGACGGAGTAAAAATGTACTCCAACCAACTTTATAAGAGTTAGTTGCAATTCTCCTTGCAGTATAGTGTCAAATGAACAACGGCTGCATTTCCCCGATAAATAGCTGTTTTTAGTTTTTGATTGCAAAGAAAACCAGCCCATTTGTTGTGATTGTTAAAGGGAGATTTAAAAAATCCAAGCAAAATATTTACCTTTATAAATTAATTTCTGAAAATTTCTTATCGGTTATTGATGAGCTTACTCTTTAAACTTTTGCTCTCAATTTTTATTTTTGTATTGGTTTTAAATGATTAAATTTATAACATAATATGCTTCCTATATCGGAAGAGCCAGCAGTAGACTTCTATGAGCGCATAAAGTAAGAGTGAGTAGTAGTAGGTAGGGCACTTTTACTGCTTTTTTTTATAGGATAAGGGTAACAAACATGCACACAGTCCACCTGATGGTAAGTGGTTGCTGTGGTCCATAGACATCTACATTTATCCTCGATGAGGAATCAAAATGTAGATGCGTTGTCACCCGTGAGGACTAAGATGGAATGCCTCGTTTCCAGTAAAAAGGGTCTCCGGTTCTCTATACTCACCATACGAAACACAGCTTAATGCTGCTGTTTCGTATGGTGAGTGTAGAGTGTATTCTGTGAGAGCGTGGTACTTCCCCGGTCGAGCCGACCCATTCGTGTTACAACTATACCAGAAATATAGTTGCAGCATGGCTCTACCACGTATATGCTTAAATTACCGTTACCGTTACAACCTATTAAAAGTCCACAGCTATGTTCATAGACCTTACCAATAGATTGGCTCATAGGGGGATATTTGTAATTGTTGCCAGTTTTTTGAAGCGAAAACTTCTTTGGCCGCGTTGAGCGATTTTTAGTAATGGAAAGACTTATGCGTTCGTGTCACCGATGACCTCGTCTGTCTACTATAGTTTAGTATAGTGACCTGTGTACATGTACACGCATATAACATTGAGTTTTCACTTCTGTTGGTATTGCTTATAACTGTCTCTTTTTTAATAGTTATAATAGAGAAGCTGCTGGTTTGTTTCCCTCTGTCGCCTCTTACGGCACCCACGGGATGGTATGCGGTAGTGAATATTCTTAAACCGCCACTACACGGTATTGCTACATCCTCTTTCCTATTTCTGTCACCAAGAAGCAATGCAATCACAGCTGCGTTTCAGTTTGAAGAGGGAGATTCCGTTTAATAACCATTTATATAGATACTTTTAATTTACTTCTTTCGTGGTTTTAAGTTCTCTGGTGTATGAATTTATCTTCAGGCATTCGAGTTGTACGTTCAAATTGTTCATTCTTCAGGTTCGCCAAAGCAGAGATATATTTTAGCAATATGACAATATAAGATTTATGTTATAGCCCTAGTAATACATAATTTGAATTTATAAATGTCTTTACATGTTAAAACGTTATTGAAATATTCACCCATGGCGTTAAATGCACATCTGTTAAATTATCTGCTTTGTTATAGGCACCTTGGCAGAATTCCAAATGTGACGTTTTATCTCTGTCGCGTGAGTACCATTTCAGTGTATATGTGTTACTGCAATGTAACCCGTAACGATTGCTCGTGAAAATAAAATGTCATCGTTTTAAAGTAAAAATAAAAGAAGAATCATTTGGTTTAAGAACATAAATCTCCTCTAAAAGTAATTTTTCGATTTCGATGTAACTTAGCACAAATATAATACGTAGTGTTTACAGTGCATAGATTCATTTTGATATCTCTAGATATTTTCATTTATATCAGGTTCAATGCTAAATACATTAATTCAAAAAAGTTTACTGAAAAAAGAAAAAGTACCCTTTGTCACTTTCTTAACTATGACAAATTAATGACTCCCCATATTATGTTAAAATCAATCAAGCCTTTTAGGCTGTTTATGTATAAAATAAAACAATACACCAGTGTCACCTTCTGTAGATAGCTTAACGATTAGTATATTATTGTAAAGATTAAAACTTATGTATCTATAAATAGTACTGGTCATGGTATAGTCACGCTAATAATGCACGCCTCATAACGCTTCGCGTTATTAAGGTAGTGCTTTAATCTCGACACGTCAAGGTCAATTTTGTGTTCTTTAAATGTCTTTATCATAATCATATTGCACTTATACGGTAATATGAGTAGCCGTTTATCAAGAAAACACTCTAATGAATCCATCATAAATTTTCTAAAAGATCATTTTTATTTAAAAAAAAACGGATTGAAAAAATTATTAACTGGACGTCTGGATGTTGAATTTGTATGTGATCACCATAACTCCCCAAAAAATTACGTATCGAGACCTGGGTTTTTTAATAGCTTTAAGATTACATCAACTGGTTCCCAATTTCATATCAATAGCCTAGCACACGTAGTTTGTTAATAAAATGATTTTCAACTTTTATAACTTTTATTGCTATTAAAAATTTACAGGCGCTTTCTTCAGACTATATCGATTTTATACTTCGTGTAATCGATTTATTTTGGTAAACATTATTCTTTTTTTTCCAGTAGGGTGACACTATCTGTTAAAATATTAGGGCGCTAAATTTAAAACACGTAAATAATATATTTTAAAAGTCAGGTATACAATTTATTTTTTTCATCAAAATTAAATGAAACGCTCATGAGGCATGCGCTTTTATTCACTATAGATTTTCCAAACTATCCTGTTTTATCTTTAACTTTAAACATTTTTAGAACTATAATTTCGAATATTGGTCGATGTTTTTCTGCTATGACTCGCTATAAAAGTTTAATAAAGCCAGTTTCTGACACTACTCTGGAAATATTTATGATAAGCTTATTCTGTAAGCATTAATATTATTGTTTACCACTGCATATTTAAAAATAATTTTATTATTTGAATAATAACGAGGTAGTTGGTGAAAATTGAGTAAAACAATAACAAAAAGTAAAAAAATAAAATAAAAAAGTAACCCTATCATTCTTTTATTCAATTATACGTATGGCATAATTAATGATACCGCACGTGAGTGATGTAACAGAAATAGACCACAAATCCGTGAGTGATAAATTTAATAGTTTTATTTTCGATATATTTGAACCTTACCTTATATTTCAACATATATACATATTACGATATGTAATTTAGAGTTATTTTGAAAACTAACGTTTATTCCCCTTTTCTTGCTATGGCAGGGATGATATATTTATTATTTATTTAAGCATAGTCGTATGTATTTGATGTATTTTATATATTTCACTTTAGTTATGCGTAAACAACTGAAATGTTATTTAGTCATAAAGCAAGTTTGTTTATCCAAATGCAGTCTATAAACACACACACTAACTTTAATTATATTTTCTTTTTTTACTCAATTAATAATTATCAATGTATCTTTCTTTATGGAGCCCGGAAAAAATCCTAAGCTGGCCTTGGGCCACTCCCATTGAAATCCTGGAGGATTTACAAACTCGAATTTGTTTTGCAACTTAGACATTACTGGCTCTCGCAGTTGTGGGCATTAGCTTATTACAGTTATATTTTTCTTGACGATATTTTAATTTCAATAATTGACACTTTATATTATCCTATGGAAGTTCGAATAGGATCCGAAAGCAACAATTTTTGTTGGAGCCAGACTTTCTTTCATTTCTGAGAGGGTTATTTAGCGAGTTGCCTGTCGCGCTGCTCCAATGCGTGCTGGCGGATTTCATAAGTCGTTGAAATGTTTTTATTCAGACACACAGGTTTGAAGCATTTAAAACTGTAATGAAAATTTCATTGGTGTCGGCGTTGTCCGGGTTGTATGCATAATGATAAATTTACAGCCCCTCAGCTACTATGGCTCTTTTTATATTTATATGTATTTATAACAATGTTCTTCAGTATAACAATGTCTAGGTTAGTCAACGGAGACTAGCCATCTGCTCAGGAAAGCAGTGTGTGCGCTGAAGGAGTGTGTGCGCGTGCATACCGAGGTAAGGAGGTAAAACACCGCTAAGTTTCTGTATCCGGGCTGCTACTGAAAATTTCTTGAAACGAAAACCTAATAAATGATTTTAGTCCGACTGGGTTTTCGAATCTGGGATCACATGATTAGCAACAAATGGCATGACATGATCAACCGGTAAAATTTAATGCTATGCGGACGACAGCACTGGTGTTGCTTTATACACCGACCATATTTCTCCGGATAACGTCGCCGAGTACCGGAACAAACTTATGTCAGAAGCGAAGACTTTTTTTAACAAAGTCTCGCATTGGAGTAGACTAAATCTAGTCCAGTTTAATCCACAGAAGTTAAGTTATCGCTAAAAAGAACTCCTTTGTTGTATCTCCTCAGTTTCAGGGCACTCCCCTTATTGCCTCAGACAGTATCGGAATCCTCGGTGTCGACATATTAGAAAAGAAGGTCAAATTGGCTTTAAAAAATCTTGGCGTGCTCAGCAGAGCGGGTCAGTAATTCATGTCGGCACACCAACTTTAGGTTTGGCCTCACATGGAATATTTTCTGGGCCGGGGATCCCAAGTGCCAGCTCCTTCCATTTGATCGCATCCAGCGTAGAGCGGTTCCAATCGTCAACGACCGACCTCTTTCAGATCGGCTTGACTCACTGGCGCTGCGAAGAGATCTTTGCGTATTCTATCGTACCTACCACGGGGTGTGCTCAAAAGATTTTTTCGAACTAATTCCAGCCGCTCAATTTTACCATCGCACATCGCGACAAAATTCGAGATATATCTCCATACCATCTGGATGATTGGCGGTGCACCACTCTGCAATTTACAAGAAGTTTTTCGCACAACTTCCTTGTGGAATCGACTTCTCGACCAATACTGCTTAGGGACCTTGAAGAAAAGGGTCTACTCTTTTTTAAAAGGCGGCATCGCATCTGCAATTCCTCTAGTGTTCATGGGCGGCGGTAATCACTTAACATCATGTGAGCTATACGCTCATTTGCCCCATCTTCTATAAAAAAAAGAAACACTTATTATTAGTAGACCAAAGGGGCAGTTGACATATTATTATAGTAGTATTAATGGGAAGTCTATAAATGTACAACACCAGAATATGACTGCCTAATTGTTACAGTCACAAATGAACGTAGGTTTGTTTACCCAAAATGGCGTGTGAGTGGGCATTAATGCATGCATAAACACATTTAGAAATGGAGTTACGATTACGCATCGTTTATTTGTGTTCCGTATGGATTATATGAGGACCGTTATATGAAAATTTTTGTTTCATTTATAATTGAAAATTTGTTACCATTATCTTTATCATCATCATCGTCATTATCACAGCCTTCCACAAGTCCGTGGCTGAACATATGACTCTTCCAAGGAACGCAACAAAGCACAGTCTTGAGCCTCCTGCATCCATTCAACTCCTGTATCTATCTCATTTTTAAGTTTATCACGCAGAAAAACCCTGAGCGTAGCCCTATCCATAGCTCCTTGGGCTTCCTCATACGACCAGCAGTGAAGGATCACGTCACATATCATTGGCATTACGCACTGGTTGTACAATTTCTTTTTTAAGTTACGAGGCATACCTGACGAGAATGTGTCGTAAATTCATTCCAACGGAGTTGAATCCGTCGACTGACCTCTCGCTCGAAGTTGGACTTACTTAGTCGGACTAGTTGTCCCAGGTAAACATACTCGTCAACAACTTCGAGCTTAGTACTCCTGACAACTACCGGCATAGGTGTGATATGGATGTTACGCATTATCTGTGTTTTGTCCATGTTCATCTTAATACCTATTCGTTGGGAGGCACTATTGAGGTCATTGAACATAGTGCTTAGGTCCTCCAACGATGCTGCCATAAGGACTATATCGTCAGCAATTGGACGGTGGGTGATTTACTTGCCAATGACGTTAATACCGTATCATTTCCAGTCCAGAAGCTTGAAAAGGTCTTCCGATTCAGCGGTGAAGAGTTTCGAGGATATAACGTCACCCCGTCTTACACCGCTCTGCAGTTGAATAGGTTTTGTTCTCTGGTTCTGTAGTCGGATAGCCACCGTAGCTCTATTGTATACACACTTCAGCACGTCGATATACCGACAGTCAACTTTGCATCGATGAAGGGACTATAGCACCGCCCAAACTTCGACGGAATCAAAGGCTATCTCATAGTCCACTTACGCCAGATAAAGTGGCAGATTGTACTCTTCGGTCTTCCGTATAATTTGCCGAAGGGTCTATGGTGGTAAAACCTTTTCGGAAACCAGCCTATTCGGGAGGCTGGAAGTCGTCGAATCTGCGCGTGAGATGATTCGTAATGAAATTAATAGAATCAGGCGTTACTTTGCGGAAATCCATTATATAAAAGCTTTTAGAAAAATTTACGTCGCAAATATACGCGTTATAAAATAAAATGACTTAGCGGTGAGCCACCGTAGAGTCTATATCACCTGAAGATGCCTCGTGTAGAGGCGAAACACGTGTCGTATTATCGTCAGTGGTGTGTCTTGCATAGTGTAGTAGTGTTGGAAGTAGCGGTGCTGGGATTAGTGGTGACTGGGATAGTGCACGCAATTGAGGGAGGGCGGGAGGTGCTCTTCATACTAGACACATTATTTTATTTTATAACGCGGATATTTACGAAGTAAATTTTTCTAAAAGCTTTTAGATTCGTAATGACTCTCGAAAACAGCACGAACGCGCACGATTCATAAGGGAAATCGGTCTGTAGTTGTAGTGTAGTGGTCTTGTTCTTCAAGAAAGGCGTTGTCGCCTTTCTTGAAGAACAAGACCACTACACTTCTGTTCTACGCGTCCGGTGTTTTGAGAGTTTCTGAAGGACTTCAAGAACCGGTTTTCCACTCGCTTTCAGAATCTGCGCTGTAATTCAATCCTTGCCCGAGGACTTACCGTTTTTAAGGTGCTGGAGAGCCATTCTAATCTTGCTCAGACTCATGTCCAGGATATCATCGAAATAGTGTCGGATAAGACTTGCTCTTGGATCGTTACACACACTTAAGTGTGGCTCCAACGTTGATGTCTACAGCTGCCCATAGAACTTCTCAATCTCACTAAAAATCTCAGGTGTCTCGAAAACGATGTTGCCACACTCGGTCTTTAGCCTCGACAGTTGGCACTTTCTGGCAGACAGATCTCTGGCAAAGACTTTGGAGTCCTAGTTACGCATAATAGCTTCTGCAATACGATATGTATTGAAGTTGCGTAAGTCACGTCGCATGCATTTGAAGATCTGTCTGTTCAGTTGCCTGCAGCTTCATTTCCCGCCTGACAGATATGAGATTAAGGGTGTGATCGGATATTTTCGTATTCTTCTGCGGCAGATCTTGCAGTACTTAACTCCACTGAAAGCGATTTCGTAACTCGAGCTGAAAGGTTTCGGGACTTTGAATTAGAGCGCGAGATGGACGGAGCATTGACTTCATTAGACGAGACCTTTCCAACTACACGTCATAATGAAGTCCTATAGTCGTCATAATAAAGTCAATCTTATTTCTTGACGAACCGACGGGGCGTGACCAGATCCACTTCCTGTAGGGGCCGCTTCTGAAAGAAATAGTTTATCATAAAGAGTCTCTCTTTCTCCATGAAGTCGGCTAATAAAAAAATTTATTTAAAGCATCTAAATTACTTATAGCGGTGACATCATTTATTTTTATTTTATCTTAAAAATTGTAAGACATCTATTCTTGATCAAAAATCAAAATACAGATGCATTGTCACCCATGAAGATTAAAGCCCCGTTTTCAGTAAAAAGGGCCTCCGGAAACATTCACCAAACGAGACACAGCAGTATTAACCTGCTATTTTACGCTGGCATTCTGTGAGAGGGTGGTCCTTTCCTGGGGGAGTCGGCCCATTTCTAGTTTCTAGTTTGTAGTTGACTCTCTGTTTGGTGTTTCTGCAGAGTTGAATGAACTGTAGAACACGTGCGGTTGAGTATCGGAGTCGGTCCCAGTTGGAGAACTTCGCTGGATCAGGTAGACCTTCGGCAAGCCTCAATCTTCTTTTGTTGCTCACGTAATGTGTCCTTTCTTCGTCGGAAGGTTCTTCCGCTGTTGCTCTTGTGGTTTCTGTCGGCCAGAAGTCTTCTGTTAGGTATAAGAAGTCAGGCCCTTTGAACCATCGATGTTCTTTATTAAATGCTGCTGGTACGTCTCGTGTGGCGTCGTCCGCCACGTTCAGCTTTGTCGGAACCCAGCGCCAGTCGTTAACTTTGGAACTCTCTTCTATTGCTGCTAGACGGTGAGCCACGTAGGGCTTATATGAACGTGACCCTGTCCTTATCCAGGTTAGTACTGTCTTGCTGTCTGTCCAGAATACTTTGCGGTCAGGTTTCCTCTCGTGTTCTTCGACTACTGTTTCTGCGAGCCTGGTGCCCATGACTGCTGCCTGTAGCTCCAATCTTGGGATGGACGTCAGTTTTAACGGTGCCACCTTTGCTTTCGCCACAATAAGGGATAGGTGGACCTCGCCTACTGCTGTTACAGCTCTCCAAAAGAGGACCGCCGAATAAGCTGACTCGCTGGCATCGCTGAAGATGTGGAGTTCTAGGGAGGCCGCGTCACTGTAGTGAAGATATTGTCGCGGGATTGCTATTTCGTGGAGGCCTTCCAGATGCTCCATCCACATTTTCCACTGCTCTGCCAGGTCTTCGTCGATCTTGTCGTCCCATGCTGTTCCTCTACGCCAGACTTCCTGGAGGAGTTGTTTTGCCCTGATGGTGATAGGCGAGGCGAATCCGAGCGGGTCGAAGAGCGACATCACTATTCTCAGTGCTTCCCTTTTCGTCGGCTGCTTCCCTTCTAGGAGTGTTGAGGGTATTCTGGCTAAGTTGAGGTTGAAGGTGAGTTCGTCCGAGTGGATCTTCCAAACAACACCCAGAACTCGTTCCATCTTTTCTTCTGTTTTGTAGAGTTCCATGTCTTCTGTCTGGCTGTCTTCTCCAAGTGTTTCTAGGAGTGATGCTGAGTTTGATTTCCACTGTTTCAACTCGAAGCTGGCTTTCATGTGCACGGCTCGTACACTCTTCGTGATGCGTTTGGCATCTTCGAGGGTTCTGAAGCTGTCCAAGTAGTCGTCGACGTAATGCTTCATTATGATGGCCGCTGCGGCTTCTGGGTGAGTTTCCCCGTGCTGTTTGGCGTTTAGGTTCTTGACGTATATTGCTGTCGAAGGCGAACTCGATGCTCCGAAAATTAATGATGTCATTCTGTACTCTTCCGGAGGTTGGTTGTCTCGTCGAATCCCACGCCATAGGTACCGCAGTGCGTCCCTGTCTTGTTCTCGCAACTTGACTTGCATGAACATCTCTTTGATGTCCGCCGTAACCGCGATGATGTGTTGTCGGAAGCGCATGACGACACCTGGTAGCGATTGTAGTAGGTCGGGCCCTTTGAGTAGCATGTCATTAAGTGCCACTCCTTTGGTCTTGGCTGCGGCATCGTGTACCACCCGTAATTTCTCCGGTTTCATTGGGTTGACTACTGCAAAGTGAGGTAGGTACCAAGTTTTGTCAGCTGTCTTCTGTTTTGGGGCGGGTTCGGCGTACCCCTTTGCGACGAGAGCGTTCATTTGTTCCACGTATTTCTTCTTTAACGTGGGGTCACGATCGATCTTCTTTTCTATGTTGAAGAGCCTCTTCAGTGAGTTTTCGTAATTGTCTGGTAACTTGACATCGTCTTTGCGCCAGAGAAGACCGGTCTGGAATCTTCCTTCTTCTGTCTTCGTTGTGGTCCTTTCCAAGATACGAAGTGCTTGTTCTTCTGGATCAGTCTTCGGTCTCTTGGGCTTTATACAAAGTGCGTCCATCTCGAAGTATCGCTTCACGAGGTCTTCTAGATTCTCCTCTGGATCTTCTACGATGTGTGATACGAAATCGATGTTCCGTCCGAAGCTTCGTGTCTGGCTGCCGTGGAGTACCCAACCTAGTGGCGTGAGAGATGCCACTGGGTGGTTCTTCTCTCCTTTTCTTACTTCCGATGTCAGCAGAAGATGCCAGTTATCTTGTCCGATCAGCACTCGTGGCTTGGCGTTTGCATATGTGAGATGTCCTTGGATATCAGAGAGGTGTTGACACTCCTCCACTAGATCCTGTGGGACCCGTTGAGATGAGACTTGCAGGTTCTTCACTGTGCGTGCTTGTATTTGTTCTTCATGATCGTTGAGCCCCTTTAGTTTGATGGTGACTCTCCTCGATGCTGACTCCGATACTTTCTTGTCGTTGATGGTTTCTATCTTCAGTGGGTCTATGGGGCCCGTTGCTCCGACGCTTGTTACTATACTATCGTCGACGAGCGTGACTGTTGAGCCGTCGTCCATCAACGCGACGGTGTTGACAGCTCCTTTTGGTCCTTTGACCTGGATCGGTAGGATTTTTAAATATGATTGCTTCTTGACGGTCCAGGTTGAGTTGATGACCTCTGTTGCCCCTTGATTTTCTTTTGCTTCTGAATCTTCTGACTTCTTTTCGTAATGCAGCATCTTGTGGTGAGAGTACTTGCAGCTGTTGACATTACATGGCTTGGGTCGGCAGTGGTGTGTCTTGTTCCTATAGCGAAGACACCTGAAGCAGAGGCGCTTGGACTTGGCCATGTCCCATCTTGCATTTGCATCTAACTTCTTGAATTGTTCACATTCTGTGGCGTTGGTGTGCCCCGTATCTTCACATACGACGCATCTTGGTATGTATGTCTTCTCAGTCACGTTGTTGATCCTTTGAGTCTTCCTTTGTGGTGCGGCTGTAATAGGCGGTGTCATCTGTTCGGGCAGCGCGTAGGGTCCACACAGTTCTGCTTCCCTTTTGAAGAACTTCTCTATCTTGATGAGGCAAGGGTCTTCACGTGGCTGCATGGCTGAGAAGTCGTAGTACCTATAACGCAGAGTTGGCGTCAGTTTGTCTACTATTGTCTTCGCGAGTTCAGGATTGTACATGTAGTTAAAACAACCCAAAGTCTTCAGTGTCGCCACTACGTTGGAGATCTTGGTGGCGAATATGCATATGTCTCTTGGTGACTCAGTAAGGCGCGGCAGACCTCTAAGCGTCTCCATCTCCAGCATGGCTATTGACTCTGGTCTTCCAAATCTTGACTCCAAAGTCTTCATTACTTCAGCCGGGTGTGCGTTGGTCATAAGTAGGCCTTCAACTGCTTCCTTGGCCTTCCCTTTCAAGTTTCTTCTGAGTCGATTCGTATTTTCAACTACGCTGAATGTCGCTTCTGTCTCGTAGTAGGCGGCGCGAAAGGGTAGCCATTCCTGATGAGACCCGCTGAAGAATGGTAACTCGACGAACTTAGGTCGTTGGGCGGCGCTGACAGCCCGAGTGATGGCTTCAGCCAGGAGGGCTACGTCAGTTTGACCTCCCGCCGGTGACTGATGTGTTTCTTCGTGCCTTGGTTCTTCTACGTGGGCGGCTGTTGGTTCTTCTATGGCATGGTGAGGTTCGTTGGTGATTGCTAACACCGGGCGATTCACTTGATTCTCCAACCAGTCGTCCACTCTTGTATTGACTTCTGATCTTGAGTAGAGGGATGCGTCATCTTCTTCTTCCTCCTCCTCTTCTGAGTCTTCCCTTTCTAAGGCAGCAAGGCGTGCTGCGGCTAATTCCACTTGAAGGCGTAGTAAATCTTCTTTCGCCTTTGCAAGCTTGAGCTGCTTCGTTCTACTGCGTGTAGATCCCCCTCCACCTCCCTTCTTGCTGGGCGGGCGGGGTTCCTGTAGCCCGGTTTGCTTTGATGGACCGGCGATGCTTCTTATGGCTCGCTTCACTGTAGAAGTTTCTGTTTCTCGGTGAGTTGCTCTGGTGACAGTAGCGGGCGGCTTCATCAGCTGTTTGGCCTTCGCACCCGCAGTTAGTGTCGTCGCCGCGGATGGTGTTACGGAAGGAGCGACGGCGCTGGCGGGGTGCGTGGCGGGGGCGGCGGTTGCGGCTGAGGCTGAGGTGGCGGCGGACGAAGTGGTCGCTGCGGTGGCGGAAGTCACGGTGGATGGATCAGTCGCCGCGGAGGTGTCTGTATACTCCGAAGTCTCCGTGGCGGTCGTCCCTGTAGCTGTTGATTCCGTACTGGCTTCCGCACTGGTGGTACCGGTCGCCGAGGTGGTAGCCTTGGACGACGACGGCTTGCTGCCCCTTCCCTCAGAGCGCGTAACGGCCATGCTGTCAGCTGACTTTTTCTTCGAATAATCTTGAGTCTTGAAAAACGATTTCCGAGGAGTCTTCTTAATTATTTTTCTTCAGGTAATTATTCCCCACAAGATTCGGCTGGCGAAGGACCATTAAATGTGCCCTACAGGCACATTTGTGTGCTGGATTGGTGGAGAATAAAACCGCTGCGATATTTTTCTTTCTTCTATATTTGGTGTTTTCCTTGAGGTAGCTGGCCGCCGACTGTGTCGAACGACGAAAATCGCCCCTCTTTTATACCGCCTCGGGCTGGGTCAATGGATACGGCCGACGCATCGTACAAATGGCGTCGACCAATCAGCGCGAGGCGTGACAGAGCAAGTGACGATGCTGAGTCCCGTTACATTGTTTGTCTTAAGCTAGTTCTATATCTTACTGAGTCATTGTTTACATTGTTTACCTTAAGCTAGTTCTGTTATACAAAGTGACCAACTAATTTTATTACACAAATATAAGCTCTACACTATTATTTTCTTAACATAAAATGCTTATATCCTATCTAAACTATAATCTCTATTAATATAAATGTTTATCCTATCTAAGTACAAACTAACTATAATATTTATTCCATTAATATAAATGTTTTTGTCTTATTTATGTATCACTATTTGTTTTTCTCTTGTCCCGCACACAACATTTATTTTTTATAAAATAAAAGGGGGAAACGAGCATGTCGTTCACCTGATGGTAAGTGATTACCGCCGATCATGAACAACTGCAACACCAGGGGAATCGCAGGTGCGTTCCGCTGTTCCTTTAAAAAAAGCAGGCTTTTTCTTGACAGTCCCTAAGTTGTATCGGTATGGTCCACAAAGAAGTTGTGCGAGGAGACAAACAAGTATACGACTCATGTGATAGTAGGTAATCACCATCGCTCATGAAAATCTGCAACACCAGGGGAATTGCTGGTGTGTTGCCAGCGTTTTAGAAAGGAGTCGGAGAAGTCTTTCCGCCCCGGAAAAACCGCAGGTGAAATTCCACAGTTTGGTCGGGTGTAGTAGAAAATTTCGCGTAAATCGCTCGGTAATAGACCACCAACCGCCGAGACGATGAGGATGGAGTATTGAGGTTTGTCAGAGTATACAATGGTGAAATTAACCCGAACAATTTCTATAAGCACTTCTCGTGGTATATGCAAAAGAAGATGCACAGAGATGCAATTTCTCTTCGTTAAGACGCTGCCTCTGGCGTTGTATTTTTTTCCCCTCTTTATACTTTTCTTCCCTCTTTTCTTCCCTCTCTTCTTCCCTCTTTTCTTCCCTCTTTTCTTCCCTCTTTTCTTCCCTCTCTTCTTCCCTCTTTTCTTCCCTCTTTTCTTCCCTCTTTTCTTCCCTTTATACGTGGTAGAGCCATGCTGCAGCTATTAGTAGTATAGTTGTAGCAGGAATGGGTCGGCTCGACCGGGGAACGACCACGCTCTCACAGAATACCAACGTAAAATAGCAGCTTAACGCTGTTTTGTTTCGTATAGGGAGTGTAAATAAACGGAGACCCTTTTTACTGGAAACGAGGCATCATGTTAGTTCTCAGGGGTGATAACACATCTGTATTTTGATACCTAATCTAAGATAGATGTAGATGCCTATGGGCAACAGTAACCACTTACCATCAGGTGGACTGTGTGCTCATTTGTCACCCTTATCCTATAAAAAAAGTTTATGGATATGGAATAGAGTAAATGTATGTAAATGTGTAAAAATCGCCTAGGTAAAAATATTTACTTAAAATATTTAACAGTACTATAATTTTTTTAAATAAATATTCTCAAATGTAAAAAAAGAAATAAGTGCTATCTACGAGTACGTGTTTCGAGAGAGTTACTTGAAAAATATTGCCTAATAAGTGATATACCATACAATTTTATATATAACAATTGTGAATTTTTTCTAAAAAAACTGTTTCAACTTGACAAAGAATAATTGTATTATGTATATAATTACTCTAAGAGAGTATACTCGTATAAGTGAATAGTTAAAGCTGTTTGACATCTAGTAAAAAAAAAAAAAAGCTCTTGAATAAGCATTGTTGCAGTAAATAAAATAAAGATATTTAGTGGCACGATAACCTGTTGCATACTGAATTTATTTCGTTCCTGATGTATTGAAAATGTTGTGTAATATCTGTGATGCAGTACCGACTTTTAATAGACTTCGCACTAAAGTAACGCGGTGGCACAGGCCTCCTATCATTTGGAGGCCTGTGCCACGATTGCCACGATCCACATGCCACGATCGTGTGCCACACGATTAGGGGGTTGTGGAGCGATTAGTTCACAGCTCTACACCAGTGGGTGTTGGCAGGCTTTTCCTTGCGACGTTTTACTTCACCGTCATGCACATTTTAAATCAACACTAAAAATTATAATTATCGATTTTATTGGTGCCACGGTACATAAGTAGTAATCAAAAACTGAAGTAGACATGAATTGATATAAATTAAATTTGAGCAATGTAAAAAAATATCAATTATTACTCGTTTCTGAATGGAAGAAGAATATATTTTTTTAAATGAATTCCATGAGACAATTTTGTTACATAACTTTAAATTAATTTGTCGTTATTCATACAGCCTTTTATCTGGTAAGCGCAGGTGGCCCGCCTACGTCTGAAAACACATTTGCACAAGGAAGTGACCTAAAACTTATTCCCCTACTGTTTATTAAAACTGATTTTTTTTTTAATTCTGACAGGAATCTAGAAAGAGTGTACAGAAGACTGAAGAATATTATATGCCGCTATGTTTGGCGTATGTGCATTATGAAAATGACTTCGAATTAGGTTAAGTTTGGGCGATTTTACAGTCCACTCTGCGATGTCAAGTTGACAGTTAGTACTTCGAAGTGCTGAAATGCTTTTATAGTATCGCTACGACGTCACTTCGATTACATATTAGTGCAAGAAACCTATCCAACTGCACAAAGGTATATTTCAGGGAGACATTATATCCCCGAAACTCTTCAAAACTGCAATGGACGACCTTTGATTTGTCGACGACGTACTCATTATTGCAAAATCCCTGGATAACTTTAGTATACTATGCTTAATGCCGTCAGTTGTATTTCCCAACGGATAGGTCTTAAGATGAACATGGACAAGACAACAATTATATCTAATGTCCAATTTGAAATGCTTTTAGCCAGAGAATCGTTGAATCATCAGATTACCAAAAGCTTACGTTAATTGCTTATAACATTGTTGTGACTTATATCAGAAAAAAAATTTGTATTCAGACAGAAATAATTGTTTGCCGCGAACGTTTATCTATTTCTATCTTGGCCTTGATAGTATAAATGGGTCAAGTTGTTGCACACTACACAATTGAAAACGTCCCGTTGAATGATTAACTATGTTAAAGAAAATTCAACATAAAGACAAGACAAAGGCTGACATATCTTTTGTCTCTTAATCAATTAGATATTCTCATGTTGCCTATTATATACTGTTTTTAATTAAAAATGTATATGGTATACAAGGATAACATTAAAACTAACATGTATGACATAAGTAAATTTTAATGCAGGAAATACGGCGGAAACCATATATTAGTTGATAGTCCAAGAGCTGGCGACGAAATCAGGGAATGTCCTTTGGGCAAGTTGACATTGTGAAAAAATATAATTTCGTCAATTTGCGAATCCAGTACCGCGAGTCTGGCATTAAATATATATATATATATATATATATATATATATATATATATATATATATATATATATATATATATACATATATATATTTAATGCCAGATATATAGATATATCTGGAATATAACATTTGCAAGGTTATAAAGTATTACCAGACCGCTCCAAAAATATTTTAATAAAATTTCCATAAAATATACTTTTGGCAATCTCAAATTTTGATCACGTATTTATTGATTAATTTTAATAATACCTGCAAATCGTCAGACAAATTTAGCGGTTTTAAACAATTCCCAGCCATGAATGAAGTTTACAAATGAATATGACAAAAAAGTCTTATGCGCAGCCATAAGTACGAAAAAGATATTTATCTTATCGCGGCATGCCGGTAGCTGACGGGAGCCCAAGCTCGTCGCGCTATGATTGGTTATTGAGAAACCGCGTGTTTCCAGTATAATTCCGGCACATCAGAGTATTTTGTGTGGGAGCAATGACAACATCGTGAAAAATTATCTAGTATTTTTATATCTTTTCTTATATCTTTTTTTAAATATTTTAATATTAAATTCTTGTTTTGGGATTTAGCATGTATGTATACGCATATATGACCATGTAAATATCTGTGTATATAGTTTGAATTGTTTTACAGATATAAAAGTACTTTTTGTGGTTGAAACATCCATTAGTAGCTATAACAAATTAGCATTGTAACTCTAAAAATGTGTTTTTTAATAAAGTTGGAGTAACAAACGCACCTACAGTTCACCAGATAGTAAGTAGTTACTACAGCACTAGGCAGCTAGGAAGTACTTCTTTTTACTTATGGTGTATATAAGAAGTATGACAATATCATTGCTTGATATATATGACAATATTATTGGTTGGTATAGACCTTATTAAGCGGCAGTAGCTGAATAAATACAACATTGAATGGCTTGTCCATTACGCTGGGTAGCACTAACTTGACGCACGGACTTTTTTCAAAGTGCTAATTATCACGTGTTGCACCCTGCTAATTACAAATCACGGCTCGGTTGACTAACAAACGGATTATGTGCCACGAGATGGAGTGAGGTGGCGGAATCTCAGATACTGCAACCACATCGCGAGTCATCTCTTATAAGTTAATAGACGTCCGTGCAATGGGTTTGGTACAAATTCCATTTGTATCGAAAATGACAACAGTTAGATAAAATAACGGCATGTAGTGGCAGCGTAAGAGAATTCACCCCATATTGGCCATTACAGTGGGTGTCGGTGAGAGGTGGCAAAGGGATTTGAAACAGGAGACAGGGAGCAGCATCTTACTGGTCCCATATCGTCTCATGGGTGTCGTAAGAGGCGACAGAGGAAAATTGAAACGAGATGGGCAGCAGCATCTTCCTCAAAATAATAAAAAATTGCGGTTGCCAAACCGTCTGCCAAGCGTGGCAACTATGACAAAATCCAAGATATCAAGCAATATGAGGAGGCCTATGTTTAGCATTGGACTTTTAGAGGCTGTAATAAATGGGTCTTTCTGGTAAGAACTTAAAATAGTAAAATACTACAATCGCCGACCCGCTTCTAAGTTGTCTTATTTCCCCCATATGAGGCTTACTTTCTGGCGACCTATATACGACAGTGGATCTTTGATCGGCTATGATGATGACGTAGATTGATTATAGATAAAAAGTGTCTTAAACAATAACATTTCGTCAAACATCCTCGCTAGATAGAACGACCTGCGCAGGTAGCAATGGATGCGTAAGCTTGGAGTGCCTTGGAAGAAACCTGCAATAAGCAAGTTGATAACGACGGTAAAATATTTTGTATACAAGATACATTAATATTAATACCTATTCCTAACTTTTTTTAAATGTTTAATTACTTAATTAGCATGTCCGAAACGTTTGCGTTATAGGATTCACTGTTGCTGACAGTTTTTAATAGCCGGAAGTCAATATTTTACGTGCCTCTCTTTTAAAATAATTATAAATTTTTAATATTCTCAAAAAAAAAAAGCAATTAGCTACTAAATATCTATTCAAACATTTATTTAACAAAATAAATGTTAAAATAGATTTAGCGGCCAAGTTTTGCTCTAATATAGATTTATATTATAATAAAGTGATATTTTGAAGAAGTAATTGCCTTCTGGGAGATATTTCAATATGAAATAAGCAGTATAAATGTCTTTTTATTTTTCATTGTAACATTACTTTGTGTGTACATATATTGTTAAATAAATAAATAAAATAAATAGTTTAACAGCTACGCATGCTCATATTTAGATTATTCTTATTTTAATCTATTCCTGTTTCATTCCACTTGGGCCATATTCTGAATCGAAGTGAAGCCTTTTATGCATTCGTCTTAATTTCGGTACTCAGTGAGCACAGAAAATTGTCACATTTTATTAACTTCCTATTTAAATATTTGGTGAAGGGTTCGATACTTCTAAACCCAATATATATTTTCAAAAATATGCGAGTATGTTTGTGAACTTTTTCTCTTGCATATCTCGAGAAAATATATGATGATATCGTCTTCAAGCAAATTAATTTGTCTCTGAATTGCGTAATCATTGCGTGATGAACTTTTTTCTAAAATAAATTCCACAATTTTAAGAAAATATAAAACCAACATACTGCAACTTAATGAAAAGTTGAACCAAACTGAATCGCAAACATACCTATTTTGAAGAAGTTTTCGTTATAATATTTCTGTTTCGTTTTAAAAGATTTTGTTTACAAATAATCTTAGTTCATCTTTTTAAACTACTAATAGTAATGAAGATATGTAAGATCAACATCTTTTACAGTTATAAAACGCGTCTTTAAGACGTTTACCCAAAGCGGGTTAAGTGATATCAAGGCAGCCGGAGTTATACTGCATTCTCCTTTGTAGGTTTGTACTGATGCTACGAGTAAAAACTCCTTCTCTCTCGTTTCCAAAAGCTTTATTTTTCACTGTATAGAAAAATGAATAAACAAATTTATTCATTTTTCTATACAGTGAAACTACTTATACAAATAAGAGATATAAGACAGTAAACAAAATATGTTTGTTGTTTAAAAGCTTTTAGAAAAATTTACTTCGCAAATATCTGCGTTATAAAATAAAATGATGTGTCTTACCTAGCATGAAGAGCACCTCCCGCCCTCCCTCAATTGCGTGCACTATCCCCGTCACCACTAATCCCAGCACCGCTACTCCCAACACCACTACACTAGGCAAGACACACCACTGACGATAATATCACCTCGTGTAGAGGCGATACGTGTTTCGCCTCTACACGAGGCATCCTCAGGTGATATAAGCTCTACGGTGGCTCACCGCTAAGTGAGCGGCGAGCCAAAACAAGTGCCTTTTATACAGACCGATGATGCAACCGCTCTCTACTTAAGGAGCGAGCGACTGTGTCATGCGATAAAACATGCGACCAATCACCGCTGGACTTACGCAGCCGTTTGTAAAATTACAAACAAACCGCCGCGCAACGCCCACCCTCCAACCACACAACCAATCGCCGATCACCGTGAGTGTGACAAACGACCATATTGCGAGGCTCTCTATTATTAGAGAGCAGGCTTAAAGATTAAGAGAGGTGAGTTAGTAACATTTGTTTGTTCATTCAGCAATGCAACGGTATTATTATTACTTTTTAATATCTCTAACTGTTCCAGCACACACAGCCGCAGCCCTTTATTACACGTATGTAAGACTTTAAAGGAGTGGTCGTTGGCTAGGTTGTGTCCAGTGTCCAAAAGATGTTTGGCAAAATGGGATTTATCGGGATTGGATTTATTGGATATGGATGGAGGTGACTCTCAGGTAGTCAGTAGTGGACTTGTGACGGGCTGCATTGAATGAATAACTTAAAAATAAATAATAAAAACGTTCTGTAATGTAATGTAATAATACGTTGTTGCAAACACCAAAGCATGTTATAAAGTCTTTGTATACGTCTTCACATTTTTCTTTTACATTTATTTGGATTCGAAGTGGCAATGAAATATAAGGTAGCTTTGCGAACTTGCTTGCTTTGACAGTGTGGTGAGTTTGTGGAAATATATTTCCAATAAGATTTGATTTGAAATCAAGTATTACCACACATGATTTTAAATTTTTCACCACCCACCATTTTTGTAAATATCTTTAAAAATAATTAGTAATATCGGTAAGTCTATTAAAGCCTTTCTATATTATTAGAAAATGAATAAAGTAATATAGTTATCATTGCGTGTGTGTGGGCAGATTATCTCTACTTTTAAAACTTGCAATGCTACAGTATTCATTATATTTTAAACAAAAGTATTTATTATTAGTATACACAAACGAATGAAAGTAACAACATGATTTAGTAAGAGCTATATTTCAGTTTGATTGCAATTTATGGGCAGGCCCCTGTTCAGCAGTGGAATTCTGATAGGCTGTAACGAATGAATTAGCTTAATCGGTCAAGTTGTTCTGAAGTTACGTGACTATTAACAGATACACCAATGATTATGTGTATACAATTATAGCTATTTTATTGCTGCATCACAAATGGGTAGGTTTAACTGAGTAAGAACGGCGCTTTTACAGAATACCAATGTAAAGTACCAGCTTTATGCTGTTCTGCTTCATAAGGTGTGTGTAGAGACGCGAAGGCTCTTTTTACTGGTAAGGAGTCACTATATCTTAGTCCTCAGGGATAATAATGCATCGCATTGACTCTTTATTCAGAGTAGATGTAAGTGACTACGGGGCAGACTATCCACTTACCATCAGATGGACTGTGCCCTGGTTTGTCACCCATTATTCTACAAAAAAAAATAATTGCGCAATTAAAAGTTTATTAACGAATTGATGGAATTTTGAAAAGTCACGTGATTGGTACTGTAGCGTTGTACACTATTAATTAATTATTTAAGTTACTAATAATGTTAATTATAATAAATTTTAAATATTTTAATATATATAAATTCACTCATTTGAATCTATTAAACATATGTCATAGCTCTTTTTTAGTACTGAACGATCGTAAGTCATTACTATCTGTATAATCTCAAGCAATTGTAATCAGCCGTACAACACCAGTCTCTGTTCGTGTTTATAAAAGTTGACCAGAATGCCCCGTCATACCTTCTTCAGGTCTTCAGGAACTCGCAACTTCAGGTCTACTAAACAGCAAATGGACATTGTTCAATCACTTCTAATTACCACGTGTCAACCCTGACTTGGTGGACTTAAAAGTAACGGTGATTTATTTGGCGCCACTTTGAAAATTTATGAAACATTGGACGAAAAAGAATTTCGAGTGCTAATTAAAAAATGTTTTTTAATGAATAAATACTACCGTTGAATCAAGAAGTTGGCTTGACAAGTGTTATAGGGACTCTGCTCCATCAAAAGCAACAGTTAAACGTTGGTTGGCTGAATTTAAGCGCGGATGAACAGACACAAATGATGCTGAACGCTCTGGACGCCCAAATGAGACTGTTATATCAGAAAACATTAAAAAAAACGCTCACAAAATAGTTTTGTAAGACCGTAAAATGAAATTGCAAGACATAGCCGACGACCTAAAGATATCGAAAGGTAGTGCAATCACCATTTTGCATGAGCATTTGTTCATGAGAAAGCTTTGTTCCAAGTGGGTACCGCGTTTGCTCACCGTTGACCAAAAGCATCAACGTGTTAAAGCCAGAGAGCGATTTTTTCATACGATAAGTCTCAATGTATTAAAATTGGATCCACCACTATACTCCAGAATCAAAACGACAGTCAAGTGAGTGGACAGCAACCCAAAAGAAAGCCACCCAAAGCGACCAAAAAATTAAATTTCAGCTGGAAAGGTTATGGCATCAGTGTTTTGGGATGTGCATTGTATAATATTTATAGACTATCTACAGAAGGGCGAAAGTATCAATAGCGAATATTATATTCTTTTCTTTTCTTTTCTTCTTTTTTTTTTAAAAACCGTTACCCCTACCCTAGGATTTTCTCCTGTGTCGTGGAGGCAGTTTACAAACATAAATTGCACAAGGACAAACATCCAGACCCAGAACAATTATTTGTAGGCCATACAAATACTTATTCCGTGCGGGATTCGAACCCGCGGCCCCCAGCGTAACAACTGATTGCTAAGCCACTGCGCCAAGTAGCCGTCATATATGTCGTTATTAGTGCAATTGAAGGAGGAAAACGCGAAGAACAGCCTCAAATACAAAAGAAAAAAGTTCTTTTTCATCCAGACAATGCACCATGTCACAAGTCTGTTGTCACCATGGCGAAACTTCAAGAGTTAAAGTTTGAATTGCTTGCTCACCCACCGCATTCTCCAGATTTAACCCCCAGCGACTATTATATGTTCGCTAACCTAAAAAAATGCTATCTGGAAAGAAATTTTCTTCAAATAAAGAAGTGGTCGCCGAAACTGAAGCGTATTTTGAAGGGTTGGAGAAATCTTATTAAAAAAAAGGCATAGAAATGTTAGAGCGGAGCTGGACTGAGTGTATCACTCTTGAAGAAGACAGTATTGATGAATAAAATTGAATTTTAATTAAAAATTATGTTTTTCTTACTTATGCTCGGGACTTATTGACTGATGGGTTATTTGTGTGTTTCATTGTAATGTACCAACCTAAATGAAATCTGAAAAATTAACACCAGTATTTTATGGTTTTTATCAATACCGCACAATGTTTAAGGGCTATATCAAATATCGTCAATGATGCCGTAAATTAAAGAAAGTCTATTTCTTCGAAATAATTTTAAATATTATTGAATACATTTTTATATTCTTGCTTAACATTACTATTACTGATGGCCATATCATATATAGACTTTCATAAATATAATAAATATTTTGGCATACTCGTAAGTACCTCATAAAGTTAATTAATTATTAATGCATATGTTATGGATAATATTTATGGAATACATTATTACTTAAAGCTTCTTTACACTGTTGTACTCATTTATATTTATAAAATAGTACACCTATAATACTATTTTAAGTTAAAAGTGTAATGTGTGATAGCTAAGTGATAGCTAGAAGCTATAATTAAGCTTCCATTTTTTCTTCAGTTATTTAGCAACAAATGTGGAATACATTCAAACAAAGGTGTATAAATGAAAGTGTGTGTTGTGTTTTTACATTAGCGTAAGTTAAGTACTTATATGATCATCTATGTCACGTAACGTAAACTTTCCTGGTATTAGCGACACTGAGCGCGCCACTAAAAGGTTTACACTCAACTTTGTTGTTTCCGTATCCCACTTTTTTAAATTGTATTTTCTTTTGTTGTATTGTAATTGTACTTACTTATATTTGTTCAAACGCAATGGAGTACTGTACCTACTGCTGTGTGATGGCGGCGTTTGAAAATCTAAAACCCCATTACGCTTTGAGATTTCCCTGGAGGCGACTAAGGTCTTTCAGAAGATAGATTCAATAGAGGTTTAGCCATCTCATGTACGCCAGATGTAATGTATCCAAACAACGTATAGACGTAAAATATCCAGAAGCAACGTCAAATGTTCGAGACCCTTAGCTACAAATACTGCTTGACAAGAGGGGCTGGACATACCAGCAGTCTTTTACATGTCGATGAAGAACATAGGTACCTTATAATGAAGTTGCCTCTCTGGTTGTTTTTCTAAAACGGTGGTAGCTTTCGAATCACTCACAAATATAGAGGTCCTTTTGTTTTTTTATATGTATATCATTTTTATTTTATTTACTATGTTTTTAGCGAATTTAACTTATATTTTATTAAAATTTTGAATGTCTTTGAATGGAAGGCAGCTGTCCTATAATAACTATTTCCTGAATTATTTACACGCTTGTTCCCGCAAATAAATAAGTAAATTAAAAACTCCTAATTGCAAGATATAATAAAATTAGTTTTTGACATGGTCAAAAAACTAATTTCTTTACAAAATGAAAAAAATCTAAATTCAAAATAAAGGTTCTGATAAGCCCAGTTTTTATTATTAAACTCCATGGAGAAGACGAATTTACATTTGTTAAATTACTGTTAACTGTCACTAAATTTGGTTTCAAATAAACAAAATTTCATTTAACGGGACTACGGAAGCTAAACGCACGTTTTATAATGTCTTAAAATGTATGATCCACTGCAGTAAACAAAATTAGAAAAATATATGATATTTTTCAGGATATATGATAGTGTGTTAAAAATATGATTCTACTAATTGCATCAGATAGAAAAAAAATCAGAATACCTCTAAAAATTTATTTTAACGATTAAAAACCATGATTGATATACATGCAATCTTATATTTTGTCATATTATTCTACATACAGAAAACATATTAACGTAATAGTGGTTAAATTTTTAAGTCAAACCAATAGATTTTTTTTAATTACATATTTTTATTTCTGAACATAATACGCATGTGTGCATAAACGCCTGTGTGCCGACAGTGCCAGCCAAGGCCTGATGCAATAGTGAAATTGTGTAAATGTGTGCGAGTATTAGAGATCACTTTGCTCTTGTAGTCGTCTTAAGAATGGTGATCAACTGATGTTAAAAAATAAGCACACCAAAATATAAGCCAGCTACGAGTAGCATAGTCCAACCATAGTGGGCCGCATAGGAGACTTTACTAGCTCGTAACATCCCGTGGATGTTGTAAGAAGTGACAAATGAAAATGAAACAGTAGATAGGTAGAAACATTTTCCTCATTACAGCTCAAAATAATTGTCTCTTGTTAGGCAGTAATGATTATGACGATGAAGTTATATCAGCAGAAGCGGTTTCGAAAATTTTGCGTGGTCGTTACTCGAGCATAAGAAAGATGCCAGGAAGTTATTTATACTTTATAAGACTATGTTTTCTTGTAAAGTTTTGAAAAAAATGTTTCATAACTAAATATTGATAACGACAATAAATTAAATCAGTGTATAGTGGCCGCGAAAGCTAATCCACTACCTCGTATAGATGGGAAGTACTATTTTCCTGATTAAAATACTTAAAAACTGCGGTTGCAAACGCGCCTGACAAGCATTGCAAATTAGGAAAATATACAACCTATGAGACAATCTCAGAAAGGCTTACGTTCAGCTTTGAATGAATGAATGATTGATGAATGTAATCATAATCAATCAAATACAATATTACTTAAAAGTATCGCTTTTACAATGTTTGTGTATATTGTAACAAAACGTACTGTATTTTCAATCCGAATTGTAGGATATATCCCTGTAGCTGCCAATAACACAATAATTAAACCTCTCTCTCTCTGTCTTGCTTTTTATATGGCATTGTTGCTTGCGTATCGTATAGTTTATCGATATTTAAAAGCAATTGTTAAAATTGTCATACAAATGAAAAATTTAAACAATGAAATATTCAAAAATAATTTTTAAATATATGAGATAGTAGCCTAATGGTAGGGCGTAACCCACGACTTTCTGAGTATGCAGTCAGAAACTGTATACTCAGAAAGTCGTGTATAACTGCAAACTCACTACTGTAGTGCACCGCTATTAGTACAAGCATTTTAAGCTTACTTAACGGTTTTATTTTTTCTAATTAGTATGATGATCACATATCACTCGTGGCACTGTCACCCATTTTAACAGATGATGATCTAAGTTTACCATTGACATTGGCACATTACTTTCTCGGCTTCTGTGTTTTCTTTTTCTTAATCATTATGTAACAGTCCACTGTCGGACATGGGCATGTCTTATTGCAGAAAAGATCAGCCATGAACGTTACACTTAGCATCTAGATTGACAAACGTAGTACCGGACGTCTCGCCCGTTTTACGCTTCTCCCGTCCGTCAGTCTGGGTACCTAGTGATTAACCGGTATTATAAACAAACAGTTAACATCAATCGGAAGTCATGAGATCTGTTTGAAGTTACCCATAATCTCTTCTTTCGACACCAACTTACGCTTCCGCTGGCTATTGATTAACATTTTCAGAAACGGTGAACCAACTAATAAAACAAGTTTCATGTTTACTACACGATTTAAATTAAAGCTTTTGTGCTCGGTCACCATAGAAACCTTATGCTTGGTCATGTGCGGCACAGCCGAAAACTTAATTTTGTAATTTTTGAATAAAACTATTTTTAATTTACTTACGGTATACCGATGTATCGGGTACCTTAAAGTTGGACCCATGGCACGGGTGGCCGGGGACTCCCCCCGTGACCAGACCCCCGTGAATATGGGTTGCTGTAAGGCACCCAAAACGTTGGGAATTAAAAATAAGTAAATAAAACGCAGTACAATTTGCCACTATGTCTGGCGTATGTGGACTATGAGAAAGCCTTTGATTCCGTCGAAATTTGGGCGGTGCTGCAGTCCCTTCAGCGATGCCAAGTTGACTGTCGGTATATCGAAGTGCTGAAGTGCTTGTACAGTAGGGCTACAATGGCTATCCGAGTACAGAACCAGAATACGAAACCAATCCAATTGCAGAGAGGTGTAAGACAGAGTGAAGTGATATCCCCGAAACTCTTCACCGCTGCATTGGAAGACGTTTTCAAGCTTCTGGACTGGAAAGGATACGGTATCAACATCAATGGCGAGTACATCACTCACCTTCGATTTGCCGACGATATAGTCCTTATGGCAGAATCGCTGGAGGATCTTTGCACTATGCTCAATGACTTCAATAGTGTTTCCCAACGGATAGGTCTTAAGATGAACATGGACAAAACAAAGATCATGTTTAATGTCAATGTCACACCTATGCCGGTAGTTGTTGGGAGCACTAAGCTCGAAGTTGTTGACGAGTATGTTTATCTGGGACTAATAGTCCGACTAGGTAAGTCCAACTTCGACCGAGAGGTCAATCGACGGATTCAACTCGGCTGGGCATCGTTCGGGAAGTTACACAACAAATTACAGTCAGGTATACCTCAAAACTTGAAAATAAGACTGTAAAAACAGTGCGTGTTGACAGTGATGACCTATGGTACTGAGACGTGGTCCTTCACTGCTGGCCGGACGAGGAAGCTCAAGGTCGCTCGGCGAGCTATGGAGAGGGCTATGCTCGGAGTTTCTCTGCGTGATAAACTTAGAAATGAGGATATCCGCAGTAGAACCAGAGTGACAGACGTAGCCCAACGGATCAGTAAGCTGAAGTGGCAATGGGCCGGCCATATAGCTCGAAGAACCGATAACCGTTGGGGAAAAAAAGTTCTCGAATGGCGACCTCGTACCGGCGGACGAAGTGTAGGGCATCCCGCCACTAGATGGAGTGACGACCTGGTAAGATATGTTTTTGTGGCATTCCTTGGGGGAGGCCTATGTTCAGCAGTGGACTTGTGAAGGGCTGTAATGATGATGATGAAATAAAACGCGATAAAATCCGTAAACACAGTTATATTCAATGTATAGTATTCGCGTAAATATAAGAAATATTTATTTGTAATTTTTAACAAAAATAAACACTTTGTGCGAACGATAACTTTTATATAACACGAGCGACCCGCCCCGGTTTTGTCGAGGTAGAATCCATTAATGTGGTGTTAGATAATCAAACAAAAAAAATTAGTTTTAAAATACAGTCCAGATCACCGAAGATTAGCCTGGATAGACAGAGAGACAGACTGACAGAGAAAAATTTAAAAGTGATTATTCATGTTTTAATGCCATACGCACTTTATAATAAAGCTTTTATTAACTTGCAATTTTTGTTTGTTAGGGTCAAATCTTGCAACTGCATTTTAAAGCAGTTATCATATACCGATTGAACTGAAATTTTGCAAATATGTTTAGTTTGGACAACAATGCATGGTTAGCGAAGTGACGTTATTCTAAATCCAATATGGCGGTTCGTCCAAGATGGCGGACTAGTTCTCTCCCATGATATGGGTATCAAATGGAAGGGTTTGCTGAGAAAAATACAAAAACAAAATGACGTCACTCTAAATCTAATATGGTGGACACCCAAAGATGGCGGTCTATGTTTTTTTATGCACCCCCACGATATTGATATCAAATGAAAGGGTTTGCTGCGAAAAATACGAATAAAACGGCGTCCACGTTCAACTCTTCGAGGAGATGGTGTACTACTGCCCGCTAAACGATAAGATTTAGCGGGGTTGTGCTTTAACTAATACCTAATAACTATATAATATATACTATACACTATAATTTTAACTAATACACCCTGGGCAAATTCTGGTGGTAATGAAAAAAGATTTGGCAGATATCAAGATGGCCGCCATACCAATTTTAAAGAGTTATTAGTCGGTAAAGGTTAGGAATAGTTTAGTGGTGCTTGAACAAATTTTGTAGGGACGGTAAGGGAGTTAAGAAATTCTGGGGAAATTCTAAATCCAATGTGGTGGACCGCACAAGATAGTGGACTAGTTATTTTTTATACACTCTCATGATGTGGGTATCAAATGAAGAGTTTCTGAGAAGAATATAAAATAAAATGACGTCACTCTAAATCCAATATAGTAGATTTCCAAAGATGGTGAAAGATGGCGGACTATGTTATTTTATTCACCCTTATGATATGATATCAAATGAAAGAATCGCTGAGAAGAATACGAATAAAATGACTTTCGCATTCAGATCTCCGAGGAGATGGTATAATACTGCCCAACTAAATGGTTAAACTTAGGGGAGTCGTCAAAGCTGAGTCCTAACGTTTAGTTATCGACCTACATCTTGGGAAAATTCTAGCGGTGGTGCAAAAAATCAAAATGGCGGAAAAAAGATGGCCATCATATCAATTATAAAAAGATATAACTCGGTAAAAGTTAGGAATAGTTTGGTGGTGCTCGAAACTGTAGGGACCGACAAGGGTCAACTGCTGGCGATAAAAAATTCAAGATGACGGATCTAAGATGGCTTTAAAAAAAACCAACAATGACGCATTAGATAAAATGAATAGACTTAGAAATGCAGACAGCGATAACTAAAATATAAATTAATAGTAAAAAAACATTTTTAAAACCAAACTTTTATTTAAATGCTTTTGAGGAAGAAAATAATCACTAAATTAAATCAAACACTGTCAAATTATATAAAAGCTTGTTGCGAGATTTACCTGTGTACATAAGTAGGTAAATCTAAGAAAAAATAAGTAAATTTCACGATAAGCTTTTATATTTGTTTTATATCATATAAATTGTGTAATGTAATAAATTGATGACTTCAATTTAAGTTAAAGTTTATTTTCTGCTTTTTAGAGCATTTAAATAAACTCTTGTTGTAATATTAATTGCATGTGCAATTACCTCCCTGGTGTTGCAGTTGTTCATGGGCGGCGGTAGTCACTTACCATCAGGTGAGCCGCATGCTCGTTTGCCCCCTCTCCTATAAAAAAAATAAAAATCTTTACTATTAATTTATTTTGAGATTACAAAATTAATAAATTTAATAAATATTTAATTAATTATTAATAAATATTTGTCAAAATGTGGGAAACAGAAACAAAAGCCTTTGTTAATCCCCGCTTCACGGTCAATCACAGTTAACATGACAATACCAACTATCATTACATGTGATACGTTATTTTGATATTGGTACCACAATTTTCAAATCTTTTAATGTTTTATATACATATAAACAGTAACTTTCTATATAACTTTGATACACGGGTCCATCCACTACTTGATATTAATTGGATGCTTTGATCCATATACACTTACACCTGTATGCAATTAAAAATCAAAATACATTTTATTTTCAAATTGCATACAGATTCGTTGTTGCCGCTGAGTGCTAAGATGAATGCCTTTTTATATTAATCAAAGTCCGTGGTTCCTAATACTTACTACTCTACTACTTAAGGTGTCTGAAAATGTGCTGCTCGTATATATTATCATCTTTATGCTTTATGTTCCTTTTTTCTTTGGTATTCTGTGAGAGCATATTGATCGGGGCTCTACCATCATAATTACAAAAGGAAAGGTTTATCTCATGTCCGATACTGAACTCTTAAGAGCTTTTGATAGTGATGATGATGTGGCAAAAAATTATAAATGTATAACTTAATTTAAAAAAAATAAAAATCCCCGAAACATAAAGAGCTGATGATCTGATAAACCGAAACGAAAAAGACTAAAAATATTTTCTTTACTCATAGCTTCTTAGCTATGAGTAAAGAACTCACACTTGATCAATTCACCTTTCGAACAAAAAAATCTAAATCGGTTAATCCGTTAGGGTGCTGTGATGCCACAGACAATCATACTGATACACAGATGCACACTTTAAACATTTAACACCCTTCTTTTTCGTCGGATGTTAAAAATAGCGATATTCAAGCTACAGAACGAAAACTTAAAGGTAAAAATAACGTTATTTTAACGTTTAAATGCGACGTTAGCAAGTTTATATATAACGTGTGGGTTTAAGAGACAAACCTGTGTCTGTTTAGTCCACACTGATAATAACCCGTTGTGTTTCAATTTCGTTTGTTACAACCGTAATTAAATTACACTTATGATTAAAGCTATCATATTTGTATTAATTCGGAACATTCTCGAGATCATATTAATATATATCGTTTAGAGCCGGGGCGGCATCAGATGCAGCTGAACTGAGTAAGTGGCGCAAATATGAGTCTCTGAGAGATGACTACATATTTGTGCCATTTGTTGTAGAGACTATCGATCCGTGGGCTCCACGTGCGATGAAGTTCCTAAAGAAACTCCATCCGCGGCTAGTTGTTGCTGCTGGTTATAAGAGGGCTGGTTCTTTTCTCGCTCAAAGGCTAAGTATAGCCATTCAGCGGGGAAACACAGCCAGCGTCTTGGCACGATACCGCGGGGAGTAGGACTATATGATAATTAAATTACTAATTTTAGTTTTTTTTTTATTATAATTTTTAATATTGTATATTTATATATAATATTAATATTAATTTAGTGTATTTATTTATATTATATTTAATAAGTTAATTTGTTATAAAATTAAGTTTTATAGTTTTCTGGAATTTTCTGGAATTATACGTCTTAAAGTTATACGGCTCTTACAGCTTCATCTGACACAGGGCTCGCGGCCCGAAAGGTGAAAGTTGATAAAATATATTGTTTTTTTTTTATAGGACAGGGTGACAAACGAGCACACAGTCCACCTGATGGTAAGTGGTTGCTGTAGCCCATAGACATCTACATCTATCCTCGTATGCGAATTAAAATGCAGATGCGTTGTCACCCGTGAGGACTTAGATGGAATGCCTCTTTTCCAGTAAAAAGGGTTTTCGGTTCTCTACACTTACCATACGAAACACAGCAGTATTAAGCTGCTATTTTACGCTGGTATTCTGTGAGAGCGTGGTCCTTTCCCGGTCGAGCCGACCCATTCGTGCTACAATTATACTACTAATATAGCTGCAGCATGCCTCTACCACGTATATTGTCCAATTTTTATTACCTATATACCTTTTTATATCCCCTTAACCTTTAATAAATATATTCTCAATTAGCAAACCGTTTAATTGAATAATAAGAGCTTTGCGAAAAGAATCTCTCTGTCAATATCAACTTCTGGATGTCGTAAGAAGCAACAAGACGAAAATTGAACAGAAAAAAATGAGAAAATCATATATACATATATAATTGTTAAATAGAAAAAACTACGGTTGCAAGTTGCAACCCGTCTGCCAAGCGTGGAAACCATGGCAAGCATACCCCTATTAGACAATCTATGGAGGATTTTGTTCTGCAGTGGACTTTCGATAGGCTTTAGTGACAGTGATAATTAGATTCATCATTATTGAAGGTATACTTCTTTTAGGGCGTTTGGGAAAAATGATGAGACTGAATTTTTTACAATGCGCGCGCACGCCGACACCTAAAAACGACAACTTTAGTGGGTAATTGCCTCTCAATTTTTTTATTTTGTTCCGCTAAAGAAGTATAACTTCCTACGTGCGTACATAAGTACACACACAATTTTTTTTAAATTTAATAACAGTAAAGAGGAATGATTTAATAAAACAACACATATGATATGGTAACACCGCATTTAGTGCATTTTATTTATTATGACAAAATTCAGTATTCCTCTTAACACCGATCTGTTTAGGTATTCTTTATAGTTTCGTAATATATTTCAAACTATCGAAGTACAAAATTACTAATTTTTAGCTTTGCTGTAAAAGATGGTCATTATTAGAATCGGTGTTACGAAGAATATTATAGTCCGTTATTTTAGTTAACACCTGTATAACAACCAACTTTAGTCGAAATATTTTATTATCGCTATAACTACTTTTATAAATTGTGTATATATCACATGTGAAAATTTATTTCTGATCTTCATTTATTCATGACCTGTTAGTACTAAATGCAATCAGTGAATATCTATGGTTTTACTTTCGAATACTATATTTTTTTAAATCAAAAATTTTCGCGAATTGATCACCAAATTGTCGATTTATGCCACATACGTGCTAAATCAAAGCTAAATTGCGAAATTCGACGATCAGCTGACAACCAGTGGACGTCGAGCGGAAAGGAGGTACTGGTCGTGTGCCAAGTTAATAAATGAGCCATAACCTTGAGCTATAGTTTTTTATTAAAGGTTAATGATGTTCACCTGTATCGTGGAGGCATTTTACATACATAACTTGCATATTGACAAATCTCCAGAGCCGGAACAATTATTTGTAGGCCTTAAAGATACTTGCTTCGTACGGGATTCGAAGTCACGTCCCCCAGCGCCACAACTCAATGCTAAGCGACTGCGTTACAGAGCTGTTAAATTTTCAAAAATTACTTCCCAAGGCATCACGTTGTCACAACTGTTATAATTATTACGTTTTTTTAACTTTAATTTTTACTCTTAAATTTAGTGTTGAATAAATAATGACATGATAAGAGAAAACTTTCGTAAAACATGTATTGTCTTTTTTATTATACCAAGCATTATAAGTAACATTATACCTAATCTAACTACTCATATTCAATATTTTAGTTTAGTTCGCGTATTTCCAGAGCGATCGAAACTAATACAAGATATTATTTTGCAACTAATTTCAATAATTGTCCGTAACATCAATTACTAAAGATTAAACTAATTCTAAAATACATATAAAATACAATAATATAATAATTTATAGTCTTTATGCATCCTACAGCTAGGCACATACTTTCACTTTAATGATTGCAATATGATAGAATTTTTAAAATAATTGTATGAAAATTATATTTACTTACACTTAAACAATTTACTTAAACAATCAACAAAATTATCTTTCTTAATAAAACATATAAGCACAAAGTAAACATTTTATTTATTATTTTCTGATATTATTTATTTACGCTACCTATAATTCAGTCACATTCATCTTAGATACGCATTTACGCACTTATATAATGCGAAATTGAACACTTCGCGTAAAAGTATTGTTAAAATATTTAAAATACAATGGTTACGAGTACATATGAAGGAATTATTTTCTATTAATTATATTTATTTCAGTGGTGACGTAGCTTAGAAGCCTGTATAGAATATCAAAATATAAGAAAACAATGGCGAATATCCATATATTTACCTATTTAACCTACAACAACAAATAATATCTCTATTAATATAAACGATTTGTATTTTAAATATGTAAATCCATTTCCATAAAATATTTATGAATGAAAAGAAAAACTGATTTTACCGTTCTAAAACTAAACTATAATTGGTTACCCTCAAATATCTGAATATACTAACCGCCACATTATGTAGCTACCACTTGCGTCCCTTTTTATTCCTTTGTAACAGGATTTGTATTTCTACTAATTGGTATAAAATGACTACTATTATTAATTTATGTCACATAAAGTATTATAAGGCTTCTTTTTAATAAACTCCTACGTTGATCTGAAAAAAAGAAAAACTGCATTTTATTAAAACAATTAATGATATATATTTTCGTGTCGCGACATATGAAAAACCCAAACATGCCTGAATTTAATTTAATGACATCTAAAATTATTAGATCCAAGTTGGGCTGAGCTGAGATGCCAATACGTATGACAAGCACTGGAATTACAGTAAAATCTCTTAACATGAGAAGGCCTACATTCAGTAGTGAATATTATAAGAATCTTATTTCACGGGTAAAAAGATGGATACAGCATGTTGTGTTCCGTTTGACGCTCGATGTCATTTATGGGACAGGCGTCATTTTTCGCTGCAGAACGGTAAGATGTCGCTACTTCTTCTGTCATGTGATTACACTGAAACCACTCAAGCAAAACCTGTCGAGAATTTGAAACTAATTCAAGCAACCTGGAGTTTTAAAAATACAACCTAGTGTTGTTTGAATTAGTTCCGCACACAGCTGCAGTGCTTGTGATATAATACGATATGGGCCGAAAGTTTGAGTTATTAACATAATTTTATTACCTTTATTTAAATCTGGTAGTACATTAGACCCCGCCAATTTTAGACCTATTTCTGTACTACCAACACTTAGTAAGATTTTTGAAAAAATTAGTCTTGTTCAAATGTTAAATTTCTTTAATATAAATAATTTACTTCATAAAAATCAATTTGGTTTCACAAGGGGTCGCTCGACAACTGATGCCGGTGTTGAGATGATTAAATATAGCTTTAATGCATGGGAGAGTTCACAGGATGCTTTGGGTATATTTTGTAACCTATCCAAGGCCTTCGATTGTGTTTGACTTGAATTGAATTGACCATAAAACATTAATCAGGAAACTTCAACACTACGGTGTAAGAAATGATGCTCTTAAGTTAATTATTTCATATTTAAGTAAGAGAACGCAAAAAGTTGTCATTAACAGTATGAGTTCTTCCGGGTCGATGGTACAAATGGGCGTGCCTCAAGGCTCAATTCAAGACCCCTTTCTGTTTCTTGTATATATTAATGACTTACCTTACATAGTAGGGGATAACCATGATATAATATTATTTACAGATGACACTTCTTTAATTTTCAAATTAAGTCGACAATTATTAAAATATGACGAAGTAAATAATGCTATATCTAAATTAGTAACTTGGTTCAATGTAAATAATTTGCATTTAAATGGCACTAAAACGAAATGTATGAAATTCATGACTCCAAATGTCAAACAATTAAATACTAATGTAAAATGTTTGTGTTAAATGGGGAGAAACTGAGTTTTGAGATACCACCATTTTTCTTGCAATCACACTAGACGCGAAGCTTCAATGGAGCGCCCATATATCAAAACTAGCAAGTAGACTTAGTTCTGCAGCATATGCTGTAGAAAGATTAGAAAAAAAATAAGAAAAAAAATTGTAAAATGATTAGAAATCTAACCAGTGTTCAAACATCTAGACTAGTTTACTTTAGCTATTTCCATAGCACAAATTCATATGGTATTTTGACATGCAGCTGACACTGAAATTATAATTGTTTTACAGAAGAGAGCCATAAAAGCAATTTATGATTTAAAGCCTAAAGAGCCATTACGACAAAAAATTAAGGAAATTAATATACTAACTTTGGCCTCGCAATACATTTATGAAAATGTAATGTACACAAAAATATAAGACGTTTTACAAAAATAAGTGACATTTTGTAAATACTAGGAACGGACACAAGCTAGTAGTACCAGTTACTCGACTCCATCGAGTCAGTAATTCACTCTTGGGGCGATGTATACGCTTTTACAACAAAATTCCAGAAAATATACAAAATTTGACCTGTTCAAAGTTCGAAAACTTTATTAAACAAGTTTGTATAAAAAGAGTTATTATAATATTAAAGAATTTATGGATGATAATAACCCCTGGAAATGAGTGATCGCTACCAAGCTATTTATAATTTGTTGTGTTAATATGTGTAACATGCATGACTGTAAGCTGTTTTTTTTAAAAAAAGTCCCGCTGGGTTTCTTGCTGGTTTTTCCCAGGACAGGTTTTTTTTTCGAACCGTGGTAATTAAACAAAAGAGTGACTTTCAATATATATTATTTATAATCTATATTGCAAAAAAATGTTTCTGTTTCTGGTTAATGGCTGGTGAACTATACATACGGAAGCTTTCGGACATTCTGCTGTGTATACCTCGTCAGTCATACAATTGATATTAAGATTTTACAATAGAAAACACAATAGAATCAGAGGGACTTTAAGACGATTCTATAATTAACTAGCTGTGCCCCGCGACTTCGCCCGCGTGGAATTTACTACGATTTCATGGATATCAATTGTGTTGCGCGGAACCCTAATTTTATTTTTACCATTGATAACAACGTCACTCAATAGTTTTGCCTTCCCGGAACCCCTCGACTAAGATTTAAACTTTATGGTATGGTATTAAAGTTCAAATAGACTTTTAATTATTATTACGAATCTTTTGTATGGGAATATAGAAAAGTGTTGTTTTTAGACTTTTTCAGGCAATGTTTTAAAATTTTCTCTCCGTAAAAACCATTTTCGTACTTCAAGGAATATTATAAAAAAAGAATTAGCGAAATCGGTTCAGCTGCTCTCGAGCACATGAACACATTCAGCGATTCATTTTTATATTATAAGAGATATGATTTTTCAAAATTAAAGAAAATACATCAATTTTGTTAATATAATTATACTAGGGGTTTGTACGATATATATTGTTACGATATAGTCCTTATGGCAGAATCGCTGGAGGATCTAAGCACTTTGCTCAATGACCTCAATAGTGTTTCCCAACGGATAGGTCTTAAGATGAATATGGACAAAACAAAGATCATGTTTAATGTCCATGTCACACCTATGCCGGTAGTTGTTGGGAGCACTAAGCTCGAAGTTGTTGACGAGTATGTTTACCTGGGACAAATAGTCCGACTAGGTAAGTCCAACTTCGACCGAGAAGTCAATCGACTGATTCAACTCGGCTGGGCAGCCTTCGGAAAATTATGGCACATCTTCTCGTCAGGTATACCTCAAAACTTGAAAACGAGACTGTACAACCAGTGCGTGTTGCCAGTGATGACATATGGAACTGAGACGTGGTCCTTCACTGCTGGCCGGATGAGGAAGATCAAGGTCGCTCAGCGAGCTATGGAGAGGGCTATGCTCGGAATTTCTCTGCGTGATAAACTTAGACATGAGGATATCCGCAGTAGAACCAGAGTGACCGACATAGCCCAACAGATTAGTAAGCTGAAGTGGCAATGGGCCGGCCATATAGCTCGAAGAACCGACAACCGATGGGGAAAAAATGTTCTCGAGTGGCAGCCTCATACCGGCAGACGAAGTGTAGGGCGTCCTAGATGGAGTGACGACCTGGTAAGTTATGCAGGAAGTCGATGGATGCAGGTGGCTCATCGACCGTGTTTTGTGGCATTCCTTGGGGGAGGCCTATGTTCAGCAGTGGACTTGTGAAGGGCTGTAATGATGAGGGGTTTGTAAGTTAATATGTATAATTTATTAATTTTTATAATGGGAAAATCCGGGGGCTGTTTGTGCAATCTCGCACGCGACGCATCAAGGAGTCCAAGAAACACGCATATATCTGCCTTTTTGTAGTGTATTACTGAACAATGCGCTTGGACCATAATACGAGGTAGTATGAGTATAAAGCTCTGGCCTGAAACCGAATTGAGCCTCATGTAAGTGTATATGTTGGCTGAGCTGCTGGCCAAGCAAGTCATCCAGCACCTTTGCAACTAGTGTTGCACAAATGCAAGAACAAGACGAGACTTAGCAAGTCTTGGTATTGGTCTTGCGCCAATACACCTGGTCTTGGTCTTGGTCTTGAATTGCTCTCCCAGTCTTGGTCTTGGTCTTGGTCTTGCAGCAAGAGTCTCTCGCAAGTCTCGTAATGACGTATTAGCCTATTACTTCCGAGCTGGCGGCTCTGGGTTTACTTAGTTACTCCTTCAACCCGTTAACAACTAAGCCTTGAAGACAAGATCCAGATCCATTTTTACACATTTCAAGTGTTTTAAAAATTTCTACAATATTTATCAAATATTCGAGCACTTTGTGTTTTAAAAACACACACTTCCAAAAGTCGAGATTTGCATTGAATTTATTGAACATGTTTATCTATTAGGTAATAATAATAATAATAGTAAGTAATTATTATAATAATTACTTACTAGAATAAATTATTATGATATCTATCTATCGTTACATCCCTTACATCATCCTTACATTTAATTACAATATTCCTTGCCAGATCAGCATAATGTATTCGTGTCCATTCTGAGCACCCGGAAACTTATTTTATTTTTTGGAACATGTACTCTGTGGCGGCAATCAAACAGTGTCAAATGTAGTGCGTGCGGCGCGGCAGCGACTATTGTATGCGATATCAATAGTAGCCGCCAGCACTTGTATCTTGACCTTGTACTTTCGAATAGGGACACAATTTCTTTGAAAGGTTAATATTCGACCTTTGATGACGCCGAAAACAAGACGCTGCGCCCTATCAAAGTGCCGTTGGTCAAAACTAGGGATGCACTCTTTTTTCTTTTACTGGATATTTTCATTCGCTAAGTATGTTTATGGTATTGTTCGTAATGCCAAGCTGCCAATGCCAATAAGTCCAATTTTCCATGTTTTTATTATATTTTTTTGCGTCTCATAGAGTCTCTAAGCGTTTACCCGAACTCCTATACTCCTTGAAACGATACTCAGTCCTAACAGCAAGACGCAAGAGTCTCGCAAGCTTAGTCTTGTTCTTGCGCAAATCTTGCACGGTCAGTCTTGGTCTTGGTCTTGCTAAAATAGGCCGTCTTCTTCTTGGTCTTGGTCTTGCAAAAATGCAAGAACAAGACCAAGACTGCAAGACCAAGACCGATTTTGGGCAACACTATTTGCAACTACAGTAGCTATAGATATCGGTCAATAATTGAACCCATCGAAGGCATCGTCAGTCTTATGATTCATGATTGGTACAAATATAGTTCTCATAAATACGACAATAATATCAAAGTAATAAATACACTTGCAGATGTAACTAAACTCTTAAATAATCCAAAAATATGTTGATATGAAAACACACGCGTTTTTACGCAGTTGCTTGCAAAACAAGAAATACTTACTCATCACTGCAAACTCTAGACCACGTGTATAGGACAACCTTCTTTAGTTTTGTAATTGTCAATTGGAGGCGATATAACGACATATGTGTCCCTACTACCGGTAGGTTGTTTTTCAATATCATCTCCAGCGAACAGTGGTGGTGGAGGAATAACGTCATCATCCACTTCATCCTCAATAGCTTCTTGCTTCTTACTCCGTCCTGGCATGTAGTTCATGACGCATGTCACTGCGATTAAGAACAAGAAAAATATGAACACTACGTCGAACATTATTAGGAAGTTTAGCATTACTAGTTGCATCACGTCCGCTCAACTCTGGTCACATTCTGTGCCTTTATTACTGATGACGCTTTTTCTGGCTACAGGTACATGCATTAGGCCTGTGGTAACTTAAATTCATTGTCTTCTAATAAGGCATAAAGTGGTGGCTGGTGGTGTGGCCTTAATTCTTCTATAATCTGCAACAATGAAATATATTAATGAACTTTTTTATTCTTCAATAGCATTACATGCTAAACTGCTATATACCTACTGTATTATTGTAATAACTTTAGTAGATAATAAGTTATTTTTAATAATATAAATAAAAAACACCAGAGTATTATCCTCGTCCATACTAATATTATATATATATATATATATATATATATATATATATATATATATATATATATATATATATACTAGCTGATCAGGCAGACGTAGTTCTACCATTTTCAACGACCCTTCATATAAAAAAATCCTTAAATTCGTAATAAAAAAATATTGAGTGACACTTATCAGGATAAAAACTATCCTATCTCTCAAGTTGGACCAAACTGCACAGAGTGTGCAAAATTTCATTGAAATCAGTTCAGTAGTTTAGGAGCTCATCGCGGACAAACAATGTGACACGTAATTTTTATATATAAAGATGTATATATATATTACTCTTTAAAATTAAAAACACGTTTTATCGTATATATTTTTGTATTATATTTTTTTCCAAATTCAAATGAAGAAGTTTATAGCGGTATGCTTTACGCTGGATGATGACGATGAACTAGGACCTAGTTCATCGTCATACCTTACCTAGTTACTAGGTAAACTTTAACAAACGAGCACACAGTCCACTTGATGGTAATTGATTGCCGTAGCCCATAGATATTCACATCTATCCTCGTTTGCGAATCAAAACATTGTCAGCCTTGAGGACTAAGATACAATGCCTTTTTCTCAGTAAAAATGGTTTCCGGTTCTCTACACTCACCATACGAAACACAGCCGCATTAAGCTGCTATTTTACGCTGGTATTCTGTGAGAGCGTGGTCGACAACCGTCACATTCGTGCTACAACTATACAATTAATTTAACTGCAACATAGCTCTACCACGCTTAAGTTGAAATTTAATTGAATTTAATTTATATTCGTTTATATGTGAAAGTGTGTAAAGATTTTAATGTTTGTAATTTAATCACGCATAAACTGCTAAACGGATTTGTATGGCATACAGATAGAACGTGTAATGTATTAGCCCATATATATCACATTAGGTATACATTTTATTGCGTGATAATAAAGGTAAACAATGAAAGACAGGAAGCCGTTTCAGTAAAAGCTAGTTAATTAATAAAATAAATGGGAGAGTGTGTGCTTCAAGCAACCGCTATTTCTGTTTTGCTAGTGTCGCATTACTATTACTATTATAAAAATTTGCGTAACATACTCCAGAAATAAAGGCGGATCGGAAAATAACATTGCACTTCAAAATCTGTCAAGCCGTTATCTTTATAGGATGTACAAAGAGACGAGCATACATTTATCGACGCATAAATACGAGTTCCTGCTTCTTTATCTAGTCAAGCAAAAATAAACTAATTTCTTCATGCATATAGAATTTTAGTTAACTTATAAGATTTCTCCTTTTTAATATTGTAAATAATATACGTAAAAAGCGTAACTTGTAAAGAAATGTGCATTACGAATTAAAAAAAATAACATTATGTTGATAGTTGCGTCTATGTTGAAAAAATTGGATTGGAATTGAAAATAAAATAGCTTAATAGTACCTTCCCTAAGCTCTTGAAATTAAAACAATTTGTTAACCAAGTCTTACCGTGATCCATATAATTTTCATTCGTCTTACTAAAGCCCTTTCGTTTTAGCGTTTAACAACTTTTATTAGAAACTTAATTTTCTCGTCTCATTACGGACGGTTACGATTTCATTTACTCACTATTTCACGCTGATATAATCACATTTGACATTAACTAGTTATAAATTATGAAAAGTATTATCATTACAATTTACATTACACTTAATTTGTTTTAAATTATTATTTATATTCTTCCTAAAATATTATTTTGCCTTGCCTTACATTATCGTAATATTGAGAAAAGATCAATGAAAACAGTTGTTCTATTTAAAATTGTGACTTCATAAACATTGTGAATCCTATTATGTAAGCTGACAGAACTGGGACATCTAGTTATTTTTAAAGCTTTGTAAACGCCATCTTGTGAAATTTATCGTCAGAAATAATTCGACTCAAACTCGACGCTGAAAATCGCCCTGGTAATATCCGTCGTCGGCTCGTTTCACTAAAACAGCCGACTTAAAACTCAAACGGCTTTCGTCTACTTTATCAAGTTTTCGAATGGCGATTCATCACGGTCGATTTATACAGTTGTAATAAAAAAGTTTCTGTTGTTTTTTTTAAGGGATAAAACCAAAGTCTAATAAAAAATACAATGTAGTGTAATAACATAGTGTAGAATTTTTATTTTATAACTAGCTGTTCTCCGCTACTTCACCCGCGGGTTAGGGTTTTTATGTTTTTGCGCGGAACCCTAATTCTTTTTCTAATTTAAAAGTAGACTAAGTTACTTCTTATGAAATCAGCTATCTACCAGTGAAAGTCCCGTCAAAATCGGTTTGGCCGTTTCGGAGATTAGCCGGAACAAACAGACACACAGACAAAATTTTTAAAAATTGTATTTTAGTTATAGGTACCGTGTTTACTTTCATATGCATTTAGTAAAAAACTGTAATTTTGACATTACAAACAGACACTTCAATTTTATTTATTTGTATAGATATGTTATTATTTGCTTGTGTTATTGTTAGAGTTGGAGAATACGAAATAGTATTATTTTTTTCTGTTTCCGATGCTGAAACCAAATCCTAGATTGTTAATAGGGACCAGCTTTATCAGCGTAAGGTTATCGGTTTTGGGATCAGCGACCCGACATCACACGATAGTTTAACATTATTGAAAGACACAATGCCAGTGGTGATTTATAATAACTGTTAAGAAAAAGAAGTTTATCTTCATGTTGAATGTAAGCTTCAGAGTCGAATAAAAGTTTCGCCAATATGTCCCAATATTACGATTTGTGTCTGAAACAAATTAGTACGACTATTTCTTCGCCTTGTTGAGGAAGAAGACTTCAAGAGTCTTTGACTGCTGTTTACGGTGCATTGATAAGAGAAACTCTCTCTCAATTGAAAATAATAGATTGCAAAGCTGCCCCGTTTCAGGTCTGTGGATTTCATGGTAATTTTATAGTCTGCTTGAATATAAACTACAGTCACAAAAATGTGGTTGTTAATCAAAATTTCAGCTGCTGCAACATATCGCTAATATATTTTAATTTGCATTGAAATTCCATAAAAAACTATTTACTGAATTGTGTCTTCTCTTCCGTCCTTAAATAGAGCAGTGGAAAGATTTATGTGCAGGTTTTTGGAATGATGTCGGACGAAATCTCAGAGATTCACTGCAATTAAAAAAATAGGTATAAAATTTCAGAATATCGATTATCACTTATTATATTTAATCGTCCATTTAATTGACAATTTGTGGTATTAATAAATCGAAGCATTTGACCTTATTATTATATATATAGCGGCAGTATTACTGGCTTTTCCTTGCCCTAAAAACCACACTCGGAAATGAGAGGAGATTTATTCTCAGCAGCTGGTCGTATGTATTTTGTAACAGTTATTTTATTAACTTTATTAAAATGAAAAAACTAACATACAGTCTACCTAATGATAAATGGCAGCTCATGGACAATTGCAATCAACTTGCAACAAATAAGCTACGGTGTGACGCCTGAGAAATAAGATAAACAGCCTGTAATAATGCTGGCTGTCTAACCCTTTTACTGTTGTGTTCCGGTTGGTTGGCGGCAAGAATAAAGTTACATTAAATATTTTTATTAAACTTTACCTTGATTTTGATTTATTATCTGTTCCGTAATATAATATGAATATTATAAATTATATGAATATTATAATTATAACATATTGTTTTTTTTTTATAGGACAGGTTGACAAACGAGCACAGAGTCCACCTTATGGTAAGTGGTTGCTGTGACCCATAGACATCTACATCTATCCTCAATAAAGAATCAAAATGCAGATGCGTTTTCACCCGTGGGGACTTAGATGGAATGCCTCTTTTACAGTAAAAAGTGTCTCAGTTTCTCTACACTCACCATACGAAACAGCAATGTTAAGCTATTACGCTGGTATTCTGCGAGAACGTGGACCTCCCACGGTCGAGCCGGCCCATTCGTGATATAACTATACTACAAATAAAGCTGCAGCATGGCTCTACCACGTATAAACGTATAGTTAAAACCCAGCTTGTTTTCGACGCAATGGTCTTAAAATTCCTATTAATAAAATCCGTAACAAGGAGGAAAAATAAATCACAAAACAACAATTCATCCAATGAATCGTGGTTTTTTCCTCTTAAACGTAAATAGTTTCCCCATGAGAGATCCAGTAAGTTTGACTGGCGTGTTACATTTAGCCCACCGATTGAATCAAGATGTGCTACATTTCTCACTCCCCTCCACTAACTTTTTAACAAATCTTTAAAAATAAATTATTTAAACAAGCTGGTAACGCTACCTTATTTGGGTAGACTTTTATGTAAAAATATTTAAAAAAAAATATTTTAAATTAAATAACATTATCTTATGACGCTATTGCTAATGGCTTGTATAAATTTCATAGCAATAAAAATGTACAATTTCCCTATGCCGGAGGCAAATTTTCAAATGTCATGTTTGGTAAGCAAAATTGCCATATTTTATGAAACATAAGTCATTCCATTAACGTGGCTTAAAAAAAACTGAGGTGAAGATATGTTTTAATTCAAAATAACACACAACAAACTGGAAACAAAGAAGACATTTTACTCTTTACTCTGAAAACAACTTGTAACGCCTCCAATCTGATATTATACTAACTGACAGACAGTACTATAGCACTTTTGTTCCTTGGCAATAGAAAAAGATAAACATTGAAAGTAGTAACTTCTGAGTGGTAACTTCCCAGATGGGAAGTTACCACTCTCTTCATCTAGTCAAAAAAGAAGTCCTAGTAAAACCGAACCTATTTTAAATTGGGTGTTTTGTCTTATAAAGGTAACTCTTCCGTTACAAAAACGTCAAAATTTCCGTAAATTCTACTAAAAATACTTAAGCTCAACTTGTCTAAGGAATAAGATAAGTTTTAGCTAAACCAATCAGGAGCATAGGCGCAGAGTTGCAAAAATTCAATACCATGCGACCTACTTTAAGTCCTATTTTAACTATGTTTTTGTTAGCCTAGGTATCTAGTATTGGCAAGGATTATTCGGATGAAGCGTTTACGAATGTTGTACTCCTTACATCGTGACCTCTGCAGTTAACGCAAATAAAACATCATAGAAAGAGTATTATTTCAAGAGAATTATGCGCGTAACATGGCACAATATTTAAAAAAAATCACTTTCAAGACTCCATCGCTTATTGGCTATCAGTTTATTACAATTTGGGACGAATTTGGCTTTATTCCCAATAGATTTTGTTTGTCGCTTACAACGATCATTATTATGACGCCATTTTGCTCGTCACTCATCAAATGTCTCTGATTTTATGTAATAAGATGCAATGCAAATTGTAATAAAATTGTGTCAATTGTGTGTGTGTGTGTGTGTGTAAATGTCTGTATGATAGTGACAGTTTTCGAAATAAGCTCGTTCGCGGCGCAATCGGTAAGCCACGCCTACCGTAACGCAATTTGCGTTAGGTATTTTCTTTGGATTTAGTAATGCTTCAATGTTTTATATGAGTTCACTAGGCCTCTATAGTTAATTAATACCTGAAATAAAACAAAAAATACGTAATAATGCACCAACCTAAATTAACACCGAGGCAGGAACTAAGTCATTGTCTAAATTCAATAATAAAGCATAAATTATGTAACTTGATCCTAACCTCCCCCTTCCATCATCTCATTACCGTAAGCTTGGTGGAATTAAACCACTTTATTGTTAATATACAACGCATTCGAAGTAAACGGTTGAGTTCGTTGTTCGTAATATGTACATCAAAAGAGTGGAACGTGAGCCTTAATTTCTCAGGGACTGAGGGCTTGCGTTAAATTTCATAATACTCTAGCAAGTTGACTTCGACACCTGTTAGCACCGCACTATTAAATTATTAAGTGATAATTTACCACAACCTTTTAAAGAAGGAAAGTTTCTGTGTGACTGTTTGACTAGAGACTATTTAGTGTTTCACATTAGTCTTAGAATAATAACATAATATAGTATTTATTCTATATTAATAAAGGACCCCATTATTTCTTGTGCGATCTTCTCTAAGTAGGTGTTACTTTTGCGAACAAGTGTAATTTTTGCCGTAGTGATTTTTATAGGCCTAAATTGAATAAAATTTTGACGTTGGCTTTCTCTTTCAATCTTTTCTTCAAAATTAGTTTTATAGATTATATGCTTTTAAATGATGTATTGTATTCCGAAGTCAAGCTACAAACGAAATAAATACTATCTTAATAATATGAACCAGCATCTAACTTTTCATTCATAGAATAAAAATCACTAAAAGGTTGTTCAAACAATGTTTATTAGACATCATTATATTGATGTAGTTTATACGTGCATCAGTTTAAATTATAAGACACTGACACCGAAAACTTTGTGCAAAATACAATCTATTGTCAAACTATGTATTAATATCAAAAATCTATTACCAATCGTTGTGAATGTTCATAACAATTTTGCTACGTCACGACCGGTTTCTATATCGTGATAAATTGCTCGTCAACTAAAGTGTGATAGGTTCGTCCATTAACTAGAATTTGTATGAACTTGCCTCTAGACAGGGGTTAACATGGTGGTACAAAGCTAGGGTTTTAATTTGATAAAACTTTAGGGTAAAGCTTTCAATGTTTATTACCTACATAGCAGGTCTGAAACTAATCTCACTTCACGCATAGTTCGCACGTAATTTGCTTTACCTACCTATCTAGTTCGTCTTGATCGTAACTAATATCGACTAAGTGAGTTTTCATTGTACTGTCAGGTGAGATAAGAAATAACTTTATAAATAAATTTGAATTTAATAAAACAATTTTATGAGGTTATTTTAAGCTAGTATCTAATACTTTGATGGTTCATCGTTTACAAATCCACTCATGAATATAGGCCTCCCTCAAGGAATGCCACAAAGCACGGTCGTAAGACACCTGCATGCATCGACTTTCTGCATGTATTACCAGCTCGTCATTTCATCTAGTGGTGGGGCGCCCTACACTCGCTATGAGCGACTAGCCACTCGAGAACCTTTTTTCCCCATCGATTGTCGGTTCTTCGAGATATATGGCTGGTCGATTGCCAATTCAGCTTACTATCTGTTGGGCTATGTTAGTCACTCTGGTTCTACTGCGGATATACTCATTTCTAAGTTTATTACGCAAAAAAAACCACGAGCATAGCTTTCTCCATAGCACGTTGAGCGACATTGAGCTTCCTCATACGTCCAGCAATGAAGGACCACGTCTCAGATCCATAAGTCATCTCTTGCGTTACGCACGTTAGGTCTATCACGTGAGAAATTCCAGGCATAGTCCTCGCCACAACTTGCTAAGCGATTTTGAGCTTCCTCATATGGCCAGTAGTGAAGAAACACGTCTCGATCCCATTAAAAGATCACAGCACAGCATGACTAATGGTATTATTAGGATTTCGAATGACTAAAACATCTAGGAAAGCTAAAGAATTCTACAGTACTATCAGTAATATCAGTGCGTAGGTCGCAGTCGTAGGTCTTATATCTTACAGACCAAAAGGGTATGAATCCTTCGTGAGTGCTTTTGTGTGTCTTCTTTGAGCAAATTTATAAGCTGTTGAATCAATCTGGATCATTATTGGACGTAGTGGAGCGTGTGGTTTATATATTTCAGGTAATCTATACAACGATTATCCATCGAATAGATTGGATTAAAATTTTATATTTAATCGCCCGGGTTAACTATGACAGTATGACATCAGAATGTCGAACACACTAGGCCCGCGTGTGTACGGAAATTAAATAAGCCAAAATTAACCTCGATAAAATCCATAAAGTTAGTTTAATTCAGTGTGTAGTATTCGCGTAAATATAAGAAATCGTTATTCATACAATTCTTCATAATAAGTGTACTTGTCCCATTTATGTAAGCAAATTTACGGGCAAATATTCCGCAGTGCTATTATTGACTATTCGACTTATGGAGAATGTGGCCCGTGCTACCCTGAGACGTCGTTTCAATTACCCCCGTACCCTTCCCTTTCATGATCCAATATTAGTACTAGTCGGAAAAGTTTACGGAATACTTGAGCTAACTACAAAGAGAGAAATCTATATTCGATCTACCGTTCTTGATAAAGTTTGTCGATTGTTTTCAATAACTACTTGGCAATGACAAATAGCACACTTCGTAACTTTAAGCTATAAATAATCAAATTTCCATTATTAATGAATGATATTTTTATGAGGCACTACGGGACAGATATAAACAAAATTAAAGAAAAACTCTGATCGTCACACCTAGGTGACTTCTACTGAAGGCTCATTCTAATATACTAACTTCTTATATATTATGTGTTTCAGAGTTGTCAATGATGTTACTAAGTTTACTTCTTGAGCACTCTAAGATTGAGATTGAAATTATTGTAACATATAACGAAACTTATGTCATTCCATCTTACTCCACAGAAATGACAACGCATCTGTAGCTTTCTTTGTTTGAAGTTGGTTGCAGGTATCCATGAACTGGAGTAACCACTTATCATCAGGTCATCTTAAGTTCGTCTGTCAATTATTTTTTTTTATAAAAAAACACGCACCTTAACCCTTTCACTGTTCCGTGCACTACATATAGGTCATTGCTATTGTCTTACTATTGTGTCTGCAAACCGGACAGTGAAAGTGTTAATACGAAATTTTATGTTTTATCCTGTTAAATGTTTATAAGGGACAAAATGAAAGTTGTTATTTAAATATTATTGAAAAATAAGGCTCACCTAAGCGAATTATTTGTGAAATAACGGAAGATCTACAACATATATTATGATTTTCGCCAAAAGAGGAATATATGTTTAAAAATTGAATGCTACGGTCGTGAGACCGTGTATCCATCAATTTACTGTATGTGTACCTGGTTACCACTTCATCTACCGATTGTTTTATACACCGATGTGGAAGAAAGATTCTCGAGTGGCATTCTCGTACCGGTAAGCGAGGTACAGGTCGGCTGCACAAGATTTTATGACTATTTGGTAAAAATATATTTGAAAAAATATACTTTATTCGTTTTAGTGGTCCGCACTTATAGAGTAAATTTTTTCTCAGCGACTAGGCTGAGAGTTAGAAATTTAAACCCAGTCGCCAAAATCACAGTTGAGGACGGAGAGGCCAAATTAGTGCGTTGGCTCATTAATCGCACAAAATGTTTTTATCCATTGTAGTTGGTATGTAATAAATAAGTGTTCTATGTAAGGGCAGTTTTATCTATAAATATCATCATATAGCGAGTTGTCAGACTTTGTAAAAGCCCGTTACTATGCATATCGTGTTTGATATGGAGTAAAGTGTGGGTCATCCATTATCATTTAAAAATTGTTCAGAAACTTTGAAATCAACTCGTAATCCGTGCCATTAATATTGAGAAATAAGTTTTGAATGACCAATGAATGAAAAATTTATTATTGTTATTGAAATATTTTACTAATACGAATTGAAATTGAAATATTTTTTACAGTGGTAGAGCCAGGCGGCAGCCTTTGCTGTCGCACAGATAGGCCGGCTCGAACCGGGGTGGTGATTCGCAAACGAGGATTAATGTAGATGTCTATGGGCCACAGCAACCACTTACCATCAGGTGGACTGTGTGTTCGTTTGTCACCCTATCCTATAAAAAAAAAGAAATGAACAATTTTTAATAGGATCACCTCTCTCAGGCTGATTTTTGTAACTCACACACATGAAATTAGTGCGCAAAGCAAAGCGACATGTTACTTTGACAGTCTTGTTTTTATCATCAGCGCTTCAGACCAACAAGTAAAGATATATGGACCGCTGCGTACATTTTAATTGACCACAATCACGCACAAAAATTTCGTCTATATTTCTTTATCAGCCCGAAAAGGTTAATTGTTGGGCGTACACGTTTGCACCGAAAACCATGTTGTTGGATATTAATTATTTTAAGCTGCATATGTTTGCGTTAGTGCGTAAGTTTAAATAAGTTGAGCTAGGTTTTTGGGTTCCTTCAAATAATAATTAGGATGAGGCAGAATGATACGGAAAATTAGTTGTGCAAGTATAGCATACTTTTTTTAAATTAATAATAATAAGTAATACTCACAGTAAATAACTTGAAATAACCAAAATTTTTTCTCATATTAATTATTATGTTTATTTTCTTTTAGTTTCTTATAATATATATTTAGTTGGGTTAGATTATGATAATTGTTAAATTAAGTATTAATTTTAATTAAAAGACTAATTATTAGTTTGACTAAATCTCTTTTGAAATTGTTTAAATTGATAAGGTTTTATAAGGCTTTTACCAAAATTACTATTGTATTTTTTTTGTTTGTTTCTGGTTTTGGTTTGTTTCTGTTATTAACTGACTTTCAGATTTATACAGTAATACTAGCAAAAATAGCATGTAGTGTTTACCTTTAAATGATTTTACATACTCTGTGCAAGTAATATAGTAATTATACTTTAAGAAATGTATGTAACGTATGTATTGTAAAATCGGTGATAGACCCAATAAATAAATAAATAAAATCTTAGTCACTGTGACACCAAGTAGCCAAAACCGTTATTAATTTATTTCATATTTATGTTTTGTAAAAATTGAAATGATAATTTTTGGGATAACGTCAATTTAACTAAATTGTTTTACTGAATTCATATATGCATTTTCCTAAGTGACAACTTCTTGTAGAAAAAATACTGCTAAAATATTGCACAGTAATTCGTTACTTCGACAATAAAATGAAATGGCTGTATTCGCAGTCTTTTTTACGTTGAAAACGGCTTAGAACAAAGGTGCTAAATGGATTCAAGATAGATTTCGAGTAATTACTCTAAGCTATTATGGCCTGTAAAAGCATTTAGAGTTAAAGTCACTTTAATAATATTAAAGTAGGTACCCACTTGTGTTATTTTACTAATAAATTATCATAACTATTTTCTTAATAATAGCCAAGCACGTGATGAGTCTTCAATTGAATTCTATATATAAAAATGAATTCGAAAACAGCTCAAACGATTTTGATGAATTTTTTTGTGTGTTTGAATTTTTTGTTGTTTACCCTAGTTTGTTTACATTCACATTTAGACCTGGTAGTTGGCGCTCTTGTCGAGATCCAGAAATCACCCGTGGGAAGCCGAGGCGGATCGCTAGTAATGAATAATTGTCACATGTGCCTATGCAAAATAAGGAGAAATCCAAGGCCATAATTTGCCACGATTTATCGATAATTCTTCTTAGAGTAGATAATTTGGCTATTTAAAAATAATATGAATAGTCTATTTAGGTGAAAAACTAAAATTGCACCTTACACAACCTATAGCCCTAGCCTAGCTTCCGCTAATTATTAAATGGGGTATTTTTTATATAACTTAATGCACAAACGGATTTTCTGAACTATAGTCCACCTAATTGTTCTGTTGTACGATTCTTCCGATCTTCAGACACAATAGCAATGAACTATATATAGTACACGGGACAGTGAATGGGTTAAAGTTTTCTATTAATAATTTAATTGGTTGGAGAATCGAATGCAGGTTGCCATCGAACAATGAAGTTTACGACGAGCATAGGCAACTATAGTCCTAAGTGGGATTAAACTTATCAAAGTTATCATTTATTATCAACCTCATTATTACCAGTCAATATGCTACTATTACACGGCTTATATTTCAAAGGTACTTTTCTATCTGGCAATAAAGGAAATTCCATATTTTTATATTGTTAGGATGACAAACGAGCTAACAGGACACCTAGTGGTAAAGAGCTTCTGCAGATCATTGTCACATGCAAGCAGCTATAAACGTTGAAGGTTAAAAACACATTGTAACTTTTGATACTGGCTATATTAATTAATAATTATAAAGGCCCTTTAAATCCAAACATAGATCAGAGGCAACTCTGGCGGCAGAAATAGATAAGAGAGTTATGCCACCGCATAGGGACACCTGGACAATACATTATTAACTTTCTTGAAATGAAAAGAGTAAAACTAATAAAGTAATAGTGATAATTCATACGGGGTAAATTAAAACTTTACTCAATTTTAACCGATAAACTTTTTATTGTTGCAAAACCTTAAAGCCTTAAAATAAAAATAGAAGTGCGACAGCAAAGGCTGCCGCCTGGCTCTACCACTGTAAAAAATATTTAATACCTTATAAAAGAACTCTACTTTTCTACTGACTTCAAAAAGGAGGAGGTACTCTATTCGACTACATGTTTCTTTTATTTTATGTGTGTTACCTCATAACTTTTTTCTAGGTGAACCGAATTCGACAATTCTTTTCTATTTGAAAGCTGGTGCTTCTCATGTAGTCCCATATAAATATGATCAGGATATGACCAATAGTTTTTGAGTTATTATTAATAATTTATATTGAAATCGGTTGTACAGAATGTTTAAATTTAAATTATGTCTATTTGTAAAATGTAGGGATTTAGGTATCTTTAGTGTATAGAATTTACAAAATAACTAACATTTTAGGTGTATTAATTATATTTAAAACTAATCGTTTTCAAACTTTTCCTTTTAGGATTGTTAACACAGTAATTATATATTACCCTTTATAGTGAAAAACACGTTTTATCGTATATATTTTTCTATTATATTTTTTTCCAAATTCAAATGAAGAAGTTTAAAGCGGTATGCTTTGCGATGGATGATGACGATGGAGTAGGTAAACGTTCTTGTGGCCCAGTCGATATAAGACCAAAGCAGAACACATGGGGTTATAATTGGTACGAGTAAGATGTTGCCGGGGCTAGCGAGGCATGTATGCTTAGGCATTTTACCATAAAAATGTAAGAGGATGGTACCCATTCAGACCGACTCCTAGACTGAAAAAAAGGCTCTACTAAAATTTGTCACATTTTCATTAAATAAAATAAAAATTTAATTACATTTTCATAGTTAAAATGCTTAATAACTGTTCCTTAATCTCTTAGCTCCACAATTTTAACAGACATGTTATTATTTTTATAAAAGCCGTATTAAGAATTTACGCACAGTAACTTTAAAAATAAACTTAAAACTCACTGTAAAATTCTTAAAAGTTTTATAATGACAACTAACTAACTAATAAGTTATTCCCTATTTGTAATAATTTAAGAAATGAAAAATACCTCTTTTAAATTGGTCCGACTAAAATGTAATTTCCAAAAACTTCATGCGGCATTAGAGTACCGCGCACAGATGCGAACTTTACCCTCGGTAGGTTACAGAGGTAGGGTTAGGTCGGTTAGTCGGCTAGCGCGCCGGCCGGCGTCGGGCGGCAGACTGCCAGCCCCGCGCACAGAAACCGCCCTCGCTATTTTCATTACAAACACCAATGTTACCGTGTCAGTGTTTGAAACGAGTGTCATTTTTTTACGACTAAAAAGCTTGTAAATGTCGTGTTTAGATGCGTAACGTTCGGGGGGGTTATTCAATTCATTCATGTACTGGTTAGTGTGTAAACGTTAATATTTCAGTAAAAAAAAAAACATTCAAATGATTTGTACACTTGTATTTTTGTACCCGTACACTTTATTAAATTTACAAACCGCCCTTACCGAAAATTCAAAGTTCATACCAATCTGTTAGTGTAACTGCTCTTAATAATTTTCGTACTTTATATCGGTTATAACAAAATACTGACGCTATTAAAATTGAACCCATTATAACAGGTTCGGGACAAATTACGAAAAAATATGATGGGTAAAATTTTAATACAATTCAATAAAAACAGAATAGTTCTAAGAAATATACTTTATTGTGATTAATATTTTACATTCTTGGGAAAGTTTTCAAGACACTGTAATTATGCGTTGCAACTTCTGAAGACTTAGATGGAATGCTTCATAACTTTTAATGATGCTGGCTCTCTATACCCTGCAGAACGAAACACTGCAGTGCAGGTGCTGTCTTTTGGCGGCAGAAATGGGTAAGAGGATGGTACCTGTCAAGACGAACGATCAATATACATATATACTTATACGTGATAGAGCTATGGTGCAGCTATATTAGTAGCATATTTGTAGCACGAATGGGTCGCCTCGACCGGGGAAGGACGACGCTCTCACAGAATACCAGCGTAAAATGGCAGCTGGACACTGCCGTGTTTCGTGTGGTGAGACCCATTTCAACGGAAAAGAGGCATTCCATTTTAGTCGTCACGGATAACGACGCATCTGCATTTTGATTCTTTATTGAGGATAAATGTATGTAATATCTATGGGTCACAGCAACCACTTACCATCAGGTGGACTGTGTGCTCATTTGTCACCCTATCCTATAAAAAAATCGCTTGAAACATTAATTTATCAAGTACTGGGGAGTCTTTTCCGGCTAAGATGTCAGAGTACGTACAATGTTTTGCTGATATTACGATTATAGTGAGCCAGGATAAGTACAGGATGAGAGGTATAGCATCTTAGTCTTCATTGGTGAAGACTAAGATGCTATACCACCAGTTTGAAGTTAGTTTTTGGTGTCCATGAGTTACAGTGGGTCCGCGGATGTGTGCGAAAGCGTTCCCATGGCCCTCCCATATGCGGCGAAAGGGGAACACCATGCGGTTTTAGTCGGTGCGAGTTTGACATACTTTGTAACCCTTGTTGCCACGAGGCAGTTATGGGTAGGCTTTTTGCCATGTAAAAAAGCAAGTAATCATCAGGTTTATTGTTAGTTCCCTTGTTACTTCAATTTAAAAAATAAATTATTGCAGTTGTGATTATGACTAGATCTTATTCTTTCTTATTTCTAATCTTTAACAAAAAACTTATAGTCCGTCTCATGGTAGGTATGCCGCAATACTAATTACAATTGGTTGGACTGTGTCATCTTTAATTTAATGAAATAAAAACAATATGATAAGAATATAATTTGCCGTGTAGTGGCGGTTAAGAATATCCACTACCCCATATCTTCCCATGGGTGTCGTAAAAGGCGACAAAGGGAAACAGGCAGGAGATGGGCAGCAGCATCTTCCTGATAACAACAAACTTACAATAAAAAACTGCGATTGCCAACCCGCTCGCCAAGCGTGGCAACTATGGCAAATATCCTCTATGTTGAGTGAAACAGAAACGGCCCCCAGTCCCCGGCGGCCCCGCTATTCCTGGCTACGGTGGCGACTATAGTAACGGCGGGGCAGGGGGTGCTAAGAATTTCCGGTGGAGGTTCGGTTACCACCTAAGACGACTCGACCTGGCAACATACAACGCACGCACCCTATGGACTGACGAGAATATCGTGGAGCTGGAAGAAGATCTCTTCTTCCAGCTAGAGACAAGTTACGCTGGCATATTATAGGATTATCCGAAGTCCGAAGAGAGAGGGAGGACACGGTAATCCTCGAATCCGGCAACTTACTCTATCACCGGGAGGGCAACCATCTGTCCCAAGAAGATGTCGGATTTATCGTCCACAAGTCTCTCGTTAACAACGTTGTAAAGATTGAGAGTGTGTCGACGAGGGTTGCGTACCTTATACTTAGAATCACCAAACGGTATTCGCACCAACCTCGGCACACCTCGGTGAGGAGATGGAGGAAATGTATGAGGATATCTCTAGAGCCACGCATTCCTCCAAAACCCAATATACGGTGTTAATGGGAGACTTCAATGCAAAACTAGGCACAAGAGACAACGGTGAGTTGAAAGTAGGGAAATTTGGAATAGGGCAACGGAACCCAAGAGGCCAGCAGCTGGCCGACTTCATGGAGTAAATAGGGACTCTTTATGATGAACTCTTTCTTCCAGAAGCGGCCCCACAGGAAGTGGACCTGGTCGAGCCCCGACGGTTCGACAAAAAATGAGATTGACTTCATTATGACGACCAGACGACAACTGTTCAGTGATGTCTCAGTGATCGCGAGGGTGAAAACCGGCAGCGATCACCGAATGGTTAGAGGCACACTGAACCTAAACGTTAAGTTGGAGAGGTCTCGTCTAATGAAGTCGACGCTCCGTCCCCCTTGTGCTCTAATCCAAAGTCCCGAAACCTTTCAGCTCGAGTTACAAAACCGTTTTCAGTGCCTAGAAGACTGCAATGAAGTGGACGATATGAATGACAAGCTCGTGGAAACTGTCCATGCGGTCGGAGCTAAGTTCTGCAAGACCCGCCGCAGAAGAACACAAAAACGCTCCGATCACACTCTTAATCTCATGGGTGTTAGACGGGAGATGAAGCTACATTCTTCAACAGATTTGACAGCATACAGGCATCTGAACAGACAGATCCCCAAATGCATGCGGCGGGACTTCAATACAGCTCGTATTGAAGAAGCGATCGAGGAACCAAGGCTCCAAAGTCTTTGCACGAGATCTGTTTGCCAGAAAGAGCTAACTGTCAAATCTGAAGACCGAGTGTGGCAGCATCGTTTCCGGGACGTCTGAGAGTATGAGTGAGATTGAGAGGTTCTATGGGCAGCTGTACACGTCATCATTGGAGCCACACGCAAGTGTGAGTAGCGAGTCTTATCCGACACTATTCCGAAGATATCCCGGACGTCAGTCTGAGCTACATTAGAATGGCTCTCCAGCATCTTAAAAACGGCAAGGCCCCAGGCGAGGATGGAATTACAGCGGAGCTTCTGAAAGCGGATGGAAAACCGGTACTGGAAGTCCTTCAGAGGCTCTTTAATTTCGTCCTCCATGGTGGCATTACACCGGAGAACAGAAGTGCGGTGGTCCTGTTCTTCAAGAAAGGTGACAAGGCTCTCTTGAAGAACTACAGACCGATTTCCCTTCTGAGCCGCGTCTACGTGCTGTTTTCGAGAGTCATTACGAATCGTCTCGCGCGCAGACTTGACGACTTCCAGCCTCTCGAACAAGCCGGCTTTCGAAAAGGCTTTAGCACCATAGACCACATACATACCCTTCGGCAAATGGTACAGAAGTCCGAAGAGTACAATTTGCCACTATGTCTGGCGTATGTGGACTGGAGAAGGCCTTTGATTCCGGCGAAATTTGGGCGGTGCTACAGTCCCGTCAGCGGTGCCAAGTTGACTGTCGGTATATCGAAATGCTGAAGTGTTTGTACAGTTGAGCTACGATGGCTATCCGAGTACAGAACCAGAGTACGAAACCTACGCAATTGCAGAGAGGTGTAAGACAGGGTGATGTTATATCCCCGAAACTCTTCACCGCTGCATTGGAAGACGTTTTCCAGCTTCTTGTCTGGAAAGGATACGATATTAACATCGATGGCGAGTACATCTTTCACACTCACATACCTCAAAACCTTAAAACGAAATTGTACAACCAGTGCGTGTTGCCAGTGATGACTTACGGATCTGAGACGTGGTCCTTCACTGCTGGCCGTATGAGGAAGCTCAAGGTCGCTCAGCGAGCTATGGAGAGGGCTATGCTCGGAGTTTCTCTGCGTGATAAACTTAGAAATGAGTATATCCGCAGTAGAACCAGAGTAACCGACATAGCCCAACGGATTAGTAAGCTGAAGTGGCAGTGGGCCGGCCATGTAGCTCGAACAACCAACAACCGATGGGCAAGAAAGGGTCTTGAGTGGCAGCCTCGTACTGGTAGGCGAAGTGTAGGGCGATCCCCACGAAATGGTGTGACAACCTGGTACGACATGCAGGAAGTCGATGGATGCAGGTGGCTCAGGACCGTGCCTTGTGGCATTCCTTGGGGGAGGCCTATGTTCAGCAGTGGACTTTTGAAAGGCTGTAATGATGATGATGATGATGAAGAATATAATATGTAATCATTAATTAATTGTAAATAACATAATAACATAATTAATTGTAATAGCATAGTTATGATGAAATTTGAAATAACCTGCGGTAAGAATAGGCGCTTTTTTTAAAATTTCGTTTTTGATGATCAAACCCAGGAAAATGTAAAAAAAATTTAAGTGGTAAAATTAAAAAGTTACTTTCAATATAATTACTTCTTATCTATATTAAATTTATAAAAATCTATTTTATTGTATTCTAAGTCCCATTGCACCCCTTATAGTAAATTACCAATTTAAGTGCTGATTTACCACGTTCTTAGGGTCAAAAGCTAATATTGTGAGGCAACCTGAACTTTACCTGAGAAATTAGGAAAAGTAATGCCGTTACTTAGGCATTTTTATAACATAAGAGTGACAGGTGTGTTAATAGTTAACTTGATGGTAAGGGTGGTTACTGCAACCTAGCACATACAAACATACAAGAAAATAATTTCATACTTCATTTATAAATCTTTTGACGGTTAAGTAATGAAAATATTAAACTTTTTAGTAAGGAAACCACAGACTCCATAAGCTTCGCACGAGCTTTCAACAAATATACGAAATTTCTGGCTCTGGCGTTTTCAGATAGATGAAAACAATATCCGCTGTGAGCGCTCCAAACGGGCCAATTACTTACAGCATCGTGAAAATGCACATCAACTCGCTTCTGTAGTGCAACAGTTTAGTCATATTTTATTGCTCGAAGCTTTCATAGAGAGTTTCCCTCTATCGCCTCTTAAGATAATGAAAGGCTAATATGGGGTAGTGGGTATTCTTTTTTTTTATAGAATAAGCGTAACAAACGAGCACACAGTCCACCTGATGGTAAGTGGTTGCTGTGGCCCATAGACATCTACATCTATTTTCGTTTGCGAATTAAAATGTAGATGCGTTGTCAGCCGTGAGGACTAAGATAGAATGCCTCTTTTCCAGTAAAAAGGGTCTCCGGTTCTCTACACTCACCATACGAAACACAGCAGCATGAAGCTGCTATTTTACGCTGGTATTCTGTGAGAGCGTGGTCCTTCCCCGGTCGAGCCGACCCATTCGTGCTACAACTATACTATTAATATAGCTGCAGCATGGCTCTACCACGTATATTCTTACGCTACTACAACGGTCAAATAAAGGTACGTTCATTTTCTTTAAAATTCTTAATGTATTATTATTTACAAATCTATAAAAATGATATCAACATTTCGTCTCTATTAAAGCAATGGACGCATCAGTTCGTTCTCACACCTTAACTGCAATACATTGTCCAAATATTCCAGCATTCATGCTTTTTCCTATTGACCATGATAAAATTTAAGAGCGCCAGCTTCAGAGCCAGTTCAACAACTGTACTTGATTTATTATCGGTCTGCAAAAATATGACAATGTTTCTCTATATAGATTGAGATCTAGCTAGTTCACTTTCAGTAGATCGCTTTTGGTACTCACTTTAAGTAGCAAAGGCACATCGCCAGACTATTACTTGTTCCTTTCTCTATTTTACTATTTTAAATAACCAATTTAATCCTTAACATGCTAGAGTTTTTCAATATTCCTCAAATAACAAGTTTTATATTTCTATACTCATCTCACCATTGTTTGACAAATGTTTCACTGTTCAGGCTGTGCTTTTAGAATTCCTTGCCCGGTGACATTAGAAAACAAATTCTCCTTCAAAAATATTGGTTCTATATTCTAAGCAAAGAGAATATAATCACTACGTTTAATTCTAAGTATTTACATATTTTATTCTATCGTTTTTAAGATTATAGTATATTATAGTTATATATTTAGTAAGTATTGATTTATCCCAACCGGACAAGAAACAATTGAAATATCATAGTCGTAATAATAATAAAATACTTATTTATTAAACAAAATATATAGCGATCCGGCCCGGACTCGCATGGGTGATTTCTATTAGATCTCGGCAACAGCGCCTGGTTAGTGGCGAAATGTAAATCTAAACCATCTAGGGACCCATTCATACATTATCATCGAAATCTATCGATCCGTTTTTTTAGTCTTAGCGAAACTATCGGACAGCAATTGATTTTTTATATATGGAGATAATATTTAAAATAATATAAAAAATATTTGAGATAATTATTAAGTTCCTTGGTTTTCTTAAGACTCTATACCTTCAAGCTAACTTTTAATAAAGAGAAATTGAGCCCTGACGTTTATAGTTAAGGCTACAGATACTATATTACAATGAGCATCGTCTAAAAGTCGTTTAATGAGACTGTCTGGCACTTGTTGCTTTACGTCTTTTCATCTCTCTCGGAATTCTAGGTCCGTTTTTACATGTAAAATTCATGAGCCGGGTTATTGTTGTTATATCTAAGTCAAAATAAGACCTCTAAATTAAATTCATTTGCCAAATAATGTCTTTCATCAGCATTATAAACTTATAAACGTAAGAGACATCATGATGTGTATTTGCGTAATGTTATTTACATGTATGGTACGGTATGTTCCAACGTTCATTGCGGCGGCATTTGCGACAAACACCAATTACAATATAAGAAAGATAATTTTAATAACATAATTTAAAATTAAAAATTTTGTACAGCCGACTTCAATATAAGTTATTAAGAATAACTCAAATAACTCAAAAACTATTGGTCTGACCTTGATCAAATTCCACCACACGAGAAGTATCAGCTTTCATATTAAAAAAGAATCATCGAAATCGGTCCACCCAGTAAAAGTTATGAGGTAACACACATAAAAAAAAACATACAGTCGAATTGAGTACCGTCTCCTTTTTGGAAGTCGCCAGAAAAAACCTAAGTCGCAGCTCTCGCTTAAAAGGAAAAAATAGATCATCTTCACACTTTTATCGTTATTATCATCAACAGCCCATAACATGTGCTCTTTCTAAGTATTCCAGTTGCTAAATTATTCGAAATCATTCTTGAAGTTTTTGTTTATACTTTGTCCTAAAATTTTAGTTAGTAATTCAAATTATATGGACAATTTTATTCCTTAGTGTAAGAAAATAAGATTTTAATAAATGTTTACAAATATCCTCCAATACAAATTTGCTTAAATAAATTCAATTCAGCAAGTAACGGAAGACCAATCAAGCCTTAAATTTGCTTAAAATTTTGAATAAGATATTGATTAAAACATTTCTTTCAGGAACCAATTTTAAATACTTATGTTATTTACCTGAATGTGACAACGATTAATAATTAATACTTACCGCTCCACGTGTCAAATTTATGCCGTTGCTTTTTGGATTTTAATTAGGTGATGAAAGTTGGAAGAAAAAGAAATTTCTGGTATAGTTTTAACACGAATGGGTCGTTTCGACCGGGGAAGGACCACGCTCTCACAGAATACCAGCGTAAAATAGCAGCTTAATGCTGCTGTGTTTCGTATGGTGAGTGTAAAGGACCGGAGACCGTTTTTACTGGAAACCGAGGCATTCCATCTTAGTCCTCACGGGTGACAACGCATCTGCATTTTGATTCGTAATTGAGGATAAATGTAGATGTCTATGGGCCACAGCAACCATTTACCATCAGGTGGACTGTGTGCTCATTTGTCACCGTTATGCTATAAAAAAAGTGAAAACTGTAGTTTGGAAAATCTATTATCCATATCCATTGTCTATCCAATTCTAAAAAATACCTTAAAACTATTGGTAAATCTAATTGTGCATGCCTTAAGCACATTAAAAAAATTACGTATAACATGATTATACTTAATTTTTTGAAGTAGTTTAAATACACACAAGTTTTCACTAATAACTTTATAACTATACTTTCAATTTTCTAATATCTTTACGCCAAACTTTAATTAAAAAAAGTTTGCAAAATCCAAAAGTGCATGACTCACAAATACCCAATGATAATGAAAAATTTAAAAAAAAGTTGTATATTATAGTTCTATTCGTCAATGAGTTCTAGTAGCAGTCAACGAAGTACACCTTGAAGTCAGTCCGTCAAGTCTGAAGGTAAGGTATATTCTATATATCTACTATATTATATAACTAACAAAACGAGGCTAAACTCGGCACATCTAGTTCTCCTCATCGAGGAGTTCCAGTAGCAGTCATCAAAGTACACTTTCAGGTCACTCTATCAAGTCCGGAGGTAAGGTCTCATCAAAAGTAACAAAACGAAGCCAAACTAGGCACATCTAGTTCTCCTTGTCGAGGAGTTTCAGTAGCAGATACCGACACACCTTCAGGTCTATAAAGTCAAAGACGTATAAGTATATTTATATATAGATCCTGCGTGCTTTTAGCGAAAAAAAAAATATTGTAAGAAAAAATCTGTGATTATAAAAATAATAATAATATCTTACCGTGGTCAAGTATGTATCAAAGGAGAATGCCAGATTCTCTATAGAACTTTGCCCCACCCAAAAGTGTGGTGTACACGAATGCCGTATGCAACATTTTTTTTCTACTTTATTACTTCATCCAAATTATATCATTTGAAGGAAGTCTCTAGAACTTCCGATTTTATTTTAAACTGGACTTTAATGATTACATTTACCTTATTTTTCAGAACAGCATTAGTTGGAGTTCATTGTAATTTCATAATATAAATTGTCAGACATACATAACATAACATAACATAAACACTCACGCCCGTCACCCAGAGGGGTAGGCAGAGATTATGGACTTCCATTTGGCACGATCCTGACACACCTCTCTCGCTTCCTCCACATCCATATACCTACGCATACACGCTCGTCGGTTAAAGGTACTCTTGATATGGCCCATTTTTAATATATCGCCAATTTGGTCGATAAACATTCGCCTAGGGCGACCCTTCCCGACTATGCCGTTCACCTCTGCAACATAGATTTGCTTTGTCACTCTTTCCTCATTCATTCTTTCTACATGGCCAAACCACCGAAGCATTCCTTTCTTAATCCTGGTCACAACATCATCTAGGAAACCACACTCTTCTTCATATTTTCTTCATTCACATGAACAATTCACATTCATTCTTCTCTCTTTTCTTCATCCCTAACATACTCCTTAATGACCGCATTTTTACAGCATTTATTCTACTCTCATGCTTCTTCTGCCACACCCAACTTTCACTACCATACATTAAAGTAGGTACTAACACAGCATTGTGAATTGCCATACGTGCCTTTTTGGATATATATATAGGTCCATATATATAGGTCCATATATATATATATATATATATATATATATATATATATATATATATATATATATATATATATATATATAGAAATAACAATTTAAGGAGTATAATAATATAATGATCAGTAACATTGATAAAAAGGGTGATCTTTTATAGGATCTAAAAGGTCTTTACACAATATAACACTAGCACCACCTGTTTTTCAGAACATCTAATTCCTAGTCAAGTATTATGTTATATTATTTAAAAAAATATTTTTTAAGATACATGTTATTATGACATGTGTCTGAAGAAGATGTAAATATTTACAGATTATGATTTCTTATATTTACGCAAACACTACACATTTTTAATTAAAACTAATTTTACGGATTTTATCGCGTATATTAACCTATTTTTATATTCTTGACGTTTCGGGTGCTTTCCAGCACCCGTGGTCACGGGGGACTGAGGTGTTTGACGTCCTGCTGTCATAGTTAGCCCGGTTACCTTCAGTTTTTTAATATTAATTTTTGGTCCGATTTACGCAGAATGAGCTTACAGTATCTTGAAGTCTAGCAGTGGTATACTTGGGTTTGGATTTAATTTTATTAATTGTTCGCGACGGTTTAAAGACTTTAAGCAAAAAGTGATTAAAGAATATTAAAGTGTTTTAAAAAAGTGAAATTAGCGACAAAATCGAACAAATTGTGTTTTAATATAGTTTTACAGTATGTTTACAACTCGTAATATATTTGTATAAAGTAAGGTACGTTGGGGTAAGATCGGTGATGGGGCAAGACCGTAGGATTCAAATTCCCGGCGAATTATGCTATATTTTGAAAAGCTAACAATATGCTACACGACGCCATTTCATCCTGCCCCGACCCTCAGTTCGCGCCAGTCACTCCGGCAAGTGGGACCTGTGCTGCGTGGCATTTTATAAAACAATGTAATTTTTGTATTATTTTTGTCCATCCGATCTTTCCCTATCACTTTTATTTACGATTTTTAGCGAGAATATGGCTTCTTTTGTTACTATTTTGTGTGGATACCAATTTTTATGAAGTTATAGCCAAATAAAGCTGGTCCATGCAGGGCTAAGATCGCTGTAGGCCGAGATCCGATGTTTCCCCTCGTGAGTGAAGATCGGATGAATATTATCCGATCTTTGCCTGTTACAAATATGGCAGTGGTTGTTAAACTTTCATTGGTCGTGTATATTTTTTCGTTGATTACTCAAGTGACTATGGGACTCAGTCTCGTTAGCAAGTCTGTATATTTAAAAGTAATAAAACAATACGATGGTTTTATTACTTTTAAGTACACATTAAAATACATTTTTTTTTATAGGATAAGGGTGACAAAGGAGCACACAGTCCACCTGATGTTAAGTGATTACTGCGGCCCATAGACATCTATATCTATCCTCTATTACAAATCAAAATGTAATTTATAATAATTATTTAAAAAATAATTTATAATAATAAATGCCGCTTTGTTAAAATATTTATATCTTCCTTAACTCCTGCATTATCCCAGGGCATTTCGCCAGTACTTACTGTTATTTTTTTCCCATATAAAATCAAATGCATCCGATCTTTCTCTTATATTGAGTAATTCCATCTTATGTCATAACAAAGTTTGAGAAACATAAAATTACAATTTCTTTATATCAGGGATAAGATCGGATGGCAAAAACCAAAAAAAGAGAAAATCGTTTGGAACATTTATGTTTCTAGTAATTTATAGATCATATTGAAATATGTTTTTGAGCGTTAAATATAGGACAAATCTCTTTTATAAACTTTTTTCTCTAAGCAGTAGAAGTGGTTTTAAATTTAAGTCCGGTCTTACCCCTTAATGGCCAATTTTTCATTATGCATATAAAAAAGTATGTCTAGTTTTCGCACACCTTTAAAGCAGAAATCGTTGAGTTTACACAAGCTAAACTACGTTTAACGATTAACGGTTTGCTCCATGTTCCATAAATCTGACGTATACGAATGTCGAGAAATTAAAGTTTTTGGCAGACTCTTCCAACTATTCGAAAATTCGTCCGGTATTACCCCAACGTACCTTATCGTTTTAATAATAAGTTGATATAAACGACTTTAAACATTAAATAAAATTTCGACCAATCACAGCGCAGCATATCGTGGAACTTTCTAGAAGTTAATTAACTGCGCAATAGTTTATATGAAAATAATGAGAATATTTTTATGTTCTGAAAGAATTGTAAATACGATATTTAGTTAGCATATGGTATATAGATTGAAATAAGCAAATAGATAATTTATGTAAATAAACGCATTTGAGAAATATAGTAAAATTAAAGATTTAATGTGCACTTTTGTTATGTAAATTAGGTACATTTTGATTAATAACTTTTTTGAATGTAAATATATCAAGTAACCCTTATCACATAATGATAAAGGACCAAAATGCCTCTTTTATAGTGTATAGCGTGTTAATGTAAAAATTAGCATTATATAGAAAAATTGAGATTTGTGCAAATTACATAATGAAAATGTTTGATAATAAAAAGGCAAAACCGGAAATTGGCAAGCGGCTCTCTATAGAGTATAGCCGAAGTCTACCTTATGGGGGCAAATCACAGTAACATTGTAGTAGGAAGAACTACCAGTAACAAGCAGTAGTATCCGGTAGTAGCTGAAGTGACTAGTAGCAGAACACGGTGAAAAGTTAAAGTGAAATAGAAAAAGTTTAGCTAGCCGAAAAAGGTCGTAACTGAAAAATCGCAGTTACACATAGTCGGAAAAAGTGGCAACTGAAAATTCTCAGTTGCATATAGTAAAATAGTGTCAGCTAGCCAAAAATAGTGGTAACTGATATTCGCAGTTACATATAGTGAAAAAGTGTTGGCTAGCTGAAAAAAGTGGTAACGGAAATTTCGCCGTTACATATAGTGAAAAGTTTTAGCTAGACGGAAAAAGTGGTAACTGATATTCGCAGTTACAAAAGTGTTAAATTCAACTAAATTTAGTTGATTAATAGCTGCTAGTCAGTAGTGTTAGAAAACCAGCTGCTACCAATAGAAATTTTTGATACTACCAATAGAAATTTGTTACTTTCAATAGATATTCAAAATTACCAATAGAAATAGTAGAAAATACCAATAGAAACTTGTTACTGCCAATAGAAATTTGATATTACCAACAGATATTTTGAAAATACGAATAGAAATTTTAAAAAACCAATAGAAATTTTAATATTACTGTGTGTTTAATTAAATCTGTGTTTTAAAATATATAGTAAACAATCATAGTTGAAAAACAGTGTTAAATAAATAAATAAGTTATAATATTTCGTGACTAATTAATCAGTCGAACCGCTGGCCACTCCCTTGCTATTTTAATTTATAAATCGTGCATTTTTAATTCTGAACCTCAGTCCACAGTTCTCCAACAGCATACACAAAGGCGGCAGTGAAAGTATCCACCGGAACCTATAGGTGTAAGACGTGAGCGGCTCGCGGAGTATCTTCGACAACATTTACTCCGGAGAGTTACGCCCGTCCGGCACATTCGTTGGTCCTTCGAGCCGGATATATCATCCGTTTGTATTTCGGAACCGGATACATAGACACTACCGTATTAAAGTCAGTAGAATTTTCAGAATCAAGATGCCGATCACTCGTTCGCAAGAAAGGGGAGCCATGGCGTGGACCGTCGGTCTGGAAGGAGGCCCGTCGGACAATACCGACGCCGTCCGCCACCAGATGCCACCACGCTCACCACCGACCACAGAGGGCGTTGAGGCGCCACCTTGCCCCCGCGATGGGGGGGTACTCCTGCCCGGGCCGGCCGCTACAACCGGCACACCGAAGCAGAAGAAACATATAGAGGGCAACGATGACATTCGATGTGCATCACCGCCAACAGTCCGGGAAGAATCCCGCACCGAAGAGCCACCCAGGGGCCACCGAAATAAAAGTATAAAGTCAAAAAGGACTATTCGGCCCAATAGAAAAGTTTTGAAGGCTCGTGAAGAAGTGCTGAGAATTAAATTGGAACTCGCACAAATTTCCTTGCAAATGGCTGAGGAAGAAGATGATTTGGACGACTATGATGAAGATGGTCACTCTAAAAGCGAGTACGTCCGATCTTGGCTCGAAAATAGCGTAGCCAAGCAAAAGCCAACTCATGGCGTCGCCACCGGAGGGGAGGCCCCACTAAACAAAACCGTCACAAGGCCACCCCCGGAGGTTGTCGACCTCAGTGAGCCACAAAAGAAGCTCACAAACAATGGTTCGAGGGTTGATGAAGAAAGGGGGCTCCTACCAATCGTATCAGAGCCCACCTACCAGGACCACGATCCGGAAGAAGTACCCAAGAATCCTGTGCCACTAAAAATTAGCCAGGAATCGAAGGTTGATGAAAACAGGGAGCTCCTACCAGCTGTATCAGAGCTCACCTACCAGGATCCCTATCCGGCAGACGTAACGAAGAATCCCCTGCCAACGAAGCCTAACCAGGCATCTGTCACAAATGAAGACAGAGGGCTCAAATGTCATAATAAATCATTGCTCTTGAATTTTCTCGAGTCAATTCCATTTTCTCAACGACTAAACAAGTTTGACAAAACCTTGTGACAAGACCGAGAATCTTTTTTTAAATAAATAAATGGTATTCGATTTTTAAAACCAAGGAGTTTTCAATTAAAACGATTTTAATATGACAGGGACAGTGGAAATATTGCATTCCCGATACTTTTAGTGCAGCCTATGTAAGTCAATAAGTAGGTGTGATCGAGTCCGTATATTAATAAAAGCATAAGAAAGCGGGAATCAGCACAAGCAAAAATGTGATATAATCATAATCAATATATTTCACAAGCACATATTAGTCAATGTGTGAAAATATTCGACATTAATTTGACATACGTACTTACGATATTGGCACAATGACGTAGGTGTATCATTTCACAAAATCCACGAAAATCAATGATTGTTATTCAGTATGCAATTCATGATTATTATCGACTTATAATAATAATTGAAAATAAAAATTGATAAGTTACATTTTTATATGACAAAGACTTATAATATATTTTAATAGAAATATGTATTTTTTGATACTTTATACGTATCTGACGCCTCATAATTATTATTAATAAATAATAATTAAATTTAGTATGATGGCATTTAAACATGTCATAGAAATTATATTTTAAACAATTAAAATGCAATAATAAGCCTAAAGTTCAAATATATTCATTTGGTTCGTTACAATTCGTATGTACTTATTCGTACAAAGAAACGCAGATGTTATTAGAAAAGACTGGAAATGTAAATATTAATCGTTGAATTCCTTTTTTTAATAATATTTTACCGCAAGTTGTACAAAATAACGATTTTTCACAAAAAACTTCAAAATTTATAAGATTACTTTTCATATTTTTACCTTTTGTGTACAAGGTGGGGCACTCTCTGGCATTCTCCTTTGGTTTTTGAAATATTTTGTATTTCTACGGCGATCGATATTTTTCTGCACGAGCCGCTGTAACAAACATTTGAGCCCGGAGTAAATAAAGTACTCTGTGGATCGGAGCGGCCTATTTAGTAAAATAAATTAATACAAGGCTCCCAAACCACCGAAAATTTCGGCATTTCTTAGCCGAAAAATTAATTACATTACACAAAACAAAATTAAACTGCCATTTACATTCCTTGGGTTCCCACGTGATAGAAAGAGTTTTAAAAATAGAGAGATAGAAGAGTTTTAAAAATAGATTGAGTTGAACTATTGATATTTTCAAAAGTTATCGTGTTAACGTCGCCATGCGGACTTGATAAATTCACACCATAAGCCACTAAACCCCCTTTTTTATGTAAAAATAGTAATTAAACGATTTAAAAAAAAATAAGTTCAACAATCATTTATCTTTTTGACAGTGTGCGTTTTATATCATTTATATGTATAATATGATTGCTAGAAATGATTTCATGCGACAAAACGTTGGAATCTTAATTTTTAAGCCCTAGCAGAACATACATACATACCTGCGCGCTTCGCACTTAAGAGATGTAATATAATTATATAAAAGCGCCTTTAAATTTTTCATTGCAATAAAACTTATAAAAGTTCATAATCATTTTATCAACAATCTACACATACTAGGCTGTTGTTAATAAATAGGGAAAATAACGATTTTTTTAACATTCATTTCTTTTGAAGCTAGGCTATTCGGATGCAGCATAATTAGTTAACATCATTTATATGTCAACACATGAGTCAGGGAATCATCAGTATCTATAAGAAAATAAGAATATATCATATCTATGATTTATAGAAAAGTTTATGAGTTCTTTTGAGGTATTGGCATATATTAAGTTCATCATTTTCTTATTATCTTTATTTATATTTCTACTGTTGTTCTTTCACTCCTGGCTCTACTGAAAATCAATTCATTTTGTGGCTTACGGTTTACAAACTGTAAGACAGAAAATGCTTACGGTTTGTAAACCGTAGGCCACAAAATGAATTGATTTTGATGCTTACGGTTTGTAAACCGTAAGCATTTTAACCGTAAGCATTTTGATGACTATTAAAAATTTTAAGTTTAGAATATGTTTATATTGAGTTTGGAGCATAATATGATAAAAGATGTGCATCCCTGGCGAGCAGAGTACGTACCAGCGAAAAAAGTAATGTAAGACCCAAAAGTTATATGTACCTATATAATTTACTACTGTAAAATGCATATAGCCAGCAGTTAATACATAGTGAAATTTATCTATAAGGTCAGGGAAAAGTTACTTTGTATTTTATATACAAATACAAGACATTTTTTTTCAAAGTTTAATTACATTTAATTATAAAATATATGTGTCATTTTGTTCGACAACTTGTTGCCATCTTGTAGGTAGTGACATAATTCCGTTTATGTAAAAATCTAGAGTCGGAGTTTTGAACAAAAAAAAAATATGCGACAAGTAGTTTTGATAGTCCTCTCTTGATGTTAACCTTACACTACCCAAAGAATTCTGAAGAGACCGAAACAGGTGAAAATCTGAGGTTGCAAGGTCAGAACTATATGGTGGATGCATTAACACTTCCCAAACAAGCTCTACCAGTTTTTGGTGAGTAGCCAAAGATGTGTGTGATCTTGCGTCATCATGATGAGAGGTACACTCCTTTTCTGTTGATCAATTCTGGCCAATTTTATCAATTTCTTGCTTGAGTCTCATTAGTTGTTGGCAGTAGAGATCCAAATCAATGGGATCGCCCGGCGATAAAAGCTCATAATGAACGATGCCCTTCCAATCCCACCATACACACAGCATCACCTTATTGCGTGTTAATCCGGGTTTCCCTACAGTCTACAGTCTGTGGAGTTTGACTACCCTTTGGCCATGATCTTTTTCGCACGTCTTGTTGTAGGTGATCCACTTTTCATCACCAGTGATCAATCTTATCAAAAATGGTTCGGTTTCATTATTTCAATAGATAATCGCAAATGAGGACACGATTCGTTAGGTTTCTTTCAGTGAGCTCGTGTGGTGCCTAGATATGGAGCTTTTTTGTAAAGCCAGACTTTTTTAAATGGGTCAAAACTGTTTCATGGTCAATTCTCATAACCTCGGCTATATCGTAACTACTAATATGCAGATTTTGCTCCACTTTTTTTAAAAATGGCATCGACTAACCGTATCAGGGCGACCAGAGCGAGCCGCATCTTTGACATCAATATTCTATTATAATTGGTTATCAAATATATTTTGGTTACGTCGACCTCCTGCACCGTGGATAACTGATGAAGTGCGTAGAGCAATGGTAAGAAGAGATCGAGCTTTTCACATTTTTAAATAGAATCGGAGTAGTCTCACCTTTCAACGCTATAAGCGAGCACGAAACCGCTGTAATCAGGTGGTAAGAACTGCCAAACGCCGCTACATCCACAATCGTATTTTGAACTCCTCTTCTGTAACCATATGGAAGTTCCTCAATTCCCTGGGATTTGGAAAATCACATTCCAATTCTCTAATCCCAAATATTTCACTCAATGACTTAAATATACACTTCTCTTCTGCTTCGCGTTTGCATTATTCCTATATAGCTCCGAACTACCACTTGGAGCGTTGTCCGCTCCCCGGGCAGAACACCTTGCCCGGCGGAAGATCCCCCCCCTTTTTCTTCTACCCGCCACAAACGAAGAAAAGATTTTCAAAAATTCAACCCGTAGGAGGATGAAATGGGGTGCTACAATTTTGATGATTTTTTTTATATTTTACGGTGCGGTTGACTTGAAACTCACTGAAAATATTTTGTAAATAAATAAAAGAATATATTTGTAGAGATTTTTCAAAACAACCCTTTTAAGAGGGGCCAAAGGGTCTTCAAATTTGTATAATTATCTTAAAAATTGCTGCACAATTACTCTTTAATAAAAATAATAAAATAGCTATTTATTTTTAATAATATTTACCCTTAACACTTTCACTGTCCGGTTTCCAGACACAATAGTAAGACAATAACACAATAGTTTTTTATAGGGTAGGGTGACAAACGAGTACACAGTCCACCTGAAGGTGTGTGGTTGCTGTGGCCCATAGACATCTACATCTATCCTCGTATGCGAATCAAAATGCAGATGCGTTGTCACCCGTGAGGACTAAGATGGAATGCCTCTTTTCCAGTAAAAAGGGTCTCCGGTTCTTTACACTTACCATACGAAACACAGCAGTGTCAACCCCGGTCGAGCCGAGCCATTCGTGCTACAACTATACTACTTATATAGCTGCATCATGGCTCTACCACGTAGAAATAGTAAGAAAAGAAACTGAAAGTACTCTATAAATGAAATATGTGGATACGTATTTTGCGATTTTAAACACAACCTCAGGGGGTAGCAGAGGGTATGAAAATTTGAATGGAGACACGTGTTTCAGTATTTTTGACAATACTACCTTTAAAGGGGTAAAATTAACTACTATTATTAATTAAAATAAAATTAACTACAATTAACTAAGTAACCCGTATATGAAGATTTTTGGATACTTCACTCTAAGAGGGGTATATAGGTAATGCAGAAAAAAACAAAATGAATTATAATATATTGTTACGCGCCACTATTAATGTCTTGTACATGGCAACACTAGTTACACTAGCGCCCCCTAGTGTCGAGTAAATGAAAGTATTGCGCGCCACTATTAATGTCTTGTACATGGCAACACTAGTCACACTAGCGCCCTCTAGTGTCGAGTAGCAGAACTAGGAGAGTCGAGATCCTTCCAGAAATTTCGGGACCGATATGTACTCGAACATTCTAGATGTCGCTACAGTAGAAGGTTCTGGAAACTATCTGAGGCCCTATATAAGACCGGTATAGACCACGACCGGGGCAGTATTGAATTGGCGATACAAGAGAATACTTCGAAGCGAAATAACGGCGAACTGTGTTTTATTATTAGTGTGATTTTTGATTGTAATTAGTGTTGTGTAATTAAAGTGTCAATTTTGGTAATTCAGTCGGCAGTTTTTAATTGTCTCGAACCCCAAGTTCGTAACAATTGGTGTCAGAAGTGGGATCAAATATGCCGATTTTACCTAAAGACGACACGGAGGGTATCCGTACCCGAAGTCAACGCCAACAGGAGACGGACCAGAGACGATTTGGTAATGCAACGCCGCAAACGTCGGAGGGCCAGTTGCTAACCACGGAGGCTGGCCCGTCAGCAGCTCCTGCATCTGCAGCACCTGACTTGGGTGCTCTGATGATGATGCTGCAGGATCAGGCTCGCCGACAGGAGGAACAGGCCCGCCGACAGGAGGAACAGGCCCGCCGACAGGAGGAACAGACCCGTCGGCTGGAAGAGCAGCTGCAGCGCGGTATGGAAGAACAGATGCTCCTCAGGAAGGACCTTCACGCTACCTTCGGGAAAGAGATAAAGGAGGTGAAGGATAGGGTTGCTCAACATGACAACCGCCTGTCGGAAGCTGAAACCCGAATCGACCAAGTGAACAATCGGGTTGACAACGTGATGGCTGATGTGAAGAAAACGCTGGACGACCTCAAACTTGGGGATGGAATCACAGCTCCCGTGGTAGCTACAACACCTTCGCTACGTGGATTCAAAGTGCCGCCGTTCGACGGGAGTTCTTCCTGGTCGGCCTACAAAATCCAGTTCGAGGCTGTCATGAAAGCGAACGGCTGGAATAAAAGTCAGGCCATGACTGCTCTCACCCTAGGCCTACGCGACCAGGCCTTAACTGTTTTGGAAGCGCTCGGTAAGGAAGTGACTTACGAGCAGCTCCTTGAGGCATTGGAGGCGAGATATGGCGATGCTCACCTGGAACACGTCTTTCGTGCGCAGCTCAAAGATCGCGTGCAACGCAGTAACGAAAACCTGCAGCAGTGGGCCCTTGAGGTGGAGAAGCTGGTTCGAAAAGCGTACCAGTCTGTACCTGTGCTCATTGTAGGGCACCTGGTGCAGACTTTCATCGACGGCATCCGCGACCTTGAAGTCAGAGCTGCTGTGAGGCTCGGGCACCACCAGACGCTTAAGGACGCCCTGACCCATGCACTGGAGGTGGAAGCCGTGCGGCAGGATCATCGTTCCCACCGCGTCAGGGAGGTTGCACCAGCTACAGTTCAGGACCGCAATAAGTTTTTTTTTTTCAGAACCACCGACATCTCAGGAGTACGTGTGTTGAACCTTTGTGATCAGGAACAGATTATAGAAAAAGGCACATTGGTTGGTACTAGTGAGGAAGTGGATTGGTTGCGTCGATGCGAATATCTATCGACCGGGACCCCCAGCAAGGATGGACAACCGATAGTGACCACACTTTTGGAAGACTGTCGCAGCGTTCTTTCCCCGAATGAAATGGTCAAGGCGAAGAAGTTGTTACTCAAGTACGCCAATGTTTTCTCGTCAAACGAAGCTGACATAGGAAAGACTGGCTTAGTTCAACACAAAATAAACACAGGACAAGAATTGCCTATTCGTCAGCGGCCAAGAAGATTGCCTGTAGCACGTGAAAAGGAAGTGGAAACCATGATTGAGGGAATGGTGAAGGATGGTGTTATTGAACCTTCATCTAGTCCATGGTGTTCACCTGTGGTGCTGGTAAAGAAGAAGGACAGCAGCATGCGGTTTTGTGTTGACTATCGCCGCCTGAACGACATTACAAAGAAGGACAGCTATCCCTTGCCAAGAATTGATGACACGCTGGATATGCTTACAGGCGTAAAGTGGTTTAGTACGCTAGATCTGAAAAGTGGCTACTGGCAGGTTGAAATTGACCCTAAGGACAAGGAGAAAACTGCATTCTCCACAGGAAAGGGTCTGTGGCAATTCAAAGTCATGCCGTTTGGATTGTGCAATGCTCCAGCAACGTTTGAAAGGTTGATGGAGCTTGTACTTACCGGGCTAATTGGAGATGCTTGTCTGGTCTATTTGGATGACATCATCATCGTAGGCCGTACGTTTGAGGAACACCTTCAAAACCTGGAACGCGTGCTCATGAAGATCCAGAGTGCCAACCTCAAGTTGAGTCCAAAGAAGTGCTCACTATTCAAACGGCAAGTTAGTTTTTTGGGGTATGTAGTGTCGGAAGAAGGTATCCGCACGGATCCAGAGAAAATTGCTGCTGTCAAGGAGTGGCCGGTCCCAAAAGACAAGACACAGGTTAGAGCATTTTTGGGTTTGTGCTCTTATTATCGGCGATTTGTGAAGAACTTTGCAGATATAGCCAAACCTCTGCACAAGCTAACCGAGGAGAAGCGACAATTCTGCTGGGATGAAAGTTGCGATATTGCATTCCAGGAGCTCAAGAACCGCCTGTGCAAAACACCTATTTTGGGGTACCCTGATGCGGGCAAGGAATTCATAGTTGACACAGACGCAAGTGATATAGGACTTGGCGGTGTGTTGTCTCAACGTAATGGTGATCAAGAGATTGTGATAGCGTACTTCAGCAAGTCGTTGTCAAAGCCGGAAAGGAACTATTGTGTCACAAGACGGGAATTGCTTGCTGTGGTAAAGTCCTTGCAGCATTTTAGCAAATATCTTCTAGGGCGGAAATTCCACTTACGAACTGACCATGCTGCACTGAAATGGCTATTGCAGTTCAAAAATCCGGAAGGACAAGTTGCGAGATGGATAGAACTACTGCAGGAATACGACTTTGTGATCGAACATCGCAGCGGGAAATCTCATGGCAATGCAGATGCATTGTCAAGAAGACCTTGCCCTGAAGATTGCAAGCATTGTACTAGGCAAGAGGGTAAGGAAGTGGTATCTGTGAGAATGCTCAGGACAGACCAGCTCAGCAATGAGTGGAAGGACAGCCTACAACATGCACAGCAGGAAGATTCGGACATTAAGCCGATTCTGGAATGGATGAAGGCCAGTGCTCCTAAGCCCAAGTGGAGCGACGTCTCAGCAATGAGTTCGACCACGAAAAGCTATTGGGCCCAATGGGACAGCTTGCTGATTCAGGATGGAGTCCTGTGCCGTAAATGGGAAAATGGTCGGGGAGACAGGTGTCATTTGCAAATGGTTGTCCCTAAGGCTAAAGTGCCGGATATTCTACAGCTGTACCATAGTGGTTGTTCAGGAGGCCACCTGGGAATTAAACGAACTCTCCTGAAGATCCGAGAACGGTTTTACTGGGTCCACTGTCGTGACGATGTCGAGGACTGGTGCCGCAAATGTACAAGTTGTGCGGCTGTAAAGGGACCTCAAATTCGTAGTAGAGGCGCATTGAAATTGTACAATGTTGGTGCACCATGGGAGAGGATAGCCATTGACGTTGCGGGGCCGTTTCCAGAAACTGAAAGTGGTAACAAGTATTTCATGGTAGTGATGGATTACTTCACTAAGTGGCCAGAAGTCTTCGCCATTCCAAATCAAGAAGCTTCAACAGTTGCAGATAAACTAGTTCATGAAGTCTTCTGTCGTTTTGGAGTACCTTTAGAGATTCATAGCGATCAAGGAAGGAATTTTGAGTCTCAAATATTCCAGAAAACTTGCCGAGTTATGGGTACTCAGAAAACACGAACAACTTCTTACCACCCACAATCTGATGGAATGGTAGAAAGATTTAATCAGACATTGGAGAGGTACCTAGCAAAAGTTGTGGAAAAACGGCAACGAGACTGGGACAGGCACATACAACCGTTTTTGTTGTCATATCGAAGCGCTGTTCACGAAAGTACATCAGTGACACCAGCTTTCGCAAACTTTGGGAGAGAATTGCGGCTGCCTGCAGACCTGATCACCGGAATACCACCTGATACCCCACGCAGTATAACCGATTATGCAAATGACTTGCGGAACAAAATGAATGACATTTATGAGCACGTCAGACAGACGGGCCAGCAAACGTCTGAGAAGATGAAAACACGGTATGACCGCAAAATGAACAACAAGGGCTTTGATGAAGGTTCACTAGTGTGGTTACACAATCCAGTTCGCAGCAAAGGGAAATCTCCTAAGCTTCAAGCTAAATGGGACGGACCGTACCGGATTGTGACAAGGATCAATGATGTAACCTACCGGATACAGAAAGGTGCCAGAGGTACTCCTAAGATTGTCCATGTGGATCGACTGGCGCGTTATTATGGGGCCAATAATGCTCGGGACGAGCATGTCTTAGGATGGGCAGTGTTACGCGCCACTATTAATGTCTTGTACATGGCAACACTAGTTACACTAGCGCCCCCTAGTGTCGAGTAAATGAAAGTATTGCGCGCCACTATTAATGTCTTGTACATGGCAACACTAGTCACACTAGCGCCCTCTAGTGTCGAGTAGCAGAACTAGGAGAGTCGAGATCCTTCCAGAAATTTCGGGACCGATATGTACTCGAACATTCTAGATGTCGCTACAGTAGAAGGTTCTGGAAACTATCTGAGGCCCTATATAAGACCGGTATAGACCACGACCGGGGCAGTATTGAATTGGCGATACAAGAGAATACTTCGAAGCGAAATAACGGCGAACTGTGTTTTATTATTAGTGTGATTTTTGATTGTAATTAGTGTTGTGTAATTAAAGTGTCAATTTTGGTAATTCAGTCGGCAGTTTTTAATTGTCTCGAACCCCAAGTTCGTAACAATATATATATATATATTACCTAATAATTATTAGCCTAGTACCTTATATATATACCCTAGCCTAGTACCTTATATATATATATATATAAGGTACTAGGCTAGGTACTAGGCTAAGGTAATAGGCTTTCTTGGAAATTCTGGAAGTAATTTCTTTCAGCCAACCTTATTACGCAAAGAATTATTCACAAAAATATTTTTTTTTGGTAATTTTTGTATATTACTGATACCTCTCTACTTAATCTAAATATAAGTATATCTAACTTGAGTCTAAATAAATGAATTAAATATATTATATGTAAGTAACGGTACATATAGATGAAAATACATTATTTAGAAATAAAATTGTTTTAGAATTTCCGAAAACTCAATGTTTTATACTTCTTGATATTTTTTGGTTTTGGGTACCCATCCATTACAGACCATAATAGTAAACTGCTAAACATAGGCCTCTACCATAGACTGCTTCACAGGCAATGCCATAGATGCGGATTTTGCCATAGTTGCCACAATTGACAACCGCAGATTGTTTGAGGTAGTTGGAATTCTTACACCGGTTAAATAAAAAATAATAATATATCGATAATTAATTTACGACGTGCCCTTACGGACGTACTTATAACTTGTTTGAAAAACTAGGTCAGCCCTTGTCTTTCTCTACTTAAATTTTACTCTTTATCAAAAACGTGACTTTATCCATAAAATTCAATAAATGCGTTGTTCTAAAAATGACATCATCATTATTAAACCACCAGCTAACGACAATCCGCTTCACTGTTTATTACATTTATCGTTTTTTTATTCTAATATAAAATACATACCTGGAAACTCTTAACTTTATGTTTTTTGTACACAAATATCTAACAAACCTAAACTTAGTGTTTTATTGCCATTAGGAAAAAAACATACATGCATGTATGGGAAAACAATATAAAGCTGATATTTGAGAAACAGGATTTTCTCAAATGCATAGTATACTAGCAATTATACGCATGCTAAAGCTTAATATTACAAGAAATTATATCCATTTGAAACAAAATGGCTAACATTTGAAATCTATGAGATTCTTGCTATAATAATTTAAAATTTAAAATTTTGTACAACCGACTTCAATATAAATTATTAAAAATAACTCAAAAACTAATGAACAGACATGTGAAACAACAGCTTTTAAATAAAAAAAAAAACATCGAAATCGGTTGACCCAGTAAAAAGTTATTAGGTAACACACATAAAAAAACATACAGTCGAATTGAGTACCGTTTCCTTTTTGAAGTCGGTAGGAAACCGAATTTCACTATTCTTTATGTATTACCCAATTAATACAATTGTAAAGTAACTGTTTCACGCATAATCTTGTGTTATTACATAAATTCTGTGAATTAAGGTTTCCTAATAAAATAACTGGCAATTCAATTTAAGCCTCAAAATATGCGAAGGCATGCTGGAAGGATTTAATGAAATTAAAATTTCTGTTGAAACGCTCACAGTTTTATCTTGATTTTTCATTGTGTCTATGGATTAACATATTATAATTTCTTCCCCTTTTATTATATTATGTATTTGTTCGTTTATATTGTTATATAGTTTTTCTAATGATTCGATATCTATGTAGCCCTATAGTGAAAGGCCAATTCAATTCACTTCTTGCGTTTTTTTGTGATGCACGACAGGCTGACAACATTTCCAAAAAATTTTGTTTTGGCATCTGTACAAATAATAATATAGAAAACGTATCATTCAAATTTTTTTCATTATAGTTGATATAAAATTGAATGGCATTATTACTTTAATCTTAAAAACTTCATCTAAAAATTAAAATAAAACTCTAATTAATAAGCATTTAAATCATTATTAAGACAATCAAATAATGATATTTTATAAGGGTATGTAAAGTTAAGTAATATAAAATATATAGGTATTACGTTTCTGCAACCCCTCGCAGATGTTGATTCTTGTAACTCTTTTTTTGAATACTAAGTGGAATTCAAATACGCTTATTAAATGGATTTATAATTTAGCTGATTTATATTTCTTATACTTAAGTATTCAAATTATAAATGTAGATTTTTGATTGTTGACACCCCTTAAAATGATTACAATATCATGTTGAATAACAATTTATTAATGTACTAGCTTTATACCTGCAGCTTCGTTCGCGTGGGCTCCAATTTAGAAACATCATTAGATGCTGTTCCGTGCCAAATTTAGCAAAATTCGATCACGTTTAGAGTTACCTCGGTGTCTGTGCCTCTGTATGTTTGTCAAATTTTTTTTTTCGAATTCTCAAAGGCTATTGTACGTAGATGATTGATATTTGGCATAGATACTTACAATATGCTACAGGAACACGTGAATAAATGAGTTTTTCAGAAATGTATTAATAACATATATGTCTAGAAACATCAACTATTTTTTATATCGGGCGTGTCTTCCAAAGTATTCATAAGAAAGGAAAATTGTCTAAGAATGAAAATTTATTAATATTATTGTTAATATTTAATTTTTACTCTTTACACTCATCAAATTAAAATTCAAATTTAATTTTGTTTTAACAAAATAGTGATGATTTCATGGTCTTTTATCAATTTATGGAATAATGTTAATTTTCTATATTGATTGGAAACATAAAAAGATGGTGATATTGTTTACGTGCGAGTAGACTTTAAAACTTCATAAATGGAGTTCTGTTCTGTTCTCAGTTCAAAACTAATTTTAATGATTTCATGACGTTTATTTTTAACTTTTTTTACGCGGTGTTTTTTTACACAACTTATCGTTAACATATCGCTAATGTGAAGCACCAGTTCAGTACTATCCCAACTATTGTATCCGATCTGATAGACAACAAATCCTCGCAATAGTACACCGATTCCTATCAAGAATGATTCGCGAGGCTATTGAAATTAAAATACAGACTTATTTCAATAGCGAAGATGGCTGGGTGCTACAATCTGCTTTGGATCAGATAATTAATAAAATTAAATCCAGACTCAAGCTTACTACTTCAAGACTTCTAGTACTGTAAGCTCGTTCTGCGTAAATCGGACCAACATTGCTAATTAAAAGTTGATGGTGGTCTTCGTTAACTATGACATAGGACGTCAAGCACCTCATTCCTCCCAGTGGCCTGGGGTTCTATTTAAAGTGGCTTTATTAAGAATTAAAAACAAGTTAAAATTAAAAGCTATAAAAACCTGAAGATTAGTTTTATTGTAATTTAATTCTATTCACAGTGAACGTGGGAAGACCTACACTCATGAAGTCGTTCATGAGTGTAGTTCTTCCCAAAAGAAAAATGTTCGTCTTTTTGCGGCGTCGAAAGAGAATCCGCCACCGCATATCGTCCCGTGTGTGTCGTAAGAAGCGACAGAGGAAATCAAACAGGAGGCGGGCAACATCTTCTTCCTGACAAAAGTTCAAAATAATAAAAGCTATGGTTGCCAACCCGCCTGCCAAGCGTGGCAACTATAGCAAATATCCAACCTATTTGACAATTTATGGAGGGGGGGGGACTATGTTCAGTTTAGTAGACTTTTGATTGGCTGTAATGATGATGATGATGAATTTTACTCTTCCGAATCTTTGCTACCTTTAATATTTATGGTAGAGTGAAAACAAAAAAGTAACAGAAAATATGAATAAAATAAAAACTGCATGATTGCCCGTTGAAACTAAAAAAGTAGTAGCCTATATACATGTCACTATTGGACACAGGCCGCAGAGATTTTGTGATAATGTGATCACTTCAACTGGGGAACTTCTCAGATTTTCCTGCATCACCGAGAACGTGGTAAATTGACACTTCAAATTGCAATTAAAATATATGCTAAAATATGTAAAATATTTATGTTCTATGAAATTTACGTTTGGACCAGCTTAAACACCGACTTTGACAAGTAAAATAATAAAATAAATCTTTGTTTAAGTAAAATGTGCTATTTTTGATAATTATTCTCCCGTGTAGTGGTGGGTAAAAATACCCACTACCTCATATCTTACAGTGGATGTCGTAAGAGGCGACAGAGGGAAACCGAGGCAGAAGATGGGCAGCAGCATATTTCTAATAACAGTAAAAACCAATAAAAAACTGCGATTGCGAAGCCCCTCGCCAAGCGTGGCAACTATGGCAATATACACCCATCAGCGATGACACAAATATACAGCCCCCAGTCCCTGGCGGCCCCGCTATTCCTGGCTACGGTGGTGAACATGGTAACGACGGGGCGGAGGGGTGCTAAGAAACTCCGGTGGAGGTTCGATTTCCACCTACGACGATCTGAGTTGGCAATATATAACGCACGCACCCTGAGGACTAGCGAGAAGAGCCTGGAGTTGGAAGAAGAGATGGAAGAAGTTGCGCTGGAATATTATAGGATTATCCGAAGTCCGAAGAGGGGGGAGGACCCGGAAATTCTCGAAGCTGGCAACAACAGCAACAACAACGGCGAACAAAATCCGGGGGTAGGGGTGAGCATTTGCTACAAGGAGGTATTGGATTTATCGTCCACAAGTCTCTCCTTAGCAAATTTGGGAGTGTGTCAACGAGGAATGCGTATCTTATACTCAGAATCACCAAACGGTATTCGCTGAAAGTTATACAGGCTTACGCACCAATCTCGGCACATCCCATTGAGGAGGTGGAGGAAAAGTACGAGGATATCTCTAGAGCCATGCGCTCCTCCAAAACGGTAAGATACGGTGTTACGGGAGACACAACGCTAAAACTAGGCACAAAAGAGAATGGTGAGGTGAAAGTAGGGGAATTTGGGATAGGCAAGGGGCCAGCAGCTGGCTGACTTCATGTAAAAAAGAGGGACCCTTTATAATGAACTATTTTTTCCAGAAGCGGCCCCCCAAAAGTGGACCTGGTCGAAGTCCGACAGTTCAACAAATGAGAAAAACGACAAAATGAGATTGATTTCATTATGACGTCGAGACGACAACTGTTCAGTGATGTCTCAGTGATCGCGAGGGTGAAAACCGAAAGTTGAGAGGCACATTGAACCTAAACGTTAAGTTTCACGTCTAATGTAGTCAACGCTCCGCCCCCTCGTGCTCTAATCTAAAGTCCCGAAAACTTTCAGCACGAGTTACATAATCGTTTTCAGTACCTAGAATTATGCAATGAAGTGGTTTTGTTCTTAAAGAAAGAAGACAACGCGCTCTTGAAGAACTATAGACCATCGTCGCTTCTGAGCTGCGTCTACGTGCTGTTTTCAAAACTCATTACGAATCGTCTCGCATGCACACTCGATGACTTCCAGCCTCCCGTACAAGCCGTTTCTCGAAAAGGCTTTAGCACCATAGACCACATAGATATCTTTCGGAAAATTGTACAGAAGACCGAATAATACAATATCCCACTTTGTCTTGCGTATGTGGACTGTGAGAAAGCCTTTGATTCCGTCGATATTTGGGCGGTGCTACAGTCCCTTCAGCGGTGCCAAGTGGACTGTCGGTATTTCGAAGTGCTGAAGTGTTTGTAGAGTATGGCTACGATGACTGTCTGAGTACAGAATCATAGTACGAAACTTATCCAATTGTTTCTGTGGTATAAGACAGGGTGACATAATATCCCCGAAACTCTTCACCGCTGCATTGGAAGACGTTTTCATGCTACTGGACTGGAAATGATACGGTATTAACGTCAATGGCATGTACACTACTCATCTTCGATTTACCGACAATATATTCCTTACGGCAGAATCCCTGGAGGACCTAAGCACTATGCTCAATGACCTCTATAGTGTCACCAAACTGATAGATGAACATGGACAAAACAAAAATCATGTTTAAGGTCCATGTCACATCTACATATGCCGGAAGTTGCTGGGAGCACTAAGCTCGAAGTTGTAAACAAATATGTTCACCTGGGACAAATAATCTATATATCCGACTAGGTAAGTCCAAATTCGACCGAGAGGTCAATCGACGGATTCAACTCGGCTGGGCAGCGTTCGGGAGATTACGACACATCTACTCGTCAGACGTACCTCAAAACTAGATTGTGCAACCAGTGCGTGTTATCAGTAATGACCTATAGAAGATCTGAGACGTGATCCTTAACTACTGGTCGTATGAGGAAGCTCAAAGTCGCTCAACGAGCTATGGAGAAGGCTATGCTCGGCGTTTCTCTGGGTGATGACTTAAAAACGAGGATATCCGCAATATAACTAGAGTAACCGACATAGTCTAACCGATTAGTAAGCTGTAGTGGCAATGAGCCGCCAATATAGCTCGAAGAACCGACAACCTATGGGCGAGCAAGGTTATCGAGTGGCAGTCTCGTACCGGCAGTCTCGTACCTGCACGAATAAGTATTCAGTAGCATTCTAAAATTTAATTTTATCAGTTACTTATCATTAGTTTATTTAGCAGAAAGTAGATAGCGCCTTTATTACATTAAAACTATGAAAGCCAATACTATACTATCTAATAATATCAGCGGTAGAAGGTTGGAGTGGGACTAGCACAAGAGCCGCCCCAAAGGCGCGAACATTTATTTATTATACAAATAAGGCATAAAGTGATGTTGATTCTGTTAAAAATTCTGTTTCTGTTAAAAAATAAGCTATCAGCGCCGCTAGCGGTGAAAACCAATTGACGATATGAATATATTATGAAATTGCAATGTTGTGTTTAGTAATTAATATCGTAAAGCGATCTCCATTCAGCTATATCATGAATTGGTCAAACAACAGTGTTAAATATCATGAAATGACACCATTTCACGAAATGATAAGACTACTTAATGATAAATCTCTTTGATCAAATTATAAGGATATTGAAAATTTTGCAATGATTGCAGGATTGAGACCAGTTTAAATCAGCTTACATATGGGTTAGTAATTGAACTGAAAACCGTATCAATTTTCATACGTTTTATAGACGTTAGTATTATCTATTTAAATTATAACGGTTTTAAAATGGAAACTAAAAAATAACGTTACGATTATTAAATGATTCTATAAATCTAATTATTTAAACATATAAATGTAAGTTATTTATATTATTAAATTTATAAGAAACTTAAGGAAAAATAGACTACTTTTTTCATTTGATTATAGGTGGGGCTGTTTTGATAATTAAAACGTAGATCGTCGGCGGTGTTTCAAATTATTATGAAAAGGTTAAAACTAATTTTAAACTTTTTTTTATACCTAAATTATAAATATGGTATTCATTTGAAAAAACACCCGTTATCCCGTCTATTAACTCACATAATCATATATAATAAAAAATTTATATCTAAAGGAAAGAAAATACTCAACCCTTTATTGAAGATCCGTAATCGGATAAAAGTAGCCTATAAGTTGTCTCGAGTTGTTAACTACCTACATACAAAATTTCATGGAAATCGGTCCAGTAGTTTTTGCGTGTGAATCTTGAATACACAGACACACAGACAGACAGACAAAAATTCTAAAAACCACTAATTTGGCTTCAGTACCCTTTATTTAGTCCCTTGGACTTGTTTTTTCAATAATATATTAGAATTACAGACACGACTTTTCTACTGATTTATTATACAATGTGTAACAAAAACCCTGTGGTTCCTTGTAAGTGCGTTATCAGAGTCAGTATTCAAACGTAAAGAAATAACTTTTCTGCAAAAACTTGAACATTAAAAAATTAATGTAATTTAAAAAAATAATTTGCGAATTGAATGTGGTTTTATTACCTCTGCATTATCCGGAGAATAAGAGGATTGTGTGATATGGACATGGATTATTGTTATAAAACACGTTAAACAAGTTTGCAAGCTATTGCTGCACCTCTGTATCATCTCGATAACTTCAAAATTATGTTCTCTTTGGTGGAGTAAGCTAAAGTGGCAATGGGCCAGCCATATTATTTAATCATTTATACGAGGTAGAACCACGTGGCAGCTATATGTATTATGGTTGTAGCACGAATGGGTCGATTCGACAAGGGTAGCAACACGCCCTCACAGAATTCCAGCGTAAACTAGCAGCTTTAATGCAGCTGTGTTTCGTATGGTGAGTGTAGAGAACTGAAGGCCCTTATTACTGGAAAAGAGGCATTCCGTCTTAGTCCTCAGGGATGACAACGCATCTGCATTTTGATTCTCAATTGAGGATAAATGTCCATGACCACAGCATCCATTTAACTTCTGGTGAACTGCGTTCTTGTTTGTCACCCGTATTCTATAAAAAATATATAAATAGTTCGAGGAACCGACATGCGCTGGGGAGAAAAGGATTTTTCAACCCTTTGGAAGACGACTTTCGGGAAACCAATATTTAGTGGATATAAGACACCTTCCTACTTCATTTCAGCACTATAGAAATTAATATAGCTTTAAAAAGGGATTTTTTATCTATAACACCCTAGCCAAGAAAAAACTTTAGCAGAAATTAATTTATTTCTACAAAAATTTCGGGAAGTTTCTTGGCTCTGGCAAGTTAATTTATGCTAAACCCCGTCTTAGCTAATCACTAAGCAATAAAACACATACCTGCAACAAGGTCTATAATTAAGAAACGGGATTATTTTTGCATTTGACACCCCCGCACTCCAGCTGTTTGAAAAAGAATGGCTCTTTTTCGACAGGGCTTTAAAAAGATCTTAATTAAAAACATCCCAATTTCAATAGAGAAGAAGTCTGGGTACTACCACCTGCTATGGATACTGTAATTAATAAAATTTAAACTAAACCCAAGCATTCATTGCAAGACTTTAAGACAGTAAGATCATTTTGCATAGATCGGACGAAAATTAATAATTAAAAACCTGAAAGTACTCCGGGTTTACTTTGAAATCAGGACTTTGATCATGACCATGGGTGCTACAAAGCACCCAAAATGTCCCAAATGTGTTAAAAAAATTAAAATTAAAAGCGATAAAATCCGTAAAAATAGTTTTATTCACTGTTTATTCATTAGTGACCCACCCGCACCCGTACCTTCCCTATTTCTATTGCTCTAAGAAGATTTTTGGGAAAACAACTTTCTGGCAATATCAACGTGACAAAAGTCAAAATTTCAGCAATGTATATACTATACCATACTTAATCTAGTGGGGGGCCAGCTTGCTCCAGAAGAAGGGATGGGGCTGTCAATGCAAAACTTTCTTTCTTTTGGGTTATCGGTTACCTTCCTTACTATACGATGTCTTTAACTCTAACTCTGTTACGGATATCTTCGTTACGGATAATATTGTGCAAAGAAACCATTTTGTATTCCATGCTATATTTCTATATTCTATATCTATTTCTATTAAACTGAACAGTTTAAACTGAACATCGTGCTAAGGTAAAAAATGCGTGCTATACTATTCGTTACAACTTATGGACGCAGTCCAAAAGAGAAATCAGCTATCAGTAGTTTTTCTAAAAGGGCGTTATCGTGTTATTTAAAAAACGAGATCTTTTCTTCCGCTTTTGCTTCTGTTCCACTATCGTGGCGTAGTGCCAAGCTGAAAGGCGAAATTAAATAGCTCCTGAAGGATTTTATTGCTTTTCCTCCCACTTTCTGAAGCTCTATTGTAATTATATCCTCACACATTCTAACCTCACTCAGATTGACGTCCGGAATATCACCAGGATTCTAACGAATAAAATTTACACTTGAGTCGTTACTCATAATTGAGTATGGTTCTAACGACGATTTGCAGCTATCTCAAAATATCAGGTTGACAAAAATGACATTGCTAACGTTGGTCTTCAACTTGGACCGCCAACAACCACTATTAATATATTATTACACCCGAATGAGCGTGGTTAATTAGTTATAGAAAATTTTGTCCGCTACAACATTCACATGCTATTTTATTTCGCGTATCCTTTTTTGTGTGTTTCTGCTGTATTACATCTTTACCTGTAGAGTAAAGACAACCGGTACAATTACGGGCTGTAAGTCATTCCATCTTAATTCTCAAAGGTAAAACGCATTTTTCTTTATTTGAATCAGCTTTCTTTGTTTGAAGTTGGCTGCAGGTGGATTGTGAGTTCATTTATCACTTTACTGTTATAAAAAATGGCCGTGCGTGTCGGGCCACGCACTTTGTGAAGGTAGGGTTCCGTAGGTGACCGTCACAATACGTGGGCTTTCTCGATAATGAGCATATTGAGTTCGCGGTTTGACCGCTATAACGACTAAAAATGGGTTTAAGTAGAACGATGGTAATTGAAGGACTTATTTTCAAATCAGACTTTAGGCAGTGGTATTCAAAAACTATTAAAAAACTTTTCGATTTTGAAAATAATACATCTATTACCTATATAACTTGTTATAAAGATATATACCTATAGATAAATCTGCCGTGTCTATTCCGCTATAGCAGTAATGCATTTAAGTCGTTTTCTTCATAAAAATTACTTATTTCTTACAGTTTACAAATAACATTACGAAGTTATAACGCAGCTAGTTTTAAGTCATTTTCTATGGAGTTGTAACAAGCTTTTTACTTATCCAAGAGCATTTTATAAGTTGGTTGACTGTTACTTGTTAACTTGTAAATTTTTCTTAACTGTGATAGTTTTCGTTTTAACTTGATCACATATACTACTATTGTGTATACTTTTCAAATTTCCAACAACAGCGGACTCTTATGAAAGATACCACTTTAAAGCTAAATAATTCGTAAACGGAGCCCTGAATCGAAAACATGTTCTTCCATACCCCAGTGTTTTTGAAAGACCTGACCAACGATAACCCACACGGTGGAATAAACGGGTCAAAAAACAATCCTCCATTAACCATCACAGAACAGGTAGGTACCCAAAATAAAAATGATTTTTAAGATTTTACTACACAGTTCTGTGGGCGTGATTTATATGTATAGCTGTGCCAAATTACAGATTTGTAGCACCTAGGATCTTTGAGTATAACCACGGATGGAGGGACGGACGGATGGACATGGCGAAAATATAAGGGTACTTTATTGTTTAACTACGGAACCCCTGTGCTAGAGAGTAGATATCGTATTGCCAGCAAATTATACTGTCCTAAAGTTTTAAATTAGGCTGCAAATATAGGTCATATTGCTAGATGCATGTTAGTTATAGAACTTTCGGGGTGCGAAACCCTTCGGACCGCGAGGCCGTTGGCGGTTGCCCATGTCAACCCAAGGTGTGGTTTCCGCACTTTTAAAATCTTAAATGACATCTCCACTTAATGTGGTTAATGGTTAAAGTAAAAAAATAATTTAAAATTAAAAATTTTGTACAACGGACTTTAATATAAATTATTAAGAATAACCCAAAAACTATTGGTCAGATCATATTATTATTATACATTATATGGGAACACATGTAAAGTACCAGCTTTCAAATGAAAAAATAATCATCGAAATCGGTTCACCGGTAAAATGTTATGAGGTAACAAACATAAAAAAAACATACAGTCGAATTGAGTACCGGCTCCTTTTTGAAGTCGGTAGAAAAATGGAAATTATAATTATAATGATTATAAATACATAACTGTTAGCGACAAGCCATGGCTTTTCCTGGGTTTGATAAGTCTTTGATAATAATCAAAGATCATTTATTTTATCAACATTAAAACATCGCTGATAAATCTTGTAACTTTTATTGTCACCCTGGTAGGGTCTGTTTTCAGTCCACTGCTGATCAAGAAATCTTGAGCCACCAGCGCTGTGTTTACTGATACGATTCCAATGGTTATCTCCACGAGTTATGGTGTTGGTCCATTCTATTAATGAATTGATGCGAAAACTATAGCGCTCTAGAAACTCTCTAAAGCTCTCTAGGAACGGAAAACTCTATAACGATATCATGGGAAACTAGTCACTTTAATAGCCTATTATGTAAAGTTAGCATTGATAAATTTAAATGTTGAGTACTAAACCATCGTAAATAAAGTAAAAAAGAGAAGGATTAAAAAAATCAAGAAGATGAGAAGTCTACGCATCAGAGCAGAGGGAAGAACTCTTTCTGGTTTCAAAAGCCTCTTAGTAAAGCGAGGCCAGCACCCAGCAATGAGACGTATATGTGACAATTGCTTTTTATTTATTTAATAGAGTTGGAAAAAAAACTATAAAAATATTTAAGCCTTAAAAAGCTCAACCATGGACGTCATCATCATCATCATCACTATTGTAGCCCAACACTATTCCGCTGATAAGCATTGTCGTCCTCTAAAACTGTCACTCATCGTGGTCATGGAATGTCATGCATCGACTCTCTTCACGTATCGTCATGTAAAAAACATCCCCAGGTGGGGGCCGCTTTACGTTTTTTGCCAGTAAAAGGCGGCAAAACCTGTCATCTCCGTGGGTTGTCGATTTATTGAGCTATATGACTGGCCGATTGCCATTTCAGCTGACCCTTTAAGCTTTGTCGGCTACTCTGGTTCTAGAGCGAATATATTCGTTGCCAATTTTATTAGGGAGAGAAACTCCAAGCAAACCCTTCTTCTTAGCTCGCTGAACGTCTATGAGGTTCCGCATACGGTCATTACTGGTAACATGCCCTGTTTGTTCCCTTTTTAAGGAGTACTGAAAGAATACATGTGTCGTCATTTGGAAAACGCTGCTTAGCCTAGATTTATTCGTTAGTTGATCTCTTAGTGTAAGTTGAAAATATCTAGTCATCTTCTAGGGTCGCGATTACTATCGGTATACGTGTAACATGGGACTTAAAACTTAACTTTTAACTCAGCAGCCGGGCTATTCACAATCGTCTCGGAAAGCGAAATCGACTCGGATTCGATAACTTCTCGCACCGAAACCAATAAACGCTATTCACATTTAACGTTCGGATAAAGGTCACTTAGATACATCCTATAACTATTGTATCGTCATTTAGTTACATGCATTTACGAATTTTGTGGATAAATAGGCTTTTGTATTTTTTTAGAGTAACGCCTGAACAAAAACATAACGCAATATTTTGGAGTTAGCCATTGATATCGAATATAAAAAATATATAATTTAACTATATAATAAATAACAAAAAAACAGAGATATGTCTCGTTTCTGTCGGGTCTGGGTTTTTTTCTATGGGGCGTGACCGTACTTCTTTGACGTTTGTTTTCGATAATTGTGACATATTGCATCGGAAACTTCACGAGAGCTCTGCGGCTGGCGAAAACTTTTCGAATATTGATGATTAGAAGAGATAAATAAACCCTTTTAATTATAAGGTAGGTAACAAAAATTAATTACAATTATCTATAAGACGTATTTTCATATAACTACTTCAATATTTGCACTTAATCGTAAAGCTGAATTTTTGTGAAAGGTGTGCTTTTATAAGTTTTCTATCACAAAGCTATATATATATATATGCTGCTTTGTGAAACGAGACATATCTCAGTTTTTTTGTTATTTATTATATAGTTAAATTATATATTTTTTATATTCGATTTCAAGGGCTAACACCAAAATATTGCATTATGTTTTTATTCAGGCGTTACTCTAAAAAAATACAAAAGCCTATTTATCTACAAAATTCGTAAATGCATGTAACTAAATGACGATACAATAGTTATGGGATGTATCAAAGTGACCTTTATCCGAACGTTAAATGTGAATAGCGTTTATTGGTTTCGGTGCGAGAAGTTATCGAATCCGAGTCGATTTCGCTTTCCGAGACGATTGTGAATAGCCCGGCTGATCCACACTGCAGATATATTAAAGTTTGCTGCTGTGTTTCATACGGAGGGGCGACAACGTATCTGCATGTTGGTTCTTAATCGAGGATGGATGTATGTATGGATGACTACGTGGCACAGCATCCACCTACTATCAGCTGGACAGTGAGCTACTTTGTTACTCTAGTATAAAAAGACATGATCGTCTTACATCCATCCCATCTTACATCTTTTAAAACGTTAATTGTATATTTGTATCACGAATTTTTCCGCTTGACCGGGGAAGATCCACGCTCTCACAGAATACCAGCGTATCGTATGGTGAGTTTAGAGAATTGAAGACCCTTTTTACTGGAAAAGAGGCATTTCATCTTAATCCTCATGGCTGACAACGCATCTGCATTTTGATTTGTAGTTGAGGATAGATGTAGATGTCTATGAGCCGCAGCAACCACTTGTGGACTATGTGCTCGCTTTTCACCTTATCCTACTTATCCTATAAAAAATATGTTAATACCTACATTTGGGAGACACCATTGAAGTCATTGAGCGTAGCTAGTTATAATATTCCAGCTATTTATTTATTTATCTTTATTTATAAACTTTTTTACACATATTAATAATGGAAACACTGGATATTATTATTCCTGACATATGATTTAAAACGTTATACAACAGGTGATCTTATCGCTGAACAGCGATCTCTTCCAGGCAAAACTTTAGTGTACTAGTAAATTATTTAAATTTAAACTAGAAGTAGTATAAAAATATATATTAGAGTTTATACATTGACTGTAAATAAATTTGTAGTAAGTATACTGCCGTACACTTACTACAAATTTATTTCTTTATTTATGTTTGGAAAACGTTAGATACTAGTATTACGCTAGAATATTATACTGTATCATGGAGGTGCTTAACACACATAAAATGCTCACGATGCAATATCTAGACTCAGAGATTTTTTTTTCATAATATTATGTGATTCGAACCTGCGACTTCGCAACTAAGTGCTTAGCCATTGCGCTTCCGAACCCACCAAATATTTTTTTAAATTCACCCAAAGTTTCGTCTACTCATCTGTTATGTGATGTTTACCAAATTTTTTGCGTATTATTAAACAACAATTTAGTCTATTTTGGTGAGAACATGCAGACACATTAATTATAATGCGGGCAAACAGGATAGACCAAAATTTGCCGCAGATGTTTTGAATCACTTAGGATTATATCCTATTTATCTCAAGGTAAGCTATATGCTTACATAATTTGGTACTATTAAAGTAATACCATTTAAATTGAATTCTTACGAATGGTGTTGTAATAAATAAATGCCCCGATAGCTTAGGGGAGAAGTGCTCACCCTAAAATCTTAGCACGCGAATAAACCGAGTTCGATCCACAATGGCACTAATGAAATTGTTAATAGCTTTCAAATGATGTATATTAGAAATTTGAATATCTTAGCCAGAAAAACATTTTAAGAACTTCTGATGTCCGCGAACCTGCATAAGGCAGCGCGGTACACGTTTTATGCCCCAAATCCCTTACAAAAATGAGAGAAGGCCTGTGCTCAGCTCTGGGCCGTATTTATGCGTTTCTTTCCCTTTTTTTACCTTTATGCTTTTTGTGGTAGAGTTACACTGCTGTTATTTTATTTGGCACGAATGGATCTGTTTAGACGGGGAAGGGCCACGCTCTCACAAAATGCTATCGTACTATGTGTAATATTGCTGGGCTGTGTTACAGTTAAACAACTGGTGACCACTTTTACTAGTAATGTGGGATTCCATCTTAATCTCCAGGGTTATTAGCACCGTTACCGTTACAGCCTTATTAAAGTCCACTGCTGAACATGGGCTTATAGGGATATTTGCCATAGTTGCTATGTTTGGAAGATACGACGTTACGACACTCGTGGGAAGATTTAGAGTAGTGGATTCTCTTACGCCGTCATAATAATATGGCAATATTCATTTAGTTTTGTGTAATTGTAAAGTATAAATCATAAAAATTGTTGAATTAAGGCTTTAACTAGCCTGAATGACCTTGACGAAACAGCGATCGCAGAGATTTTAGCCGATGTCAACACCGTCTAGCAACTACGTTCTGTATTACTTATAAAAGTGCAAAGATTAATAGACTGTAGAGATGACAATTATATAAGTGACATACTGCCTGTTATGCTTGCGCATCACTGAGAATTATATCGCGGTTACGCATCTTCAATTACATTGCACGGTGTGGTGCTGTAGCTTTGTCCGGTAGGCATCACGAGCTATCAAGTGTTCAAGTTTCAAGTACGTAAGAATTTTTATTATATATGTTAAATCGTATTTATTTGTATCGTATTAGTAGATCTGGGTCAAAGCGTTCGCTGTAAATATTTTCCTGGGTTTGATCCCCGACAGCACGAATGAAATTTGTAATTGCAATTTTCGTCAACACGCATTGGGGAAGCACGGCGGGCATTTCCTTGCCCTAAAACCCACTCAGAAATAAAAAAAAGAGTCCTGTGCCCAGTAGAGGGACTTGTATAGCCTATTACTTTACTTTGTAGCAATATTTATATTCGTTTCAGATATAGAAGGGTACCTTATGCTGAAGAAAATATCATGTGGAGGCGACGAAAACGTAAAACATCTTTGTACCTAGATAAAACGTTCGAAAGATTGTCAGTCATGTCATACGCCACATTTTCTATAGAGCGTAGAACATTGCAGATAGGGCAAAATAAAAAATAATCCAATATATTATGGGAACTATTTATTAATAATATATACATTTATAGGTATTTATAATAAAAATAATGAACAAGCTGCAAGGTCCAACTAATAATGTTTTTTGTAAACACAATCGTAAAATTCCTGTTTTAATTTTTACCAATGGTTAATTGATGAAACGTAGTCCAGATCACTTCATATAAAATATATTTAATTAAAATTGACACGTGACCTATTTGGCCTTCTACTTACAACTCGGCGGAAATTTGAAAAGAAATTTTGTCTTTTCACACAAGTATTGTTTACAACTGGCGTGGTTTCGAAAAGCGTGATTAAGTGTCAGCGGTATATAATCAATTAAATACTGAACTTTTTTGAAATTTGTTTTTTTGTTTATTTTTGTTATATCTTCTTAAAAACTGACGCCATTTCACTATTTTATTATTTGTTTTTTTTTTGTACGCATAAGGATAAGTTAGACTAAGTTAGATTAACTTGGACAAGTTTATATATTTTTTAATTTTATCACAAAATTTCCGCAATAAATTATTACCTTTTCTACAGTGATTCTCTCCTCTTAGTTTCGGCGTGACTGTAGGATGTTATAGTGAGTCACAGTCAGTTACTAAGCGGCCATAAATCATTATATGTATGTATAGACATACATATATACATTTTTTGATTTTAATATTTATGTTTTTTGAATTGTGATTGATTTTTTGAGACCTGGTAAAATTATTTTTTTCCATACCAATTGATGGGCCTGAGTATAATGCCAGTTATGCTCTTTGGCTGAAGTTATTTTTTATTTTATGCTCAATTGCAGACAAAACAATATTGATTGCGCATTTCTAAAACAAAATTTTACCTCTTCTCCTTCTTATAATAGCTCCTGCACCTAACACGGCGGAATAGTTATTATTATCTATAAGACCATTTGCGAAAACAGTTCTTGTTAACAGTTATGAGTGTAACATTTTATCAGCTGCTTTGTTTATAGTGCCTTGAGCAACACTTTGCCGGTTTCTGTACAGAAAATGATGCTGGCTTTGCCAATACGGATGGCCGCTACCATTGAATATAATACCCGCTATGTTACAGTTATTTACATAGAAACTTTAATTACCATTTGCATAAAATTCTAAATAGCACTTTTTACACAAGAAAGTAAACTTGTAGATCAGTCCATTTTGTTTTTCACTAATTAAGTAAAAAGTAAAACAAACCAATAGGGCCGGGAATTAAAATTTCTTGCAATTTTTTATATAAAAGCATGACCTTATCATAATATAAAAGTCAATCATTTAGCCATGTGATAAAACTTTTAAGTGTGCCAGTCAAACATTAATGATGATATTCAGGTCATTATACTGGAAATAGTCTTTTAAATATTTTGTAGTACAATTGATAATCTTCAGTATGATTGACCGTGTATATGACTTTTATAAGTCTATGTTATTTTTGATGAAAATTATTATTGCAGATAAAAGCCCTTTCACATTTATTTTAGTCTCGAATTAAATTAATCAAAATGAAAATAATAACATTGGCTCTTTATAACTGATCTTTAAATCTAAAACACTGACTTGAAATTATATAATTATTAGCATTTTTTTTAATTCAATGAACTTTTTTAAGATTTTGTTGAAACTCTACTGGTAAAAAAAAACAAATATATATATTATAAAAAAAAACAAATATAATATAATATATATATATATATATATAGATATATATATATATATATATATATATATATATATATATATATATATATATATATATTATAGTTCTTGATGAAAATAATGTATGCGCGTTACATCGCATCCCATCAAGAATTTCTAATGTAATCCTTAACTGTACTAACTTGTGAATAACTGTAAACAATAGAATAACAAAATAATGAAAACATTTACATTTACATATAAAACATTTACAAAAATACTTGCTTTATAACCTAATAAATATTATTTGACCGTAATAAAATAAAACAAGGTAGTCTTGGGCATGAAAGTAAAAATAAATATTTTCGATTATTTTTGCAATATCTAACAGCCGGATCAGCGGGCGATTCTGATCCATCTAAAGATGCTAAATTTCAGCAAGCACTGTCAAATTCAATAGGAGTGACAGAAAAACGGTTCTTGATATAGAAAGGTAAATAAATTATTTAACCTATAAAGTAAAATCACTTTATTACAAATCAAAATAGCCCAATAGCTTTATTAACATGAGACATAATTGTACGAGTGCTTAACATTATTTTACTGAAATCTCAGAAAGTTTTTTTTTAAATAGAATAAGGGTGACAAACGAGCACACAGTCCACCTGATGGTAAGTGGTTGCTACGGCCCATACACATCTACATCTATTCTCGATTACGTATCAAAATGTAGATGCGTTGTCACCCGTGAGGACTAAGATGTAATGCCTCGTTTCCAGTAAAAAGGTTCTTCGGTTCTCTACACTCACCATACGAAACACAGCAGGGTTAAACTGCTATTTTACATGTTATTCCGTGAGAGCGTGGCCCTTCCCCGGTCGAGCCGACCCATTCGTGCTACAACTATACTTAATAAATATAGCTGTAGCATGGCTCTACCACGTAAAAAAAAATTGACGTTGAAAATTGAAGTATTTTTGGAAGCAACTTTGCAATTATTTTCTATTGAGTTAATTTTTGTGGAATCGTGTTTTGCAAACCGCCACCTAAAATACGTACAATTTTTTTTCGATAATGACGTGAAATTACAAAACGATCCCCATGCATTTCAATGTGGCTCTATTTAGCCTCTTAATATGAACATACCTCGGAAGATATAATATTATATTATTACTGTTCCGTGTGAGGCAACCTTTATACTTATATACATATTCTCATCATATTTTTATGGTTGGTTAGAAAAATTATATCTAAATGCAAACTTTCACAGGGTCAATTTTTTTTTTACTATTTTTACCTAGCAAGTAGTAAAGCAACTACAATTCCATCGGTAAGTGGTTATGTAGTCTAAGATGGTGAATTGCACTGACTTAACAAAAACCTATTCACTCTTGCCTAATAGTACTAGGTAAGTATTATTTGCGACCTATTTGTGTGTGTGTGTATGTGTGTGAGTGCGCGCGTGCGTGCATGCGTGCATATGCGTGTGTGTGTGTGTGTGTGTGTGTGTGTGTGTGTATTTGTGAAGAAAAGTGTATGAGAATACGTGTAGAGGAATAAAGGTTGAGTACTAATTCGCTTACCTGTACGAGGTTGCCACTCGAGGACTTTTCTTCCTATTTTTTATATGTTTTCCAAGTTATATAGCCCGCCCATTGCCATTTCACTGTAATATTCCGTTGAGCTATGTCAGTTACTCTGATTCTAATGCAAATACCTTCATTTCTAACTTTATCACGTAGAGAAACTTCTCTCCAATTTAACATTTTTACATTTTTTAGATGATAGTTTGTCTAACATAAAAAAAACCATAAACCCAAGAATGTCTTTATATAGTTATTTATACTTAGGTAAGCACCATTCTTTTATTTATTTAAATTGTTTGATTTAATTTGATAACAGTGTACCTAAATGTAAGTATCTGTATCTTTATTTCTCTCCCCAATAATATTTTATAAAGTCACACTTATAAAAACAGCGTTTTATTGTAATACATAATTATAAAATTCATTATCAACTAATTAATAAAAATATGCAACAATAAAATTACATAGGTATTAAAAACGATCGAAATCTAAGTAACGAGAACATGTTCGTCGTTCCACATCTAAATTATATAAAAATGCATTTTTCAATTTCACTAATCAACGTCGCCGCAAAAATTTCTTCTTTGGGCACTTTAAAAATTCATTTATTTATAAAATAATATTTGCAGTTACCAGTGTACAGATATTAACTAAATTAAGTATTTCTAGTTATAAAAATATTTATAATTGAGTATAAACTTTTAAAAAACTAATATATATTTTAACGAAGTCGCTCCAACATCGACGTGCAGTCCACCCTCGACGATGTCCGAAAACGGACTGTGACAGAGCTTACATGGCGACGGAGCATGCGCGCTCGCGTAAATATATTCAATTTCAGGGAAAGATGATATATTCTCTTATAAAACGGGTAATAAAAATAAAACTCTCAATTAAAAATATTAATATTTTTAAGACCTTTTTTTTAATGTAAGAACTATTTAAAAAGCTTGTGCCGTTTTGGAGAAATTTTGCAAAATATGACAAAGATAGGTACTCTTTGGGGATTTTTTTTCTAATAAGGGGTTGACAAAAATACAATTTTGTTAAATTAAAAACATTTACCAAATCTTCTTCTATTACCCTGTATTTTTTCTTTGTGGATTAAATGAACAGTTATTGAGATTTTTTTACTTAAATATCCTAGATTTAGGCATTTCAACCACTGTTAAGGCCTTAATTACTAATTAAATATCTACTATGAAAAATGAATTGCGTAATTGCTACAAATATTAAAGCAAACCCATTTTAATTTCAGAATACTATAATAACAGAATAAACTATTTGAAGACAAACTTTTCCACTTTACTTGCGATCATGAAGACGGGGTGACATCGAAGACGGGGAAAATAAAGACAGGCGTTAGACGCAAAATTAATATTTTGAATCTGAGTTTGTTCCTTTTACTGTAATAATTTTGTTCCCTTGCCTTTTATTATCCGAAGTTTTGCCTTTGTGATTCGAGTGACGCGGTGTTTGTGATTTCATAATATACTAAATAAATTAAATAAATAAGAAGTGAGGTGAGAAGTGATGAGTATTATTGCGAATCCTTATCATTTGATATTTTAAATAAAAACATCGTCTTTTATCAGTAATTAAAGAAAAAAGTAGTGATAACTCAACAGCTATTAGTTTTTATCTGGTAATCTGTACAATGTAACTTCAATACGGGTGGAGAATGAATGGGTAGGCTTGAATGGACAAATCTTCCTCAGAATATCGGCACTATATTTCGGTATAACTAATGCTTCTGTATCATACGAGCAGCACCGCTGATGGACGTGCTAACTGAGCATTTACTCATAACTATGTAAAATAATAAAAACACCTACCAAACGAGGCAACAATATCAAATATACCTACTACGAGGCAATTTATGGATATTGTTGTAACGAAAAGCGAAGGTGGTCGTTGGTAGTGACATTGCATCTGCATATTGACTTTTGATTCTTAATCGATGACAGATGAATGTGTTTATGGGCCACATCATTATTTACCATAAGGTGGGCTTTCATCGTTATTCTATAAAAAAATCGGAATTGTATTAGCATCGTTCAGAAATAAGTAAACACAGGCGTAGAATGAACCAAAACCGTTTTGTATGAAAAGTGTATGCACACGATCAATCGTTAAATACGCATAATCTTAAATAATTGTTGAGAGACAATGAGCAGAAATAGTAAAGTGTAGGATAAATTTGATCATTTTAGGGTCCCGTATCTCAAAGGAAAAGCGGACCCCTTATGGGATCACTTCGTTGTCCGTCTGTCCGTCCATCCGTCCGACTGTCCGTATGCGTAGAGGTATCAACTTGTGAAATTAACATCAAATACGTAGGTCTACAGTCTCTTGCAGGTCTAAAAAAACAAGCTTGTAAGTCAACGCAATGAAAATACGGCCATTTATGTGACATGTTTTGGTAGTCGCAAATAAATCAAAACCTATAGGGTACTTCCCGTTGATTTAGAGTCATGAAATTTAGCTCAAATGTCATATCACAAGTAAAGGAAAAAGTCCGAAAATAGTTAATTTGTAGTTTAATCGTTTAAAAAGTATTTTTGTGATCACAAACTTACATTTTTCATTTCGTGGTAGAGTCATACTGCAGTTATGTTATGGTTGTAGCACGAATGGGTCGGCTTGACTGGCGTGGGACCACGTTCTCGCAAAATACCTGCGCAAAACAGCAGCTTAATGCTGCCGTGTTTCGTATGGTGAGTGTAAAGAACCAGAGACCCTTTTTACTGGAAACGAGGCACTCCATCTTAGTCCTCAGGGGTGATATCGCATCTGCGTTTTGATACTTAATCGAGGATAAATGTAAATGTCTACCACAGTATTCACTTACCATCAGGTGGACTGTGTGCTCGTTTGTCACCCTTATTCAAAAAAAATTGATGTTGAACAATTGACCGTGACGTATATGGATATATGGAAGAAAATATTTTTCAACTACAAAGCTTTGTCTGTCCTTCAATAGTAATAAGTTTATTAGGTAATCCTAATAATTCTGGTAAAAGTAGCTGTACAATAACGCCGGAGATGTAGCTGTACATGGATCAGTGTGTGATCCTGTAAATGGCAATTCACTCGCCTTAATGATACTAATGTTGTAGTTATATTTTTCGGTGAAAAACTAATCAAGACTTGATTCCCTTAATGTACGATATATCTACATACGAGTTTGTACGGAATCCTCAATACACGAGTCAGAGTCGCACTCGTCCAGTTTTTTATTCATTGGAAGGCAAAATTGGACCGGGTCAAGTATAAAAAAAGGAAATTTGGCTTTTACAGTTGAGAATTTTTCTTTATCAGTCCTGAAAGATTCGCCTTAATTGGCCTCTTTGACGATAGCAGTACCAGCCGTCTCGCATCTATGTCGCTGCTTCCCGTCGCCGGTGCATTCAGACCTGGCGTAAACGAGATTGTTATACCACCATCTATCAGAAACCATTAGAAATTTCTAGCATACTCCATAGAGTTTATTCAGAAAATGGAAAATACATTTATACAAATTACCTAGGGTAAAGCTCAAATCCAATCTAGTCGTAAAAAGAAAACTACAGGCCAAATTAAAGTGTTATATGAGTGTAGACTTACGTAAGACTTACGTTACAGTGACGTTAATGCAATTGTTGTCTCTGATCTTGTTTTTTGTATGTTTTTATTTATAGAATTAGGGTGACAAACGAGCACACATTCTACCTGATAGTAAGTGTATGATGTGGCCCATAGACATTTATATCTATCCTCGATTAAGAATTAAAAAATGCAGATGTGTTACCACCACCGGATGACTAAGATGAAATGCCTCGTTTCAAGTAAACTTCTCTACACTCACAAAACATCATTAATCTGCTATTTTACGCTTCTATTCTGTGAAATCGTGCTACTATCCTGGTCGACCTGACCTATTCGTGTTACAGCTGCAGCGTGGCCCTACCACGTAAAAATATGTAACCAGAGAAATTCCTATACGACACCATAAATGCGATTATCAAAAAATAAATGTGATAAATTGTTTAGAAAATGTTACCCGCATTCGTATTTTGTAACATAACAAAATGCTCCGTGGCAAAAATATGCATGAAAGGATTCACGATGAAAAAAATAAGCGCCATATTGTACTCCGCCTTTATAAAAAAATGCGTTTGCGTTTTCAGAATACACAAATTGTATTTTTTCAGTGTAAAGTGTGTCCGTACTTATGAACGCTCCCATAAATTCTCACAAATATTTTCATTTTAAGTTTGGGAGCATCGCAATACCTGGAGATAACCGTTGAAAGTATGTGATGTTAATGAAGGGCATTCCTTTACAACACGTGACCTATGTCAGGCCCGGTACGCGAGAAGAGGTATACTCGTAGTTTTTCTTCTATACATTTTATATAATCGTTTTATAGTTAAATTTTTATTTTATTTATTCTTTAATTGAGTTATTAAAATAAACTAGTGTTAATAAATGCTTGTTTATTTTAAATAAATCATCCACCGTGCAGTGGCGGTGTAAGTATAAATTAAAAAATGCGGTTGGTAACCCGCCTGCCAAGATTGGGAACTATTCAAATATTCCCCTTATTAAATAAACTATGGAGAGGCCCACGTTCGACTTTGATGGATTGTAATGGATTGTTGGGAGAAATAACTTAAAGAAATAAAAAAATACTTTCTTAAAAATTACCTTTTAAATTGGATATACATTTCTTAAAAACTTAAAAAAATGAACAAAACGTGAGCCACACTTGCGTGGAGCTACACGCAAGTGTGGCTCATATACCCCAAATTGCCATAGTTGCCGCGCTTGGCGAGCGAGTTGGTAACCACAGTTTTTTATTGTTGTTTTGCTGTTATCAGAAAGATGCTGCTGCCCATCCTCTGCCTCAGTTTCCCTCTGTCGCCTTTTACGACACCCACTGGAAGATAAGGGGTAGTGAGTATTGTTTCCCGCCACTACACGGGGATCCATCCATTATAGCCTAGTTCTAAAGTTCACCGCTGAACTTAGAACTTGCTTGCCATAGTTGACACAATCGACAGGCGGGTTTGCGAATACAGGCTTTTTTTCCAGGAAGATTCTGCAACCCATTTCCTGTTTTAGTTTCCCCCTGTTACCTCTTACGACACTCATGTAATGATATGGGGTAGTGGATATTTTTGCCAACTGCTGTTGGACTGCAGAAGTCACAAACATCAGGTGGACAGTAAGTTTGTATGTGACTTCAGATTTATAAAAAAAATACAACCAGTGCGGTATTGAATGTGCATTCATACTCGTACCGACATGCCTAGAAACTGGCATTTACAAATCTTTAGAGTAAGGCATTTCCACTGGTGCGTTCTTGGAAGGCATGTTTGAGTGATTTAATGTGATAGTTGAATATTATGAAATAATTCCATTTCTTATAATTTATCAGCACGTCAAAGTCGTCCATTGAACATGTTTCACAACTCTGACATTGTTCTTCTTCAGATTTTAGAGTATTTCACATCTAGATCCATCCATTTATTCATTACAGCCTGTAAAAGTTAACTGCGGAACAAAGGCCTCCCCCATAGATTGCCTCATAGAGGAGATTTTTCACTGGTTGCCACGCTTGGCAGGCGGGTTGGCAGTCGCTGTTCCTTATAATTTTGAGTTGTTTTCAGGAAGATGCATCTGCTATTTTATTTCCCTCTGTCGCCTTTTACGACACCTACGGGACGATATAGAGTACTGCATTTTCTGACACCGCCAATTCTCTGTTCTAGTATATACGAGATAAATTGCGTTCATCCATTGGAAAGGTCTTTCTGACGTTCATAGTTGCTGTTAATAACTTCTACGGAACGAAAATTATAAATACTCTCAATAGGTAACTATTACGGCAGAGTCGGGAAGGGACGCCCTAGGCGAAAGTTCATCGATCAAATTGGCGATATATTGAAAACGGGCCAAATCAATAGTACCTTTAACTGACGAGCGTGTATGCGTAGGTATATGGATGTGGAGGAAACGAGAGAGGTGTGTCAGGATCATGCCAAATGGAAGTCCAATAGTCTCTGCCTACCCCTCTGGGTGACAGGCGTGAGTGCTTATGTTATGTTATGAGAGTATTTATAATTTTCGTTCCGTATTCAATAAATGAATAAACATAGGTACATTTAATTTTGAAGTTTGTGTATACACGAAACTTTACCACAGTTAAAATTGTTGTGACACATCCATCCGGCAAATTATTCTACGAGATGTAAAATTTTAAGAATAAAACGGAATGCTTTTAGTGTGATTATGTCGTTGAAACTTTGCTTTCTGCTCTACGAGAGCATTATTAGAAGTCATTCTGTACTGGGCTTGAGCGGGGGAAAATTTGCGGTGTAATGACGCCGCAACCATAGTATTCGAGGGTGTGTGGTACACGGACAATGTCTACTCTCATAATGAGACCTGGGACGTCACTTTTATTTAATTTTTTTCACGACTGTTTTTGTTTCATGATACTGTAATTTAATTCTTCTTCATTTTTTTTAAAGTTGGTATGTCTAAATATAACAGAATAATACTCCTATAATTTTATACATAATACGAGTACACACACACGTAAGCACTCATGCTTGTTACCCAGAGGGATAGGCAGAAACAGAAACATAAACTTTTTTTATTCAACATAGATTATAAATAATACTTATTGAAAGTCACTCTCATATTTAATTTACCACTTGTTCGGAAAAAAAACCTCTGTCTTGGGAAGAACTAGCAAGAAGCAATTTAAAAATAAAACAGTTTGCAATCATAATATGTTATACAATTAACAACACAAAACAAAAAAAAAATCCCGTGAAATTGCATCACGCTATAAGCAGGAGTGCTACCGGGTCTGGGCAGACGCATCGACGTCTCGGGTGGCAAACACCAGCTCTCTTAAAAAGAAGTTTATTTATGCCTCCAGGTCCTTCAAAAGTGTCTTTGGCAAGGCAAAGACATAGCATATCGGCAGATTTGGTGAGAAACTAGTTCGAAATCTTTCGAGAACACGTATTTACCTGGTCTCTCGCCAAGGCTGTCCAGGGGAACTTCTGTCAGCTATCTGTCCTATCTACACAGGGAAGACGACTAACTGGCCCATACCGCAAAGGAGAAAGCCGACCTGTTAGGCTCCCTTATTGTCCAACTCGACTCTCGATGACGGGGGGAATACACCACCGGTCATCCCGCGGTGGGATTGCCCCATGTAGGTTGTCCTGTTTACACAGGTACAGGTACAGGCACCGGTTCTTAAGCGTCTTTTTCAGTACTCCTACTCAATAGGCGTTGTCCCGAACTCATGGAAGAGAGCTTTGGTACACCCCGATTTCTAAAACAGGTGACAGCTCAGATCCGTCCAACACAGGATACAGGCTTATCGCTATCACCTTCTTATTCTTCAAAATAATGGAAACTATTATAAACTGCCAGCTCACGAGGTACCATGAAGATCATCAGCTGATTGGTGACCGTCAGTACTAGTTTCCGCTGGGATCGTTCCGCTGGTGATGTTATGGCTTACCTAACTCATAGACGGGTGGAAGCAGTCCAAGGGGGAGGTCCTGGCTGTTAGTTTGGATATTGCAAAGGCCTCCTATTGGGTTTGGCACAAAACGCTTCTTTCGTGGCTTCCTTCTTATGGGCAATTGGATCACAAGTTTTCTTGCAGACCGGAGCATCAAGGTCGTAGTAGACGCTGCATGCTCCGATTACAAGCGTATTAACGCTGGTTCCACAAGGTTTCTTGTACATATCAATTATATGTCGCAAACTGGTACGTTACGTGGTAGAGCCATGCTGCGGCTATATTAATAGTATAGTTGTAGCACGAATGGGTCGGCTAGACCGGGAAAGGACCACGCTCTCACAGAATACCAGCGTAAAATAGCAGCTTAATGCTGCTCTGTTTCGTATGTTGAGAGTAGAGAACCGGAGACCCTTATTACTGGATCTTAGTCCTCATGGCTGACAACGCACCTGCACTTTAATCCGCAAACGAAGATAGATGCAGATGTCTATGGGCCACAGCAACCACTTACCGTGGACTGTGTGCTCGTTTGTCACTCTTCTTCCATAAAAAAACCGGTAACATTCATTGTTATGCGGACGACAACACTGGTGATGCTTTATACACCGGCTATGCCAATATTTTTCGGGAAAACGTCGTAGAATACCACAACAAGTTTGTGTCTGAATTCGAGTCCTTGTTGAACAAAGTCTCGGGTTGGGAGCGACTAAATCTAGTCCAGTTCAATACCCAGAAGACATAAATTTGCACGTTTACCGCTAAGAAGGATCCCTTGTCGTATCTCCTCAGTTTCAAGGCACGCTTTAATATACTACCAACTCTGGTTGATAAACTTTCGTAGTAAGTTTGCTTTGACACTCTTTCCTCATTTATTCTTTCAGCATCTTGCAAACCACACTTTTCTCATATGACAATCTTTCTCATCCTATCAATCAAAAACAGTCCTTCAATTTTGTCAAACCATAAAAATCCACTGCTGAATATGGTATTCTTCCATTGTCGGGAATAATTTAATTGTCATGCTTGGTTGGCTTGGCTTGGTCAATCCACTTAATTGACGATCGCAGTGCCAGACGTCTCGCACTTTTGGTGCTGCTGCCCGTCACCGGTCAGGCTATTTTACATCTGACGTTAACGTGATGGTTATATCTATCGAAAGCCATAAAAATATTACAAAAATTTCTCATAGCTGCATCTTAGGACACCGACGGAACGAAATTGGATAGGTTTTTTATGCCGTATAAATATTGGTATTTAAAAGCGCCTTTCTGTTTAATTGCTATATAGAAACTTAATGTTATAAATATTCACCCGTTCATTCGTTTATTACAACCTATTTAAAATCATTTTTAGATTGGTTCATATTTTTGCCACAGTGCTGTTACTAATGCGCCTGCCAAGTGTGGCACTTGCAAAACTATTTATTAGTATGTGATTAGAAGGAAGACACTGCTGCCCATCTCCTAATTCAATTTCCATCTATCCCCTTTTACGACACTCACAGAATGATATGAGGCACCTAGTGGATATTCTTACAAAGCTATTAACACAGATAAAAAATATTTTTGGTTTAATAAAATTAATAATACTATATAAAATTACCAAATCTGCCAAGTTTTAATTTATTCCAGCTTTTGTTTCTAAGGTACTTACTTAAACATTTTAATAATAAAATTATATTGCCTTATTATAAAATCGAGCCAAACGTGCTCGGGTGCCGTTGCTTTCTTATTAGAGTAGGCGCTATTATATTAGAATGACTGACGTAACATTTTGCTTTTGTATTTCATTCAATCCCTGAATAACATTAGCCGAAATATTTTTAGATTTTTATAAAAAGGAGAAGGTTCTGAATTTGACTATGTTTTTGGAATATATGTTACGCGAAGTTTCAATCAGTTTTGTAATAATTTTATGATTCTTCTTTATTCATTATGTTATCATTCTGGGATGGTCGCAAATAAATCGGGGGAAAAATCTACTCCTAAGAGTAAGGGTGAGGTTGAGGTGAGGAGGGGGTGAAGTTTTTAATGTTCTATTTAGACGTCATTTTTGGTGTTAAATTGAGTTTGTGATATTCTTTAGCCCCCTCAAAAGGATTAATAAATTAAACTTTTAATAAAAAGTAAAAGGCAACATTTAGGAACTAAAAAGAATAAAATAATTTCCACGTGATAGCTTCAAACTTCGAGGCCTTGATTCTTCTATGCATTATGTCAGACGCTCTTAATTGGATTTTATTATGTTTGTTTGTTTGAAATTAGCCTTAACTTTTTATTAAAGTTAATTGTTTGTTGATATTTTATAATGAAATTTATTGTAACAATGTTTCCTCCATCCAATAAATTACTATTGGAACGAAGTTCCTCATCGCACTGGGGGCTAGGCGAGAAAAAGTGTAAGTGTATAAGTGTAAGATTTTTCCGTCACAACCCCCTTGCTATCTTTTTCTTATCTTGCCATGAAAGAAATATTATTTTAAATGACGCTTAATATTAATAGATGCTAGTAATTCATTTATTTGTATTTGTTAATCAATAATATAATACGTTTATCAATAATAATAATATACAACGAAAGCAACTTCGTTCCAACCGAGTGTTCCACGACACACTTTTTTTTAATAGAACACTACTCTTTGTCTAAACAGCTACGCATATTTATTGTTTAAAACACAAATCAATATTTTTGTAAGCTATTATGCGAAAAAGTTTACCTGATCTTATCGACACATGTTATGTAACGCTATCGAATAAAGATAGATCTTAATACATCTATCCTTATTGATGGTATTGATAAATGTATTTTTATCCATCCATATTCGATAGTGTCACGTAACGCGTATCAATAAGACCACGTGAAATATTTTCGCGTAGGTACACAATTTATTTCTTCCATTAGTATCCGAATAAATGTCGTCGAAATACTTGTATTCCTTAATAATTTCGCCATCGTTGGTGAGTTTATAATCGGTTGAAATTTATCATTATACCTAACTGTTTATCCTGAATCTCATGGGATCATTAGCCTCTTCTTACTTTGGAATGACAATAAGACAAATTGAGCTTTACCTAGTGCGGTTAGTGCTCTACGTGAGATATAAAAGAGAGTTCTGAGCACTTATAACAATATTATCTTCATCTTTTTCTTAAATTAACTGCTTGTATGTCTATTCAACATGTATGCAAGCTTATAAAAGTTCTTATATTACATTACATGAAATTAGTGCGTTTACTTTTTGAGTTAGCACCCTAAGTTTCGAGTACGTTACAGCACCCATGCTCACATGACATAAAACAGTATAATATACTTACCACGCTGCAGGCGAGTTGGTGTGCGCAGATTTGTCAGATCAACTAAGGAATTAGGTTCAGCATTTTCGAATGTACACACCGCCATTAATATTGGTGAGCGCCTTGTTCTGCAGAGTGCACTGAAAGAATGATAAAATTGCACGCTTCCGCGTGGTGGTTCTTGCATTCTCATTTATACCCCTTGTTTGTTTCGCTCAAGCTCAAGCTCTTTTGCTTAGAACTTAATTGTCCATATATATACATAGACAAAAGTAAATATTAATTAAATACAATAAAGCGGATTACTTGTAAAAAAACTTTCGTGGTCGTGTGAATATAGTATACATAATACTCGTACCTGTAAATTCTTTTATTCTTTTATTCATGTCACTGCTGCCTTTCGTGGCAGTTTTCGATATCTAGAAGCAAAGTCCTGAAACAATCGTCTACCTACTCTTTGTGAAATACATTCGGTAGCTTATTTTAAATTTCGTTATAAAGTGTATCTCCTAGAGGCGACAAAGTTATAAATAGATCTAATTTAATTAAAACTTAGGATTACGTACGCGATGCTTGGGATTGTTGACGTGTCGCGACACCGCATTGAGTAGATAGAGTAATAGAGTCTAATAGAGAGTAATATACACCGGAATGTCACCATGACAAACTCGTACAATTAGTACCTTAATTACCTGTGTTTTTAATGCATGTGTGTATTTTCATTATGGCATGTTTAGATTGTCGGACGAACAACTCGTCTTATAACTCGCCGAGTTTTCCTCTGTATTCATTCAACGTAGATTTTTTAAACATGAATGACATACATGTCGTTGCTACGACATTGTGTCTATATCGACTCACTAATATTTTAAATGAAAAAAGATGAAAAGACGGCATTAGTAGAAATATTTAGTATTAAGTACAATATATAAAAGTAGTTTCGCTTCGGTACAAATACACACGGACATTCCTTTGCCTCGTGCAAAAAAACCGACATCGAGTGAAAAACAGGCGAATTCTCGGGCCGGGTAGCGAGCACACCCGAGCACACAGGCGAATAGGCATCGTGCTTATTCACCTGTGCTCGGCGAGTATCTAAAAGTTGCATTGTAATTAATATTTTGTGCTAACTATGTAATTGTTATAAGTTTATAAATTATATAAAAAATTATCTAGCGTATTTAAATAATCGAGCGTAATAAAAATCGATGGTTTAATTGTTTATTAAACACTTTCTTCATATTACTGAAAATGCAAGAACAATTCAAATACATAATCTTTGCAAATCGTAGCATGGCGCGGAATTATGGCGCCAAAGATACCGATCTAACATGGCGGGTGGGTCGAATAACCGTCGACCGCTCGTAACCTCAGCTTAAATTATCTTTATTGAAGTCAAGCAAGTTAAGTGTAACTTAAAATCTATATCAATAGAACTATAACAGCATTTTATTTAAAATGCATTCTATAATGACCGGTGCTGGATACAGGCCTCCTCTCATTTCTTTAGGGTTGTAGAGCAATTAATCCGCCGCCGCCAAGTGCGTGTTGGCGGACTTCAAAACGTACTGGCGGGGACCTCATTTGATTTTCTCGCGTACTATAAAACTTTAAGGCGAGCACTTATCCAACTACCACAGCTTAATATGTACATTGTATGAATAGTATTTACATAATATATTGAAGGCAAGTCAAAATATAGTCAAATCCAACTTCAATTATGTGGTCAATCAACCATTCAACTCTACTAATTACGACATATCTGCTTATCCAGTATTCTTTAAAATATAAATCAAAAGTGAGTAATTTATTCGTGTTTATAATAACTATGCAACCGAGATGTCACCCCTTACTGCTGGTTGTATAAGGTGATTTAAAGGCGCTCAGCGAACAATGGAAAGCAATATGCAATATGTAGTTTCTCTGCCTGATATAATACATAATGAGGAATATCTATATTTAAATAGCCTAACCTTAATCTGAAGTGGCAATAATTAGACTAAATTAGCTAAACGACTAACAACCAAAAAAGTTGCAGATCCGTATCGGAAAGGACAATTACACTGCCCTTGTGGTGTATACGTGGAGACGATTAATCTGTGCAGGTAGTTTACGACTGTATAAGGTGGCACTTTTTTGGGGATAGCCTATGTTCAGCTGTGGACTTGTGAAAGGCATTAGCATCAGGAAGGTCAGACAATCAGCAATTTCGTCATCAAACGATCCAACTTTGGCAATACTACGCACTCAAACGTGAATCCAACCAAGACGCAGAGAGGATACGATATAACCAAACAACCGCCGCAGAGCCTTAAACATATGTAAAGTTTAGTATCTATTTTGTTACCAAGTGTTTCTCTTTTTCTGTGTAGAAGTGCGTCTGGATAAGGACCACCCTTGTAACTATTTCTGCCTCTATGCAGAATTGTGGACACTGATCTGTTCGAGTCAAAAACGTATCAAAGACCTCTCTCTGTCTATAACAAGACTATATGAACCATAAAGAGTCAGTAGCCAAATGACAGGGCGTGGACCGATAATTCGGATAGGTCGTGGGTTCGAATCCTTCATTCGATTACTGTCGTGAATCACTTCTAACACAAACATTTTAAGCTTACCAGAAGTGGTTAAAGGAAATATTAGTAATATTTAATAGCATTACTAGTACTTTTATTTAAAAAATAAATAAAGAGTCCACTATGCTCTAGCACACTTGTGCGAACGTCTTTAATCCTCTACTTCCAAATTCTTCAGATCCTTAAAACATTTTTATATTTCATGCAACTTTGTTGTTAAAAGTGTATCTTAAATTTTATTGCATAAAAGTATATATAATTTTCTCATAGCCCGTAATTCGCAGTACTATATAATATTATGTAGGAAAATATCTATAACAAATTACTCTTAAATTTTCATCTTTAGGTTCCATAAAAGTCTATAAAAACCACCGTTTAACAAAGGCGTCCCCTATAGATTGATGATTTTACCATAGTTGCCTCGATTGGCAGGCGAGTTGGCTTTTTGTCATTTTAAGTTGTTATCAGGAAGAAGCTGCTGCCCAACTCTTGTTTCAGTTTCCCTTTGTCGTCACTTACGACACCCACGGGACGCGACGAGGTAGTGGACATTCCTAGCACCGCCACTACACGGTATGTTCGTCTTTAGATTACAATTAAAAGAAAAAACAAAGTTTGTTTACTTGTTATTTGATATTATAAGGTCTTGTATAATAATGTGTAGAATTTTTTTTATTTCTTTTTTACTATATCAACAACATTTATAAAACTAGCTGTCCTCCGTAACTTCGCCCACGTGGAGTTTTTTTGGCGGAACCCCAAAATAAGATTAGCTTAAGTTGCTTCTTATAATATCAGTGAAAGTCTCGTCCAAATCGGTTCACAGGTTCAGAAAGAAATGTCGTGTTAGAGTTTTATTATAGTATAGATAGATAGCTTATGACAAACCGAAGCATTGCATACATTCTAGGTCTATGGCATACATTAAACACATCAATTACAGAGGAAATGTACAAAATTTTAAAATCTACGATTGCACTTAAGCTCATAAAATGCTAACTTGAGGTTACTTAGAATCATTGTTACGCATCTATGTTCAGCAGCCGAAAATATTCCTTTACTCTATCTAGTCAATAAACCTACATAATTACAAAATAGCTGCGTATGTGTAGTAGAAGCGGGACTATTTATTTAATCACTTTGAAGGGAAAATAATGGAGAGGCTTGGTCTGGGTTACGCTCCCATGAAAATAGTTTGGGCGCAATGTATCGCTAACATGTCGGGTAAATATTTTCATTGTACTGACCTGATTAAATAGTTTTAGAGGCAATGATTGCAGTGATTTGACGTAAGCCCCTGTAGGTAGGTGTAGGTAAACGAATATATTTAATGTTATAAGGTAAAAGAAAGAAGGTAATTTTTATGTGCCTAATGCTATTACCTACATTGAGTGGTCTAATTTATTTCACGGAATTTATGCGCTCCTAAATCTTGTAAATCAATTTGCGGATTTCACTTCGTTTCCTTTTAATATAAAAGAGGTTTTTACAGTTCAATATTATACAGGAAGTTTAGTACAGTGTAAAATATAAATATACTTTCTTACGAATTATAATGTAATGTTATTTATAATTGTGTACTGTTTTAATATTTTTATTCTTCTTTGCATTGGCTATTACTAATTCTATCTGATGGAAGCGATTGAACTTCATGTGTTTTTTTAATGCTGAATTTATAAAAGAAATTGCAGTTCACCTGATGGAAAGTGGCTACTGCAGCCCATGAACAACGGCAACCAACCGCAAACAAAGAAGGTTTACCACCTTTGAGGACTCACATGGAATACGTCACAGCCTATACTATGCAGGCTCTATATACCTTTCAGCCCGGAACACAGCAGTTCAAGTACTGTTATTTAGCAGCCGAAATAGGCAGGTACCCAACCACTCTAGGTAGTCCCAGTCACTTACGCGAAATCATCTTCTGTAGATCTGCAGTAATGTGTTAAGAGGGTTTAAGAAGAGGTAAAAAGTTATAATGTTTTATCTACAAAAAAAACAGAGATGAGATTTTTTATTTTAGTGCACTAAACTCGATAACCTTCGGGTGGATAATATTGTGTTTGTGATCACATAACATGATATGGGTGAGTTATCTAACCGCCGTTCGAACAAGGGTGACGGGCCCCGGCTCTGACTGCTAACTCGGGTCGTTCGATGTTCTGGACGATGAAACCCGCCCAGGGACGCGAGTGTACGGTGTGTACGCGGTGTGGAGGGGTGAGAGAGAGATTCACAAGGGGTCGCTCGACAACTGATGCCAGTGTTGAGCTGATTAAATATATCTTTAATACATGGGAGAATTCACACATTTTTTCGAACTTTTTCCAAGACAAGCGGCAAACAATTGTTAGTATACCACTCTGAAGTAACTGTTTTTCGATCCTCTAAAGCAATTTCTGCGTAATGACCTGTCCTTCCGAAGAATGAGGCCACAATCTTTTTCCCACGCTTCGACCTCTCTTCACTTTAGTTGGCAACTCCTCGGAAGGTAACACCCAGACAGCAGACCTTATCTTAGTTTCAGGATCATAACAATAAATCCAGCTTTCGTCACCCGTAAGTATGTCGAACACAGCATTTGAGTCACCTTCATTAAATCTTTGAACCATTTCACGACACCAATCAATGCGACGGAGTTTTTGGACATCTGTCAAATTATGAGATATCCACTGGGAATAAAGCTTCCGGACTGCTAAATGATCATGGAAGTTTTTGTGCACTTGACTCATACCGATGCCTAAGCTTGTCCGAATCTGTTGATAAGTCACTCTTTTGTCAGTCTCTATCATACGCCGCACAACACTGATGTTATTTTCAGTCGTCGCCGTAGGAGACCGTCTCTCAGACAGATCATCAGTGAGATTAGTGCGACCACGTTTAAACTCATTAAACCAGTTGTAAACAGAGGCACGAGATGGGGCTTTATCGTGAAAGGCCAATCGAAGTCTATCATAACTTTCTTGTTGACTTAAATGACAATGAATGTCATAAAATCACTTTGCGGAACACCAGTGATTAAGTCACACTAACTGGACACCATACCGTTGACACGGATCACCTGCTGGCGACGATGAAGATAGTAGGAAACGCAATTCCGTGCTCATAAGGAAAAACCTATGTAGGACAAGATGACGATAGAATATCATGGTCAACGGTATTAAAGGCGTTAGAAAAATCTATTCAAAAATCTATTAAAACTAACACCGTCAGTTTTCCAAACTCCATGCCATCACGCACATCTTCTGTTATTTTTTAAAGCGCCGTTGTGGTGCCTTGTCCGGGTCAAAATCCTGATTGGTGTTGATTTGTTGTTGTTGTGAAGTTGCTTTTGGTTAAGTAAGTTTGTATCTGTATGAGCGCTACAGCTTCTAAAACTTTTGATAAAAACGGCAAAATTGAGACAGGTCGGAAGTGGTTGAAAGCACTGGTCATAGAGATTTTTGGAAGAGGAAGAAAAAAGACCTTCTGCCAGTATAAAGAAAAATTCCCAGTAAGCTATGAGCAGTTTATAATGGAGGTTATAATTGGTACAATATGTTCTGAAACATACGATATCATAGCTCTTCCTATGACAAGATCTTGAGGAGTTGACTTAAGTTTATATAATACTTTTAAAACATCCTCCTCAGTGACAGCCTCAGTGACAGTAGAAAAAGAGTAAGAACCAGTAGGCGGGGATGACATGGAAGTAATATCCGAAATAGTTTTAATTTTAATGTGAGATGGGAGACAAGCTGATGAAGAAAAGTGACCATTGAGGTCATTTAATGGGAAGATATCTGAGATTACTTGTTTTTTAATTTTACTCAGACCAAGAGAGTGAATAAATTCAATTTAATTTTTCCATGTTCATCCATTGTTCCATCTGATTGCGATGAATTATTTAGGAAATAATGAAAATATTGGCGTTTAGGGGATCTCACCACCTAATAGCAGCGATTCCTAGCCTTTTTGAAAGCCTCTCAGTTCTGTTCAGTACGGCAAAATTTATATGTGACAAAAGCTCTGTTGCGCCTGTTCATTGCCAGGCGTACGTCACTAGTGATCCACGGAACTGATGGACGTTTAATTTTAACCTCGCGTTTTGGCGCATGTGTATTGTAAATATTCAATAGTTTAGAATTAAACTCCATATCATTAATTGAACCTGTATTTAACACCGGAGACCAAGCAATGGCAGACACATCATTAATTAAGCTATCTCCATTTTAGCTGCGTAACATTATTGTATGAGGGATATGTTTAGGTGGTTTCAGAAATATTAAGTCATGGTTCGAAAAACCAGGAGGTTAAAAATAGAAAAATGGTGAAAAATAGAGGGAGGAGAGTAAATGACTCCAAGATAGCTTTAGCCCCCTTTATATTAATTTCAAGAAACAGATATTCCTTTTCATTAGCCTCTTGATCAAAAATGGATGTTACTTTGAAGGTTATATCACTACGTAGGTAGGTAGCGACTCCACCTTCACGAATTAAAATTCGGTCATGTCGCACCAGCACAAAGCCTGGTAGACCATATGATATAGGGTAGTAGTAATATGATATGATAGTAGGTATATATGATATGATATAAGTATATCTAGTTTCCTATTTCATATTCCAAATTTCCTATATTCTGTCACCTCCAACTGGAACTTTTATAGTATGGACCACCCGAGTCGCACCCATTTTATTACAATAATATAATCAGCACGAGAAACTTTACGCCTTAAGCAGTTTTCAGCGTTTCTTTTGCCTCAAACTTTACCATTTAAAATTCATGTGTCAGGATTACATTAATGAGAAAGCATTTTTAGGTTATTCAAATAAAGTACTTATTGGATTTATGTTTTATGTTTAAATTTTAATAGTTAAAATATTTTCACCTTAAACGCATTTTTTTTTTCGAAAACCTTTCAGAAATACATGGGAGAGCTTTGCCCAGCTGAACCTCTAATAATTTCCTCAGCCTCACGGCGACTGTAATTTTTTTTTTAATCAGTATAAAATTATAAACACATATAACATGCTATCTTGCTCATTTGTCATCCTTATTCTATATAATAAAATAAATCTCCTCTGATTTAATACTTAGTTCTGTTAATACTTAGTTTCAAAAGATCACTGGTGTTTGACATAACGTGACATAGATCTTGCCAGTAGATAAAGTAATTTGTACATTTTCTATCTAGAAAAGGTTAAGCTGTGAAGCAAATATCAGTTATTACAGTTTTGTATGATAAAATTTTCTTAATAATAGATTTTAAAATCCAAGAGACAGTAATTGGTTATCTGAAACTCTTTTGCTTGATTTGTTTGGTTTTATGTATTTTGGCATGTGTGCAATTTCAGCACATCGATATACCGACAGTTACCTTGGCACCGCTGAAAGAACTGTAACACCTCCCAAATTATTGACATTGTTCGGTGTTCTGTACAATTTTCCAAAGGGCAAATAAATGGTGGTGGTAAGCCTTTTCAATCGAAAAAATATGGTACGGCAATTTAGAGAAAATCGGCGCATCACCATTGGAGATTCAAGGATTTGAGTATTAGTATGTGCCAAATTCAAAAATGATTAAGTTTTTACAAAGTTTTCCAAAACTTTGTTGCCGCTGTATTCTTCATGAACTCAACCCAGAACAAAAACGGGCTCGAATTGATTGGAGTGAATAAAGTTGTTAAAAGTATGACCACGGACGTATAAATACTGTGTATTGTAACTGGATAACATGGATATATTGTTACATTCCGAATTCATTGTGAAACATGGAGGTATTGTTACATTTCTAAACTAAAGTGTGATCTTTATGAGTGTTCGCAGTTGACAACAACTCATGAGAATTAAGGTGGGCAAGAAGCGTGGGCAAAAAAACGTTATACTTTTTGTCTGCACGATCACTTGATGAGTAAAAGATAATTAATGCTGAATGATGATGAAAATGGAAAGGGCTCGCAGCAGGACTGTAAAAACCACCGTGGTATCAGCTTGCTTAGAATTAACACCTTAGCATACAGTTTACCCACAAACTGTATGCTAAGGTGTTAATTGAAAGAGTTATGGAAGAAACTGATGGAAAAATTTGGAATGTGCAAGCTGAATTTAGAAAGGGGATGGGGTATACGGATCAAGTCTTTTCCATGCGCATGATTGCGGAGAAGTTTTTGGCCAAAACCCAGAAAGTTTTTTGTGTGTTCATGGACTTGGAAAAAGCTTATTACAGAGTGGACAGGAATGTGTTATGGCAAACACTGAACTCATTTGGGTTGAGCGCTGGCTTGATACAGGCATTAAGGTCTCTTTATAGGGACGCTAGTGCTTGTACCAGGATCAGCGGGGTCTACTCGGACTGGTTTGGTATTCATAAAGGTGTCAGACAGGGATGTGTGGCTTCACCATGGCTGTTTAACCTATTTATGCAAACTTTAAAAGTTGAAGAATGTGGATTGAGAATGGGTGAGTTAACCGTCAAATGCCTCTTGTACGCAGATGATCAAGTCATATTTGCATCGTCGGCGGCCGAGTTGCAAATGATGGTTACTTTAATAAACTGGTCACTGAAAGAAAGGGGTATGAAAGTGAACTCAAGTAAGACGAAAGCGATGGTTTTTGAAAGAGAGGAAAGTAAAACGTTATGAGAAATAAGAATAGAAGGAGAGTTGATTGAGCAAGTGAATGAGTTTGTATATTTGGGATGTTTATTTAGCAGGGATGGTAGATATGACAAGGATATAGAACGACAAGTGAACGCAGGAAAAAGAGTGAATGGGGCTCTACACGCTATTGCGAGGAGTCAGAATGTGTCAAATAAGGCACGTATGGCAATTCATAATGCTGTGTTAGTCCCTACTTTAATGTATGGTAGTGAAAGTTGGGTCTGGCAGAAGAAGCATGAGAGTAGAATAAATGCTGTAGAAATGTTTTCCTTAAGGAGTATGCTAGGGCTGAATCTGAATGACAGGGTGATAAATAGTGTGATAAGAGAAAAGTGTGGTGTGCACGATGACGTTGTGACAAGGATTAAGAAAGGAATGCTTCGGTGGTTTGGTCATGTAGAAAGAATGAACGAGGAAAGAGTGAGAAAGCAAATTTATGTTGCAGAAGTGAACGACAGGGTCGGGAAGGGACTCCCTAGACGAAGGTTTATCGGCCAATTTGGCGATACATTGAAAATGGGCCAGATTAGGAGTAACCTTAACCGACGAGCGTATGCGTAAATATATGGATGTAAAGGAGGCGAGAGAGGTGTGTCAGGGTCGCGCCAAATGGAAGTCCGTAGTCTCTGCCTACCCCTCTGGGTAACAGACGTGAGTGTTTGTGCTGTGTTGTGTTTGATGATGAAATGATTGAACAGTGTCTTAGAAAACGTTACGAAAATAAGACCAAGATATCTTCCTACCCTCACACCAATAAAATGCTTCGGCGCACACCGCGATGAAGACAAAGTGATTTTTGGCTTCTGAAAGGTTGAACTTATGAGCCATCCCGCTCAAAGTTCAGAATTCATACCATGCGATTTCCTTATTTACCAAAAAAAGCAAGGAAAGAGGAGAAAGGAGAGAGATTTGATATTTACGGAGCCAAACGAGGTCGTGGTCGTTTTCAACTAACACGTGAGAAACATTTCTCAGATAAATGGTCTCTGTGTTTTCAAAAATGATTTTAACGAATGAAAAAGTGTTGGTTTTAACGAATATTATGGCGAATACTGTGAAAAGCAGTAAATATAATACTTTACTTATAAATTGTTTTATTTATGAGTTAGGCAAATCTTTTACTACCTATGTAGTCTATGATACTAAAGCTTTTTCGAAAACTTTAGTAGCATAGACTATTACATTTATTCAGTAGGCTACATGTTATCAAGTATACGTGAAGAAAGAACATACTGTTTGTCTAAGTAGAGGGAGATTGGCGAAACTATTCACAAACACCAAAGAGATTCATATTTATATCATACTAGAATAATTGTTAAGTTGACTAAATTAAGAAGTAAAATACCCTGAACTCACACATCATATTCACCTAGCGAAAATTTAGTGTGTGTCAGAAAAGGAGACTGGAAAAGATAGGTAAGACCAACGTGATGGCGACCTTTAAACTCTATTTAGTAGAACAGATTTATTATTAACCGTTTGTATATCATGAAGGAATAATCAAGGTCTCTCAACAAGCTATGGAGAAGGCTATGCTCGGGGTTTCTCTGCATGATAAATTTAAAAACGTGGATATCCGCAATAGAACCCGAGTAACCGACAGAGCCCAACCGATTAATAAGCTGAAGTGGTAATGGGACAGCTATATAGCTCGAAGAACCGACAACCGATTGGGAAGAAAGGTTCTCGAGCGGCAACCTCGTACCGGCAGGCGAAGTTTAGGGCATTCCCTCACTAGATGGAGTGACGACCTGGTAAGATATGCAGGAAGTCAGTGGATGTAGGTGCTTTATGGTATTCCTTGTGGGATGCTTATGTTCAGCAGTGGACTTGTGATGGGCTATAATGATGATAATGATGATGAAGTAATAATAACAATGATTGCAAACTTTTTTTTAAACATTAACATTTTCTTAAATACTTTGTCCCGACTGATAAAGACGCTATCAGATGGATGGTGCCTTCCTATCATCAATCACAATGAAATGTTCTTTTTGGAAATAAAATGCCACCGAAAACATAAAGGTGAAAACATAATTTTCTGAAATTATGGTGTTGTAATTGATGTTTAATACGTCTGCTCAATTCCAAATCATTTAGACGTCTGGAAGTAGGTGAAAACTGAATTACAAAATTCCATTACATTCATTCATACAGGTCAAGCGCTTAATAGAACTTTATAAATATGATCTGTTATTTAATAGCGATTTTTCATTGCAATAAACGTGTACATTGCCTAGATGCAGTTCAACTAAGAAGGAAAAGACACAACAATGATACATTTTGCACTGCCACTGCTGCTGAAAGGCCTCCCACAAGCAACGCCATAAAACACGGCCCTGAGCCACCTGCATCCATCGATTTCCTGCATTCCTTACTAGGTTGTTAATCCATCTAGTGGAAAATCACAATACACTTCACTTACTGCTATGAGGCTGCCACTCGATGACTCCTTTTCCATAACGATCATCGGTTTTTCGAGCTATATGGGCGCCTATTGGCACTTCAGCTTACTGATTACCATTCATACTTCAAAGTAGTTGACAAATTGACATAATTGGAAACTAATCCAAATTCAATTAATGAGTTACTTTTATAAAGTATGTTTGTCATTCAATACAATGCTAACATTATTTTAAAATATATCTATATAGAGCATATGCGGAAACATAGAGGGCTGAAGACCTACCTGTGATCAATGTAATATCGAAAGACTAGCCAAACCGTCGCGACGACCAAACCAAAAACGGTTGTATGTGGTCTTCTACTATACTATTTAAGCAACTCGTATAGCAGTCAACAGTTTAGAGAAATATACCTTCTATATTAGAATCCTTGCATTATATACGATTATATAATGCAAGGATTCTTAAATGACTTAGAAGCGTTCATTTATTGCATATTTTTATTGACTATTACTTCCATAAAGATATATTAACGGTTATTTTACTGCAGTGTTACTGGCTAATGATTGTGCAGGAAACGTTGAAGCCCTTTTGAAGTCATTAAATGTTTTGTAGCGTTATGGAGCTATTATGACCATCACTACAGTGTTATGATAACTGCCCTAAATAATGATTGACGTTTATAAAAATACCTTATAAATAGGTACCTCTGCTACATACAACTTACACACATTATTATAGTTAAAATTTAGTTTATGTTTATTTTCTTGTACTTCAGCAGTCTATAAATACAAAGCTGGATTTAGGTATCTTTAAGCTGCAACAACTAAAGGCAAATAAACCATTGTAAATATATATACTGGAATTATATAGATAGAAATGGAATATACAATATACATGTTGATTATTTTAATGCATTTGAATCACCAGTTAGTGTCTGAGGAACATTTTTGTTTCACGTCATTTGTATTATAAACTCCGTCTTATAACCCAAATAACTTCCTATAATAATATTTTCTAAAATTTTCAACCTCATTGGAAAGATAAAAGCCTAAAGAATTACGTTTCAACCAAATGTTCTCTTAGGCTCCGACTGACAACTGAAAATCTATTCAAAATCCGAACCCCAAATATATTGCAATAGTCTTTTTAACTAACTTTTAAAACTTTATTTTCCTTTTTGTTTATTACGCAATATAATTTCTAATTATAAGCCGGTTTTCACGATTTTTGAAATCTTTCATGGGGGAGTCCCATATAAGTTTTGAGAAGGAATTCAATCCTAACTAGTAGATGAAGGAACTATTTAGACGATATTGGGATTGTAATATTCCATATTTCATTTTAGTAACCGGCCAAGTGCGAGTCAGCCTCGTGCATGAAGGGTGCCGTACCATCGTAATACACGTTTCTAGTAGGCGAGCCACTTTCAATTTTTTATTTAAGTTTTATTTGTTTTTGTTATAGCGGCAACAGAAATTCACATTCTGTGGAAATTTCAAGTGTCTACCTATTACGGACCATGAGATACAGCACGCTGACAGACAGACGGACGGACAACGGAGGCGTAGTAATAGGGTCCCGTTGGTTATCCTTTGGGTGCGGGACCCTAAAAAGTAAAAACATAGCTTTCAACGACCTTCAAGAAACGAGCCTCTTTTAAAACGCTGACAACGCTCTTACAATTCCCCTGTTCCCCTGCTGTAGCAGTTGTTCATGAGCAGTAGTCGACACTTAACATCAGGTGATCCGCAAACTGGCTTGCAATCTCTTCTTAAAAAAAAAAATAAAATGAATAAAATAATTTCACATTTTCAAGTCAAGAGAACAGCGAAGCGTTTTGCTGCAATTTTATGCTGGTATGGTCCATCTTCGGTCAATCCATTCGTATTGCAGCCAGTTATTGTATAATACAAGCTGCATTGTGGCTTTACCACGATACGAATTACCTATTTATTATGCATCATCATCATCATCATCATTACAGCCCTTCACAAGTCCACTGCTGAACATAGATCTCCCCCAAGGAACGCCACAAAGCACGGTCCAGAGCCACCTGCATCCATCGACTTCCTGCATAACTTACCAGGTCATCACTCCATCTAGTGAGGGGATGCACAACACTTCGCCTACCGGTACGAGGCTGCCACTCGAGAACCTTTTTTTCCCATCGGTTGTCGGTTCTTCGAGCTATATGGCTGGCCCATTGCCACTTCAGCTTACTAATCCGTTGGGCTATGTCGGTCACTCTGGTTCTACTGCGGATATCCTCATTTCTGAGTTTATCACGCAGAGAAACTCCAAGCATAGCCCTCTCCATAGCTCGCTGAGCGACCTTGAGCTTCCTCATCCGGACAGCAGTGAAGCACCACGTCATTTTTTTGTCCCAGGTAAACATACTCGTCAACAACTTCGAGCTTAGTGCTCCCAACAACTACCGGCATAGGTGTGACATGGACATTAAACATGATCTTTGTTTTGTCCATGTTCATCTTAAGACCTATCCGTTGGGAAGCACTATTGAGGTCATTGAGCATAGTCTTAGGTCCTCGAGCGATTCTATATCGTCGGCAAATCGAAGGTGAGTGATGTACTCGCCATTGATGTTGATACCGTATCCTTTCCAGTCCAGAAGCTTGAAAACGTCTTCCAATGCAGCGGTGAAGAGTTTGGGGGATATGACGTCACCCTGTCTTACACCTCTCTGCAATTGGATAGGTTTCGTACTCTGGTTCTGTACTCGGATAGCCATCGTAGTCCTATTGTACAAGCACTTCAGCACTTCGATATACCGACGGTCAACTTGGCACCGCTGAAGGGACTGCAGTACCGCCCAAGTTTTGACGGAATCAATGGCTTTCTCATAGTCCACATACGCCAGACATAGTGGCAAATTGTACTCCTCTTTCTGTACAATTTGTCGAAGGGTATGTATGTGGTCTATGGTGCTAAAGCCTTTTCGGAAACCGGCTTGTTCGGGAGGCTGGAAGTCGTCAAGTCTGCATGCGAGACGATTCGTAATGACTCTCGAAAACAGCACGTAGACGCGGCTTCGGCTACTCGGTCTGTAGTTCTTCAAGAGAGCGTTGTCGCCTTTCTTGAAGAACAAGACCACCGCACTTCTGCTCCACGCCTCTGGTATAATGCCACCATGGAGAACGGAATTAAAGAGCTTTTGAAGGACTTCAAGTACCGGTTTTTCACCCGCTTTCAGAAGCTCCGCTGTAATTCTATACTCGCCTGCGGCCTTGCCGCTTTTAAGGTGCTGGAGAGCCATTCTAATCTCGCTCAGACTGACGTCTGGGATATCATCGGAATAATGTCGGATGAGACTCGCTCTTGGATCGTTACTCACACTTGCGTGTGGCTCCAACGATGACGTGTACAGCTGTCCATAGAACCTCTCAATCTCACTCAAAATCTCAGGTGTCCCGGAAACGATGTTGCCACATTCTGTCTTCAGCTTTGACAGTTGGCTTTTTTTGGCAGACAGATCTCTGGAAAAGACTTTGGAGCCTTGGTTCCGCTCGATCGCTTCTTCAATACGAGCTGTATTGAAGTTGCGTAAGTCCCGCCGCATGCATTTGGAGATCTGTCTGTTCAGTTGCCTGTATGCTATCAAATCTGTTGAAGAATGTAGCTTCATCTCCCGTCTAACAACCATGAGATTAAGAGTGTGATCGGAGAGTTTTTGTGTTCTTCTGCGGTGGGTCTTGCAGAACTTAGCTCCAACCGCATGGACAGTTTCCACGAACTTGTCATTCAACAAGTATTTTTATGGCCTACAAATAATTGTTCCAGGTCTGGATGTTTGTCCTTGTGCAATTTATGTTTGTAAACTGCCTCCACGACACAGGAGAAAATCCTAGTGTGGGGGTGACGTTTTTTAAAAAAAACATATCGTCCTCTTCATTGCAGTCTTCTAGGCACTGAAAACGGTTTTGTAACTCGAGGTGAAAGGTTTTGGGGCTTTGGATTAGAGCACGAGGGGGACGGAGCGTTGACTTCATTAGACGAGACCTCTCCAACTTAACGTTTAGGCTCAGTGAGTCTCTAACTATTCGGTTCACTGAGTTCACGGTTCACGCGATCACTGAGACATCACTGAACAGCTGTCGTCTGGTCGTCATAATGAAGTCAATCTCATTTTTTGTCGAACTGTCGGGGCTCGACCAGGTCCACTTCCTCTGGTGCCGCTTCTGGAAGAAAGAGTTTATCATAAAGAGTCCCTCTTTCTCCGTGAATTCGGCCAGCTGCTGGCCCCTTGGGTTCCGTTGCCCTATTCCAAATTTCCCTTATTTCAGCTCACCATTCTCTCTTGTGCCTAGTTTTGCATTGAAGTCTCCCATTAACACCGTATATTGGGTTTTGGAGGAATGCATGGCTCTAAAGATATCCTCATACATTTCCTCCACCTCCTCATCGGGATGTACCGAGGTTGGTGCGTAAACCTGTATGACCTTCAGCGAATACCGTTTGGTGATTCTGAGTATAAGGTACGCAACCCTCGTCGACACACTCTCAATCTTTACAACGTTGTTAACGAGAGACTTGTGGACGATAAATCCGACATCTCCTTGGGACAGATGGTCGCCCTCCCGGTAATAGAACAAATTGCCAGATTCGAGGATTACCGTTTCCTCCCCCTCTCTTCGGACTTCGGATAATCTTATAATATGTCAGCGTAACTTGTCTATCTCTTCTTCCAGCTCCACAATCTTCTCGTTAGTCCTCAGGGTGCGTACGTTTTATGTTGCCAGGTCGAGTCGTCGTAGGTGGCAACCAAACCTCCACCGGAGATTCTTAGCACCCCCTGCCCCGCCGTTACCATGGTCGCCACAGTAGCCAGTAATAGCGGGGCCGCCGGGGACTGGGGGCCGTCTCTTAGTAACTTTATCCATTTGGGGGGTATTTGCCATAGTTGCCACGCTTGGCGAACGGGTTGGCAACCGCAGTTTTTTTATTGTATTTTTGCTGTTATCAGGAAGATGCTGCTGCCCATCTCCTGCCTGTTTCCCTTTGTCGCCTTTTACGACACCCACGGGAAGATATGGGGTAGTGGATATTCTTAACCGCCACTACACGGCAACTTATTATACAATCATTGCAAAATTCAACATCTACACTAAGACATCTTTGTCTAATAAATAAAAATACATTTCTGGATCTCTAATCACTTCATGTTTTTGAACATAAACTTTAAAAGTCTTATTATAAAAAAGCGCGCGTTTAAAGAACTTTCCTAAACGAAGCCAGTTACGATGCATCGTTATGGAAATTAATTACATAAACAGTCGTAATTATACGGTACTGTGAACAATTTAATTCCAGATAACGTCAGGTTACAAGCTGTTAACTGTGTTTGACTGTACTTGACACTTATCTTTTCATCTCGCAACGTGTAGCGTTTTGTTTATCTGAAGGAACATTAAACGCTTTAAGTCAAAAAGATGTTTTTATAATGTTACCCGGAACTAGTGCGTTAATTAGTTTAAGCTGTTGTGGTTTAATTTCAGTAGTTGTTGTTTTGGGTTTGTTATTCCTGCATTAGTTAGTAATGGGGACGATAAGGAATCATAAGATAGCTACCATAATATCAATTTTTATCTTCTTATTGATTGCTTTCGAAGGAGTCTCTAGCGGTAATAAAATATTAACCAAGTTTACCTTTTTTAGTAACATGTAATAGATAAGTTTTAATACTATGACTACAAAGATATTTTTATTATAAATGTAATACTACTTGGAATATGCACATCCTGCGTACAGCAAAGGAGTGGAATAATTTAACAGCATCTGTATTTTCATCAGATTTGTATATAGGCAAGAGTGAATAGGCTTTTTTTAAGTCAGTGCGCTTCACCATCTTAGGCTACACCACCACTTACCTTCAGGTGGGATTGCAGTTAAGCGCTGGCTTAGAATAATAAAAAAAAAGAATATACTGATATAATTGTCGTGCGTGAGGGTAAAAGAGTGTATCATCACATGTCGTAGCATGGTTGCCATAAGAGTCTAATCTTATGGCATTCCATAGAATAGAAACAGATCAACATCTAAACTGGAAGGCACATATTGAAAAAATAATTAAAAAAATATCCAGTGCATGTTACGCATTGTCCATCCTGGCAGAGACTACAAATGTAAGTGTCACTAAAAATGCCTATTTTGGAAGCGTTTATCCACTCCTATCTTACGGAATCATATACTGGTGAAACTCAACAGATATACAATCCTTATTCATTCTCCAGAAAAAATGTCTTAAAGCAATATATAACATGCATAGTACCGAATCGTTAAGAGATATTTACAGAACGAAGGGTTTCCTAACACTGACTGGAATCTTTATCCTGGAATTATCCCTATTTGTAAAAAAACAGCTTGCAATATTTTAATTTGAAATCTGATTTAAAGAAAAACATTCGCAAACAATATAAATATGATATAAACTTACTTATTATTAGAAGTATGGTTTATTATAAAAGTATCTATATTACTGCTATCCGTGTATACAACCAGTTACCACTAGCTATTAAACAATTAAATGGAAATATGTTCAAAACAAAATTAAAGAAATTGTTAATTGAAAATCTTTTTTACAATCTCAATGAGTTTTTTTGTAAAAGTAATGTTAGTATTTTTTTTTGTATAGGATCGGGTGACAAACGAGCACACAGTCCACCTGATGGTAAGTGGTTACTGTGACCCATAGACATCTACATCTATCCTCAATAAAGACTCAAGATGCAGATGCGTTGTCACCCGTGAGGACTAAGATGGAATGCCTCTTTGCCAGTAAAAGGGGTCTGCCTCTTTGCCAGTAAAAGGGGTCTCCGGTTCTCTTCACTCACCATACGAAACACAGCAGCATTAAGCTGCTATTTTACGCTGGTTTTCTGTGAGAGCGTGGTCCTTCCCCGGTCGAGCCGACCCATTCGTGCTACAACCATAATATAGCTGCAGCATGGCTCTACCACGTAGAATAGTAAGTAGTTAATTTCAAATTTATTTTTTCCTTGTTGCATAGCCAACATAGGTAGACTGTTGAGCCTAAATCTCTATGTTTTTGTATTAAGCTCATATTATACACAGGTGCATACCTGTGTACAATATGAGCTTAATACAAAAACATAAATGTATCTTTATTTTGTATCTTTACCTTTAGAATCTATGCGATGCCATAACATGAGACTACCACATGGCATAGATTGTGGCATAATTTATTCTCCTAAGCCAAACCTAAAATGCCGAGGTTAGCGACGGAAGCAGCGTCAAAAGTGCAAGATTCGATCATCAATTTACCTGTCAAATGGTTAAGCCAAGTCCGCCGGACAATGGGAAAGTCCCAAGTAAAGCAGTAGACGGATTAATGATGAAGAAAACCATTTATCATCTATGATACCATATGCGGTACATTCTCGTGTTAATTAATATTTTTAAGCAGCAAGTATATTAAGCCTTATTTACTGATATATTTTACTTGTTTTACGGGCGGACATAGAAACGGGCATATATTCATCATCATCATGCTGAACACAGGCTTCCTCCAAGAGACAAGGTGCCAAGCCACTTGCATCCATCGACTTCCTGCATGTCTTGCCAGGTCGTCACTCCATCTATTGGAGAGTCGACCTACAACTCCGCTCTCCGATACTAAACTGCCACTTTAGACCCTTTCTTATGATTTATAGGTTCGTTTAGCTTCAGCTTAATATAGTCCGGATCAGACACACATTTTAGCCACACATTTTACCTCCCTTTCAATTTAGCCGCAGATGGGTTAAAATAAGATTTTTAAAGGACCTTTTTCCGGAAAACCATACCAACAATAGACTATTATTAAGATTAAGAAAGATTTTTCACACCAAGTGTCTCTCGTCTTAGTCTAATAAATTTTCGGTAAATGTCATGTTTTTATCAACGTCCAACATCCAACTTGTACACGGAATCAGTGCAACTTCATTTGAATAGTAATGCGTTTACCTAGCTGATAGCTGCCACACGGAGGCCCGCGGCGAGTACGTCCCTATAAGGATAACGATGCAGCGTTCCAGCTAGGATAGAAATATGCTAGAGGTTAACTGCTCAGAAACATTAAAACGGATTTGCTTATTTATTAACTTGTCTAAATTCGGAGTGGTTATTCGTGTATTATTATAAAGTTATTTGCTCAATATAATATATCCTTTAGACACTATTATGCTATTTGGTTGCTTCGTAAATTGTTTTTTTGCCCCGTTACCTTTTGTGGGTGTTATAAAAAAGAGGGTATTGTGAACGATTTCTTTTTATGGGGGAGGTGGCAGACGAACATACGGCTCACCTGATAATTAATGACTACTGATGGCGGAAAACTGAACCACCAAGGGAATTTCAGGTGCGTTGCTGATTCTTAAGCTTTATATCTTTTTTTTAAAGAGTTAGTTCTTGATATCGGTGAAAGTATTTTTTACATATTATACATATTTTATTTATATAGGTAAGAATATACTGTTGGAATTGAGGGTAAAAAATGAAAGGAAATACGAACAAATGAAGGTAGATCGAACGTTTATCTCTCACCTTTTCTAGTAGCAATATAAAGTAACACGCAGGTGACTAAGAGAGATCCCCTCTTCTTCGATATCATAAAAGCGTTTGACAAAGTTTGGCACAACGGCTTGCTTTACAAGTTATATAAACTTAACGTGCCTCATATGCTCACCCACACCATCAGAGCCTTATTTGCTAATCGCCACTTTCGCTATCAAATAGAGGATACTTGCTCTACAAAACGTCACCTCAAGGCTGTAGTCCCACAGGCTCTGTCTTCTCTCCACTTCTCTTCACACTCTTCACAAGTGATATTCCGAAGGACCCAGTAGTGAATACTGATCTTTTCGCTGATTACACGGCACTTTACGTCACCCATCATAATAAAATAATCCTCACCGCGATGCTCCAAACAGCAGTCAACCGCTTAGGCGATTGGTTCCGCTTATGGATAATAGAAGTGCACCCTGAAGAAAGTGTAGCAATACACCTTCACACCATGCCTACTCTTAACCAATTAAACAAAAATTCCAAGAAATCGATAGGTAGGTTCACCCTGTATGGCTGCCAGATCCCCTGGCAATCAACCTATGGGTCACATTTGACCACAATATGACATTCGTAAAACACATTGCGAATGTCCGAAATAGTGCCAAAATCGTCACAAGCCGCCTGCACCCGCTAGTTAACAGAAAGAGCAAAGAGTTTGCTCTTGCAGTTTGCTTTGTAAAGATGGATTTTGCTCCGTCTTTACAAAGCATGCGTAAGACCTATCATGTAATAGGCATAGTTTTCGCGCAGGCGGCCCATAAACACTTGTACGACCTTCAAGTCGCCCAAAACAGATTCATTCGCATCGCCACTAGAGCTAGGTGGTACCAGCGAAACTCTGACTTACACAGAGACTGTTTGATGACTCCGATGATCTTTGAGTATTTCAAGGAAATGACTCTATTTCGAAAGGGCCGAGAGTCATTCCAACTCGCTAGTAGTAAACGCAGCCACCTACGCACCGACTCTGAACGTTCCGAAAATCCTTCGAAGGCCCCGTAACGTTCTAATCGAACCCACCGTTCCGCTAGATGCCGACGACCGAAATGTCGCCGGCCAGCCCCATAAATACTACACACTGCCACAAACACTGTTAGGACAACAACGAAAGGGACGCAGTGAGTTCGTAGACGAACGCGCCGCCGCACATGTTATCTATAATAATCCCTACTCACATTTGTTAGTTATAATCATATATTATACATAATAAAAAAAAAACTCAAACTAAATAACCGGTCAAATTTGCAGAGAAGATTCAGAATAAGTAATAGACGTGGATGGTGAAGAAAACTTAATTTAAAAAATTCTCAAAAAATTTTATCTTTCAGAGTTATTGCCAAGGCAAAGTCAGAGCACATAGGCAGAATTGGCGAGAAAATAGTTCGCCTTCCTTCGGGAACCCGTGCATTCTGGTCTCTCGCCAAGGCTGTCCAAGGGAATTTCTGTAAGCCATCACTACCATCTCTGCACAGGGAGGACGACTCACTGGCCCAAGACGCAAAAGACAAAGCCGACCTTTTAGGCTCCCTTTTTGCATCCAACTCGACTCTTGATGACGGGGGGAAAACACCGCCGACCATCCCGCGGTGTGAGTGCTCCATGCCGGATGTGCTGTTCTCACAGCGCTCGGTTCGCAAAGCACTTCTCTCCCTGGACATCCAGAAGTCGAGTGGGCTTGACGGAATCCCCCCAATTGTGCTGAGGACGTGTGCTCCGGAGTTGGCACCGGTCCTAACGCGTCTTTTCCGGTACTCCTACTCCCAAGGCGTAGTCCCAAATTCAAGGTAAGACAGCTTTTGTCCACCCGATCCCTAAAAAAGGCGACCGCTCAGAGCCGTCCAGCTAAAGACCTATCGCGATCACCTCCTCGTTTTCGTCGGGGTCGATCAGCTGGTGATCTTCTGGTCTAGCTGACCCATAGATGGGCGGAGGCAGTAGAGTCCAAGGGGGAGGCGTTGGCCGTTAGTCTCGAAATTGCGAAGGCCTTCGATCGGGTTTGGCACAAAGCGCTTCTTTCGAAGCTCCCTTCCTATGGATGCTTTCGGAAGAGACTGAGCGACATGAAACTGTGTGAAATTAGTATGTGTGAGTGCGGTATGTCGGAGGAGGATGTTCACCATGTTCTATGGGAATGCCCTCTGTATGATGACCTAATAGTGAAAATGATGGATGGACTAGTTCGTCCGGTTCAGGGACCAGTTTACTAGTTGGATCTCGTCAGCGATGTGGTAAACTACGGACTGTTGCGCCAGTTTGCGCATAGGTGGCAAGATCGCAGGACAAGGCAGGATGGAAGGCTGGTAGGAGCGCCCGACGACGTAGGCGTCAATGTGTCGTCAGCCCCAGAAGGGGGAGAATAACGTTAAACTGGGACAAGGAATAGATTAAATATTTGTAGGGAGTCAAGAAAGTGTGCGCGCGAAAGAGCCACGTGCAAGTACCGCGCGCATCTCCCGAGATTCGGCCCGTATGACCTGAGGGTCGGTGGGGCCATGGGAGGTGGAGGGTTGTTCCCATCTCTAGGCAGGGGTTCTCCAGTGCCAGCTCCTTCCACTTGACCGCATCCAGCGCAGAGCGGCTCGAATCGTCGACGACCGAGCCCTTTCCGATCGGCTCAATTTATTGGCACTGCGAAGAGATGTTGCATCCCTTTGCATTTTCTTTCGCATCTACCATGGGGAGTGCTCTGAGGAATTGTTCGGATTAATCCCAGCCGCCAAATTTCACGAACGCACATCGCGGCAGAACTCCCGATACCATCCACACCATCTGGATGATTGGCGGTCCACCACTGTGCGATTTAGAAGATGTTTTCTTCCTCGCACGACTTTCTTGTGGAATCGATTACCATCAGCGATTTCTCCGGACCGATACAACTTAGGGACCTTCAAGAAAAGAGCGTACTCCTTTTTAAAAGAACGGCAACGCATCTGCAATTCCCTCCGTGGTGTTGCAGTTGTTCATGGGCGGCGGTAGTCACTTACCATCAGGTGAGCCGCATGCTCGTTTGCCCCCTCTCCTATACATAAAAGAAGAACACAAAAACTCTCCGATCACACTCTTAATCTCATGATTGTTAGACGGGAAATGAAGCTGCAGTCTTCAATAGATTTGACAGCATACAGGCAACTGAACAGACAGATCTTCAAATGCATGCGGCGGGACTTACGCAACTTCAATACAGCTTGTATTGAAGAAGCAATCGAGTGGAACCAAGGCTTCAAAGTCTTTCCCAGAGATCTATCTGCCAGAAAAAGCCAACTGTCAAAGCTGAAGACCGAATGTGGCAGTATCGTTTCCGGGACACCTGAGATTTTGAATGAGATTGAGAGGTTCTATGGGCAGGTGTACACCTCATCGTTGGGGCCTCACGCAAGTGTGAGTCGTGGATGGATCGTTATCCAAGAGCGAGTCTTATCCGACACTATTCCGAAGATATCGCGGATCTCAGTCTGAACGAGATTAGAATGGCTCTCCAGCACCTTAAAAACGGTAAGGCCTCAGGTGAGGATGGAATTACGGCGGAGCTTCTGAAAGCGGGTGGAAAGCCGGTACTTGAAGTCCTTCAGAAGCTCTTTAATTCTATCCCTCATGGTGGCACTACTTCGGAGGCGTGGAGCGAAAGTGCGGTGGTCTTGTTCTTCTAGAAAGGCGACAACGCTCTCTTGAAGAACTACAGACCGATTTCCCTTCTGAGCCGCGTCTACGTGATGTTTTCGAGAGTCATTACGAATCGTCTCACACGCAGACTTGACGACTTCCAGCCTCCTGAACAAACCGGTTTCCGAAAAGGCTTTAGTACCATGGACCACATACACACCCTTCGGCAAATTGTACAGAAGAGTATAATCTGCCACTTTGCCTTGAGCATGTGGACTATGAGAAAACCTTTACTTCCGTCGAAGTTTGGGTGGTGCTACAAATGTTCAGCGGTGCCAAGTTGACTGTCGATATATCGAAGTGCTGAAGTGTTTGTACAGTAGAGCTACATTGGCTATCCAGTACAGAATCAGTGTACGAAACTTATCCAACTGCAGAGAGGGCAGGAGACAGGGTGACGTTATATCCCCGAAAATCTTCACCGCCACATTTGTTGACGTTTTCAAGCTACTGGACTGGAAAAGATACGGTATTAACATTAATGGCGAGTACATCATCTCCCAACGGATAAGTCTTAAGATGTACATGAACAAAACAAAGATCATGTTTAATGTCCATGTCACACCTATGCCGGTAGTTGTTGGGAGCACTAAGCTCTAAGTTGTTGACGAGTATGTTTACCAGGGACAAATAGTCCGACTAGGTATGTCCAACTTCGACCGAGAGTTCAATCGACGGATTCAACTCAGCTGGACAGTGATCGGGAAACTACGACACATCTTCTCGTCAGGTATATCTCAAAACCTAAAAACAAGATTGTACAACCAGTGCGTGTTGCCAGTGATGACTTATAGATCTGAGACGTGGTCCTTCACTGCTAGCCGTATAAGGACGCTCAAGTTCGCTCAGGGAGCTATGGAGAGAACTATGCTCGGAGTTTCTCTGCGTGATATACTTAGAAATGAGGATATCCGCAGTAGAACCAGAGTAACCGACAAAGTCTAACAGATTAGTAAGCTGAAGTGGTAATGGGCCGGCCATATAGCTCGAAGATTAGACAACTGATGGGGAAAAAAGGTTCTCGAGTGGTAGCCTCGTACCGGTAGGTGGAGTGTAAGGCAACCCCCCACTAGATGGAGTGACGAACTGGTAAGATATGCGGAAAGTCGATGGATACAGGTGGCTCAGCATCGTGCTTTGTGGCATTCCTTGGGGGAGGCCTATCAGCAGTGGACTTATGAAGGCATGTAATGATGATGATGATGATGAGAGTCACGGTATAAATTAATAATATCAATTTATATAATTCAATAACACAAGGAAAGCAAACATTGCATTTACTAAGTTAAAAGATTTTGTAATTCGGGGAAATATTTTTCTACTACTCTCTTCTGTGCTTTGTGGCATTCCTTGGGGGAGGCCTATGTTCAGCGGTGGACTTGTGAAGGGCTGTAATGATGATGATGATGACTCTCTTCTTGCTATTAGATATTATAGAAACAATGTTATTAAAGCTTTTTATGAAGAAGGTTGATAGAATATCTCTTGTCACTTCAATTTGATTTAAAAAAAAATTGGAGTGTCGGATATGCAAATTTGTGCTTTGTTGTTTTTATTAATTATATGATCCCAAGCAGACTGTAGCACCAACTCTATTGAAAAAAATCATCCTAATTTCAATAGATAAGATTTCTGGGAGCCGCCATCTGCTTCGTATCTTATAATTAATTAAATTGTATTCCAACTAGACTTGCAACGAATAGTATATTCGGCCACACGACGAATACCGAATATTCTGCGGGCTGCTGTTTGAATAATCGAAATTAGGTAAAAGTATTCGGCCGGGAAGGATGTAGAGTTTATTCTTCGGAGCGTCTATTCTCTGAAGATGGAATTGTCTACGAAAAGAAAAGGAGTAAACTACTGCCTATTACGTTAATTAAGAAAAAAATGTCTTTTTGCACCATTATCAGATGCAGACCTTTTTTCTTGTCCATTTGTGTCAGCTTGATACATACCTACCGCCAATTAAAAAGTATTACTCGTAGGTGTAGGTAACTGGAAACTTTAAGTCGTCAGTTGAAGACACAAGCAACACAAAGCAAATTTCCTTACAATTGTACGGCGTTGACATTGACATGGTTGTTAACAGTTAAGGTTAAAGTTACAGCCTATTATAACGTTACACTGCTGGGCACAGGCCTCCTTTTATTTCTGAGTGGTTGATTTGCCTGTAAATATTGACGGCAACGACGTCTACGTCAACGTGTAATCAACACTACAAGCAAAGGTAATGTTTCTCCATCGACATCCAAGGTGAAACTGATGGAAAACAAGCAACGAATTGTTACCAGTGTCCAGAAGTAGCAACCGAAGACTGTACCCGATTGCTGCTACCGGACACAACAACTACGGTTTCCTGTAAAAAAGTGTCCACGTTTGCGCAACGCCTTAATTAAGTATTCGGTATTCGGCCGGATAGTACCTAGATATTAGGTATTCCACCAGATAGGATAAAAGTAGCCGAATAGGCCGAATACTGAATAATAGCCGAATATTCGTTGCGAGTTTGATTCCAACCGATAGAATACTATAATACTTACTCAGGTCATAAATTTTGTCAAAAAACTTTTAAAAAAAATTAATGATACACTTTTTGATAATGATATAGAAATTATATATGAAATGAAGGGTAATTTAATTTAGAATAAGAGACTCCAAATATGAGACTCCAAGTCAAACCATGAGTGACGAAGGATAATGTCCTTGTTGAACCCTCCGAATACGCGTGCTGGCTTCTTCACTGCTATGGGCATACACCTTATCATTTTGTTTATTAAAACTATCTTTGATGTTAAAAATTTTTTCATTCGAAAACAAAATTATGCGGCATTTTTTTCCCGCATACCGCCGTAACAAAGCGCGAGATCTGTTCAACCTAATTTTTTTCAAACGCTCGTTCAAAAAATGTGCAGTCTTCTTGCGATAAGCTCGTAGTCCTAGGTCTCCACTGATCACTCTTTTGACCGTGGTTCTGCTTAGGCCCATCTGGAGAGCTAAGATTTTTAGGGTTCCGTACCTGAAAAGGAAAAAACGGAACCCTTATAATCACTTTGTTGTCCGTCTGTCTGTCTGTCTGTCTGTCAAGACCGTTTTTAGGAACGCGTAAAGGTATCAAGCTGAAATTCATATCAAATACTCAAGTCTACTGTCCCTTGGAGCTGTGAAAAAATCAAACTTCTAAGCCAACGCAATCAAAAGATACAGCCGTTTATGCATCAAATTTCCGACTTTCGCAAGGGAATCAAAACCTACAGGGTACTTCCCGTGAACTCAGAATCTTAAAATTTGGTACGAAGCAACGTATTATAGCACAGATAAAGGGAAAATAGCGAAAAGCAGAAATTTTTAGTTACATCATATAATAAAAATATTTTTAATAATTTTAAACTTATATAGCTACGGATTTGTTCGGAATCCTCGGTGCGCGAGTCCGACTCGCACTTGGCCGGTTTTTTGTTTACGAACAGGATTTCGTTAGATTCGCGCCTTCACTGCTTAAATGATCGCGGGTATCCTAACTGTATGAGGTCGGCCGGTGCTCTTACGATCTTCGAAACTTGAATCTTTCGTGAATCGTTTGATAGTGCGATAAACAAATCGTAGGGTTATTTTTAATTTTTGTAGAATATTTAAAATCTCTTTTGACGCGTAGCCACATCGGTGCAACGTGATAACCTTCTTCCTTCTTTTTTCCTTCACCTTCTTTCTTCTACCACTCCATATTTGAAAATGAATGAAAATTAATGTCTTTCTTATTTTCGACATGCGCAAACGTCATATTTTCAAAATTAGTGTAGTTCATCTAGCCAGTATTTAAAAATTTTAAATAATAAAGTTTTGACAGAACTTATGAACCGACTAAGTACAATACTATACTCGTAATACACAATAGAATGGCTGCCAATCTTATTTTGTACGAGAACCGGTTTCGCCGGGAGCAAGCAGTTACACGAGAAACCCAATTCGGTCATTAGTCATACAAATTTCAATAAATAAATGTTACAAACGAATTTTTATATTACATAATATCTGACTTTATTCCAAGACAATAACAACGGATTCATAACGAATCTTTACAGTCGGTGTCTTTCTGAAAAGAAAGAGAAGGAATAACTGTGTTGACAGACTGGGCAAGCACATTTTAGACGTTTAATGTCTGTTCACGATTATCAAAAAATAAAGAAATCGTGTAAATTTTAAAACATATTTATTTGTAAATAGTGTGCAAACCAGTTGAAAATGCAATGGTGGTAAGTATTATTTTTTTGTTATTGTAAATCATATTAGTCTATGTGTTTAAGCAAACTGTAGTATATAATGGTATCACAGCTAGGGATATAGTATTGTTTAGTGATTTACCGATTACCGGTAACTACCAATTTATTTTGAAATATTTTAATAATATTTGCTATTTTATGTTTTGAGAGTCAACAGCACCTCAATTCGAAGAATTCAGAATTAGGTTCAAAATATAAATATCTATATAGAAATACTAAACAAGTTGTTATCTATTGTTTCATGTTGTAATTTTAAATTTCATTTCAGAATATATAAAACACGTGTAAACAAACACAAACGCTGCCAAAATGTATTGCAGAGAAATAAAAAGAGAGTTGTTCAGAATCATGTGACAATTGCATACTTTAGTAATGCTTAAGTCTGTCCAGCTTTCATGACTAAACTGCTGAACTAATTTTGATAAAATTGAGATGAAAAAAGGTAAACTATCACAGCTAAGTAGGCTTTACAAAATTGGTCGTTATTAGCCGTTAAACTGTAAACTTGTGGAAAAAGCTATGAAAGGAAATGGTAATTCACTCATCCGATTTTGAAGATATTTTGGCATTCAGATAGCTGGAAACATTAAAAAGGCTAACTTTTATCCTCAAAATTTACTATAGAGAACGCGGCATGACTAAATTCCACGCAGATGGAAGTTAGTATTCCTATAATTCTTTTAATTAGTATTTCTTTATTATTGGTTGCCTTTAAAATGTGTTAACCTATTCGCCTACATAGTTTAACATTCTTAAATTACAATTCTTTGCAACAAAAACATAAGTAACTAAAATTATTATTGGTCTATTAAGAAAGCGGTACTCACTTCGTTTAATAAATAAAATAGTATTTACAGAATAATGAAATTGTTTAAAAGATTATAGAGGCCATAACAATTGAACATCCGTAATCGTTAAACGATCTAGTAGAAGTTTAAAGTGTTTGCCGAAAATTTTCAAAGCATGTTTTTCGTATTTTCTATTTAAATAATTAATTTAAAATGATTGAAAAATTTATATTTGTTGAACAACTGCCGTTTGGTATTTTTAGCGACTCATATTTACATTTACATATGATTTCTTATAGGATATTCCATATGGTTAAATATAATCTCAGGAAACAGTTATTACAGCCTATGTGTAAATACCATGTTTCAAGCTTATATCTTCTTCTGTTTCTGTTTTTTCTAGCTATCACATTATCAGATGTTGAATTAATCCTTTTCACAAGATGTATGTATACAACTTCTTTAAGCGGAATTGTATTATCCTTCAAATATCTTTATAATTTATGGATATGAATTTAGTCTGAAAAAATAAATATCTGAGCGAAATTTTTGTAGACATCCAGTTAAGTCTTCCCGCGGCTTCTATCCATATTTTTTATGTTTGGATCTCCCGGGAAACTGCAAAAATGGTTTATGTAAATCAAATATATCTTATCTTAAAAAGTAGCAACAGTAGTAAATAATAGAGTATTAGTAAGGCAACACCAGGCAAAAGCGAAATTGCAAGGGACAGTATGAAAATACATATTATGAAATATATTTTTTTTACTTTTGGCACAAAAAGTATCAACCCAACCCTTTTTGGGTAATTGGACGTGTAAAGGACATACATATAGACATATAGTAATGATACGTAACCAAAAGATTAATACTAAAAACTTTATTGAAAATTTTCAATGATACCTATAGAGGGAACAAATTACCATTTACTAAAAACATGTTATAACAATTTATTCTTAGGTCATTTAATTAATATTTTTCACAGTATTTGATCGCATCCATTTAGCTTATCATACCGTATCACCAAGTAAGATTTTAAAAACGACAATATTTCCCGATTCCCCGATATCAGTAAAATTTTGTTACATCCGTAGAAATTAGGCAACGACTGTTTATTGATGTGAATTGACATATTAGTGGCTACAAGGGTACCGCCCTCTCCCCCGTTCTATTGTGTATGTATTAAAGTATTATATGTTTCAACTCAAGCATACAACTGCAAGACTTCATGATACTATAAGCTCATTCTGCGTAGATTTTTTTAAAGGAGAGGGGGCAAACAAGCATACGGCTCACCTGATGGTAAGTGACTACCGCCGCCCATAAACAACTGCAACACCAAGGGAGTTACAGGTGCGTTGCTGGTATTTTAAAAATAATTAATAATTTTAAAATAAAAGTAGCCGTGGATAACTAAGACGCTGGGACGTCTAACACATGAAGGACCATGAATTCTGTAAAGTACTAGAAACGTCAGGAATATAAAATAAGTTAATATACACGACAAAATCAGTAAAAATAATTTTCTTTAAAATGAGAACGCAGCTATAAGCTATATAGCTAAACACCCAGCTATAGAAGATCCGTATTGGAATCTAATAGGATGATAAGAAAAATCATTCTGTATTATCGATACATATAAATAAAATTGAAGTGTCTGTTTGCAATATTGAAATAACTGGTTACTGACTTCTATTAACCTCAGATTTGATTATCTTAGATTATCTTTAATTTGAATGAAGCAATTCTCCAGGCGAAGTTGAGGTGGGTCGCTAGTTCTCACATAATAACGTACATTAAACTTACTTTTCATTATGAAGTTTTCAAATCCGTAAAGAGAGCCAGTCGTAAATAATACGTTAGCAACCAATGACTATCGCTACTTCAACACTGTACGATTAAAATTTGACAAGAGGGATAATCTATAATATAAAAATGAATCGCTGAATGTGTTGCTAAGCGCAAATCTCGAGAGCAGCTGAACCGATTTCGCTAATTCATTTTTTATAATATTCCTTGAAGTACGAAGATGGTTCTTACAGAGAGAAAAATTTAAAAAGTTGCCTGAAAAAGTCTAGAAACAACACTTTTCTATATTCCCATACAAAAGATTCGTAATAATACTTGTTTAGGCCCAAATATAAACATTTGATACGCCACGTTCGACTTAGTGCATCACCCGATGGTGTAGCGTGAGGTAAACGTCGCAGGCGGGGGGGGGGGGCGTGCCGCTTGCAGTCGCTCAACGCGCGGGCTGTAGCTTGAGAGCAGCTGTGCGGTCGATTCACGTATTTGTAGTGACCGCTGTAGCGGTTTTTCGCGCGACCAGTTTTTGGTTTTGGAGGTCTAGATTTTTAGTATTTGTGCGCGCTTAATTTGCTATTTAATTTGTGGTTTCGTGAAGAACGGCTTATTTTGATTTTGAGTGATTAGAGTAATTTCGTTGCAATTGTATCGTCACGTTAAGAGCCTTTTGTGTGTTGACTCTTTAGTTACTTTGCGTGTCAGCTAGGTTGATTTTGAATTCTTATTGCGGCGTAGTATTTAATATAGTACGAAGGAATTTAGTTGTTGTTTGTAACGCTGAACTTTGTGACTCGTGAAGAGATCGCGTTAGTTCCCTATTTGTAATTTGGTGATAAATGAATCCGGAACCTTGAATATTGAACTTTGAACTACTGTTCGTGAATAAAAAAAGTTTCTTTTTCTGTTTCTGTTTCTGTTACTTGTGTCGGGTATCACGTGTTTGATTTTACGATGAACGTTGAATTAGTTGAGTTGAAGTTAGTTAAATGTACAATAAAGTTGATAGATTGAAATAGTAACACGAAGAAAGAACTTGTCACTTGGTGACGCCTGCTGGAGTGATGCAGCATTGTGGGGCAGCATGGGACCAGGCCGCTGCCCGGTCACCTCAGCTGGGCCAGGTCACATAAATATACACACCACTAAACACCACTTTACATGCACCTACAATTACCTACGGCCTGACCGTGCCTTGGTGCGGTCTTAGCTTCGGATCCAGGTACGTACTATTTATTTACCTAGCTTATCACTATCGTGTAGGTCAACTGTCCATAGGCAATTTGGGCACGAACCCTCTGTTGCTCGTCGAGGGGATCACTCATGGGTCCTGGTCCAGTCGTCTTTTGTCGGGGCAACTGAGGGCCGTAACAATACTTAAAAGTCAATTTGAACTTAATACCATACCATAAAGTTTAAGTGTTAGTGGAAGGGTTCCGGGAAGGCAAAACAATTTACTGACGTTAGTATCGTATAAATATTAATGTCAATATTTGTCAATAGTGTTTTATAATTTTTATCTTTTGACATAATGTAATTGTTGACTTATCAACTTTCTTTTTTCTTTTTTATCCTTACTCTAAAGCCCGAGTGGAGAGTATTCGGCGGGGCGTGTGGCGTAGTAGCGCGTTTGACAAACGTTCGTTGTACATATCTTCACTCATGTCTATTCAAGATCTTGACATCCGACAACACAGGTGGATTCTTTTACGCTTCCATATCAACAAACATGCAAAAACAACAATATAAATTCCTTGAATCTTAGAAAATAATTTGCAAACAGCAAAGCAGGATTTTGTTTTCACAGTTCTATTCATTAATCTTCATTATTATTATTATCAGCCCGCGAAAGTTCACGAGGAGGATTTGTGGGAGACGTATGAAAACCAACAATAAATTATTTTAATGAAAATAAATAAATAGACGTTATATAAATGTATAGGCGTTAAAGAAATAACTAAATATATATTTCATAAATAAAGCACACCTCGTTCTTTCCTCAGAATATGAAATATTTCCAAACACGCCTGCAAATAACAAGCGCACCGTGTTCGTGCGAGTTACGAGTCCTGTCAAAACTACATTATCGGAACGACAACGCTGATATACATACCATTACCACCCCATGTCCCCCTAAGCAGGCTATATTCGTACTTCGTATGATCCACTCAGTATGAAAAGGATAAATTACGATATTACCCAAACGTATTACGCACGTGCTCATTTGAATGCTTGTTCTATTGGAAATTTATTTATGTTAATAGAAGACAATTTGTCTTAAAGGCGATGTTACGGATTCGAGTAAACTAAATATTAATAAAATAATAATTGCCATGTGGTGACGGCGTGGAAATTAATTTTGCATGAGTCGTATAAGGAGATAATGAGAAAGACCAGAATGATTTTGTGTCATTCGATAGATGGCAGTATATCATCTCCTATATGCCACATTCCTATATACCACAGAGAGAGATGCATGTCGATCAATATCGTATTTTTTGGGAGGCGTTAAAAGTCGTCTGAGTTCAGCGCTGGACATTTAGGGGTCTGTGATTGATTGTAAAGAACCTATTAACGTTTTTGCTGAGCATTGCAGTAATGCGGCTGATTAACAGATGCACATCCTGTCGGAAATGTTTTGTTGGGTTAAAAAGCTCTGTTATTGTGCTGTGGCCAGCAGTGGAAAGTATTTTGGCTGTAATTACTACTAAACACAAAAAAAAACGGTTTCCTCAAGATACATTCCTTCATTATCGAGAATGTAGTAAAATTGTGGTGCGAGAATTGATCTATAAAATATAAGGTAAAGCTACGACGATTCTATTAGTGTGTTATATTTTAAGGAAAAAAAATGCAAAATATAGCAAAGAATAGGGTGAGCAGAAGGTCGAAAAGAGAATAAACTGATTAAATTAATGTAGGTTGTTGAAATATTTGTCGTTTTGATTCTATAACACTACCTACACATGGAAATAAGTTGAAGTGTTTGATACATCAACGAAATTAATAGTAGGTGCATTTAATATTTAATATTAAATGAAATTCGTAACTGTAAGCTAAATTATTTTAAAATTACAATAATGAAATGTTAATTAAATAGAATTCATTCATACCATCGTTGTATTTAGTAACGCATGTATAATGAACATTTTGTTACTCGCGCGGTTGGGCTTTAAGTATTTTAATGTTACGATAAACATGATTAATTCAAGAGTCATTGTTCTGTCGAGCGCCTCCATTTAGCAACAGACTTCTCTTTTGGCAGTGTCTTAAAATGATTAAAACAAAACATGTTGCGTATCTCATTTTTCTTACGATAAAACATCGAAAATTCGTGTATTCATATTATTTTTAGAATAAATGATTAAAACAAATTACATTTAAGAACTTAAAATTAGTAGTAAAGATCGTAAATTAAGTATGTTACTTAGGACTGATTTTCAAATATATGATAAAAGTTATTTATAGGATAAAAACACTATAAAAATTAAATTTATTGTTGTGTATGATTAAATTGTTCAATTGTTTCACTTTCATATTCAGTCTGGTTATAATATATTTGATAGATAACTTTTATCTGACGATTAATTAGCTCAACCCGTAATTGTAGTTACATTTTATATTGTGATTGTTATCTAATGGTCTCGATCATCATGACAACTTCCGAATACAACGCAAAGGCATTTAATTGTCTTAGCCTTTTTTTTGACATGGGGAAATGTCTACGCATACCCGCCTCGCGGGGGCAACGACGGGTTATGTCAGACTCACACCGACTAAAACCACATAGTGTTTCACTTTCGTATATTAGAAGAGACACGGGAACGCTTTCGCACACATCCGCGATCCCACCAGTGACGGCCGCTCAGGAGAGGACTACTCTTTCCCCATTTCCTTCACAAGTAAGGCGCACCAAAACACATGGCACGCTTTCCTTCCCGGCCTCCAAATTCACCTTTGCAGCGGATACCCCGTGTCCGATGCGCGAAGGCCATGGGGCCAAGAAAAGAATCTGGTATATGCCTCTGCTGCCAACCTAGATTTGGCTGCAGAGGGTAGGGAGAGTGACGCCCCGTAATACCAATATCCCTCTCCTCCAGCAGCTCCACCATCACCGCATCAACGGTGCGGCCCCGTTAGAGTTGCGGAGGATAGGGCAAGTGGCGCTTCGCCATACCAACACTCCTCTTAGTCGGCGACTCTACCTCGGCCGCAGCGGTCACCCCTCTAGCTGCAGCCCATTACCACATATCCGAAGTAGGCTCGTTAATACCACTCGGAGTGACCACCTCGGGCCGGCCCTTCACCTCGGGCCAGCCACGGCTACTAAGCCACCTTCTCGTGGCGAGGGGCGCCACGAAAAAGCGGGAACCCGTTCGGGGGGTCGATCGTCTTAGCCTACCTGCACCTTGTGTAACTTACTTATACGATAAGATGGGGTAGGGTGGTAGGTATCACGCTATGTTTTAACTGATTATTGTCCTAATCAGTTAGGACATATGGACAATACATTCCTACTCATATGTCTATCTACCTGTGTCTGTGATGTCGGGGACGTCAATCTGAGCGAGATGAGAATGGTGCTCCGGCAACTTAAATAAAAAGGGCCCCGGTCGAGGATGGAATTACAGCTAAGCTTCTATAAGCAGGTGAAAAACCATTACTTTAAGTCCCCCAGAATTTAGAAGCTATTTAATTTCGTTCTCCATTTTGACACTATTCCGGTTGCGTGGAGCAGAGGTCCGGTGATATTCTTCAAGAAAGATGACAACGCTCTATTGAAGAACTACAGATCATTTCCCGCAATAGTCGTTTTCTGAAAAAGCTGTAGTATAGCCCACAAACCTAGAAGAATACAATCTGCCACTTTGTCTTGCGTATGTGGACTATGAGAATACTTTTGATTTCGTTAAAATTTGGCGGTGTTACAGTACCTTTCGCGGTGCCAAGTCAACTGTCAGTGCATTGGAAGTTCTGAATGAAGTCCAGCAGGCCTACGATGGAGTACGGAACTAAAGTACAAAACTATTAAAGAGCAGAGAGGTATAAGACAGATAAAAGATGTTATATAACCGAAACCCTTAATTGCTGCATTGAAATAGCAAGTATATCCCATACCTCCGATATGCCGACGATATAGTCATTATGGCAGAATCGCTGGAGGTCGTTAGAAGTATGCTGTATGATATTGTCTTACAACAGATAGGTTTTAAAATTAACATGAATAAAGGTCATGTGTAACGCCCATGTTACGCCTATGCCAGTAGTTGTGTATGTTCGAAGCACTACACTTAAATTTGTTGACTAGTATGTTTACCTAGGACAAATCGTCTGACTAGGTAAGTCCAACTTCGACTAATAGGTCAATCAGGGGACCCGACTCAGCTGGGCACCGTTCGAAAGATCACAAGACACATCTCGTCACAAAACTCTCAAAACTTGAAACTTTTAAGAATTTTTTGTCATCATTCACGTCAAAGATTGATTTCATTTCAAAATTAAACATTTTATAATTTTATAATGCACGTTAAATAGCAGGTTGAATTCTCATTACTACTTAATTACTTACTGTTATGCTAACATAACTTGAACAATACTTATAATATTGACTAACGGTAATGTATATTATATACACTGAAAATATATAATACGTAATCCGAAAAAAAATCGTCAATCAAAATCTCTGGTAACTTTATTAGCTCTAAACGACAAGTGACAAGATCCACATCATTTTGCAAGAATATTCTAATATGAAAAACTAATAAAAAAGAAACTGGGTCTTAATGGATTAGCAACGAACCAATGATAAACTTTTATAGAACTTAAAATATATCAAAACTTATGGACTGATAAATGAACTCGTAACACAATTTTTTATGAATTATTAAAATATGAAAGTTTTGCAACATTAGGTTGCAAAAAACATGCAAAAAACATAATATGTCAAAATTAATCGACAATATGGGAACCGATTATACCTTGACGCCGTGAATAAATTAACCTTAATCTTGCTAGATTAACTTCTCGCGAAATGGTTTCATAAATGTTTTCGTTGATTGCTGCTAAAGTAATTTATACAAATCTCGAAAGTCTATATTTACCATGTCTATAGTTTTATGAAATGTTTAGAAAGTCATTTTCAAGGTTTATATTTTACAGTAAACAGTATACGTATCGCTTTAACTTCAAATGTTTTTCCGAAGTCCATGTGGTGTTCATTAGTGCTGTAAAACACAGGAATTTCTAAGGGATGGAGGACGCGGGTTGTTTTGTTTTATTTTAATTTCAGTGCGGTGACAAGTGACAGACAAACGCGGTGCGTTCACATAGCTTCTTAGACATCACGGGACATGTGAGACAAAAAACAAATTTTAAATGCCATTTTATAAATAACTAGCAACCCGCCCCGGCTTCACCTGGGTAAGAATTATTTTTTAGATTTAATATTACAATCAAAGACAATTTATTTTATAAATGTTGGTATTTTAAACAAATAAAAATCCCAGTTTTCCGGATAAAATATAGCATAGATCTTTCCTGTTATTGCTTACTATCTGAAGTTTGATTACAATCGGTTCAGGATCATTCCTGAGATTAGCCCGGATATACGGATAGACAGACAAAAGTTTTAAAATGGTTCTTTATTCATATTTTAATATCATGCAATAACCCCCTTAGCTTAATATAAAGCAGTTATTTCGATGTTACGGACAGACACTTCAATTTTATTTATGTATAGATTACGATTAATATTGCAGGACTATCCTGTAAAATCTTGGTTCTATGCCCACCTTAATCATTATGGCTCTGTCTAATTACAATTAATATACATTTTATTACTTAATAGTGCTTGTAACTTTTATTAACTAGAACGTTAAAGTTTAATCAATGTTTATATTTTAATTGCTTTGTTTAATCAATATTTTAAATGCATATCATAATAATTTAAATGTTCATAACTTTTATTCGGTGTGGTTGCAGTGTTAAAGATTATATTACATTAGAATATTTTATACATAGGTGTTGAAAGCGGGGACTATGCCAGTATGCTATAAAGATCTTAAGGGTCCTAACAGAACAACCATCTCTTTTACAACAGACGTAAAGTACCCAGAATGCTAATATAATCCCATACATACATCTTGTGGACTTTTACGGGCTTATGAAGAAGAAACAGAAATAAATAGAATAGAGAAGAAATAGAAATGAATAGAATAGAGGAGTAGAGTACAGTGGTATAGAGTAGAGTAGAGTAGGGTAGAGTAGGGTAGAGTAGGGTAGATCAGGGTACTTTTACCACTGGTTTGGAAAGAAACCTTTGTCTTAAGAAGAATAAGCAAAAAACCCAGCGGAATTTTTTTTTTCAAAGTAAAATTTTACAATAAAATACAGTTTGTTATAAACTACTTATAAAATTTATTTAAGAAACAGCACCTCATTCCCAGGAGTAAAATCAACCTATTCATTTATATTATAATAACCTTTTCTTATTCAATAAATTAATGAAACTGGGTAATAGAGAGACCTTGTATATTTTCTGGAATTTGTTGTAGTAGCCCCTTCATTACCCCATAAATGAATAGGAGTTGAGAAACTATTATCGCTAGCTTGTGTTTGCTCCTGGTGTTCTCCGAGTGTATATGACTTTTTTTATTACAACTACTTGTGTTTTGTGAACATACATAAAATTTTCATAAATATGTATAGTAAGAGGCCAAATTATAATATTATAATATAATATTATATTAATTCCTTTAAATATTTCTGTAAGAGCCTCTCTCACTTTTAGGTTGTAAATTGCTCTTTTGGCCCTCTTCTGGAAAACAAAAATAGTTTCTAAATCAGCCGCCATTCATAGCAACATCCCATAAGTCATTATGCTACGGAAATAACTGAAATAATCTAATCTAGCTGTCTCGACACTAGTGAGTTTTTTACAGCTAAGCTGCAGAGCTTTCTTGGCTAGTTTAGATATATGGGAGCCCCACTGAGGCTTTGCATCAAGAGTGATGCGAAGAAAAACGGTGGATTAAGAGAAAGAAGAAGATATATTTTTGAGCAATTTTAGGCTAGCGCTTAACTACAATCCCACTTGATGGTAAGTGGTGGTGTTTCTTAAGATAGTGAAATATACTTAACAAAACCCTATTCAGTCTTGCCTTGAAGACACCCATATTGTAATCGCATGGAAAGATAGATGCTGGCAACTTATTTCACTCCGGCAGGAAGTTTCTTATATATTGTAAAGCATGCGTATGTATTTTTACTTTTTTGATTATAAAAAATATTTACTAATTACTTATTTCAACAGCCTGTATTTGACGATTAACAGTTCGCAGTTGAATAGCTCGTTATATTATAGAAGTGAATAGACGCAATCAAGGCAAATAGTTAAAATCCCGAACGTCTCCTACAACACTTTAACATATTATACTAAACTTTTTGCATTAATTCATCTTTATTTTCCTAGACAGTAAAAAAATAAGCAAATATTATTCTCCTCGTCTTCTTCATTGTCAATCTTTAAACAGTCCACAGCTGGACATTGGTCTGCTATTGCCACGATAGCAATCAGGTTGACGATGCGAAAGTTCTAATAACATTGTGAGATAAAAAGCTCATTATATTAATAGTTTTTTTTAATATTTTAAATATGTAATATTGTATATTTTTAATGAGAATTAATAAAAAAAGATAATATTAAATATTTCTTTAAGATTTTTCACAAACTTCTTTTTTCTTTTGGTTTACTTTCTTGAAAATTAATCGAGACTTCAAAAAGTCCTATGAAATCTTATTCCATTTAGGTAAGGTCTAATATAAATATATTGCAATATAAACTTAAAGAAAAAGGTTTGAAATCGAGTCTTAAGATTATTTGAGTATCTCATTAGCCCGGTGAGTAAACAATCTAAATAAAATTGTTTCGTAGTGATCTAAAGCAATCCGAGGCCGTTTTAATTAAATCAAAATTCTTATCTTAATGTTCCTCTTCATATTGCAGCTTTATGTGAGCCGTTAAATGTTCGTAATAGGATATAATGTACTTTGATTAACTGTTTTGGTTGTTTTGCCTATTAGATTGCCTATGAGGTCTGAATTATATCTCAATGGAACATAGGCCCCTGCCAAGGAATGTCATAAAGCATGATCATGAGCCACCTGCAACATTGACTTCCTGCATGTCTTAAATTGTCGTCTCTCCATAGTTCGCCGAGCAACCTAAAGCTCCCACATAAGCAGTAAGGATCCTTGTTTTTAAGTTTGAGGTAAACCTAACAAAAATGTCGTCAAAAATCGTAATTTCCCAAAAGCTGCCCAAACGAGTAGAAAAAAGAGCCCAGAGAGGACTGTAATGATGATAATTACGATGGGTCGAAACCAAATCAATACGAGTACATATTTGTTTAAACATAAATAGATTGATTTTGCATCTGGATATATTGCTATTATCCCTTTGACACTAAATTTAAACCCAGGTTGGCATCGGTGAACAAATGCAGTATTTAATATTCTAATATAAATTTAAAAAAAAACATGAGGCTTATAATTTAAGGCTCTGTGGCGCAGTAGTGTTGAATTGCGGCGCTAAGGGCCCGGGTTCAAATCCCGGACGGAAAAGTATTTGTATGGCCTACAAGCAATTGTTCCGGGTCTGGATGTTTAACCTTGAGCAATTATTAATATTATGCAAACTGCTCCTATGATACAGCCCATAACAATAGTATCGTGTTGAAAATCAACACAATCTAATATATATATATATATATATATATATATATATATATATATATATATATATATATATATATATATATAATATATATATCTATCTAATATATACATATATAAATATATATATATATAAAATAAATGGTACTTTGGATGTTAAGATTAACCTCCTCATACATAGCATTTCGCCTGTTAGAAGCAAGCGACTTGAACAAAATGATAAGTGGTTGGTCCGTCGCCGTCACAATCACAAACCAAATATTCCGTTCTTCACCCTTTACGACATGCTAGGCAAGTATATAGTAAATATAAGAACTTTAAACATGGCTATCTCATTATAATATTCTAGTATAATAAAATCTGATACAATAAATATAATACTATTTCTAATATCTATTACGTAATATATAAAATGTCTACGTGACTCAATATTAAAAATATCATTCACTTCAATATTAGAAAATTAGGTAAATGAAATTACAACGAAATAGTTAGAACTATAATTAATTTTCTAGTTTTAGTTTTTTTTTATTACATAGTTTTTAATATTGTAGATAAAATTAAGTATTATGTAGAATTAGAACTAAAATAGAAAAATAAAAATCTGGAAACACTTTATGCTAGATCGTAAGCTCTTTTGAAATAATCTTAAATAGAGATCACGGTCTGACAGTCCCTAATAAATGTCACGATGCCACTTGATTAACAGGCTTGTTTCTGTTTTAACGATGTCACCGTTTTTACCGCCATGTTAAAATAGTTTCCAGCTATTTCCATTTTAAATACATGTGTTTAGTATTTATCTAAATGTATGCGATTACTATAAACTCTAAAACAATAAAGTGATTTATATTATATTTTACCACCAACAAAAAAATTAAGTTCATAAGAGGTATTCCAATCGGGACATAGTTGTCGTCAATACGTCACACTATCACTATCGCTTCGGCTTATCAAAAGTCCACTGCTGAATATAGACTTCGATAACAAATCGATCCATAAGCTATAGAAGCTTAGTAAAGTTTTAATGAAAGTGTTTATTATTCAACAGTTATCTAAGATCCTACAAACACATTTATGAATGCTGTTTGTTATTATGTCCATTGAATGGAACAACAGATGAAGTGAATGTTCGATGATGAATGATGATTAATGCCCGTAATCAACTCTTAATGATCTAGAAATGTCAAAAATGTAAATCGTTCAAGTAGAGTATGGCTGTATGGCTTTCGAATTCGTTTGTCAAATTGTTATGTAAGGGCGCATAGATCCGTATTGAAGGCGTGGCGAATGCGTGCGCGCAATGTGAGTGAAAGCTTTCTTGGGTTCATAACCGTTCAAATTTAGAGCATAATCGTTAAAATGTGTTATTACCTATATTATCCAATAAAAAGCAAAAGATGTTTATTGTAGGTTTTTAAACTTGAAATATAATATTGTTAGTCAAGGTCATAATGAATAGGATTGTTGGAAAATGTGTACTAAATTTGTACTACTTTGTACTGAAAATTTTAAAAGCTGCCAAAGGAATAACGCCTGTTAAATTTAGAACATAACGCCCTTCAGTAACCATACAAGTCGTATGTTACTTTGGGCCGATTTTTAATCGTCAGATAAAAGATATTCATAAAATAAATTATAACATGACAATAATAAAGGAAAAATTAGGCTATTTCTTTTTGCTGCACGGATGGACCGGCTCGAACCGGGGTGGAACCACGACCTCATAGAAGAAAAAACGTGAAGTAGAAGTTTAGTTCTGTGTTTCGTTTGGTGAGTGCAGGTGGTAGGAGGTCCAATCCCCCCCCCCTGCATTGAACATAATAGCGGAGTTAAATAAGAGACTATCCCAGGAGGGTACTAGCACACCTAGTGTCGGAGATCCCTTCGCTGAGCATCTACGCCCAAGCTACCCTACTCTTCCTGAGCGTGGGTGCTTAGGCTGCCCCGCGTATTCTGGGGGCGGGGGCGAAATTCCGCTCTCGATTAATACTGTTCGAGACAAACGGAGCAATAAAACAAAGGCGACCCCTGCCACGCTATCTGTGAATTTCTGCAACATCAGAGGACTTCATTCGAACCTCTTCGCCGTGCACTACCATCTGGAGACGGCGAAGTCGGCCTTGCTCTTTCTAACCGCGACACAGGTGTCTTCTCCGGCTAATACTTCGTATCTCTCCTACCCGGGATACAAATAAGATCACTCCTTTGTGCCTCGGGCTGGGGTTTGCGTATACGTCAGAGAGGACATCTGTTTTCGACGGATCTGTTCATCGTATGGCTACGCGCAGAGAGCGACGACCATCCCTGCGTCTACGGGTGCCTCGGTCTAGGTCCCATAACGGCAATGCCGACACAGAACGACTCATCGACCATGTCCAAATGGCTGCAAACTCTGTGCTACAACAGGTCCCATCCACAGAGATCGTGGTGCTCGGTGATTTTAACGCCCATCTCGCTGAATGACTTGGTTCCCGTCTACCCGATCATGCAGGTAGATCTTTTTATGACTTTGTCTTGGCATATAGTCTGACATAACTAGTTACTTCGCCTGCGCGGATCGCAGATGTGGAGGATCATGCACCTTCCCGGTTGGACCTTCTGCTGATCTCTCATCCGGACGGATATCAGGTTTCCGTCGATGCCCCTCTCGGCTTTTCTGACCATTGTCTTGATCCGGAGTGTGGTGCCACTCACGCTCCCTTCGCGGTTGCATTCTGCAGTGTGTGTTTGGCATTACAAGTCGGCGAATCGGGACGGAATGCGGTTTTTTTGCATCCTACCCATGGGGGCGGGTTTGCTTATCGCCCCCATGGGTAAGGCGGGTTTGCTTATCGCCGGATGATACCAACGCTGTTGCTGACTCTGACCTCTTCGGACGTATCCGTATACATCCGGATGAGAGGTCAACAGGAGCCGTAAGGGGCACACCTGAGATATCAGGTATCCGTCGATGCCCCTTTAGGCTCCTCGGACCTTTCTCTAGTCCGGAGTATGGTGCCACTCACGCTCCCATCGCGGTTGTGTACTATCGATTGGGATAGGTTGCGATCATCTTTTTGCATCCTACTTGCTTCTAGCAAACCCAAGCATAGGATGCAAAAAAGCCTAGTCTAGATGAGCCTAGATGAGATTTAACCGGATGATCCCAATTTTTTTGCTGATTCTGTCGCTGATGTGGTGCTTCAGGGAATGAAACTTTTTATTCCATCATCTATGGTACCTGTTGTAGGCAGAACTCAGCCATGGTTTAGTCGCCCCTGAAAAATTGCTTCAAGCCTATAAAGGCCCTCAAGCATATAAGCAGGAGTGCTACTGGGCCTGGGCCGACGCATCGATGTTTCGGGATGCAAATACCATCGCTCTCAAAAAGAAGTATAATTCCACCTCCAGGTCCTTCAAAAGTGTCATTGCCAAGGCAAAGTCAGAGCACATAGAGTAAATGAACAAAAAATTAAGTAATCGACTTTCTGGTCACTTAGACTAATATAGATAAATATGAGGCCGACACTGTAAGCTTTTAGAACTGGCCACTTGTAAACGATATAATAAAAAAAATAAGTTCAAATTTTGAAAATGGAACTCTTTGCCAATATTACTGTCCATGTATTTTATTAATTTGTTATTTGTTTACGATTTGGCGGCAAATTGAAATTGTCTGTGTCACGAATGAATTTAACGCGGGAAAATTTTCTTACGATGGTGTTTTTATGACTTTCGATGTCATTTAAGTCAACAAGAAAGTTATGATAGACTTCGATTGGCCTTTCACGATGATGCCCCATTTCATGCCACTGTTTACAACTGGTTTAATGAGTTTAAACGGTGGTCTCACAAATCTCACCGATGATCTGCGTGAGGGACGGCCTTCTACGGTGACGACTGAAGGTAACATCAGTGTTGTGCGGCATATGATAGAGACTGACAAAAGAGTAACTTATCAGCAGATTCGGACAAACTTAGGCATCGGTATGAGTCAAGTGCACAAAACCCTCCATGAACATTTAGCGGTCAGGAAGCTTTGTGCCCGGTGGATAGCTCATAATTTGACAGAGGCCCAAAAACTCCGTCGTGTTGATTGGCGTCGTGATTTGGTTCAAAGATTTAATGGAGGTGACTCCAATACTGTGTTCGATATACTTACGGGTGACAAAAGCTGGATTTATCCTGAAACTAAGAGACAGTCTGCTGTCTGGGTGTTTCCTTTCGAGGAAAGCCAACTAAAGTCAGGAGAGGTCGGAGCGTGGGAAAAATATGGTGGCCTCCTTCTTTGGATGGACCGGTCATTACGTAACAATTGTTTTAGAGGATCGAAAAATAATTACTGCAGAGTGGTACACTAACAATTGTTTGCCACTTGTCTTGGAAAAAGTTCGGAAGAAATGACCTCGCCGTAGGATCCTCTTTCACCAGGACAACACCTCGTCACACACCGCCAAGCAAACAATCGACTACTTGGCGACGTCAGACGTGAAATTACTGGGTCACCCGCCCTATACCCCGACCGAAACTGTACCTTGTGATTTTCATTTATTTCCATAATAAAAGAAAAACTTTGAGGAAAACGTTTTATGGACGCCGAGGAAGCAGTGGGTGTGTTTCAAAATGCCGTCGAAGTGACCCTTAAGGACGAGTGGGCAAAGTGTTTTTCTCAGTGGCTCCATCGGATGCAGCGATGTATTGATATAAATGGACACTATTTTGAAAAGATGTAATAAAACTAATAACTTGCTAGTTTGTTCAGTTTTTGATTTTCTAAGAACTTTCAGTGTCACCCTCGTAGTGCTAAACTAAAATCGTAACTTTTTATAGCTATTATGTGAAAACATTAAAATAATTAACGGACAAAGTTCTTGTCTGCTAGGAATATAAAACTGATTTAGTGATTATTAGCTTAGAAAGTATCCTTAAATTTTATTTACACTGACGTGAAGTAATTCCTATCCTAATTGGTTCGTTAATGATGTTGTTAAATAAACTTTTACGATATTGGAAAATATTATTAATGGAGCATATCTACAAAATATGCTCTATTAATAATATTTTCCAATATGGTAATAGGAATTTGTAAATTACTTTAAGTATTAGTAGAAGTTATATTTTTTTCATATATTCTGTCTTTTCAAATATTTCTATTATATCGTTTTTGTAATAACTTATCAATTGACCGTTGCATTATAATATGAAAAATAAATTTACACAATGAAATTAGTCTAGATATTTTAATTCAAAATAGTGATGTACCTTCTGTGAATTTTAGAAACAAGCACAAGCTAGTTATTTGCCTTTAAGAGTTGTAAATATTATATAAATGTAAAGTATATAGTAAATTATAAATATAATTTTAAGAAATATATTCGTAATTATTAAATAATAGTAAATATTAATAACCCCTGGAAAAAAGATGACCGCTACCGTACTGTTTCTTAATATTTTAGTTGAAAGACCCGTTCGGTTCCTTGCCAGTTCTTTTCAAAACTTACTTTGTATGTACTTTGTATAATATATTGATTATATTAAATAATAATAATTCTATTCTATTCTAACAGTAGGTAAGCTCAGCGGCTCCTTGAGTGTTTCGTTTTATATCTAAAAGATCTCTATTTATGCGATATAACTTTTATGCATATATATAATTTTTAAATAATGTTCGGCAGATAATGTTTAAAATTCCAAAAATTATCTGCCGATTAATATTTGAAAATCAAGTCAAGTTAGCAATCATAAAATTTGTATAAGTTATTATGTATTATGCTTTATTCATGTTTTATTACACTGCAGTACAAGAAAAAACTAAATCTTTTCAAGCTATCATAGCCTCAGTTTTTTCAAACGTTACAACAATTCTAAATAATTGCGAAATAATCATAGTGCGTGTCTAGGTCTTTTTTTATCACTTCGGTTATAAATTGAAAATACCATAACGCTATTGCACAATTCAATTAAATATTGACCCAGACTGTGAAGCCTGAGTGAATTGTCCGTCCGTCCATCCGTATCGAGTTGCATTCTTATTATGGCCAACAGGTTGTGGACAATACAACAGTATAGTTCCAGGATGCCTCCCATGCAAATTAACATCCCTTCCTGTAATTAAAACAAAGTATCTATTTAAGTATATTTAAATAAATAGTTAATCACTTGTCACGTTCATTTTATTTGAATTTAAAAGCTTTTTATACATCCTAAATTAAGTCCACAAAATGTATCGAATTTCATTTTCCCTTATTTACATAAAATAATTGCAAATGACCAATAGGATGATAATGATGATAAGAAATCAAATTCTAGAACAGGGCAATGGAACTCAAGGGGCCAGCTGGCCGACTTCATGGAGAAAGAGGGACTCTTTATGATAAACTCTTTCTTCCAGAAACGGCCTTACAGGAAGTGGATCTGTCGAGCCCCGACGGTTGAACAAAAAATTAGATTGACTTCATTATGACGTCCAGACGACAACTGTTCAGTGATGTCTCAGTGATCGCGAGGGTGAAAACCGGCAGCGATCACCGAATGGTAAGGAGGCACACTGAACCTAAACGTTAAGTTATAGAGGTCTTGTCTAGTGAAGTCAACGCTCCGTTCCCCTCGCGCTCTTCCAAAGTTTCGAAACCTTTCAGCTCGAGCTACAAAACCATTTTCAGTGCCTAGAAGATTGCAATGCAGTGCACATATGAACGACAAACTGTCCATGCGGTCAGAGCTAAGTTCTGCAAGACCTGCAGCAGAAGAACACAAAAAGTCTCCAATCGAATTCTTTATCTCATGGCTGTTAGACGGGAAATTAAGCTGCAGTCTTCAGCAGATTTGACAGTGTTTTTTTTTTATATAGGATGAGGGTGACAAAGGAGCACATAGTCCACCTGATGGTAAGTGGTTGCTGCGGCCCATATACATCTACATCTATCCTCTGTTACAAATGAAAATGTAGATGCGTTGTCACCCGTGAGGACTAAGATGGAATGCCTCATTTCCAGTAAAAAGGGCCTCCGGCCACCTGCACTCACCAAGCGAAACGCAGAGTTAAACCTTTACTTTTTCTGTGAGGTCGTGGTGCTATCCCGGTTCGAGCCGGCCCATCCGTGCGACAGCAAAAGCTTCCGCGTGGCTCTACCACTGTTGACTGTTGTCTACCAGTGTACAGGTAATTGAACAGATTGATCTCCAAATGTATGCGGCGAGACTTAAGCAACATCAATACAGCTTGTATTGAAGGCCAGGGCTCCAAAATCTTTGCTAGAGATCTATCTGCCAGAAGGAGCCAACTGTCGAAGCTAAAGACTGAGTGTGGCAGCGTCGTTTCTGGGACACCTGAGATTTTGAGTGAGATTGAGAGGTTCTATGGGCAGCTGTACACATTATCGTTGGAGCCACGCGCAAGTGTGAGTAACGATCCAAGAGCAAGTCTTATCGGACACTTATCTGATGATATTCTGGACGTCAGTCTGAGCGAGATTAGAATGGCTCTCCAGCACCTTAAAAACGGCTAGGCCCGGGCGAGAATGGAATTACAGTCCTTCACAAGCTCTTTGATTCCGTCCTCCATGGTGTCACTACTTCGGAGGTGTGGAGCAGAAGTGCGGTGGTCTTGTCCTTCAAGAAAGGCCACCACGCTCTCTTGAAGAACTATAAACCGATTTCCCTTCTGAGCTGCGTCTACGTGGTGTTTTCGAGAGTCATTACGAATCATCTCGCACGCAGACTCGACTACTCCTAGCCTTTCAAACAAACCGGTTTCCAAAATGGCTTTGCCCCATAGGCCACATACATACCGTTTGGCAAGTTGCATAGCAGAGCGAGGAGTACAATTTGCTTCTACTACTGGCGTATGTGGACTATGAGGAAGCCTTTGATTCTGTCGCAATTTGGGCGGTGCTGCAGTCTCTTCAGCGGTGCCAAGTTGACTGTCGTTATATCGAAGTGCTGACGTGTTTGTACAGTAGGACTACGATGGCTATCCGAGTACAGAACAAGAATACGAAACCTATCCAACTGCAGAGAGGTATAAGACAGGGTGACTTTATAAGCCCGAAACTCTTCAACTCTGTTTTGGGAGACGTTTTCAAGCTACTGGACTAGAGAGGATACGGTATTAACATCAACGTCGAGTACATCACTCACCTTTAATTTGGCGACGATATAGTCCTTATGGCAGAATCGCTGGAAGACCTATGGTCAATGACAAATAAAATAGCGTTGAGGATTTTCTCCTGTATCGTGGAGGAGTTTTACCTACATAACTGCACGTAGAAAAACGTCCAGACCCGGAACAATAAAGGCCCTTTTCTGATTAGTCGGTACGTGAGCGGTGCGGGATCGGTATGCTCGCTATACGTGATACCAAAAACTTACCGAGCTCCTATACTTCAATGAGCTTCAATTTCTTGATTGGCTTGGTATACTTGGTAGCGGGGAGAGGTTGTTTCATATTACCGCGTCTTGGTAAAAACGTCCAGTATTCGCTTGGTGCTTACCGAGACGCTACATGCGGTTTAATTGAAAAAAAAAAATGGCGGAAAGACATATCCACGTTATTTTAGTGCAGGAGGTTGAAAATTAACCTGCTTTAAAAAATTATTAAATAGCACAATATTCAAAAAAAGAACATCACAGAAAAGGCATGGAGTGCAATATCAAATAAAACATGCTAGTCCGGTAAGTACCTATGTATTTTTTTTTTTAAATTATATACAATGATTGTATTGCTACGGACGGGCTCTGTATGGAGTGATAAAGTAATTGGTTAAGTGTTTTCTTATAGTTAACAATCGCAGATAATGTAGATTTAACATTAATTAAATTCTGTTCAAAATTTATTGAACGAGTTTGTCTAATCAAAGTTGACAGCAGAATATGATATACCATCTTTTTATCGGATAAAATTGTGCAAGATATAAGCTGATTTTACAATGTTCTTTATTGTTTCATATCTTAAACAACGAATGGGGGTTAAACAATTTGGAATTTTTGAGTCATCATTCCAAAAGCACACTTTAGTTTTTCGTGCTTTGGAATGTAGGTAGTTGTAAATTATTTTTTTCATTTGTTATTCCGGCCATTGGGTAAGGTCGCAATAGTCTGCGTGTCAATGGATAAGCATTATTCGCTACAAAATAATATGGCACATCTTGTTGGGTATTATCATGAGGTAAAGGAGCCGCTGTAGGTATATTAATTCCATCTCGCTCTAGACAATAGATTAAGGCCAAAGACCTAAAAATACCGCCATCGCCATTCATTCCAGCGTAGCCTCTCTCGATCATTGTGTACACGCTATCAACATCACAAACGTCGAATAGTATGATTGAATGATAGCCCTTTTAGTTATAGTTTGTTAACCCAGAGTTAGGAAGTTTTTGAATCCTTATGTGCTTGCATCCATTGCACCCAAACAATTGGGCATATCCCAAAGTTCGTAAAAGCGATTTGAAATTTCTTTCCACTTCACTGTTGAAGGTATACCCAAGTAGTACTTTTTATAATATTGTCCAAATCGCTTCAGTAGTTTCTGTTATTATATTAGACACAGTACTAACACTGCTTGCAAAGTAAAGTACCAGTGAGTTATAAGAAGCCCCAGTCCCGAGATACCTGAAAAATAAATAACAGTATAATACGTTAGAAATAATCTATAAATTTAGAGACAATATTTAAAAACTAGCTGCGGTTTCACGTGTGTCTAAGTTTCATCGCAATCGGTTCAGTAGTTATTGCGTGAAGAGTTAAAAAACATACTCACTCATTCAAACACAAACTTTCACATTTATAATATTAGTGTGATTTGAATAATTTGATTTAATAAAAATCTATTTTGTTTCGGTCAAAGACTGCAAAGAAAAATGGTGCCAATATAAGACCTACTTTTTAAGGAGATCGAAAACACCACCAAGTGGTTCTAAACCGAAAAAACCCTATTATCTTAAAGAATATCTGAAATTCCAAAATTATGTAAAATCAGTCTATGATTCTTCAAACCTTGGCAATATTCTATCTTTTTGGAAGGTGATTCGAGACTAGTTAATGCAGAAGTTCAGGAAGAACAAGCCCCTGACCCTGTTTGTGCTGAAGAATCACAGATTGATCCTACTGAAGAAGATTTTACATCAGAAAGCCAAGCGGTGACAGACAATAATTCACAGATACACGGTATGAGATTTTTTTAAAGAGGAAACTGGAGAAAAATGACAATACCAAGCAAATGACTAATAATTTAAAATTAAAAATTTTGTACAGCCGACTTCAATATAAGTTATTTAAGAATAACTTAAAAACTATTGGTCTGACCTTGATCAAATTCATATGGGACCACACGAGAAGTACCAGCTTTCAAATAAAAAAAGAATCATCGAAATCGGTTCACCCAGAAAAAAGTTCTGAGGTAACACACATAAAAAAAAAAAAACGAAAAAAAAAAAACATACAGTCGAATTGAGTACCGGCTCCTTTTTGGAAGTCGGCAGAAAATCAGCCGATGATGAATGATTTCTTTCTGAGTTTACTTTCCGAGTTCGATGGCATGTCAAAACAACAAATACGAAGGTTTGAAATAAGAGCTTTACAACGCCTGGAGGATACTAAAGAAGAGACACAAAATATAGCTTTTACGTCTATATCGAGTGACACTTGGTTTACTGCGTACTCTCCGATATCGATAGTCTCCACTCCTCAACCCACACCCAATCTACACACAAATACTAATGAAACACCAGAACAACCAGAAACGCCACTGAATCTTTCTACAAATATTGATTGGTATTAATAAGACATGCCTATTTGTGCTTATAAGTGAAAGGGTGTTGTGTGCGTGTGCGTGTGCGTGTGCGTGTGCGTATGCGTGTGCGTGAGCGCGTGCGTGTGCGTGTGCGTATGCGTGTGCGTGTGCGTGTGCGGGTGCGTGTGCGGGTGCGTGTGCGTGTAAGTGAGTGCGTGCGTGTGCGTGTGCGTGTGGGTATGCGTGTGCGTGTGCGTGTGCGGGTGCGGGTGCGTGTGCATGTGCGTGTGCGTGTGCGTGTGCGTGTGCGTGTGCGTGTGCGTGTGCGTGTGCGTGTGCGTGTGCGTGTGCGTGTGCGTGTGCGTGTGCGTGTGCGTGTGCGTGTGCGTGTGCGTGTGCGTGTGCGTGTGCGTGTGCGAGTGCGCGTGCGTGTGCGTGTGCGTGTGCGTGTGCGTGTGCGTGTGCGTGTGCGTGTGCGTGTGCGTGTGCGTGTGCGTGTGCGTGTGCGTGTGTGTGTACGAGTGCGTGTGCGTGTGCGTGTGCGTTTGCGTGTGCGTGTGCGTGCGCGGGTGCGTGTGCGTGAACGTGTGCGTGTGCGTGTGAGTGTGTGTGTGCGTGTGCGTGTGCGTGTGCGTGTGCGTGTGCGTGTGCGTGTGTTATTGCGCGGGTGCGTGTGCGTGTACGTGTGCGTGTGCATGTGCGTGTGTGTGTGCGTATGCGTGTACGTGTGCGTGTGCGTGTGTGTAGAGTGAAAGTATTATTATGTTATATATTGTAAAGAACAGTGAATTATGAAATGAGTTCCATCAGAAAGTCAGTTTCGTCATATGTTTTCGACAGCACCCATTTTAGTATAAGGTTTTTACACTCCTTGTACGTTTTGTCGTAAATGTTTAATTCTCTATTTATTATATTATATAGGAATGCGGAGGACAGAGTGCAGAGTTGGCACGTGGAATGTTAGAGGAGGCATGAGAGATAAGACGAATGAGTTGATCGAAATGATGAAAGAAAGAGAATTAGATGTCGTGTATATGTCGGAGACCAAACGGAAGGGCAGTGATACTGAAGAGCTCCCTGGCGGGGCGTTAGCTCTATGGTCCGGAGTCCCGGAGAGCGAGAACGCCTGCCAGGGAGTGGGGGTGCTGCTGTCTTCTCGGTTGGTCGATGTTATGACTGAATATAAGTTTGTGAACTCAAGACTTCTCTGGCTTCGCTTTAAATTGGGACTGACGAAGTTATTCCTTTTGGCTGTTTATGCGCCGGTAGCTTCGTCGTCCAGGGCTGAGCTGGAGGAGTTTTGGGAGAATGTAAGAGAAGTTCTAGATTTGGCTAGGGGAAACGAAAGAATTGTTGTATGTGGTGATTTGAATGGATGGGTTGGTACCGCTCGACCAGGGTAAGAGTCGGTACTTGGAAAGTTTGGCGATAAAAGAGTTAATGATGCTGGCAAGCTTATACTGGCGGTATGCAAGGAAAAGGGTCTTCTTGTGACAAACACTATGTTTAATCACAAGAAAATCCATATGTATACTAGAGAAAGAAAGAACGAGAGAAGTATGATCGATTTGTTCCTGGTGGATGACCGACTGCGAAAACAGGTTATGGATACGCGAGTGTTCAGGGGTGCTGACCTGGGAACGGATCACTATCTAGTGATTACTAGATTTAGGGGTCTGTTCGCGGGTTGGCGCTACCGGACGGCAGTGTCAGAACCACAGTCGGTCTGTCGCATCCGAAGCTGGAAGCTTCAGGAAGCGGATACTAGGGACAAATATCATGCGAGGGTAGCCGAAAAGCTTGACACCATCGATGGCAGAAACGAATGTGTAGAAAGAACATGGCAGAACCTTAGGGATGGAATGGTAAGTGCAGCGGAAGAAGTGTGTGGAACAATAAAAAGAGGCAGTAGTAAAAGAAGAGATGCATGGTGGAATGATGAAGTGAAAGAAGCTGTAAAGAAGAAGAAGAAAGCATGGTTAGACTACTTGGCCTCTAGTAATGATAAGGATATGAGAGAGAAGATGAAAGAAAGATATAGGCTGCAGAAAGTTCACACGAAAGCATTGATTGAGGAAGTGCGTGAAAGGTGTAGAATGGAAGCGGACGAAAGGTTGTCGCACAACTTTAAAGAGAACTCCAAACTCTTCTGGAAAGAGGTTGGAAGGACCCGAAGAGGTGCGACGGCCTTAAGAATGAACAAAGTGCTTTCGAAAACTAATGACGTCCTCTCAGAAAAATCGGACGTCATGCAGCGATGGAGCGAATTTTATAGAGAAATGTATGCGTGTGATGATCTTAGTGAGGGATCCGGGGATGACGCCGTGACTGGTACGCCAGACCCGGACCTCGATGACACTGAGGTCATCAGTATGAAAGAGATTGAACGTGCGATTCGAAGTTTGAAATGTGGTAAGGCTGCGGGACTAGACAGAGTTACTGCTGAAATGGTCAAGTATGGTGGGCCTCGCGTCTGGGACAGCTTTCATCTGCTGTGCAATTTGTGCTGGCGGACGGGGGATGTCCCGGATGATTGGCGATCCGCAGTCATTGTGCCTTTATATAAAGGTAAAGGTTCACATTTTGACTGCGGGTGCTATCGGGCGATCAGCTTGACCAGTTTAGCAAGTAAAGTTTACTCGAAGGTTTTGACACGTAGGATGCAAGAGAAATCGGAAAGATTTCTATGGGAGGCACAATGCGGATTTAGACCTGGAAGAGGATGCACGGATCAAATGTTTTCTCTCCGCATGATCACGGAAAAGCTTCTGGCTGCTAACCAGAAGATTTTCTGTGCTTTTGTGGATCTTGAGAAAGCATTTGATAAGGTTGTAAGGAAGAAAATGTGGGAACTGTTGCCTGGGTATGGTGTGGATGGTCGATTGCTAAGGGCTGTGCAGTCTCTTTACTGTGATTGTAAAGCCTGTGTACGGGTAGGGCATGACCTGTCACCCATGTTTAGCGTCCAAACGGGCGTAAAACAGGGTTGTGTCATGTCTTCCTGGCTGTTCATACTGTATCTCGACAGCTGTTTACAGAAGCTGAAAGATAGCTGTTTGGGTGTGAAATTGGGTGACATAAAAGTAAATTGTCTGCTGTATGCTGATGATGCGGTGCTTATTGCACCATCAGAGACAGAACTGCAGGCATTAGTCACGTGTATGAAAGAGGAATGTGAAATTAAAGGTCTCCGTTTGAACGCTAATAAAACTAAGGTTCTGGTATTTGAAAGGGACGAAGAGGGAACGAAGTGTGAAATATGGGTAAATCAGAAATGTCTAGAACAAGTAAATGAAATTGTATACTTGGGAAGTGCTTTTAGCCGGGATGGAAGATGTGATTTAGATGTGGACAGGCGTGTCGCTGCCGGGAACAAAGTCAATGGTGCCCTGACTGCGTTAGTCAAAAGGCAAGGCGTAGTGAAGAGTGCACGCCTTGCAATACATAACGCAGTGTTGGTACCGACTTTGTTATATGGCAGCGAAACCTGGGTATGCCACAAGAAGCATAAAAGCAAGTTGAATGCAGTGGAGATGCGATCTATTCGTAAAATGTGCGGCGTTACCATGGCCGACCGAAAGCGAAACGAAGAGATTCGCAATATGGCAGGTTTGAAAGATGACCTTATCACAAAAATTGATAAGGGCGTGCTTCGGTGGTTTGGGCACGTTGAGCGAATGAGTGAAGACCGAATGGTGAAGAAAATATATAGCGCGAAAGTTAATATTAAAAGGTGTCGAGGTAGACCGAGACTAACTTTCGAAGACCATGTGAGCAAATTGCTCGAAGAGGGTTGGGTCAAAAGTACTCGGATACCTAGACGTGCATGTATGAAGAAGATAATGAATCTGAAAGAAGCGAAAGAGGTATGTAAGGATCGTGACACTTGGCGATCTGTTCTCTCTGGCTACCCTGTCCGGGATTGTGCGTGAAGATAAGTTAAGTTATAAGTTATATAGGAATGCAGAACGGGGGCTAAATTGCCTACTAGCAAACACTGTTTTGGAACCAGAAGACACAGCCACAAAATATTTTCGCAGCTTTTCCAAGATGCATGGGTCAAAGGACAGGGATTTGTGTGCTTTAAGCGTTGTCATAGTAACGTATAATTGTCTAACTGAGCGTAGATCAGTGGAAAAACGTCCTTTTAAAATACATGACCTTAAGAAGAATTTGCTGGGCTCTTTCCAAGGTGAGAAATTCTTGGAAAAAAGATCTTTGCAGCTCCACCCCACACCGGAATGCAATAAGTTATGATAGATTGTGCAAGGGATATAGATATTTGGTTTAGAAGATATCTGGGAGAGTCCGACTGTTTAGTATTATCTGGTTTGACGTGTCTTAGGGTTTTAAATATCCAAATCAATTTTCGAGTCCTACTGATGACATGCTCCAGGTGTGGGTACGACGATAGCCTCTGATCTACAACGACGCCGAGATATTTAGTGTGAGAGACTTTTTTAATTGATGGGCACAAGTCACAAGCTTTGTTTTTAGCATCCTCATTACATGTATGAATTTTAAGGCAAAAGTCACTCTGTGGTTGCGAGTTGTTAGTAATGCTAAAGCAAATAAAATTTGTCTTAGCTGTATTTATAGTGAGAAGATTTTGTTGCAACCACAGAGCGATTCGAACTAAACCACTTTCAGCACTAGTCTTGACAACCTCCCAAGATTCACCAGCAAAAACCATAGCCGTGTCATATGCGACAGGATTTTAGCATTTGGTATGGTCATACTGCACAGGTCGTTGATATAAATCAGAAATAAAGTTAGCCCCAGAACGCTACCCTGTGGCACGCCATATGATGATACACCCGCATCCCCACTAGTGAACCCAGTAAGCTTTACATTTTATTTTCTCTCTGACAGGTAGCTCTCGAAAAGAGCAAGCGGTGTCCCTCTTATTCCAACTTGATCAAGCTTGTGCACAAGCATAGGGACAGAATCAGACCATCCACACCATCTGGATGATTGGCGGTCCACCACTGTGCGATTTAGAAGATGTTTTCTTCCTCGCACAACTTCCTTGTGGAATAGTTTACCACCAGGGATTTTTCCGGACCGATACGACTTAGGGACCTTCAAGAAAAGAGCCTACTCCTTTTTAAAAGGCCGGCAACGCATCTGCAATTCCCCTGGTGTTGCGGTTGTTCATGGGCGGCGGTAGTCACTTACCATCAGGTGAGCCGCATGCTCGTTTGCCCCCTCTCCTATAAAAAAAAAAAAAAAAAAAGAAATGGTATCGAATGCTTTCTTCAGATTGAGGAAAACTGACAATTTTTTTTATACTGTGGTCGAGTTGTTCTGTTACAAATATGCTTAATTCAAGAATTGCATCTTCTATCGATCTTCCTTGTCTGAAGCCAAACTGTGTGGGTGTCAATATACCAAATTTATTTAAGTAGTTGAGTAATCTAATATTAAGTAACTTATTAGATGAACATCGCCATCATGGATCTCAAGACTCGTTCTACAAGACTCGTTCTACAATCAGTAGTTTGCATAGTGTGTAGGTGTGGTGAGCACCTAGAAAAAAATTATTTATTTATTTTGCACTATGTGTGTGTTTTAGAGTTGTTATAAAAAATATAGTACAACACATTAACCATTTCTGGTGTACAAAATTATTGTATTTCATCTTACTTTATCAAACAACATGAGAAGCACCAGCTTTCAAATAAAAAAAGAATCATTGAAATAGGTTCACCCAGAAAAAAGTTATGAGGTAACACACGTAAAAAAACACAGTCTAATTGAGTACCGTCTCCTTTTTGAAGTCGGTAGAAAAAAATACAGACATAGCATAATAAATAACCAAAAAAAAAAACTAAAGGGACCTAATGAACAAAAGCATTTACTACTATTTGCACTATCACATAATTAATATTTATAATTTCGAGTCACATTATATTACAAAATTGTCAAAATATTATTATTTAAACAAATAGTCAAACATTTAAAGATATTGTTTTAAAGATATTGAAAAGATGGCAAACTCGATGTGTAAGGCACACCAAACGGTTCATTATCATAGTGGCTAAACAAATGGCTGAAACGTTTCAAATCCCACACGGATTCAACTCGGCTTCCCGTCAGATATACCTCAAAACCTGAAAACAAAATTGTACAAACTGTGCGTGTTTCCAGTGATGACTATAGACCTGAGACGGTGTCCTTCACTGCTGGCTGTATGAGGAAGCTCAAGGTCGCACAGCGAGGTATGGAGAGGGCTCTACTCCGTTTTCTGCGGGATAGATTTAAAAATGAGGATATGCTCAGTAGAACCAGAGTAACCAATATAACTAACGGATTGGGCCGGCAATGGGCCGGTATACCTCGAAGAACCGACAATCAATGGGGAAGAAAGGTTCTCGAGTGGCAGCCTCGTATCGGTAGTGTAGGGCGACACCCTACTAGATGGAGTGATGACGTGGTAATGCATACATGTGGCTCAGGACCGTGATTTGTGGCATTACTTGGTGGAGGCCTCTGTTCAGCAGTGGACTTGTGAAGGGCTGTAATGATGATTATGATGATTAAAAATAGATATGTAAGATATTTCAAACACAATTTAATGACTATCTATTTCAACAACATACTAAATGACCAACGGCACGAAATTAACTTTAATACCACTTTCAAACTTCCACACATGTACATGACTTGATCCACTTCGGTTATATTAGCTTAGTGAAACTTTTCAGTGCAGGCGAATGTTTTATTAGGCGCGCTCTACTAATCTGTTGGCCCAGCGAGAGCGACATGTCGTTATTGATCAATTTTACTTTGTCCCTTTACAACACATTCGTGCAGTCAGAGCTGGAAAATAATTCGAGTTAAATTACTGTTACAAATTCATTGTACCGTCAGTGACCTAAGCACAATATGAGTATATTGATTGAATAATGATTATATAATGTCTTTTACCTAAAACCTAACGTGGTTTATTAAAGTATTTTATTTATTCATTGCTTTACGTTTTTGTTTGTTATGACTTTAATTAAGAGAGTTACAAAGGACGTATTTACTGCCTATTTCAATTCTCTGCCAGGCTTGGTGAAATATAATGGAAGAGATGAAAAGGAAAAAAAAAAGACATTAGCAATGAAATAAGCAATACAGCAATTATTAAAAATACTAGATACTATAATATATTATTTAAAAACACCTGCCTACTCTTTGCAATTTAACAGATTCTAAAATAGTATGCTACTTTAGTAATTTTAAAAGGCAAATATTGTTCTCTTAATCGATTAAAACCACCGACGAGCATACCTTTTTGTTTATTATTGATTGATAATTGATTTGAGATTGAGTTATTGTATAATCTATATTTATACAAATAAATAAAATTGAAGGGTCTGTTTGTAATGTCAAAATAGCAGCTTTTTACTAAATGCATATGAAAGTATATACAGTACTTATAACAAAAACACAATTTTTAAAATTTTTGTCAGTCTCTCTGTCACTTCTGACTTCATATTTCTAGATATTTTCAGCTAGTATACATGCGACATTTTATATTCGTTGTTACAAGCAATGCCGCAAACGTGAAGGGTAAGGCATTTACTAATCGTATCCAATGTTAAGCTCACGATACAGTATTCAAAACATTATGAACAATGACCGACCAATAATTTGTATTTTTAGGGTTCCGTACCTCTAAAGGAAAAAACGGAACCTGTGTCTGTCTGTCTGTCTATCAAGAGCCTTTTTCTCAGGAACGCGTGGAGGTATCAAGCTGAAATAGAAGTTTGAGCTGTGAAAAAATTAAACTTCTAAGCCAACGAAATCAAAAGATACAACCGTTTATGCCGCAAATTTTCGACATTCGCAAGGGAATCGAAACCTACAGGGTACTTCCCGGGAACTCAGAATCATAAAATTTAGTACGAAGCAAAGTGTTATAGCACAGATAAAGGAAAAATTGCGAAAAGCATAAATTTTTAGTTACATCATTTAATAAAAATATTTTTAATAATTTTAAACTTATGTACGTATGGATTTGTTCGGAACCCTCAAGGCGCGAGTCCGACTCGCATTTGGCCGGTTTTTTTTTACAAGGGTCACCTCACAGAAAATTGTATCAAAGTTGGTAAAAAATTACTTCGCGTACATCCTCGACTCGATAAAATAAACCACTACACTGGGAGTAGTGGAGACGGTGGTAGTTCACGCAATTGAGGGAGGACGGGAGGTGCTCTTCAAACTAGGTAAGACACATCATTTTATTTTATCGAGCGGATGTACGCGAAGTAATTTTTCAAGTAAATTGAATCAAGTCGCGTAGTTTCAACGTGATGGCGTTGTAGTTAAACATTGCCTTATAAATAAGTAAATAAAATACTATTAAAACTTCATCAGCCAGTAAAATTAAGACTTAAGTAGTGATTAAGAATCAATTCTATTAAACTCCTTTTATAATTAATCTATACGAGATTCACATAATTCAAACGTTTAATTTCCCGGTCCGTGTAATATACACCGTAATACCACTGATTTATTTCATACAATCTTTACGTCAATTATGCTTGAGTGACGCGGGCCTAGTTTCTGTATATCGTAAATGTTAGCGCTATTCCAATAAACACTACACTGTTACATCGACGCGTGAACGCCGGTCTGACACGCATATTTTGGTAATTGTGTACATACAAATATTTATATAATAATGACATTCCTTAAACAGTCTGCAAAAGTGCGCTACAGGATATGGTCCTCACCTATTCTAGGGAGTATTTGCCTTATTCGTCACGCTTGGCTTTTCTTTTTTTTAGATATGTTGCCACCACACTAGGACTTTCTCCTGTATCATACATAAATTACACAGAAACAGCATCCAGACCCGGAACAATAAATTGTAAGCTATACAAATACTTGTTCCGTACGGGAAACGAACCCGCGGCCCTGAGCGCTCCAGCACATTGTAAGGCACATTTTTATACGTGGTAGAGCCATGCTGCAGCTATATTTATGATATAGTGGTAACACGAATGGGTCGGCCCGACCAGGGAAGGACCACGCTCTCACAGAATACCACCGTAAAATAGTAGCTTAACGCTGCAGTGTTTCGTATGGTGAGTGTAGAGAACCGGAGACCCTTTTTACTGGAAACCGAGGCATTCCATCTTAGTCCTCACGGGTGACAGCGTATCTGTATTTTGATTCGTAATCGAGGATAAATGAAGATGTCTATGGGCCACAGCAACCACTTACCATCAGGTGGACTGTGTGCTCGTTTGTCGCCCTTATCCTATAAAAAAAGCCACTGCGCAACGGAGTAACGGAGCCGTAAATTGGTGGTTGCAGGTCCAGACGTCGCGCATTTTCACCTTGCTCAATATCGCCGTGCATTTATTTTTCGTCTCGCGCACACAAGCTGGTGATACCGCTATATATTGCAAGCCATCTGACCTCTGGCATCTCAAAGTCATCTCCTACGATAACCACGAAAAGAAACGAGGTGTATGACTCTCGTACGGCGCCATCGTAAATATAGGTACTGCGTTTACATTTACGAATAATATTTTATAATCTTTTTTTTCCTTTCCTTAGTAATCGTTTCACGCTCTCGATTTTATTCTGTCCAATATTCCTAAAAATCTTGAAATAAAGATGTTTTTATAAAACTATAATGAAAAACGAACTTACAGGCTACGTGATGGTAAATGGCTACTGCAGTCCATGGACACCTGCAACCAACTTTAAACAAAGTAGGCTGCAGGTGTTACAAACTTGTCACCTCTGATGACGGAGATGGAATGCCTTACAGCCAGTATTTGTGGCAGAAATAGGGACCAACTTACCTAAAAAAAAATATTATTTTGCCTTTGGCCAATCCTTTCAAATGTTTACGTGACTTGAATGGTTTCTCAATAATTTAAAATAACATTTGCCCAATAGGGACGTGCAGATGTTTGTTCACTGCTAACGTTTGTAAAAACTCTTTAATTACTGATCTAATTGCATACCCGACGAAGGTCGCTTGCACTCTCTCTTTTGCGACTTGTCAACATTGCGTCTGTAAATGAACGTCTACGGCGACGGACATTTTCCGTTGATTCGCAATCGTTCAAAATATCAACGACATTTTTTTAAGGCCATTATTTAAGCTGCTTAAACAATTTCTGCTGTTTTTCTCAATCACTGGTGTCAAACGGTACAGTGACATTGATCACTCGAAATCACTGTAAAAAATATAGTAATAACCTGCTTATTGGCAGAGGAAGAAGAAAATAAAATTCTAAGAAAAGTAAGATTCTTGAATTTATAATGTTAATTCAAAAATGCTATTATATGGAGAATATTATACATTATTTAAAGACTTATCAGATGATGATATGCGATTTTTAAGACATTTGCATTTAACATAAGTACAATAAATTTCAAGAATTGCTACATATACTAAACCCATATATTTCTATGAAAAACTCAAGATTAGAAATGCCAATTGAACCAGAGAAAAGACTTGTTGTGTGTTTAATGTAAGTATTTTTATTGATATTAAGTAATCAAGTATAATTGGGTTTTTGAATTAAATTTAACTATCAATTTTTTTTAGTTCAGTATTTAAATAATTTATCACTAAGTCTTCATATTGATAATCGATGCAAAAAAATTCTAATTATTTATAGTTAATTACGAATTATTTAAAAGTTATATAAACAACAAAAATTATCACGTAAGTCGAAACCACCAGTTTTAGTGGAAAATCCACTAAGTTAGCAACATTAGACAACACTGAGTATCAGCACGCGCTAAACGCACCGCGTTATATGTCGTCATCAGCATGCTTCCTTCAATATTCGGATACCTACCTCATTTTATACGATTCAGCGCGTTCGGTGCGGGTGCAATGTGCGAGGTTTCATATGATTTCATACAACGAATTCTAAAATTCGGCGCGTACGGCGCGACAAATGTGCGTTCAGCTTTTGACTTCCTGCATGTCTTACCAGATCGGTACTCCATCAAGTGGAGCTCCTACACTTCGCTTACTGTCAGGCTGGCACTCGAGACCGGAAAGTAAGTTGAAGTGGTAATGGGCCGGCCATATAGCTCGAAGAACCACAACCGATGTTAAAGAAAGGTTCTCAAGTAGCAGCCTCATACTGGTAACGGAGAAACCAATAAGATACCAAAACTAGCAATATTCTCTTTTAGCTAAAATTGAATTTTAACTATTTATATTTGATTATGAAATATTAATATCCTTTATACTACGAATATATAATATCCTTCTTCCATTGTATTTTTTTTTTGATGGAACATTTCAGACTAGTGTTGATTTGATTGATTTATTTTATTATTTACAGGTATCTGATTGGTAACCTATAATTTATAACAGAATTATCTAGATCAGATATAACAATCCTAATAATGTTAGACCTAAATATGCAGACCGGTTATGTCGTAAACCACTTAATGTCCGTGAACCATCTTAAAAATCCCTTCTATCAAGCAGTTTATGGGGGAGATCTAAATATGCACAGCAGTGCACTTTTGGTAGGTTATAATAGTTAGCACTATTAGTAGTTACAATTTGGTAGGTTAAATAAACAAGGAGTAGTAGTAGATAATAAATATATTATATTCGAATATTATAGTAGGTCTAAATCCAACACATTTACGAGCTAATAATACACATTTTTAAGATGTTACTAAATAACCGGCCAAATGTGAGTCGGACTCGCGCATGAATGGTTCCGTACCATCGTAAAACACGTTTCTAGTAGGGGAGCCCCCTTTAATTTTTAATTTATTTTTATTTTTATTATTTGATGTTTTAGCGGCAACAGAAATACACATTCTGTAAAAATTTCAGCTGTATTACGGATCATGAGATAAAGCCCGCTGTCCGTCTGTCTGGACGGACAGCGGAGGCTTAGTAATTGGTTACCCTTAGGAGATGGAACCCTAAAAAGGAAGCTACGAAAAAATTATCTCTCATTTTATACGTAATATACGTAATTCATTTCAAATATGGCGTCTTTAGGAGAATATGTGATGAATATGGGACGAGAGTGTAATGCAGAAAAGTTGTATATTTTTTTTTTACATCGGCTTTGCTTTCATCGACACGACTGCCCAGCGTGATAAAAATGGGCTTTCAGCTGGCGCATTTGAGCTGGCATGTCAGTAAACTTCCATAAAGAAATAAAAGGAGATGTAATAATTCGAATAATTATTCAAGTTACTTGTTGATTCATTTACAAGTAGTACTGTCTTAACTTATAGATTTTAATGCTCAATTTAGTGTTATTTCCAGCCGTACCACTAATAACAGCATACCATTCATGGGATTGCGAAAACGCAACAAATTTTGTCTCCGTACTTGGAACGACCTCAGGGAACTGAGTCCGGTGCAATAAGGAAATCGTTTCGGGCCAATCCCGGAGCGCACGAGAACGGCGGCGTCTGCGTGAGGTGATTTTACCCCGACATTCGCCCGCTTTAATGACTGCACGGTGCTATTATTAAGCAATTGGCAACATGTTTTTACTGCGCGGACATTTTTAACTCACTTCCGGGGTTCGTATGAATCGTTTTCGCAACGATTCGATGCGGCGGCAATGTTAGGTGATTAAAAGACGCTATTACAAATTATTTTGAGGCTTTGAATTATCTAATACCAGATATCGTCTCGTGTGTGTGTGTGTGTGACATATTGACATAAAACAGAAGATAGGTTTGAGGCTTTGAGGTTATTATTTTGAGTTTTAAATATAATAAAAACTCAAAATAATAAAAATTGCAGTTGCCTATATAATATGCCGAAAGCCTATGTCTAGCAGTGAACTTTTGATTTCATGAAAATATGACACTTCAATGCGCACAACATCCGCCGCACTGCCTGAATAAGTTTTAGCGGACTTCACTTAAGCGCTAAATATTTTTAATTTTGCTAACGGTAAGGTTGATTTACAATATGTTTTCTTCACCGCCGTACAAGTAAATCACATAAAATTACAGAGTTTTATTCATTTTAGTGTCTGTAAAAGGATTGCTCAAAACATCTTTGGTTTGCTCATATTCTATTAAATTTAAATGCATGCGATAATCTCTTGGACTGCCATGGCGCTTATATGTGGCAAAAAAAAACTAACAACATCCACACCAAGTACTATTTTTTATCAAGAATTGCATTTGACAAAAAGTTACTTGGTAATTTATAAAACTGTACTTCTGTTTACTCTCTATATATACTGTAATACTGTCGCCTGTTCGAACTTACAAGTACTAGGGACCGATTGAAGAATAGCGCTGCGATCTCGCGACTTTTGCTGAGACACCTTCACTAATTTATCGTGAATTTTGTTTGTTTTTTTTATTTAATAAAAACATCTTAAGTGCATATAAATAACAATTATTCTCACTTTTTTAAAACATATAAACTATATAGGAAATGCATCAGTAAATTCATTTAATAAAGTATCGAGGAAATCAATGTTCTCGTAATGCTAAAATTTTACATTTGCGAAATCATAAAATATTAAATGTTATGCATTTAATAAAAATTATGTCGAATTCCCAAATTAAATATATTTCCAAAAAACATTACTTAAACATGAAAAATATTATGTTTAACTGCAACTAAGTAACCCGTAATAAATAGTAATACGTATAAACAGGGCGTTCAATATCGCCGTTTCGGTAAGAATTCTTTCAAGTGTAACGCCATTTCCTAGACTAAGGTAAAATAAAATAAAAATCTAAAATTAATGCGACTTTGCAGTACCCACTTTTAATTTTTTTTTTGAACACGCTAAAATCTGAAATGTCCTTTTGCCCGAAAAAAATCATTACCTAATGGGAATGTGATATACAATACCTATGTAATACAACCTGATTCTGTGAAGGTATATTTTGTACCGAAACGACGGAAATCCAAACCCAGGACCCGTGGCTAAAGTATTCACTATTCAGGTATCCTGTTTACTCTGCTGAATATTTATCCGGCATGTAATATTTTATGACACGCAAACGCGTTTCCATAGAAAGACGTTTTATTTATAACAAGAAGTAATCCTGGTATAAGCATTTATTCAGTGATCTAAACTGTGACTCCTTTCCTAAAGCTAATGGTAATATGCTGCGCATACGTACAAGGTACTGTCGAAAACAATGAGTAAAGCTCACCGAGAAAAGCTCCTGGAAGCATCCCTTTAATACAAATCTTTTGAATATTCCTTTTACGCCGTGATATTTCAGATTAATAAAATAGTTGACACAATAATATTTTTAATAGTGTTTATTTTATCGATTTAAAATGTTAAAAAATCCTTCTTGCTTAGTTTCACCAAAAGGAAGCAAAGAAATAACAAAAATAAACTTCATCAAAATGTTTTTATTCGTAATGTTCAATCTTATATTATAAAATCTTAACTAATTTGGCATGACAGACATAATATTTAAAGTTCAATAAAGTAAAAATATGGTTTTACCATTAAACTCTATTTGTAGAAGTTAACCTCCCGAAACAACGTATTTACACGTTACAGTACATAATATATGCATAATATGTATAAACTTGTATGTAAGCTTTATATTGGCTAAAAGGCAGTGTAAGTGTATGCATCACAACATATTAATATTTATCGACGATTCCTAGTAATCTAATATATAAAATAAAACTTTGTTTGTCCGTATTTTATGCGCTGCTATACCGTTCATCAGATTGCGGTACAACTTTGTCAACATATGGCTTGCACTTACGCGAACTTGGCGACATATTTATTTGAAAGTCATAATATTATTTCATTTAATTTCCATGAATATATTATCATTTCTAATTAAACAATATAACCCTTCCAAATTTAAAACTATATTTTCTCAAATATTTTTCTGCGGTATCAACGCGCCGGGTACCAGCTAGATATAGAATAAAAAATAAATGTACTGCGTCATTAATTAACTGTCCTTTAATCACGCTTGAGCGGCTCGACGGATTTCATTAGAATTTGATATAAGAGTCGATTATGTTGCGGAATAGGACATGGGAAAGGGAAGTTTATTTTACGGCCAGCGAAGCAGGCGGGCAATAGCTATGTAGTCGAAACTTAAATCTTAAGTTTAGTACTGCGATTTCCGAACCACTTTCGAAACTTTATGTAAACATTTATATCTACGTAGTCTTATTATATGACTAAACTTTCTTTTGATAGTCGAGAGATATAATATTTAAAAAAAAACTAGTTGTCCCGGCAGACTGTGTTCTGATTCGGTAGGTGGCGCCATTAGCTTCACTCCGAATTCACTCAGGACTTATAACTCGATACTGCACCAGTTCGAGGGTCCATATTTTGTAATTTTAATTTTTGGTACTAAACCAACATATAATACTGTTAATTTGAATCATTTAGATCGATTTATAATTTGGTAATAACTTGACTACCTATTGAACCTTTAAATAGCTATGAACTATCATCTCGACAAAACAATATTGTGTAAATATGACTTCAATCGGTCAAGTCGTTTAGATGTTACAAGATATCTAACTTACACACCAAAGATTATAATTCCATAAACGAGAGAAAAAATTTAAGGCGCTTGATACTCTACAATTGTAACTAGATAAAAAAAACTCAACTTTTATTTTGCTCTTTTTGATGTCTAGAAGAGTTTTTTATAGGATTAGGTGACAAGTGAGCACACAGTACACCTGATGGTAAGTGGCTGCTGTTGCCCATAGACATTTACATCTATCCTCGAATATGAATCAAAATGCAGATGCGTTGTCACCCGTGAGGACCAAGATGGAATGCCTCTTTTCCAGTAAAAAGGGTCTCCGATTCTCTACACTCACCATACGAAACACAGCAGTTTTAAACTGCTATTTGACGCTGGTATTCTGTGAGAGCGTGGTCCTTCTCCGGTCGAGCCAACCTATTCGTGCTACAACTATACTACTAATAAAGCTGATTATTACCGATTGTAATTCGTAATGACTCTCGAAAACAGCACGTAGATGTAGCTGGCTCTACCACGTACACTTTTATTTAGTCGTGTAATATATTTTATCAATATTATTGTATTTGAAAGTTTATGTGCCAAATATAAGTTTTAGACTAATGAACAAGGGGAGGGTCTACTTGACTTGAGTACTTTCTTTTTATTTATTTATATTTTATCATAATTTACACACACACACGCACATATAAATTTACATATATATATATATATATATATATATATATATATATATATATATGTGTGTGTGTGTGTGTGTGTGTGTGTAATAAATATTTTGTTTATTCAGAATCAATAGAAATATAAAATATTCATATGCATTTATAAATAAATTATTTCTTATTTAAAATGTGTCTTATTTACTTCACTTTATTCTCTTTAATGAGAATTCTCTAATGATTACTGCTTACGGTATTCAAAGTTTCAAGTCCAAGTTTGGTGAGAGGAACTGTCGTCTCAATGGTATTAGTTGAAATTATCTACGCGGACAGCGGCGCCGAGAGTGATGGAGTAGACAGAACGTCAGCATTCAATTAACTGTCTGGTCGTATAAAATTATACAACAGGACTAAATATAGCACTAATAGAATTGGCAATTAAGAAAACTATGAAATGTAAGTTTGTTAAAGTAAACAATAATCGTTTAGTTATTGAATTTTTGCGATTTAATATTTTTTACAGTATAATTAGTGTAAGTTAAGTTAATGAAAATAATAGTAAAAAAAAAATAAAGCAAATAGAGAAATAATTGATTTTAAATTAGGTTGTAAGTGTTTTTTAAAATATTTTATAATAAAACGTGTCGTTTGTCACAGTCTACATGTTTACCTAATGGTAAGTAGATAATTGTAAAATTGAATAAGTGGATGAGGATGACGCATAGACATCGACATCTGACCTTGATTAACAATTAAAGTACAGATGTAGAGTTTGATTAACAAATAAAGTAAAGAAGTCATCCCTGAAGACTAAGATGGAATGCCTCATTGCCAGTAAAAGAGCGTGCGGTTGTCTACACTTTCCATTTGAAACACAGCAGCATTTAACGCTGGTATTCTGTGAGAGCGTGGTTTTCCTCGGTCGAACCGACCCATTCGTACTACAACCATAATATTATAACTGTATTATTTTTTTTTATAGGATAAGGGTGACAAACGAGCACACAGTCCACCTGATGGTAAGTGGTTGCTGTGGCCCATAGACATCTACATTTATCCTCGATTACGAATCAAAATGCAGATGCGTTGTCACCCGTGAGGACTAAGATGTAATGCCTTGTTTCCAGTAAAAAGGGTCTGTATGGCTCTTATACGTAATTAAAAAAAGTATATTATTTACATAAAAATATATAAATAACTTTGTCAAATTATATCTAAGTAAGAAAAAAGTCAATGGTAAATGAAATAAATAGAAAGTATTAATTCACCAATAACCTTACCCGACATTTGCATAGCCTCTAATCGAGGAATCATGAGAATCCCATGAACTATCTTTTATTTTAATATAAAATTATTGAAATGCCGTATGGCAGCGTAAGATAATCTATCAATTCATTCAAACAACTTTACTTTTGTAGCGATTAGGAAGCAGCAGCGATAGCATTCTTAGGCCCGTATTAATAAACGTTATTCAGCTCAAGTACACGCACTTAAGTACAATCAATATATCAATAGTATAATATAAAGTAATAATATCAAATAATCAAATAGCGTCAGTAGCCTAATGGCAGGGCGGGGACCGCTAACTTGAAAGGTCGTGGGTTCGAATCCGCCATTCGTCTACTGTGTCGTGAACCACTTCTAACACAAGTATTTTAAGCTTACCAGAAGTGATTAAAGGGAATATTAGTAATGTTTAATAGCATTACTAGTATTTTATTTAAAAAAATCTTGAGGTTATGATCTTATTAATAAACATATCTCAAGATGCGGTTTAGGTTTACGATATCAGCTGAGTGTCACACTGATTAATAAACGAAACTCGACTCTCAAGTATGTGTACTTGAGTACAAGTCACAGAACAGTATTCCTAAGTACAGCGTTTTGAGATACTGTTTTTATGTGATTAATTAATTAGCAATGATCTTGAGATGCTAATATCGTAATGAGGGCGTATCAAATGATTACGCACTTGAGTTAGTCGTTGAGTAACGTTTATTTATACGGACCTTAAAGAGGTATCTGTAAGATTTGACTGTCCTATCAAAAATCACTGGGTGAGCGTAGTCATGGAATTAAAATGATATGTGATTATACTAACAATACTACTGGGCTTGTGGTTTGAAATAAAAAATATTATTACGTCCGTCGTCCTGTAGGTGTCTTAACACGTGACTATGGAAAATGATAGTAAAATCTAATGGCTTCCGATAAATGTCGACATAACAGTCTCGTTGACGCCAGGCGTAGACCAGACCGTCCACGGTAAGCAGCGTTAAAAATGCGAAATGTTTAGTACTGCGATCGTCAGTCCACCTGCCTAGCGTGACGAATACAGTAAATCCACCTTACAATGGGAGAGACACATGTCCAGCTGTGAAATTCTACGGGCTGATAACGATAATAAGAAGAAGAAGAATTATAAAAATCAAAGAAAATTAACAAAGAAATAAATAATTATTACTTGGTCTGGATTGTTCATGTGTATTTTATGTTGTAAAACACCACAACGCAGAAAGAAAAATTTAAATTGTATTAAGCCCTTATATACATTTGTTGAATTAATTATAAACTTATAACAAATCACATTTTTTCACACAACAAAATGCCTGAGTTTATGCTTGTATGCAATATAGAAAAAAAAAACATTTGCTTCTAAATCTCACATCAGTACATAAAGAACAATTTAGAAAAAAATATTTTTGTAGCACTAGAGTGACAATAGGCATACATTATACCCTATACTGAGTGGCCATTGTAGAATCCAAACAAACCAACTAGCATTTCATCCTTTTCAATTGTATTGTTAGATACATTGCTATGAATATAATATTCGTCAATATCATTCAAATTGAAAAAATTGACGTGACTAGACAGTCAGACTCACTTTAATCGTAGGAGCCTTGTTATCTGGTAAAAGAGCGAATAAAATTCAGTGTGTATCTATTCGAGTTTACCGTGGCGACTGATTTATATTAAAGAAAAAATTTAAAAGTCTTTATGTGGTCTTTCTACTATAAAAATACAGAAATCGACAATCCAACAAACTGCTTAATTTAGTTTGTTTGTGTAGTCGTAGTTGCATGTTATCTCTATATAGAGTTATTTTTCAATTACCGGCCAAATTTGCAAAGACGGTTCATAATAAGTAATATAGGCAAATGGTGAAGAAAACTTCATTAATAAAATCTTAAACATTCTCTTCTTCATATATTTTTAATTCAAAATGCGTGGTAATGCCATGGACGTATAAAAATAATACATTTTTATATGTTCATGGGTAATGCACTCTTTTAACAGATTTGGAGAACTACGTTGTTGCCCATAAATCACTTTCAATTTGAGATAATTTCAAATGAAAGTCTAAGCCTTATTTACTCGTATTTTCAAAACTACAAGAACGTTATATCATTATTTATAAATCCTGTATATAAAAATTCTTTGATGTCCGTTAGTCTCGCTAAAACTCGAAAACGGTTCGACCGATTTGATGATTTTTTTGTATATATTTGAATGGGTCGCTAGATGGTTTAGATTTACATTTGGACCCGGTCGGTGGCGCTGTTATCGAGATCCAGGAATCACCCGTGCGAAGCCGGGGCGGATCGCTAGTTTATTATAAATATTCAAAATTACTTTCATTTTATTTGATGTTTTTGTGTCCAAATAATAGTATTAAATTCAATTAAGTTTTTTTTAAATATTTTTTTAATTTATTACTAGCTGGCCAGGCAGACGTTGTTCTGCCCTTTTTGAGGACCCTTCATATAAAAAATCCTTAAATTCGTAATAAAAAAATATTGAGTGTCACTTAACAGGATAAAAACGATCCTATCTCTCAAGTTGGACCAAACTGCACAGAGTGTGCAAAATTTCATTGAAATCAGTTCAGTAGTTTAGGAGTTCATCGCGGACAAACAACGTGACACGTAATTTTTATATATAAAGATTAATTTAATTAGTAAGCATTACATTGGTCAATTATAAGTTCTTGCGTCAAAGTTTACGATTTAAGCGTCTCCCACACACAAGCGGCTTGCGGTGGCGGCTAACCGCGGGCCGCGGCTGCAGCCGCTGTAACAACACACCCCCGAGGCCCAAGTGGCGGCCTGAAGCGCCATTCGCTGTGGTGTCTGTGCTACGATCGGACGTACGAACATGACAAACCGTGACGAAGTCTTTATTATATTCAGCAATATTATCATATATTTTGTTTTAATACTAATGCTTTTGTGATCACGATGCGAATTATCATAAAGTACTAGATAATTTTGCACTGTTTCTATTAAAATCTCTGAATTTAGCACCATTTTTCACGCGGTACACGCGGCCTATTGTAAAAATTTACAACTGACCGCGCTGCAGCCACCGATTGACCGCGTACTTGCTAACACACACGCATTGGAAAATGGGGCGGAGCATGCAGCCGCGGCCAGCCGCTCGCAGGCCGCGCCATGGCCGCATGGGTTTGGAGACTCACTTACATTGCAAGCGAATACAACTGGCCGCCACCGCGGCCGCCCCCGTAAGCCGCTTCTCTGTGGGAGACGCTTTACGCCTACGCTGTTGTCAAAAAAGCACAATAGATTACGGACTTCTTAACGTGAGACATAAATGAAAGTAAAGCTACTAACAACGTTATTTTTTTATATTTAAGTATTTTTCAATGTTGATTGAAACTAAGGCTATAGTTATTATCAGGTTTGATTCACTTTGGAATTTGATAAAGCTACTTGAAATGATTTTTAATCAATTTTCTTTAAATTCAATAGTAATCTTATTTTTTACATGTGTACTTTATAAACACAGTATTTGGTGTTGGTCTTTAATATTCTTATTCTTATTATCCCTATTTCATTTTGGATAAGAAAAAGAATCAAGAAATCAAGTTTTTTTGATCCTCATCTCTAGTTATCGTTTTAATAATAAAGAATATGTCATAGATTTTCATAAGATTTGTTTATTAAGTATACCTACGTAATTTGCAATTTTTTTAAAGATTATCTAATTCATATAAAAATTATTAGCAAGTGAGGTTCTTGAGCACTAATTTATTAAGCAAAATGTTTATAATTTATTACTATTGCTCAATGAGCTTAAAGTTCAGTCGAAGTTGAACTAAATAATGTGTAAGTCCTTGAGTATAACTAGTATGCTACTAACAATCGCTCCAGCCAATAAACATTACAAACTGTGTTTGGCGCCAGCAGCGTCGAGAGAAAACCATTAACGTTCCAATTTGAATATTGGTCTACTCTCGCGACTACTGCTCTAGTGATGTAACTGTTACTACTAATAGTCAATAATTTTCTATTAACGAGGGACACTTTATTATATAATGCGTTGCATTAAAATAAACCTTTAACCCATGTCGTGAATAAAAACACCATGGAAATTTGAAACTATAAAAGATAAATGAGAAATACCTTTTCATTACATTCCCACACTAAATTCGATAATATGCAAGTGTGTGCATTCTCGTCTGGAAGAAGTTTCTGCTATTTACATCGACAGTACCACTTGAAGTAAGAGCAACACTAACGTAAGTACAATTCATATTGCATGTCCAGTACTGCACCGCCCACGGCGAGCTAGGTTCGCGATGGTTCAAATGCTCTTCCATATCAGGCAAAATAGGCTTATGGCTGTAAATATTAACATCCTGTTTTGACTCTTACGTTTCTTTGAATACATATCATGTTAGATTATTCGAGTAGCCGACTTATACTTCTCTATGCGTTTAATATACTGTCTCAGCAGCAAGATACAAAAATATAAAACAATTGCATAAGCATCAAGACAGACGGACCCTGACTCTCCTTAAGAGTCAGACGCTGACCTCTAAGTTACAAGACAATGGAACAATGTTTGTACGAGCACGATAGTTCTTTTGGAATCTGAAAATTTGTACTTGTTATATCATTTGAGTACAGTAATAGTATTTATTTTGATTATCATCCTTATTTATACTTAAAGTACTCATTGAAACACGAATTGTAATTTTTTTTATATTTTTGACACATTATTCCTTACTTCATAGCTCATATATCATAAATTGAACCATGCAATAGAATTTTAAAATAATTAATTCTGATTAAAATGCCGCCAACGCCTCCCTTATCCCTAATGACAATATCAAGAGAAGTGCACGAAAAGAGAACATGGTTACGCTTTTACGATGAATACATTAAAAAATGTCGTCTCTTGTCTTTTATAGGCAGCTAACATTTAAATAAGATGAACGTTAAGTTACTATAAACCTGCTTAGTTCATGAATGAAAAATTAATGCACCGTAATATACTCGTACATACATATTTATAATAATTCACTTAGGTATCTATTCTACCTATACACTTACTTTTTACGACTACGAGTTACCATTCCTGTATTTTTAATAGGTCAAAGTTACAAAGCTATTATATTATTATAAAGTCACTTTAGAAATTATGTTCTTATTAAAGTCTACTGCTGGAGAAGTGTCTTTTATTATATTATAGAGGATTTGTCGACACTTGGCAGATTGGCAATCACAGTACATCGTTCCCCAAATTTTGGCGCTGTTCACTATTATCGATCTGGGTATATAACGGCTGGTAATGATATTGTTAATCTAGCATAGATTGGAGAGTGATAGGAAACGCGTTCGACTACGTTGCTGCGGGGCTACGTGCTTGTACGTACGTAAAAAATTGTTTAATATGGCATTGGCAATTTATACCTGTAAACGTCTCCAAGATAGAGGAGTAATACTAGTGAGGTGATTACTGTTTATTTAAAAATGATTGGAAATGGGGTGATTGCAGATGGAGAGATTGCATTGGGGAGAGCGTTTTGATATCTGAAATTTGTATTTGTGTATGTTACTATAGTAAAAAAAAATCATTTCGTTTCGGTATAAGACTTATATGGTATAGATGTGAGGTCTTATATGATATTATAGTAATCAGTCATTATAACTTATGAACATTATAACTTTAATAAACGTAATTTCATTGGGTGAAAACATTTGAACATTTAACAATAAATTAAAAAAAAAAACAGTGGGTTAAGGGCTATGGTAGTTCAGGAGCTAAGCACTCGCAGTGGATTCCACAAATAATACTCACCTGTACCAAAATATTTATATTATTACTACCAAAAATTCGTTAATTGCTATTTTGAATGCCAATTTACAATATGCTCGATGATGGAGGTCTTCAGTAAACCTGTATGATAGAGGAATAAAATACTTGGAGGAGATGAGAAGTACAAAACTCACAGAAATAATAGGAACTTTGCGACTAGCAGAAGGACGTATGTAGGCTGTAACTTTATTCTGAAGAAAAAACTGAATTTATGTGAATCTTCATTTATCAATTTTTGTAAGGTTTTTAAAATTACAAACTTACATGTTTTAAAAACAACGGAACACTTCTATATGACTCACACTTCTGTATAATATATACAGGCTGAAACAACGAATTAATTGATGTAGATTGTAGACTTGAATTGCAATTATAGAACCTTATCAAACATTGCGACAATACAAATACTAGACAAACTTTGCTCCACTTAATCTGTTTTTGTCAAAAGTTTTGGTAATTTATAAATATATAGTACCCTGATAAAAAGTTTTTAAAATATGGCCATTAGAAAAATAATGAATGCCAAAAAATATATTTTGCAAGTAACGTTTTACAACTTAAAAATCGGCTTATTATCTCGTCTACGTACTCGTAACTATTCGTTGAAGAGTGGGTCTTAGTAATATTTGTTTAAGAACACAAAATTTTGTTGATTTCTTATATTTATATATTTATTATTTTTAACCTTAACTTGAATACCTCTCTCCTACCAAATTTTACCTCATTGAAGAGTTTACGTACTTTCTACAATCCGTAAATTTTGAGGTAAAATTGTGCAAGGTTTTAATTTTTTGATAAAGCAGTCTAAAACTTATTATTAATGTAGTAGAGCCTTGCTGCAGCTATGTTAGTAGTATATACTTAGTTGTAGCACGAATGGGTCGGCTCGACCGGGTAAGGACCACGTTCTCACAGAATACCATCGTAAAATAGCAGCTTAATGCTGCTGTTTCGTATGGTGAGTGTAGAGAACCGGAGACCCTTTTTACTGGAAAAGAGGCATTCCACCTTAGTCCTCACGGGTGACAACGCATCTGCATCTTGATTCGTAATTGAGGATAGATGTAGATGTCTATGGGCCACAACAACCACTTACCATCAGGTGGACTGTGTGCTCGCTTGTCACCTTTATTCAATAAAAAAAAACTTCATCAAAATCGAGATCCTCAAGACATACGTGATATTACATTAGTTTCATCATCATAGTTCAGTCTACAACGTAGGCTTTGGAATAAAACTCCAAATTAAAAGTGCCGTGTAGGGGCGACCTAAGAATCTCCATATCGTCTCGAGAATTATGTAAAAGGCAAGAGAAGAGAACTGAAACAGGAGATTGACAGCGGCATCTACTAAACAACAGTTCAAATTAATAAAAAAAACAGTCTTTGCCAAACCGCCTGCCAAGCGTGACAACTATAGAATATGAGTCCGATGAGGCAATCTATGAGGAAAACCTATTTTCATAGGTGGAATTTAATAAGCTGCAACTTCGGTCCACTGACAGTTATCGTATCTCCTTTGTGGAAGGGTTTTACAATATTCACTACATGCCTACAAACTTTATTATTTAGGGTCAGTTTGTGTATGTATTTGCATATGTTTGGTCCTACTTTTAACCATAAAAATTGATACCTTTAATATTTTGAATGATTTCACTTACAGGCAAGCCCATTTCTTTATGTCCTTCTTGGTGTTTCTTCTAAGTTTTATTAATCGCAGAACAGAGACATATTTTAGGGGAAACTGTATAAAAAGTGATTTCTGGACATAGTTTTTTTTTAAATGTGCAATCAGACATGATAAAAATCCCATACTTACTTCGCCGGAGCACATTAGTGAGCGTTGTTGCGAGATCACCGCACTGTGCTGCTCTATCTTATTTTTATAAAACTGAATTTAAAAACAAAGTTATTGTCCACCTACTCGTATATTGGTACGTAACTACTGCAGCCCATAAAGGAGCTGCAGGTAGCAACCAAATTTGGTACTGGTAGGCGAAGTGTGGGGTGGCCCGCCACTAGACTTAGTAACGAACTGGTAAGACATGCAGGAAGTCGATGGATGCAGGTGGCTCAGGACTGTGCAGTGTGGCATTCCTTGAGTGAGGCCTATGTTCAGCAGTGGGCTTGTGAAGGGCTGTAATGATGACGACAATGATGTGATAGGTGCGTTGTCACATCTGAGGGCTTAGGTGGAATGCGTTACAGTCTGTAATTACACATGCTTTATTTGTGGTGTTACGAGTTAATGAAGAAGGATACGTGATATTATACGTGGTAAAACCAAGCTGCAGCTATATTAGTAGTATAGTAGTAGCACGAATGGGTCGGCTCGACCGGGGAAGGACCACGCTCTCACAGAATACCAGCGTAAAATGGCAGTTTGACACTGTTGTGTTTCTTATGGTGAGTGTAGAGAACCGGAGACCCATTTTAATAGAAATTCACGGGTGACGACGCATCTGCATTTTGATTCTTTATTGAGGATGAATGTAGATATCTATGGGTCACAGCAACTACTTACCATCAGGTGGACTGTGTGTGTGCTGTGCTGGTGTGTGCTCGTTTGTCACCCTATCCTATAAAAAATCGCTTGAAACATTAATTTATCAAGTACTGAGGGAGTCTTTTCCAGCTAGGATGTCAGAGTACGTACAATGCTTTGCTGACCTTACGATTATAGTGAGCTAGTATAAGTGCAGGATGAGAGGTATAGCATCTTAGTCTTCGTTGGTGAAAACCTCTGGTTTGAAGTTAGTTTTTGGAGTCCATGAGTTGTAGTGGGTCCGCGGATGTGTGCGAAAGTGTTCTCGTAGCCCTACAATATGCGGCGAAAGGGGAACACCATGCGGCTTTAGTCCTTGTTTTCACGAGGCAGTTTTGGGTAGACTTTTTTCCATGTAATATTTTTCCCATTTTTGGTTTGGTCGCTCCACGCTATAAGCAGGAGTGCTACCGGGCCTGGGCTGATGCATCAACGTCTCGGGATTTAAACACCAGCGCACTTAAAAAGAAGTATAATTCCGCCTCCAGGTCCTTCAAAAGCGTCATTGCCAAGGCAAGGTCTGAGCACATCGGCAGAATTGGCGAGAAGCTAGTTCGCCTTCCTTCGGGAACCCGTGCATTCTGGTCTCTCGCCAAGGCTGTCCAAGGGAACTTCTGTCAGCCATCCCTTCCATCTCTGCACAGAGAGGACGACTCACTGGCCCATGCCGCAAAAGAGAAAGCCGATCTGTTGTGCTCTCTTTTTGCGTCTAACTCGACTCTAGATGACGGGGGGAACACACCGCCGACCATCCCGTGATGTGAGTGCTCCATGCCGGATGTGCGATTTACACAGCGCTCGGTTCGCAAAGCACTCAGAAGAGTGCTTTGCGAACCGAGACGTCAGCAAGTCGAGTGGGCCCGATGGAGTCCCTCCCATTGTGCTGAAGACGTGTGCTCCGGAGTTGGCACCGGTTTTAACGCGTCTTTTCTGGTACTCCTACTCCCAAGGCGTAGTCCCGAATTCATGGAAGACAGCTTTGGTCCACCCGATCCCTAAAAGGCGACCGCTCAGACCCGTCCAACTACAGGCCTATCGCTATCACCTCCTTGTTCTCCAAAATAATGGAATCCATTATAAACTGCCAGCTCATGAGGTACCTTGAAGATCACCAGCTGATCAGTGACCGTCAGTACGGTTTTCGTCGGGGTCGATCAGCGGGTGATCTTCTAGTTTACTTAACTCATAGATGGGCGGAGGCAGTAGAGTCCAAGGGGGAGGCATTGGCCGTTAGTTTGGACATAGCGAAGGCTTTCGATCGGGTCTGGCACAAGGCGCTTCTTTCGAAGCTTCCTTCCTATGGGCTTCCCGAGAAATTGTGTAAATGGATCACCAGTTTCCTTGCTGATCGGCGCATCAAGGTCGTAGTAGACGGTGCATGCTCTGATTACAAGCCTATCAACGCTGGTGTTCCACAAGGCTGCGTGCTATCACCAACGCTGTTTCTCCTGCATATCAATGATATGTTGCTAACTGGTAGCATTCATTGCTATGCAGACGACAGCACTGGGGATGCCTTATATACCGGCCGTGCCAATATTTCTCGGGAAAACGTCGCCGAGTACCGGGACAAACTTGTGTCTGAAGTCGAGTCTTTGCTTAACAAAGTCTCGGATTGGGGCCGACTAAATCTAGTCCAGTTCAATCCCCAGAAGACACAAGTTTGCGCGTTTACCGCTAAAAAGAACCCCTTTGTCGTATCTCCTCAGTTTCAAGGCACTCCCCTTGCTGCCTCAGCCAGTATCGGAATCCTTGGCGTCGACATATCGAATAGCGTGCAGTTTCGTGGGACATATCGAATAGCGTGCAGTTTCGTGGTCACTTGGAAGGGAAGGCCAAATTGGCCTCTAAAAAGCTTGGCGTGCTCAACAGAGCGAGACAGTATTTCATGCCGGCACATCGCTTGCAACTTTACAAAGCGCAAGTTCGGCCCCACATGGAATACTGTTCTCATCTCTGGGCCGGGGCACCCCATTGCCAGCTCCTTCCACTTGACCGCATCCAGCGCAGAGCTATTCGAATCGTCGACGACCGAGTTCTTTCCGATCAGCTCGATACACTGGCACTGCGTAGAGATGTTGCATCTCTTTGCGTATTTTATCGCATCTATCACGGGGAGTGGTGCTCTGAGGAATTGTTCGAACTAATTCCAGCCGCTCAATTTCACCATCGCACGTCGCGACAAAACTCGCGTTACCATCCGTACCATCTGGATGATTGGCGGTCCACCACTGTGCGATTTAGAAGAAGTTTTCTCCCTCGCACAACTTCTTTGTGGAATCAATTACCACCAGCGAATTTTCCGAACCGATACGACTTAGGAACCTTCAAGAAAAGAGCTTACACCTTTCTAAAAGGCCGGCAACGCATCTGCAATTCCCCTGGTGTTGCGGTTGTTCATGGGCGGCGGTAGTCACTTACCATCAGGTGAACCGTAAGCTCGTTTGCCCCCTATTCTATAAAAAAAATATGTAAAAAAGCAAATAATCATCAGGTTGATTGTTAGTTCAACAAAATCACAACCCAATCGTGCTGAAACGATTGTGTTATCATTGCTGAAGAAGGGGGCGGTACAACCTTGAACCGAATACCAGCACGAAATAGCAGCGTAGTGCTGTTTATCATTGTATGGTGAGTGAATAGGAACTTTGAAGCGATAACGCTTAAAAGTTCTATTGAATTCTCAATTTTCTAAATTTTCCAAACTAAGGCCATTTTTACTTTCATTTGCTGGGACCTACTTATCAACGAACCAGGCCGGAATAATGGAGGTATATCCATGTGTGTATGTATGAAAATGCTACAGCTCCTTCGCCATTAGATCATATAATTACAGAACCTGTTATCTTAACAAGCGCAATATACACGTTTAGTGGAACCCAAGTCCTATTCAAGAACATATGAATTTCATGAGTGGGGCTATTTTAGAAGTTAGAACACACTGGATATTTGCATTTGAGTTATTATAATGTAGTCCGGACAGTGGCTTGAATGTACGAACGTGAATTATTAACTTCTAAGTTGTGTCCGGGATCGGTCCATTAAAGACTCCTGTCTATGTTGCGTGTTTACTCACATTTGTAAACTTCACTTATACCAACTATCCTCCCAAGATAACACAAACAAGGGACCGGAGTCAAAGTACATATATATTGCCTAATTAAAACGTTGTCTACTCCGTTAATTTGGATTAAATTAGTCTCGCAAATGAATTCAACGTTCACAGTTCATAGAAATAGCTGAACAAGCAATCGATTTTGATTTTGATTAATGGTATTAAATTTTCTCGGAAATTAGACGGTTTGGTGGCGCAGTGGCTAAACGTTGCGTTGTGGCGCTGAAGGCCGTGAGCGGTGGTTCGAAACCGACACGGAAAAAGTGTTTATATGAATTACAAATAGCTTTGAGTCTAGACGTATGTTTTTGCGCAATTTAGGTATGAAAAAGTTAGCTTTAAAAAAGAAGGAGGATCTCAAATCAACCGTATGTTTTTTATATGTACGCTACACGATATCTTCGTCAATTTTAAAGTGATTTTAACGTTACTTTTTCTATTAAGTAAATAGGTTACAAATACTTATAATATTTCATATTATAATAAATACATCAGAGGTACCACTAAGTGTGGTAAAACAAGGAATGAAGTTTTATTGTAAACTGAACCAATAATTTGGAAGGTAACTAACCTGGAACCACAGATCTATATCTAGCTTATGGCACTGGCTGATGGCCACCGAAAACTACATATATCTATCAATAAAGATTATTCCTTTTAATACAATTTAATGTAACTATTTAGACGTCATTATAGCTGTTACTAAGAGCTTGTGATATTTATTTGTCCACTCAAAAATAAATAAAGTTAATCTTTTAATTCAAAGTAAAAACCTCTAAAGTCAGTGCTTAAGCGTATTGTATTATATGAAATAAAGTCGCCTACTTCAGAAGTTATTGTGTGCAAATCATTTTATTCTTTTCAGTTCCTTAAATTTGGTTTTTGCTTTTTATTAAATGTTTTATTTTTAAAATTATATGGTAAACGTTGAATAAATTCAATAACTGATTTTCACTATAAAAAAATAAAAATATTTGTCTCGTATAAGCTTGCTGGTAGATAAAATATACACATTCATAATACCAGATGCCAATTCTACAACAATGTTGATAAACTCCAGAAGAAAGCACCTACTGTAAAAACTTAAGCACCACAAATCAAAAGCTTAAGAAAAGATTCTAAGTGCATGTGTTGCGATTGTTTGCAAACCTACGCTACACCCACATCATAATATTAATCTCTATATTCGACTCTCACAACACCCACGATAACAATTGAAGTGTTGTAGACGCTGTAATAACTCTAAAAACAAAACTATCTTGTGAATATAAGTCTTTAAAGATATGTTGTGTGTTTCTATTTTTTTATGGTTAAGAATTAATGAAATATGAATTAATATTATATTTTTATTCATCATTACAGTTATTCACATGTCAACTGCTGAATTAGGCCTCCCCCAAGGAATGCCACGGTTCTGAGCCACCTGCATACATTGACTTCCTGCATGTCTTACCAGGTTGTCACTCCATCTAGTGATTAATCTATACTTTTATTGCATACCACAAAATATAAGGATACAGAAAATATTGAACTATCGCTTTTAGCAATTTCTTCCAGGTAGTCAGAAATAGTCAGGCAGCGAGAATTTAGCCAGGCGCAAAGATATATAGTTAGGGATACCATGTATCCCTAACTATAGGTGTGTATTGTAAATATACAATATAAAATAAATATGTATAAATTATAATTAATTGATATATTAATAAAACTGAATATATTTTATTACAATAATATAATAAAATATACTCAGTTTTATATATACATAGGCATACATAATATACATATACATCTATAATATAAAAATGAATCGCTGAATGTGTTGCTAAGCGCAAATCTCGAGAGCAGCTGAACCGATTTCGCTAATTCTTTTTTTATAATATTCCTTGAAGTACAAAGATAGTTCTTACGGAGAGAAAATTTTAAAAAATTGCCTGAAAAAGTATAAAAACAACACTTTTCTATATTTCCATACAAAAGATTCGTAATAATACTTAAAAGTCAATTTCAACTTTAATACCATACCATAAAGTTTAAGTGTTAGTGGAGAGGTTCCGGGAAGGCAAAACAATTATAATTTTTATTTTTTGACATAATGTAATTGTTGACTTATCAACTTTCTTTTTTCTTTTTTTTTCTAACTAGTATTAAAAAATAAATAAAGAATCGACTGTTAGGCGGCACGAAGTTCGCCGGGTCAGCTAGTATTATATACTTACTTGCAAATACTATAATACTAGCCAAGACGCATCCGACTTTATAAATTATTTACATTATAACTGATTATGTAATTTTTTTTTTATAAAGGCGATATATTAAAGTAGGACCAGATTAAGAATACCTTAACCGACGAGCATGTATCAGTAGGTATATATATGTAGTAGGTATATATAGTAGGTATATATATGGGTGACAGGCGTGAGTGTTGATGTTTATGTTTTTTTTTATTCTAGTTTATTAAACAACTCGGGTTCAATCACCATCGACACAGATGAAATACAATAAACTATAAGTGTTAATTTAGTTGGTGAAGGAACACGTCGGGTGGAAACCTGTATTTGGAAGGAATAATTAGCATTCTAAATTATCGTGTAGTGGCGGTGTAAGAATATCCACTACCCCATAAAATCCCGTGAGTACCATAACAGATGACAGAGGGAAACTAATCAGGAGATGGGCAACGGCGTCTTCCTAATAACGCCTAAAAATAAAAAAAAACTGCGGTTGCCAACCCGCAACCCATGGCAATCTATGGGGAGACCTATGTTCAGCAGTGAACTTCAATAAGCTGTAACGTTAACGGTAACACTAATGAAATCACCTCGACATCTGTCTGTTTCTCTATCCATCACAGACGTTTCTCTTGGTAAATTACTCATGCAAACTACTGAAAGTTGGCATAGTTATATGCAGTTACTCAAATACGTCCATTCCAGGAAAATGCTTCAAAATTACTCACCTGCTTTCAACCAACCTAACAAAACAATCGCTGAAAATATATGGGAAATCACAAATATAGTCGATAAGATATGGAAAGAAATATGGCACTGATCGCTGAAGCTGTAAGCAAGCAAACTTTTTCGTGCGTGGTAGAGCCATTCTGCAGCTATATTATGGTTGCAGCACCAGCGTCAAATAGCAGCTTAATGAAGCTGTGTTTTCATGGTGAGTGTAGAGAATGGTAACCCTTTAACTGGTAACGAGGCATTCCATCTTTGTTCCCAAGGGTAACAACGCATCTGAATTTATAATTCTTAATCGAGGATAGATATATATGTCTATGGACCACGGCATTCACTTACTATCAAGTGGACTGTGTGCTCATTTGTCACCCTTTTCTATAAAAAAAAAGTAATTGGAAAAAGAGTATTAAATAACATCGCGCCATAACATGGCACCATACAAACCAATCCTTGTAAATGACATTGTAATATCGCCTATAAATTTTGAACCACCGTAATTTACACCACTATAAATATTACACTAAAGTGGTGATTTAACCGAGTAGACTTGTACAGTTACAAAAAGATAGGTCGGTAATGGGTTGTTTCTCACTAAACTACTCCTAAGACGTCCTCACTAATGTAATATAAAAGTTAAACGTAACTATAATTTTGTTTTTATCTTGTTGAGAACCACGGTGTCTTAATGCCTGTAAATGAACATTCGCGTGCAGTTAATTCTTACAATTTATATCCATTACCATAAACGCAGATTTTTTGCAGTTTAGCGTTTAAGAATTTGTTAAAGTAGAACTTTAGTAGAAATTTTAAAGGAGTACATGACCAATTAATTCCGTTTGAAAAATAATAAGCATGACGTGATAATACTCTGTGAAGTATATAAAAAGAAGCGGAGTTTTTTTTATAAAATAATTTCGGAGTTGATAAAAATAATATTTTAATTACACTGCATACTACATTATGTTGAAAACTTATTTTACCTTAGCTTTTAGTGAAGTGTATTTGTAACTACTACTATCGTGTACCGTGGGTGTTGTAAAAAGCGATAGAGGAAACACTAGAAGATGGGCAGCAGTGTCTTCCTAAACATACAAGAACTTTAAAATAAAAAACTGTGCTTGCCAATCCAATTTCCAAGTGTGGCAACTATGGCAAATATCACCCCCTAAAAGTTAATCTTTAGGGGAGGCCTATCTTCAGCAGTGGACTTTTGGATAGTGGATAGGAATAAGAATTCCATCTTTGTCCCCAAGGGTGACAACGCATCTGCATTTTTTATTCTCAATCGAGATTATACATCTACATTTATCATTATAGTTTATGGGCCATCACACCCACTTACCATCAGATGGACTGTGTACTCGCTTGTCACTTTTCTTCTATAAAATAAATACAATAGAGGACAAAAATCTGTGGAAATAACTCTTACTGTGCACTTGCAAGTCCCCTCGTTAACGATATACATACATATAAAAAGATCCAAGTTTTTCTTGCTAGGTCTTCTATGAAAACATCTTGTTTATGTCAACCTATTATACATAATGGCGTTCCTAAGAGCTGTAAACATGCTTAATTATTAATTAAAGTTTTGATTTTTAATTTTGATAGGAATCAAAAAATTTGGTAGGAATTACAGGATACTTTCTATTGTCTGAAGAATATAAGGAACAATGAATTCTGCTAACTGAAACAGAAAAATCCTAACGCTTATTTCGTATAATTTTGTCATGACATGCGTCAAAACTGCTTAATTACGTATTGTATTCATGCATGTGCTATCAATCTACAATACGTGGTTGGACTTGTTAAATACGAAGAGATGATGTTACGTGGTAAACTAGAAAAACACTGTAGCTGTATTGTGGCTCCAGGACGAATGGATCGGCTTGATTGGGTAAGGTAAGCACCTGGCTCTCACAATATACCAGGCTAAAATAGCAGCATAATTCTGCTGTGAACTGGGAGAATGGGTGACACTTTTAACCGTAAATGAGGCATTTCATTTCAGTACTCAGGGGTAACTAGCAATTTGCATTTTGATTCTTAATAGTGTCACAGCCACAGCGTCCACTTTACATCGGATATACATGTTTTTCGTTATCAGTGACGAGCATATTTTATATTTTAATATAAAATTCGCTTTCGAAGACTTACATTTGTATATAATATAATTTAGATCTCCAAATATTAATTTAATATAAGCGGCTGTCGTTTTCATTATGTCATATGAGTACATAATATTAAAACACCTACGCAATCATATTATATAAACATATGTTTATGACGTATCTATAGCTTAGTGAAAAATTCAATTATATTACTATAATAATGTTAGAACTACGATAGTCAAACATGGAATTTATTGTAAGCTTTTTTAATCTCAATAATAAAAATTGCTAACCCTATATTGAGTGGAATATTTTCATATGAATAATTTAAGTTAATAGGAGGCTGGCAGTGAATTAAATGAAAAGAAGTTTTTTCTTCAACATCGATATTTGATCTCGAACATTTACGTTACGAAAGAAACGGAGCGACACAAAAAATATTTAAGGTGGAGTGGGACCGAGTATTTGTTCCGAAAGCGTATCTTTTGATGGTATCTTAATGGATTCCTCGTTGCTTTAGGCATCAAAATCTAACAAAAAGAAATGCGATGAACAGACACCGGCTTCAGCAGTTGCGACTTAAAATATTTTCTATATTAATCCTTAATCCTATTATTTCGTTACATTCGGTCACACGTGCTTAATAAAAGAAAAGAATGGTTAATAATACTCATACATTTTTAAAATATTTTTTAAATTGTTTCTTTAATATTCCAAGTAAACTTTTTTTCAATTTCGGATCTAAAGCATCTAGTGTTTATCGAATAGAATAGTAACGAGTTATTTGCTTTTTAAATACATTGCTTGACTTTATTTTAAACTATATGTATTCAAATTATATTGAGAACAGGTACAAAAGTGGGTTTCTTATAAAGTTTTGTGTAGGATGTATGTTTAATGTGATTGCAATTTCACTAACTGATAAATAAAAATTGAGTGACTGATAAATATTATAAAAACTAGAGACTAATTACTAATTTCTAATTTTTATCATCGTTCGAAAAACTAGAAACTAAGTACTAGTTTCTAGTTTTTCGAACCTGTTCTACTGTCATCCTTCTATATATTGACTAATATTATTCTTGATAGCATTCAGTATAAATATACTGTTTTAGAAGAAAACTGTTTAAGAAGAGTTTACGTTTTGAATAAAAGTTTTAATTGCAGTCCAACACGCGACCCACACAGGAGATTATATCTTTCAGTAATATACGGATGCTGATGGGAAACGGCGTAAGACAATCAATTGCCCCATTTCATCTCGTGGGTGTCGTAAAAGGCGACAGACAGTGACAGATAGATCTCATGGCTTGTTTTATATGGCGGTCTACCATTATTCCAGACATAAATTACCTAAACCGGAGACGGAATTGTCGGTTAAACACATCCTCTGCACCACGGGGGAGGCTCATGTCCATCTAACGAAGGGAAGAGGGCTAATATTCTAATTTAATGCAGTCAAAAATATTAGAAACGGAGGATACCTGCAGCGATCCTGTCAAAAATTACAGACATGTTTCTCTGGTTTATACCTGTTTAAATTTACACAATAATTTAAACTTTGGCTGGTATTGGTATATTATAGATAGCACTGCTTTCTTTACATGTGCGTTACAATGATGCGTTTTAAGACTAGGATTTTTATGTTTGTGTGTATGCAGTACAAATATATAGGTCCTACTCATCCTTTTATGGGTATAATATGGGGAGGGTAAAAGAGCATGCAGCTTAGATACCTAATGTTAAGTGACCATCGCCGCCCATAAACAACTGCAACAAATATACATACTTAATAGTTCTTGTTGTAATTGAATCACAAGAAAACTATCATCACCATCATATTATTAGGTGCTTATTGACGCTTAAATCAATACGAAACATTATTGGATAATTATGCTGTATAATATATTTATGTATATATCACGGCTAAAAGCTAAGGTGCGGTTACATACAGCTTTAGCCGGCTGCAATTAGATGCAGCCGATTGCGGCTGCTTAAACTTAGGTGTATTCGATTTGTTCATGGCAAAATCTCGGTGTCGCCGGTCGCTTTCAGCTCAAACTAAGTATTACTATACCTTTTTTTTATATAAAGTAGCTGGCCAGGCAGACGTTGTTCTGCCCGTTTGGACGATCCTTCATATAAAAATCCTTAAATTCGTAATAAAAAAATATTGAGTGTCACTTATCACGATAAAAACTATCCTATCTCTCAAGTTGGACCAAACTGCACAGAGTGGGCAAAATTTCATTGAAATCTGTTCAGTAGTTTAGGAGGTCATTGCGGACAAACAACTTGACACATGATTTTTATATATAAAGATAGGGGACTTATATGCATTACCACTATTTTTATAGGATAGAGTGAAAAACAAGCACACAGTCCACCTGATGGTAAGTGGTTGCTGAGGCCCATATCTATCCTCTACATCTATCTACATCTACATCTATCTATCCTCGTTTGCGAACCAAAATGCATATGCGTTGTCAGCCTTGAGGACTAAGATGCAATGCCTCTTTTCCAGTACAAGGGTCTCCAGTTCTCTACACCGCCGATACGAAACACAGCAGCGTTAAGCTGCTATTTTACGCTGGTATTCTGTGAGAGCGTGGTATTTCCAAAGTCGAGCTGACCCGTTCATGCTATAACTATACTATAAATATAGATGCAGCTTGGCTCTATCACATCAAAACCTACTTTTAATTCCCAATAATTATTAAAAAACTGTAACTTCTATTTACTTTGTCAAAAATGCGAAAACACCTTTCAGTTAATATTAGTGGCAGTAATGATTTTTCATATTTACGCGAACACTACACATTGAATGAAACTAATTTTACTCTTCGCTTTTACTTTACTTCGACGTTTCGGGTGCTTTGCAACACCCATGGTCACGGGGCTCCGCGTGAAATTAAACGCGATAAACTCCATTAAAGTAGTTAGTATTTAGTGACAGTAAGTTAATAACTGCTTATGACTTCTGTTAGATTTGTTAATAATAGGAAAGCACATATGAAGTAATATTAGCGACAGTGGGTAAAAGTTCGGCCGCGGGAGCTTTTGGGCTACCCTGAGCTATATTTAGCAAAAAATATTTATAATTTTTTTTTATAAATCCAATACACCTAAGTTTAACCAACTGCACTTAGTTGGGGCCGGCTAAACCTAGGTCATAACCATGGATAAAAGCCTAGATGTTATCCGTAACATTTATATGTATTGTGGAATGCGGTATAATTCTTACTATATTATATAACATAATAGAGCAACTAGAGAATAATTTTAATTTAAGCCAAATCAAAAATTTTAACTAATTGCACTATTACTTTGCTAATTTTATAGCAGTAATAAATAAAATGATGTTACTAAGATGTAACGATGTTACTTAAGACACACGTGTTATTACAAGAAATAAAGGGAAGGAGATAATATTGCTTAAACTTAGGTTAATTCATCATCATCATTACAGCCCTTCACAAGTCCACTGCTGAACATAGGCCTCCCCCAAAGAATGCCACAAAGCACGGTCCTGAGCCACCTGCATCCATCGACTTCCTGCATGTCTTACCAGGTCGTCACTCCATCTCGTGGGGGGACGCCCTACACTTCGCCTACCGGTACGAGGCCGCCACTCGAGAACCTTTCTTCCCCATCGGTTGTCGGTTCTTCGAGCTATATGGCCGGCCCACTGCCACTTCAGCTTACTAATCCGTTGGGCTATGTCGGTTACTCTGGTTCTACTGCGGATATCCTCATTCCTAAGTTTATCACGCAGAGAAACTCCGAGCATAGCCCTCTCCATAGCTCGCTGAGCGACCTTGAGCTTTCTCATACGGCCAGCAGTGAAGGACCACGTCTCAGTTCCGTAAGTCATCACTGGCAACACGCACTGGTTAATTGCTAAAAGTATATTATGGTGCCTCGTAATTATTTTAAGGAACTTATTACATATGCGAAGTGTTGAGTGGCCCCACTAGATAAAGAGATGGCCTGGTAGCAAATTCAGGAAGTCGTTAGATATTTGGTATGGTTGTAGTACGAATGAGTCGGCTCCACCGGGGTAATATCACGCTCTCAAGGTATAGTAGAGCAAAATAGCACCATAATGCTGCTGTTTCGTATGGTGAATATAGAGAACTGGAGACACATTTAACTGGAAAAGAGGCATTGCATCTTTGTCCTTACGGGTAACTACACATCTGTGTTTTGATAATCGAGGATAAATGTAGATATTTATGGGCCACAACATCTACTTACGATCAAGTGGACTGTGTGCTCTTTTGTCACCTTAATAAAATAAAATAAATAACTAAGAAATACAGATCGAAATTATAAATACCCCTTTTATGACAATGGAACCCTAAAATGATAAATATCTAAAATAAGTTCAATTTCCTCTTCCGTTTAAACAAAATGCTAAGCTCATATGTGCTCTGACCATCTTAATTTGCGTACAAAGTCGCGCTAGCTAGCGTTTGCAGATATATGAAACACGATAAGCACTTCGAAAGCATTGCATCTATCACTGTTAATAGGCAATGCAACAAAACATTGTTACTCTGGACAGGATTTATTCCACGGTCCTTGCTATCAGTGTTCGCAAGAACTCTGGCTTTAGTTATATAAAACTGGTTTGAACAAACAATAGTACACGATATACGATTGTTAGTACAGAGGTACTGTCTGGCGCCAATTTAACTTATTGTATGAATAATCTATCCTGCGCTCTCATAAAAATTTTAATTTTTAACATATTTCTGGAACTTTTGAGGATGATAACAGTTTTTTTGTATATTAGAGTGACAAACGAGCTAGAAGACTGCCTGCAGCTACTGCAGCATGCGGACGCCTCCAACCAATTTAAAACAGAAATCCTGAGTACAGCCTTCTCCATAGCTTGCTGAGCGACTATAGGAATCTTTAAACGCACAGCAATGAAGATGAAGGACCATGTCTTGGTTCCAAATATTATCAACACTAACAACACGCACTAATTGTAACATACTCTTGTTTTAAAAAGTTGATAACACGGACGTCATTTGTGAGTAATGTATCGTAATCCCCCAAAGATTGCTCAGGCTTACCTTGTCGGAATTTGTGATCAACGGTGAGTTTCTTTAAACTTAACTTTTCAAACATTAAAAATTCTCAACAATAAAATACAACTGCGATAGCCAACCCACCTGCCAAGCTTTGCAACTATAGAATTTATTACCTTTATGAGGCAATCTTATAATATTTGGGAATCATATGTTCATAAATGGAATTTTGACAGGCTGTAATAAAAGAAAAACTAATAGTGTAAAACACCACTTGTGCAAGTTTTTACGTGGTAGAGCCATGCTACAGCTATATTAGTAGTATAGTTGTAGCACGAATGGGTCGGCTTGACCGGGGAAGGACCACTCTCTCACAGAATACCAGCGTTAAATAGCAGCTTAACACTGCTGTGTTTCGTATGGTGAGTGTAGAGAACTGGAGACCCTTTTTACAGTAAAAGAGGCATTCCATCTTAGTCCTCACGGGTGACAACGCTTCTGCATTTTAATTCGTAATGAAGGACAGATGTAGATGTCTATGGGCCACAGTAACCACTTACCATCAGGTAGACTGTGTGCTCGTTTGTCACCCTAATCCTATAAATAAAAAAATACAACTGCGATAGCCAACCCATCTGTCAAGCTTTGCAACTATAGAATTTATCATCTTTATGAGGCAATCTTATAATATTTGGGAAGCATATGTTCTCAAATGGAATTTTGATAGGCTGCAATAAAAGATAAACTAATAGTGTAAAATACCACTTGTGCAAGTGAAATATAATTTTTTTTAATGAAGTATAGCTAGTCATATATGCCCAGTTATTCATGCTTATACAAAATACTTTATTAATCGATGGATTTATTTAACTTAAAGATTTATTTTAGATGTAATCATATTCTTACGCGGCCCTTTTTATCAAAGAAACGTGTCCGTAATTTATTATACATAATATACGTAATTTATTCAAAATTAATGCTTCAATTTATTTTTCGAGTGTATTTGGGCGTCCACTTAATTTATAAGTACGTCAGGACTAATGTAATATAGTCACGAGGTGATGATGGACCTTTTAAGAACAAGATGACAATCGAGGTATAAAATAAAAGCGTCAGCGTTTTAATCAAGCAGCAGCTTTTACCGCTGCTATATTTATTTTGATATTCATCTTACATGAAATCAAATGTACCGATTTAACACTGCTTCAATTTGTTTTGCGAAGTATATTCTGGCATTATTCACGTATAACATTCAGACCGGCGGTAGGCAAGCGCCAAGGTGGAAGACCTCTGGTACTAACATCATCAATCCCTCTGCCAAGCGTGACGATTACGGCATATCCATTTACAATGTTACATAATGGTTACAATTTCGATTTGAGGGCATCGTTATAGTTGTACTCAGCAAATGAAAATAATTTGTGTTTTTCTTCTATCCATAGACGAACATTTATATTACGCCGAGCTTAGTCTTAATGAAACTAGTTTTTACTAATAAAACTAGTTTTATTCAATGTGTTCGCGTAAATATAAGAAATCATTGAGCTTGATCGACTTAAGAAAATGTATTATGTAGTTAAAATGTGAAGTATCACGTCCATAAGATCTACCTCCCAAATTTAATAAATGACTGCAAAGATCTGACTAATGCGACTGTCGTTACCGTTACAGCTTATTAAAGTACACTGTTGAACATAGGGCACTTGGCAAGCGGGTTGGCAATCGTAGTTTCTTATTTTTAGTCGTTATAAGAAAGACACTACCGCCCATCTCTTAATTTCTTTCCCTCGATGCAATTATTAATTTAGGAATATATTCATACCTTTTATATGATGCCATACACGATATATTTGCTTGTCTTTTCTCTATACATTTGCTATTGTGTTTTACATAACATGTCCAGGTCGTCACTCTATCTAGTGAGGGCTAATCTACACTTCGCTTGCCGGTACGAGGTTGCCACTCGAGAATCTTTCTTCCCCATCGGTTTTCAGTTCTCCGAGCTATATGGCCGGTTCATTGCCACTTCAGCTTACTAATCCGTTAGGATATGTCACCTACTGTAGTTCTCCTGCAGATGTACCCATTTCTAAGTCTATCACGCGAAGAAACTCCGAGCAACTTGGTAAGATATGCAGGAAGTCGGTGGATGCACATGGCTCAGGACTGTGAACTCGATTAAGATGTCATTTGTAATAATTGACGTTTTACATGATACAGCTATACATAGCTGCAGGTCAAAACAGCATAGTAATGCTGCCGTGTTTCATATGGTGAGTGTGGAGAACACTTTTTATTTGTAACGAGACATTCCATCTTAGTCCATAAGGGTGACATCGCATCTGCATTCTAATTTATAAGCTATGATAGATATAGATGTCTATGGGCCATCAGGTGGACAATGTGCTCATTTGTCACCCTCAATCTTTCAGAAAAAAAAAAACAAATTCACTCATACCTTTTGCACTCTCCTATAGTAGGATAAATGATTAGACGATCATTTTATTTAAATTCTTTTTAAAATCTAAAATGATCACAGAGTATATTGAACAAAAGTCTCATGTAGAAATAATCTGTAAAACGTCAGCTCGTCTGACCTCTATTACTAACACCAATTCTTTTTCTAAAAAGTGTTTGCGTTCAACGTCCCTTCCACAACTCTTCACACCTAAGAATTCAATTAATCTCAGCATGCACCCGCTTCACTGTCCGGAGGTTCGTGACTAGTAATTACTTTTTATAACAAAAAGAATACAAACCCTTTCCACGTCGTCTAATAGTTAAAAGAAATCTTTAAAAGTAACAAGACCAAGTAACAATAGTCAACAACATGTACCTTGACATACCCGGAATAATTTGAGGATCATTCAGCACCAAAGATGATAGTGGTCATTAGTATTTAATTAGTAGTTACATCGCAACGACATCGCACAGGTTTGTGAAGAAAAAAACAAGTACAGTTTATTGAATGTTAGATCTGTTGGTTGGTAGTTTTATCATTAAGCCCGTGTCCATCATACAATACCTTAACATCTAAACCCACATCATATCACATAACGAGAACGTATAAGTCAGCATGAGTGGTTGTATCTGTGTAAGTCTAAGGTTTAAGTACATACACTTGCATAGAGAGTTGAGCCGTGATGACTTAGAAACTAAGCGCTCGCTGTAAATTTCGCAGCACACGAGCAACCTGGGTTCGATCCCCGCCGGCACCAATGAAATTGTTAATTACAATTTTAAGTACTGATCTACCACGTGCTTGGCGGTGAAGGAAATCATAGTAAGGAAACCTGCATATCTGAGAAATAAAAAAATATTTCGAAGACATGTGAAGTTCACCAACACGCATTGGGGCAACGCGGTGGACATTGCCTTACCCTAAAACCCTCTCAGAAATGAGAGGAGGCCTGTGCCCAGCTATGGGACGGATAAAGATTGTAAATTTAACTTTCAACTTACATAGAGACCCAGAGTTATACAGCTTTCGATTGTATTCCGGATTTGTTTCGTATGGTGAGTGTAGAGAATCAGAGACCTATTTTACTGGAAAAGAGGCATTCTAACTTAGTCCTCACAGCTGACAACGCATCTGCATTTTAATTCGCAAGTGAAGATAGATGCAGATGTCTATGGGCCACAGCCACCACTTACCATCAGAAGGGCTGTGTGATCGTTTGCCATTTGTATAAAAAGATTACATATTTGATAAAGCATTCGTTATTTATTTTAGCCCGGTGCTCGTTTGTCACACTAATTCTATAAAAAAAAACTTTCAACTTAAATAGAGACCCAGAGTTATACAGCTTTCGATTGTATTCCGGATTTGTACGTGGTCAAAATTGTCGAATATAAGCTAGGTTAGGATAATAATTATAAATGTAGGTAATTTTATTTTAACTATTATCCATATAGTCACGCTTGGCAGACGGTTTCACTATAGCAGTCACAGACGATTCGCACCTTTGACGATTTGCTCAGACGCTATTCTAGCTATTTTACGTATGTTGTAAAGTAATGATAATATCGCAAGATTTTATACGTGGTAGAGCCACACAGCAAAGGCTGCAGCTTGAATTGATCGGCTCGACCGGGGAAGCACCATGCTCGTACAGAATATTTTTTAAGATCAGTGAGGAGAATCAGAGACCGTTTTTACTGGTAACATGATATTCCATCATATTCCTCACGGCCAACAACGTATCTGCATTTCGATTCTTAATCGAGGATAAATGTATCTACAGCTTCTCATAGTCCAACTAATTGTGTGCTCATTTATAACACTTCTTTTTTTAAATACAAGTAGTATTTAAAAAAAAACCGGCCAAGTGCGAGTCGGACTCGCGCACCGAGGGTTCCGAAGAAATCCATAGCTATATAAGTTTAAAATTATTAAAAATATTTTTATTACATGATTTAACTAAAAAGTTATGCTTTTCGCAATTTTTCCTTTATATGTGCTATAATACGTTGCTTCGTAACAAATTTTAAGATTCTGAGTTTACGGGAAGTACCCTGTAGGTTTTGATTCCCTTGCGAACGTCGAAAATTTGCAGCATTAAACGGCTGTATCTTTTGATTGCGTTGGCTTAGAAGTTTGATTTTTTCACAGCTCCAAGTGACAGTAAACTTAAGTATTTGATACGAGTTTTAGCTTGCTACCTCCACGCGTTTCTCAGAAAAAGGGTCTTGACAGACACATAGACGGACAACAAAGTGATCTTATAAGGGTTCCGCTTTTTCCTTTTGAGGTAGGGAACCCTAAAAAACAATTTATCTGAAACCTCCTTCTGGCATTTTACATCATTGCGTATACAACACCCATGAGACGAAATGGGATTATGGAGTTTCTTACAACGCCTTAAGACACAGAATATACAAGATTGATAATATGATATTGTAGAAAAGTATCTTTTTTTTATAGGATAGAGTGACAAACGAGCACACAGTCCACCTGATGGTAAGTGGTTGCTGTGGCCCCTAGACATCTACATTTATCCTCGTTTGCAAATCAAAATGCAGATGCGTTGTCACCCGTGAGGACTAAGATGGAATGCCCCTTTTCCAGTAAAAAGGGTCTCCGGTTCTCTACACTCACCATACGAAACACGGCAGGATTAAGCTGCTATTTGACGCTTGTATTCTGTGAGAGCGGGGTCCTTCCCCGGTCGAGCCGACCCATTCGTGCTACAACTATACTACTAATATAGCTGCTGCATGGCTCTACCTCGTACAAAAGGATGTTTTTTTAATTACTCCACACTAGGATTTCCTAACGAATCGAAGAGGCAACAATGTGTCATGTATGTGTGGCAACTCTACTTGTAAATAACTTTTACATTATAATTATTTTAATAAATGGTATATTACTTATCAACATGTACAAAGAAACTACTACTACAAGTAATAAGAAATCTAGTAAAAGTTCTGAATAGATCGTTTATTATAAATAAACCAAGTTTAATTTAAATAAACAAATAACAACCGATAACTCACTAGCGTAAAATGCAAACAAGATTTACGCCTTCTATCTGTCTTAGAAATTGATGTACACCGCAACAAATAGCCCACAGATATTTCAATATTCCATAAAAGAAAGCCATTTATCCAAGAATAGTACCTGCCGACTTCCCTTCATATTCCGCGGGCGTAACAAAGACTCGCGGGATCAAGGAATGACCTCTGTGAATGCGGCGTGCCGAGAACAGCAACATGGAGAAAAAAAGTTCACTCACGAGCACGCAAATGTAATCGAAATAACGTAACTCTGCCCCGGCAAGGTCCCGCAGAATGAGATACGGCCATTTGATTAACCATTGTCGGGCGACGGGCGACAGAGTCTCCAGTCACGGCGGACCCTTTTGATATTCACCACACAAAAAATGTACCAGTATCAAGAAATAGTAAAAACGCCGACTCAGGTATAAAACTTAATGCATTATTCACAAAGCGTGTAAGTTACGATGTGAAGAATGCATTGATTGAAAAAAAATATCTTTTTTGCAATAATATTTATACAAGAAAAAGCTTACAATAATCACTATGCTTGCAATAACACATTACTTAATTACGAACTGGTAATAATAACGCATTAATCATAATAAATTCTTGATTTTATTATAGACTGCAAGAACAACATAATAACCGATAACTTTTGTACGTTTTAACATTTAGATTTAATTGGTTGGCAGTGATTTGTGGGTTTGAGTGTTCAAGACAAGCCATTTGTTTTCTTGATTATGATTTAGGAATTTCCACCCTTTTATTGCACTGTTGCGTTCTTTTACAGCTGGAGGGTTAAATATAAGTCACGCGTATACTCCGAAAAGTAGCAAACTTCTATAGCAACTAATTATATACAGAGGCCGCGGCCGGCACGCGTGCACCCTGAGTAGAACACGCGATATGAAGATTTTACACTAAGTACTTGGAAAAATATAGTAATTATTAGAGCTGACTCTATTTTTCTCTCGAAGAACTTAAAATTGAATCTTCATTTACTCCTTTAAAGTTTCATCATAATATATTTTCGGTAGTAAAGTTCTCTTTTAGGCAAAGTATAGATTTATTTACGGTGCAGTTTATTTTTTTTTATATGATAAGGCTGACAAGCAAGCACACTATCCACCTGATGGTAAGTGGATGCTGTGGCCTATAGACATCTGTCCTCATTTGCGTTGTCAGCCGTGAGGACTAAGATTAAATGCCTCTTTTCCAGTAAAAGTGGTCTCCGGTTCTCTCACTACACTCACCATACGAATCACGTGATCACGTGACGCTAGACCGGGAAAGGATCACGTGAGCGTGATCCTTTCCCGGTCTAGCCGACTCATTTGTGCTACAACTATGTAATTAATATAGCTGCAGCATGGCTTTACCATGTTTAAAATTATATTTTATATATTTAAAATTTTAATAATTTTTAATTTATATAAAAAGTGGCCATTCTATTACTTTTTACTTTTGTATATACTAACCTATTATTTTAAAACATCAACATTTTCAGTAATTGTTTTCAATAAGATCAAAGAGAAATCTCTATGTCCTAATAAATTCAACTATACCAAACTTTTAGGGCCGGCATAATCTAGCTATGAAAAGTAGCCTGCCAAGTCTGCGATAAAATGCGCAATAAGAAACGACAGTGCATCTATAAGTTTTCATGCGTGTACTTATACCTCGCCGGACTTGTATCTTGTATAGGTAGAGTCGGCTAGGTGGTTCTACGACTTGGCGTCCGGCGGGCGGGTCCGCAAGTCGGTAGCCACGACCGGCCGAGGTTTGCTAGTACGGCACGGGCGCACTAACGTGACGGACGCCTGCCGCCATCTGCCCTCATATTTGTGAGCTATAGGTGCGCGCATAATATAAACAATAAAAACAAAAATCGAACCTGAGTGTGCGGACTGTGAGAAACGTTGCCATTGAGTGTACTGGAGTTGTCAGTTTACAAGGGGTGCGCGGGGCTGTTTTGGCGGGAGTCTGTCTCGGGCGAAAGTGCACAGGCGCGAGCGCGCCCTGTTTTACATAATACCTGATACCACATCCAGATTTCGTAGTTGTTGCGTGATAACTGATAACAGTGAGTACAGTTTGATTTGCTTACAATTGGCTTTACGGCTTCTATTATGAATAAATAAAACCGGTCGCGCCACACTTCACAAGGATCTAGTTTTTTATTTAAAAAATGACGGAAGTGAAATTATTTCCGTTACAATCGAAGCCTTTACTAATGTTGTGTGGGAGTTAACAAATTAAATCTTTAAATGATTACGAGTATGTGTTATTTATGTAGAGATTCAATAATACGATATTGCTCTTGGTGTATTGTCACTTTGAAACTGAAGAATGGAATCTTTTTGAGACCTTTAATTTTGTAATAAAAATAATTGCCAGCAGAGTATACTATACATAGAGCAGAGTATACGTATAAATATTAAATAATATTATGTTACCTCATTAAGCTGAGAATTTACTACTCTTATGTCACTGCTACGTAGAAACACCTAACCATGACTGATACTAGACAAGCACAATGAAAAGTTTGTACGCCAATTACAGTATAATTATTAGAGTTTTTTTTACTGTCATTTAAGTAAACAATGGACATAACAAAAAAATTCTTCAGCCATTTATAATTGCAATATGAGCATTATCGTGATCTGTTTTAAAGCTTTTTATATATACTCGTATTATACTAATAAATTTTCATATTGTCTGATCTGTTTGCGAAATTATGGATTTACTGGATCCACTATTTGTTGAACACTAACAAAGAAGTAAGAGTTGAATTCGCACATATTTTCAATATTCCATGTGCCGATGACACTGTATACCGCTATAATATTTCAAATATAAATGTCTATCTGTACGCCAATACTTATGGCGATATGTTCTAGAGATGATTTATCTGATCCGGTTGAAGTTGGGCAGTAGTCAGTATTATTATTTTTTATATATCGGATAAGGATGACAAATAGGCAAAAAGACTACCTGATTGTTAGTGGATGCTATAGCCATAGACATCTATATGTATCATTGATTAAAATTGACTAAGATAGAATGCCTTCTTACCTTTAAATAAAGTATCCAGTTCTCTACACTCCATACCATAAGAGACACAGCAGCAATGTTCTGTTGTTTCACGCTGGTATACTCAGAAAACATGGTCCTACCCCGATGGAGCTGATCCATCCGTGCTGCAGCTATATGTAAGAAGCATAGCTGTAGTGAGGATTTATCAGGTAAATAAATCCAACGATTAAGCAGTTTTAAAGAATTACAGAGGACAGAAATCACTATTATCTAGCATCTATATACTTACTAAATAAAATTTACTGCACTAAGTAAATATCTTACAGCACTATAGAATATGTTAAACATAGATCCTATTCTACGCGGCATATCACATCATCGCAACAGCCATCACCTCTTGTTAAATGCCGACTGACCCGGTTCACTGTAATGACATACCGTGGTGCGAATACTAACATCTTAAAAGGCAATTCTTTTATCGTTAATAGGTTCACAATGATGTCACGTACGCGGAACAACGTCCAAGCGTACGGGCCCGCTTAGGAGATGGTGGTGGACAGCGGCGCAATCTTAACGACATATCTTTGTTCACTTATCACTACAATGGCTTTTGGTCTCTCGTTAGACACTGGCGCGACTACATCATAGATTTATCATAGTCTATAGACACTTTATCAAATCGTTGTATCAATTTATACCCCACCTACGAAAAGTTATATAATTTTAAATTTCGAAATAAGAATCTTTGCTTAAATTTTCATGGGAATTGATAAATAGATAGTTCCGTTTGTCCGGCTATCTGCATCTCAAATCGAAGGTGAGTGATGTTCTCGCCATTAATGTTGATACCGTATCTTTTCCAGTCCAGCTTAAAAACGTATTCCATTGCTGCAGTAAAGAGTTTCGATTACCTTATCTTACACCGCTCTGCAGTTGAAAAGATTTTGTACTCTGGTTCTGTATTTGGATAGTCATTTTAGCCCTACTATACCAAAACTTTAGCACTTCGATATACTTACTGTGAATTTGACGCCGCTGAAATTACTTTAGCACCGCCCAAATTTCAAAGAAATCAAATGCTTTTTCGCATTTGATTTCAAGCATTTGGCACACCACTTGGCAGATTTTACTCTTTGTTCTTCTGTACAATTTGCCGAAGTGTGTGTAATTGGTCTATAGTGTGTAGTGTGGAGTGTAAGGTTTTAGGGACACCTGCACACATCATCGTGTATCCTGTGTCGCCTCAGCATGTGAGTAATGATCCAAGAGCAACTCTCATTCAAGACGATTCACGATTCCATTGAGATCGCTGACGTCATATGCAGGACCTATCTATCAAATACTACTAATAATAACCCCTGGAACATGATTAAAAACAACCCCTGGAAATGAGGTGATCGATGCTGTTTCTAAATATTTTCATATTTAATTTTACAACACATTATATTGTAAATCATTTTACTGGTTCTTCCCAGAACAGAGGTTATTTTCCTAACCAGTTCTAAAGGTTCTTTTTTTTGCGCCCGAAGCAATTGGAAAAGGGCTACCCTTTACGTAGGGAGGCGGAAAATGTATTACGCATGCCACGATAGCTATCTATCGTGGCTATGGGGGACTCACTGCCTACCGGGGAGCCTAAGTGATACCCCCTAAAAACCGTCTTTGGGGACTGGCAACCAGCTGTTTAAAGCTTCTTATGCCGTATCGAAAGCGACCCTCTTTTGGGAAAACAGGGCGCAGACGGCTATAAGCCGCTGAGGGAGTGCCTACGAAGGCAATTTAATTATGAATGAAAATTAATTATGACTTTGACTGAGCCGCCAGGAGGCAGTTCAAGTCGTTTGACAATTTATTAGGCGGGTCCGAGAGGGAGTTCCTCGGCCTGCGGACGCGATAGTGGGAGGGGAGTGGGGCTGCATAATTAGCTGCCTCACGAATAAGTGTGTTTGAATGAGACTCTGAGACTTTGAATAAGTTTTCAGAGAGTTTTTTAATAAATTGTTGTATTGTTGGGATTTCTAATTCTACAACACATTATATTGTAAATCATTTTACTGGTCCTTCCCAGAACAGAGGTTTTTTGCCGAACCAGTTCTAAAGGTATAAATTATTTTTAATAAGTATTCTTGTAGTCTATATCGAATAAACATTATTTGTATTCTTCACTCTAATTGTGTGACTGACTGAGTGACTCTATCCAGTACTTTAAAAATTGTAAGACGGGCGAGGATGGAATCACAGCGAAGCTTCTAGAAGCAGGTGGCAATTCGATACATAAGTCTTACAGGATCTTTTCAATTTCACTCCCCCGAGGTGTGAAGCAGAAGTGCAGTAATCTTCTTTTTCGAGAAAGGTGACAACGCTTTGGTTCTTTAAACCTTCAGACCGATTGCACTTTTGAGCCCGTCTACGTGATGTTATGGCATGTCGTTGGCGACTTCCAGCCTCTCGAACAAGCCAGTTTCCAAAAAGGCTTCACTGTCCTTAAAATATACTGTATTATAATATATAGAAATAGACGCACATTTACCTGAAAACATACATATTATGTCTATTTTAATATAATACGTGTTCGGTACGCTGCAGCATGAATGGAGAAGGAGCACGCTCGGATAAAATACCACCTTGAAATAGTAGCATAATTCTGCCATGTTTCATATAGTGAATAACGAAAACAAAAAACTCTTTTACTTGTAACAATGGACTCTAATAAAATCCTAAAGGGTGACGTCGCTTGTGCATTTGGATTCTTAATCGAAGATACTCATAGACGTGGGGGACTGTGTGGTCACTGAGACACTTTCTTTTATAAACCTAAAAAAGGTAAATATGAGCCTTAAAGCGATCCATTGCTAGCTACAAGTATCATTTTATTCTTGGGTTTAAGGGTTAAGAAAAAGGATTTGATGACATCGAATCAAAAATGAGATAACCAAAAAGCGTTTAATCGTATATAAAAACGTCCAAAAGACGCTTATCATATCTCTAAAATGTATTTACCGACACGTCTTATCTTTTCCTTGCTGTAGACATTCTTTTAAATGAACTCGACTTGAAGCAAATGATTTAAAAGTAACGGCATAAGATTATTTTAATGATTTTAAAGAGAAGTTTCAAGGAGGAATATTTTTAAGAAATATAATAGGAGACTTGAGAGAAATATTCATATTTCCGCATTATAATGTAAAAACAATTTTAATATATAAATAATAAATAACGGACTAGTATACCTAAATAAAATGCATTTGACACTACTTACAAACAAAAAAATATTTGTAAGGATAGATGTACGAGTACATATAAATATCACGACGACCTACATAAACGATGCATAAACTCATAACCTGTACTTTTGCAATCGTGCGCGCCTTGTTTTATTTATACATGTTTCGAATCTCAATGAAGCCGGTTTTAATTAATCACTGCTTGAAGACGCCATTTAATCGTGGCGCTCTTTTTTAGCTAAAATTCCTTTCTCAATCTGCTTTGATTTATATTAACAATAAATTGCGATAAATCGATAAAATCAATTATCAGTTTTATGTGAAAAAAAGATCATCTTCATTATTGGTGATTGTTTTCGTTACCTCTGTACGTATAACAACAAAAAAATATAGTTGAATTGCTTAACGCAGCCGTAACACTATAAAGCTTTGCGTTGAAATCTTTTCTATCATCAATTTGCTGATGTGCGTACGCATATTGCATTATATTAGTGATTATTTTATTAAATGTAAATAAATGTCTTTTATGACTCTCGTAATAAGAAATTAGAAAGTTATAAAAATATATGTAAAATATTATATGTTTTCTTTGTGAGAACATAAAATATATTTTTTTTATAGAATAAGGATGACAAACGAGCACACAGTCCACCTGATGATAAGTGGATACTGTGGCCTATAGACACCTACATTTATCCTCAATTAAGAATCAAAATGCTGCTATTATACGCTGCTACAACCATAATATTATTAATTTAGTTGCAGCGTGGCTCTACCATGTATGGCAAAGACATCACAATGTTATTCGTTCTTTATTTTGATCATTAAAAACGTTACAAAAGTGGGGCATTTTTAATTGAAGGTTTTTTAATCAAACTCGTTTTTATTTGTTGTTCTTTGATAAACTGTGATAAACCGATAAAAGGCATTTTGTTTTTGACTTCATGCTTACTAATTTTGTTCCTTTAATTTCCCGACGGATGTCGTATGTGGTAAATCATTAATTAAATTGAATTAAATTACTGAAAATATTTGTCAACAAAATTTAACTTAATGGTGCTGGCGGGAGATGCTGATCTAAGCTATCGCAGTTCCTAAGGTGATTATTGTGGTTACTTATCTTATATTAATCATCATCGCTTTAAATAAACACATTCTTGTATGATAAGTTAACTTACCGTACTATTCTTTATTTCTAAATGATAACAGCGTCCTTACATAATTGATTTAAAATTGCTGTAATCATCATCATCATCATCATTACAGCCCTTCATAAGTCCACTGCTGAACATAGGCCACCCCCAAGGAACGCCACAAAACACGGTCCTGACTCACCTGCATCCTTATTCATTGGGTAAAAAAAATTGCTGTCAAGAGCAATATAAATATGTAAAATATATTATTAAATTATTTTAACAGAAATTGTTAGTATTCTTTGGACGGCTCATTATCGGTTTCGATTCCTGTACAGAATAAATATTTGTTACACTTTGCCTTTGTCACCCCTGAGGATTAAAATGGAATACCTAGTATTCAGTAAAAGGGGTCTTCGGTTTAAACAGCAGCTTTATCTGTTAAATTACGCTATTTTGTGAGAACGTGGTCCTTCCCCAGTCAAACCAATGCATTCGTGCTACAACTATAATATATAGCAAATAAAACTTTATGTTGAGGTATATAATTAAAAACATATTTTATTTCATTATATTTTATACCACTAAAACTATATTTATTTTATAACCATAAAACACATAGATTTTTCAAATTCTTTATCTTAACAATCGCAAATTTTTAAATCATCCGTATAAATATTGATTTATTTCACTCCTTTCATTACCCTATTAGATCATGATTATAAAAAATAAATAAATCGAAGAAACTTTATAATTTAGTAATCACTTTTTAACAAAGTCATTCCAAATCCACTTTGTTAGCTGGAATGACGTAACGTGTATAATGTTTTGTTCCATCGATATTTCTACGGTAATCTACTAATTTTAAAACAGTTAAACCGCTGTGTACGTGATTCGGTGTAATAAAAAATTACCGCCTTTAGTCTGAACACTGACGCCCTGGTTTTTGGTGATTATCGTCCAGCGGTCAAAGTAGCTAAATAATTGTATCGCTAGTCCTTAAGATCTAGGTCGAAAGAATGTGTGCTACATTATTCATGAACAGCGTTTTGACGGAAAATCGTTAGGTGAGTCATTAAAGAAATTCCACGGTGACCGCTGATTTGTGCGAGTTATTTTATTCGAACATAATAATCGAAACCTTGTAAACGCAGCTTCAATATAATCCATTAAATATAGGATTTAAGTTAACATCAATAAGTCAAAAAAATATGTAAAGAAAATGTTTTTCCTTCTGTTTCAACTATTATTAATATTGTTTTATTGTTATAGATGTTCTTGTGTAAATTAACTCAACTTAATTATACTTCGCTTTGGGAGATTTTATCGTAGAAGTAATCGATTCATCATCATTGCAGCCCTTCACAAGTCCTCTGCAAAACATAGGCCTCCCAGAAGAAATGCTACAAAACAAGAGTATGAGCCATCTGCATCCATCGACTTCCAGCATATTTACCAGGTCGTCACTTTATGTCGTTGGAGCTGGTGGAGCTGGTTGGAGCATACACTCCACTTATCTAACGGTATGAAACTGCCACAAGAGAACTTTTCTTCTTCTCCCTTGGTTATCGGTTCTTCGAGCGGCTGTATTGCCGTTCCATTGTCCTTGTATCGGTAAGCGAAGTGTACGGCGATCCCCCCCATTATTTGTTTAATCTATGAAATGGAATATATATGGAATTTTTGAAAACACTAAATGTATATTTTTCTAGAAAATAATAGTAGCTTCAACGTTACAGTTTGCATTTTTAATCATAACATTAGAAATACTTTTGTATTAAACCGCCAATACTAACCAACACTACGTAAATTTTAAATACAAATATCTTTGTTTGGTCGTCTCATAAGAGAGCTAATAGGTGCGTGAAAGGTGCATCGACCTCGTATACAAATTTGAAAGAATGCCGCTGAATACGTAATCAAAGATTCTGATAAGATGATATTTAAATTTTAAGCTCTTCGGTAACAAAAGAAACTTGATCGAACGGTATTTATAGTAGCCTACAATCAGCTTTGATCCCTGCGACCTTCTTGAAAAAGTTCAAATGCAATGTTTGAGACACATGCAGCCTTCGGAGGCATGTCGCTGTGGCATATCATTAAGATGAGGCACTAAGGCCCGCTGGTTCAAATCCCGAAAGGAAAAAGAATTTGTGTGACCTACAAATAATTGTTTCGGGTCTGGAAGTGTTTCCTTGTGCTGTTTATCGCTGGGATTTTGTGCGAGCAACCTTCTCCAGTCGAGCCAAACTGTTCGTGCTATGATATGTGTGTTTAAAATACAAAATTACAAATGGTTACATGTGTACGATTTTTTTTTCTTTAAAAAGGATCCATAGTATGAATTATCGTTAAGGGGGAGGCATTGGCCGTTAGTTTGGACATAGCGAAGGCCTTCGATCGGGTATAACACAAAGCGCTTCTTTCGAAGCTTCCTTCCTATGGGCTTCCCGAGAAATTGTGCAAATGGATCACCAGTTTCCTTGCTGATTGGAGCATCAAGGTCGTAGTAGACAGTGCATGTTCTGATTTCAAGCCTATCAACGCTGGTGTTCCACAAGGCTGCGTGCTATCATCAACGCTGTTTCTCCTGCATATCAATGATATGTTGCTAACTGGTAGCATTCATTGCTATGCGGACGACAGCACTGGTGATGCCTTATATACCGGCCGTGCCAATATTTCTCGGGAAAACGTTGCCGAGTACCAGGACAAACTTGTGTCTGAAGTTGAGTCTTTCCTTAACAAAGTCTCGGATTGGGGGCGACTAAATCTAGTCCAGTTCAATCCCCAGAAGACACAAGTTTGCGCATTTACCACTAAAAAGAACCCCTCTGTCGTATCTCCTCAGTTTCAAAGCACTCCCCTTGCTGCCTGAGCTAGTATCGGAATCCTTGGCGTCGAAATATCGAATAGTGTGCAGTTTCGTGGTCAGTGGAAGGGAAGGCCGAATTGGCGTCTAAAAAGCTCGGCGTGCTCAGCAGAGCGAGACAGTATTTCATGCCGGCACATCGCTTGCAACTTTACAAAGCGCAAGTTCGGTCCCACATGGAATACTGTTCTCGTCTCTGGGTCGGGGCACCCCAGTACCAGCTCCTTCCACTTGACCGCATCCAGCGCAGAGCGGTTCGAATTGTCGACGACCGAGTTCTTTCTGATCGACTCGATACACTGGCACTGCGTAGAGATGTTGCATCTCTTTGCGTATTTTATCGCATCTATCACGGGGAGTGCTCTGAGGAATTGTTCGGACTAATTCCAGCCGCTCAATTTTACCATCACACATCGCGACAAAACTCGCATTACCGTCCATACCATCTGGATGATTGGCGGTCCACCACTGTGCGATTTAGAAGTTTTCTCCCTCGCACAACTTCCTTGTGGAAGCAATTACCACCAGCAAATTTTCCGGACCGATACGACTTAGGAACCTTCAAGAAAAGAGCTTACACCTTTCTAAAAGGCCGGCAACGCATCTGTAATTCTCCTGGTGTTGCGGTTGTTCATGGGTGGCGGTAGTCACTTACTATCAGATGAGCCGCATGCTCGTTTGCCCCCTCTTCTATAAAAAAAAGCCTGCAGCGCTACGGCCAAATGCTTAGTAACTGCAATGCAAGTAACTTCATTAAGTTTTTAAGCATGTTTGAGTGACTACACCGACCACCTGTATAATTTACTTTAATGAAGAGACTGCTGCCTAACATCTATAGTAATTAACCAAGAAAGCTACATGTTTTTGGTGACAACATTATTGTGTTATCATTAACGTGAATCCTGTGATAACACGTATGGACCTGGTCGAGCGCCGACGGTTAGACAAAAAATAAGATTGACTTCATTATGACGACCAGACGACAACTGTTCAGTGATGTCTCCATGAACGCGAGAGTGAAAACTGGTAGCGATCACCGAATGGTTAGAGGCACACTGAACCTAAACGTTAAATTGGAGAGGTCTCGTCTAATGAATACAACGCTACGTTCCCCTTGTGTTCTATTCCAAAGTCCCGAAACCTTTCAGCTCGAGTTACAAAACCGTTTTCATTGCCTAGAAGACTGCAATGAAGTGGATGATATGAATGACAAGCTCGTGGAAACTGTTCATGCGGTCGGAGTTAAGTTCTGCAAGACTCGCCGCAGAAGAATACAAAAACTCTCCGATCACACTGTTAATCTCATGGCTGTTAGACGTTAGATAAAGCTACAATCCTCAAAAGATTTGACAGCATACAGGCAACTGAACAGACAGATCTCCAAATGCATGCGGCGGGACTTACGCAACTTCAATACAGCTTGTATTGAAGATGCGATCGAGCGGAACCAAGGCTCCAAAGTCTTTTCCAGAGATCTGTCTGCCAGAAAGAGCCTACTGTCAAAGCTGAAGACCGAGTGTGGCAGCATCGTTTCCGGGACACCTGAGATTTTGAGTGAGATTGAGAGGTTCTATAGGCAGCTGTACACGTCATCGTTCTAGCCACACGCAAGTGTGAGTAACGATCCAAGAGTGAGTGTTATCCGACACTACTCCGAAGATATCCCGGACTTCAGTCTGAGCGAGATTAGAATGGCTCTCCAACACCTTAAAAACGGCACGGCCCCAGGTGAGGATGGAATTACAGCGGAGCTTTTGAAAGCGGGTGGAAAAGCGGTACTTGAAGTCTTTCTGAAGCTTTTTAATTTCGTCCTCCATGGTGGCACTACTCCGGAGGTGTGGAGCAGAAGTGCGGTGGTTTTTTTCTTCAAGAAAGGCGACAACGCTCTCTTGAAGAACTACAGACCGATTTCCCTTCTGAGCTACGTCTACGTGCTGTTTTCGAGATTCATTACTAAATATAATCGGTAATAATCAGCTATATTAGTAGTATAGTTGTAGCACGAGTGGGTCGGCTCGACCGGGGAAGGAGCACGCTCTCACAGAATACCAGCGTAAAATAGCAGGTTGACACTGCTGTGTTTCGTATGGTGAGTGTAGAGAACCGGATAACCATTTTACTGGAAAAGAGGCATTCTTCTTAGCCCTCACATGTGACAACGCATTTGCATTTTGATTCTTTATTGAGGATAAATGTAGTTGTATATGGGCCGCAGCCACCACTTACCATCAGGTGGACTGTGTGCTCGTTTGTCACCCTATTCTATAAAAAAAGATGACTTACGGATCTGAGACGTGGTCATTCACTGCTGGCCGTATGAGAAAGCTCAAGGTCGCTCAGCGAGCTATGGAGAGGGCTATGCTCGGGGTTTCTCTGCGTGATAAACTCAGAAATGAGTATATCCGCAGTAGAACCAGAGTAACCGACATAGCCCAACGGATTAGTAAGCTGAAGTGGCAATGGGCCGGCCATATAGCTTGAAGAACCGACAACCGATGGGGAAGAAAGATTCTCGAGGGGCAGCCTCGTACCGGTAGGCAAAGTGTAGGGCAGCCCCCCACTAGATGGAGTGACGACCTGGTAAGACATGCAGGAAGTCGATGGATGCAGATGGCTCAGGACCGTGCTTTGTGGCATTCCTTGGGGGAGGCCTATGTTCACCAGTGGACTTATGAAGGGCTGTAATAATGATGATGATGATGATTAACGTGAAACTAACATAATGAAGACAGAGATTGATAAAATAGAATAAACGTTATTACAGTCCAATAGTTATAAAAAGTGCCTTCTGTAAATAGGGTACGGCATGCGTAACGCATGGAGTTTTAAAAACCTATTATACACGCTCCCACATACTTTGATTTCTTTTATTTACTTTTTTGTAAACATTTAACTTTTAATACTGTGATAGATAAGTCTTATCCCAACTTTTAATATTTCTGTCTATTTATGATTCATTGAATATTTATAAATAAATATGTATATGAAATCAAACTTTATAACGGTTCTCTGAAAAAATTGTTAGTTACATTATTATGTTAATAAATTAGCAGCTGCAAATGTCACCTTAAATATAAGATTTCATAGAAATATTAAAAACACACTTATTTATTATTGGCGTGTCAAAATATAAACCGTGTGACTGTTATGCAAGCCTAACTCGCCGCCCCATTGCTCGCTCGTTACTCAGTTTCTACATGTAGGCTAAGTTAGAGCGTTAGGCTTTAAATACAAAACACTGCACGTAGAACGATAAATACGATATCTTCAAAATCTACATATACATAATATAACAACAAATGCAAAGCAACGGTAAAATTATTACTCGGCAGATATAAAAAAGCTTGCATATCCAACATCTACGTAGCCACTGAACCACGCGCATGACGCAAAAGGTAATATAAGTGGGTGTGAAAGAATTGAGATAGGGAAATCAGAACCACGTAATGTTAACTTTATACCTATTTATAACGCTCAGTCATATAAACATATTTTAGTACAAATTAATAGTTCCGCTCCGTATTAAGTTTCCCAACATTAACGTATCTAATTCAATGATTTTATACTTTTCAGTTTTACATAAATGACTATTAAAGTGTTTCATTTATGTAAGAGCTGTAAATTAAGAAACTACTTTGAAACTAAAAAAATACACAAATTATTTCATTTTGTGTACTTTGTTGGTTCCGATATAGCTAACTGATATACTACACGATAATAAACAATATTTGCATGTTCTACTTACTTCAAACGTATATTATATAAAAAGCTGTTTTTGTTTTTACCTTAGATTACATAATAATTGTTTTTACCTTAGATATACATAATAATAAAAAGATTAACGCTTCTGAAATATGGTTAAAAGATTATTGATTTAAGTGAAGTAATATGTACGTGTGGCAGCCTTAATCTGGTTAGCGTGGTGAAGTGCAGCTTCCCATAAGGTGGGGTGACGACTTGAAAAGACGTGCTGGACGTCGACAGATACAGAGGGCTCAGAACTGTGTTGTGTGTCTTCGGGGAGGCATTCAACACTGAACTTACGATGTTCAGCTGTGATGGTGATTCTTATATTTTAAATATCATTAGTAAATAATCGATAGATTGAAGTCTATATATAGTTACAATTTATGTACTAGAACATATCTAGGCATAAGCTCCCATTTCTGAGAGGTATATGGAGCATTAAGTCTGCTGCAGTAATCTATAAAATATTTAAAATATCTTTCATTTTATGTCGAGTGAATGACCGCTGTTTGTTCACATGAAACGTGGAGATGTAATTCCAACGTACTAAAAGTTAGATGCGACACTTAAAATGTATTGACTGGCGTTGCCCTTGAGCAATAAAATTCCGATCGATAACGAGTGTTCCACGAAGCGGTTTATTTTAAATAACAAAAAAAAAATGTGGTTGTCATGGGTCGTGTTATTGACGTAACGTGGTAGGACTTATTTTCTGCTGTCTGTTTTGATAGGTACGCGTAATCCGGTCTAAAGGGTAAAATTTGTCGGTATAATTACAAACTATGAGGTTTTGCAGCTTAGTTTTCAAATGTGATAATGCATCTGGAGCCTTCTTTGTTTGATATTGGATGCAAGTGCTTATGGCCTGCGATATTAGTTGATAGGTAGTATATCGAGAGATCGGTAGAAAATGTTTATAAACATTGTATGTAAGATACTTTTATGGAATTATACGACATGTTTGTACACTTTACAAAGGCGGAGTAAAGAAGAAAGAAGTTTGAAATAAATTCTTGAATAGATATATAAACATTCTTAAGGTTAAGGGTACTTTAATTTGGCCCATCATCAATGCATCACCTATTTGGTCGACAAATTTCCGTCAAGGGACACCCCCTTGTCGATGTTGCCACTCGTCTTGATTTGAAACTCTTTCCTCATGCATTCCTTAATTACAATATCTTGCAAACCATACTTTTCTCTTATCACACAAGTTCTTAATCTATCATACACAGTATTTACTATTATTAGCATGTAGTAGAGCCATGCTGCAGCTATATTAATAGTATAATTGTAGCATGAATGGATCGGTTCGACCGGGGAAGAACACGCTCTCACAGAATACCCAGCGTAAAATAGCAGCTTAACGCTGCTGTGTTTCGTATGGTGAGTATAGAGATCCGGAGATCCATTTTACTGGAAAAGAGGCATTCTATCTTAGTCCTCACGGCTGACAACGCATCTGCATTTTAATTCGCAAACGAAAGTAGATGTAGATGTCTATGAGCCGCAGCAACCACTTACCATCACGTGAACTGTGCGCTCGTTTGTCACCCTTATTCTATAAAACAAAAATTATTCTACTCTTGTGCTTTTTCTGCCACATCTAACTTTCACAACCACACATTAAGGAAAGAGACTAACATATCATTGTGAACTGCCATACTTGAATTCCATTTCACACTAAAAACATCGGTTAGCTTATAAATAGAGCTTAGCTAATAAATAGAGCTTTTAAAGAAGTCATGATAGCTCAAACGACGCAATTAATTTACTTGTTGATTACGACATAATACATTATTGGTATTGGTTTAGTGGAGCGTGCATCAAATCGACGCTTCGCAGTGTAACGATTTCAATTTGGAGTCTTATTACTCGTCGCCGGCGATAGCATCGAAACGATTTCGTAACCTTCGCCCGGCAGGTGAGTGGTCCGTAACACGCGACGTTAACTCATGCCCTGCGTCACGACCTAACCTTATCACGAGCCGTTGATACACATTCTTCCTGTTCCACAAGAACTTTCTTAACCCCTACCATTTCTCAAGTCTCCACTATTTTAGATGCCTTACATAATGGTTGCAGTTTCTTCAGATCTTAACGCTAAAACTGGTTTCGTAAGCTATTTCTTGGTTTGCAGTTTTTCTAAATGTTCCTTTCCTACGTACGAAACAACTTTTCTAATGATATTTGGTAATATTTAGGTAACAATTTGTGCAGCTTTGAAAGTCAACCTTATAAAAATTCAGCAAATTTATTATTAATTTTCATGTATCAAATAGTTTCATACGCCAAATCAATGAAACAAATTATACAAAAGTATGCCGTGTTAGCGGCATAAGAAAATCGTGATGAATTGGATGGATATTTCATACCTTGGGTGATATAAGAGGCTACTGCTATGAGAAATCCCACAAAGAACTTATTATATAATAATATATTATGTACTCATACTTCTTTTTAATTACTTTTACTATATGCATGTCTTTTATATACATGTCTGTTTATATGATATGTACATGCCAATGCTTGAATACAATCTTACTTGGTGGTAAGAGGTGACGAAGCTCTAGATGATAAACAGCACTGTCTTAGCCTATTCACAGTTGCTTTCAAGAGGCTCTTTTCTTTATTGCTTTTTATATTCCTGTCACCATTTTGAACTATGAGCATTGTCTCATATGTGTAAATTCTTCATTGATATACATGTAAATTATAAAGCATCACGAAATAAAAATATATCCCATGGCTTCTCATAGATACCGGTATTACCATATAGTTTACATCAAACTTAAAATAACTAAAGGTGCGAGACGTCTCGTACTGAGATAGCCTAATCGCATGCCTAGTGTGATTATGAAGGGAAATTTTCCCGACGGGTTAGGTTCATGTCCAGCAGTAGACTTTTGCGGGCTGATAAAAAAGAAGAAGAAGACATAAAAAATTATTATACTTGTATACTGCAACGTCGATATATATTATTATATTTTTTATTAAATTCAGTTGCAGTAAAGGATTTCAAATTTCCATAAATGTATACATAATATTTTTGTTCATTCGATTTCTCAACCAAATTGAATTCACTGATTTATCATAGATGTTTCAGTCAATGTCAGAGCAAAGTTACAAGAGCAAAATTAGGCACGAAGTAGGGACACAATAGCGTTTTTATATGACCTAGGACGTTAAAGAGAACTATAACACTTTTTTTAGTTTAACCTCATTGACATTCCAGTGTCCCACGAACTCGCTTTATTATGACTCAAAGATAACTCGGCAAACGACTATTAATGTGAACGTATACAAATGGTAAGGAAATTTTCATTTTCTTATTATTTACTTGGAGGTAGAGCTACTTTTCTGCTTAAGAGTTGGTAAGGGTTGGCATCACTCACTTATATATTTCTGCCAACTCGTAACATGTCACTTACTCTGGTATTGAATGGTAGGAAAACCAGTGCAGTTACAGACGTTAAGGTGATATACGCGATAAAAACTTTAAAACTAATTTTATTTAAAGTTGATGACGTTCTCCTGACATCAACTTTATATAAGTACGGCAAATATTGAATGCCATAAAATATTCAGCATTATGTGTTTTATATTTTTTAAATAATTGTTTCTAAGCATGTCATTTTGTGTTGTCACAATTATTTGGTCTAGTTTGGTTCCGAATAAATTTAGAAACTATAAATGTTGTTATATGAAACAACCTAGATAGAGTTAGTAAGGCACTGTCATAGTTGGTAAAATTACGGCAGACTATTATACACACAAAACGTTCTTCCAATAACGAGCCCACACAATGTCACAGTAGGCTGAAAGGTTAAGGTTAGATATCGTTAATGTTGTTAAAGAATAAAAGTATGAAAGTTTTAAAGCTGTCTATCATTCTGCTAGCAACAATTATAAGGGGAAACATACCTAATCATCATTAAGAACGTAACGCGAAATGTTGTTTATCACAAGTACTTTTAATAAACTGTAGTATTTATTATAACTGACTGAACAAAATATGACTTAGAATGTTATGTGACCCAAAATATTTTAGGAATTAAAGACTCTACTCTCTAGTATACGAGTATATTAGTAATTTATGGTAAATACGTTTCGAACACGCATCCTCGTTGAATTTTAAATAGTATCGAAAATAATGAATACTATAAAAATATATCTTTCTTTATTTCATTCTAGAAACCATATTATTATTGCCTTTAACTAGCCAACATTTATCTCCTAATTCAAATCACATGCGGTCTTGAAATTATCTATAAATAAAACACAAGTAATGAGATTTGTCAAGCCTATATATAATTTCAAGCATTGCTGTATTGATGACATTCCGGAGCAAATAGTTCAAACGCGGCGCCGACACTGTAATTACGTAAATTTTCGTATTGATTGCGTTTAATTTATTAACAGAATCTACCCGATAGCCCTCGATGCTTCGTTCAATTAGTTGCAGTCGGTATGTTGAGATCGGACGACTGGCACCGACCATTTATTTATTGACAGGGCGCAGCTCATACGTGCTTACTGTAAACGACACACGTACCAGGATAACTCATTCAGATGCCCGTAAAAGGAGAACTAGGAATGTTGCCGGTGCTATCGCAATAACCCGGTAATTGCGGACAAGCATCATAAGCTTGGTCACAAGAAATTAATTTTATACATTTTATATTAATTCGTTGGCAGCAAGAAAACTTCTGGAATGATATTTATTATAAAATTCATTGCTTACGTAATAATTTATTATATCTTTTACATGGCCATTTTTATTGAATCTTTCATAATAGATACAGAAAAAAAAATGCATGAAATAAAAATATAACCAATTAAAATACGTATCTTTATGTGGATTTTTTAGATGTTATAAGTCAATAAACTCGCAGTGCAATGTTACTGTCGATAACGAGAATTCATGTAACATCCATGCAGTGGATAAAATAAACACATGTATCTGCGAACTTACAGCTCGAAACAAGCAGTCCACCTCTGATATTCAAATATATTCAAAGTTCAGAACGCTCTCGACCAAATCCGATTTTGATAGCGAAGTGATAATGAAACAACGATCCAGTTACATTTGTATGAGCAAATAAATATAATTCTAGTGCAGGTAGTGGTACTTACTCTTATTCGTTGGCTCTTTGTCCTGTCTTGTTACGTATCACTATCGCTATTAAATTTCTATTACATGTCTAACAGAATATTATATTTCGAAGTTAGGGTATTTAAATAACACAAATCGTATTATATAGCTTATTTATTGGTTTTAAGTAATAAGATTTAAGTTTTACCTATTTTAGTTAAAAAAAAAGTTTTAAAGAACAAAAGACGTCGAGAGGTTTTTTTAAATAAAAACTTGTTGAAACGAAGAGTTTGATTTTTGATATTATGATAAGAAAAGATAGGGATATGAGGAGATTCTTCTAGAATTTAAAATAGAACAGGATATTCTAGAAACTTCTAAAAATGCAAAACCTCGTTTGCACCCTACTTATCAACCATTGAGATTCTAGCGAGATACTGACGAAAGTATGTCTATTCGAAAAAGCCATGTCCCAATCTCATTAATTAGTTATTATGGGTAGCAGCATCGCCAGTGTCAGGACATCTCTTAGCACTCGTCAAGCCGTCTATCAGTATGGTAAATATTGCGCAAGCCCTTCAAGTCATGAAGTATAGATGGCGGATTCCTGAAAAGGCCGATATCCAGAAGTGTATTAAGCTGATATAGAAAGGATATAAAAAAAGTAAATTCTTAACAAAACTGCGTGAGTGTCGTGGAACACTCGGTTGGAACGAACTTCCTAATTATTGATAAACGTATTATTGTTGGTTAACAATTACAAATGAATTTATTACTAGCGTCTATTAAAATGAAGCGTCATTTAAAATAAAATACACTATGACACAAGGGGTAGTGATGAAAAAAATCTTACAATTTTTGTCGCCTAGCTCCCATCCGCCAAACCCGTACGGTCCGTAATATATATAATAAGGAACCTCGTTCCAATAATAATAATGCTAAAACTTTAGTTTAAGTGCATGCGATATTAATGCTAGTAAAACAGTAATCATCAAGTCCAGTACAAAATTGTAATGTGAGCAATGGATGCAATGACACTTTCTTAAATCTTAACCCTTCATTTTCTTCTATGACGCATTTCACCCGAGTAACATAACCGACCAAAGAACAGAGCTAACATTCTTCTTATAATCAAATTTCAGGGGTCAACCATTAGGTATGAAGTGAGTGTGTTTTGCGAGAGCTTTTACGTAAGGCCCATGATCAACAGTTAATTATTTTTTTGATGAATTAACTAAATTAAAGCGGTATGCAAACAATAATACGAATCAAATGTGGGACTTGACAATATTCGAAATTACACAAACAAAACTAACGGTTTCCGTAACACTCGTGACTTGCCTTCTCGTTTATAGCAAAATATACCTAATAGAGTATATTGAAAGTAATATGTCACAGGAGTACAGGATCAGATAGGGTATGTTGCGATGGCAATAACGGTCAGCCTCGAGACAAGGAATTTATCGCGCGGCACAGATAATAATTGTTTTCTCAATATCGTCCGAAGTTGATCGTGGGCGCTAAGATTAGGACTCCATACACGCTTACATATAAATAACAAAAACATATATATCCTCTCAAATATTTCTTTATATAGCTTAAATACAAATTACTTACAAAATTTTCCTCAGAGTAAATTAGTAAACAAAAACAGTAATTTATACCACGGTGTCTATTCTCAACGGAGACTGTACATCTTCGCAGCACGAGTCCGATGGAATCCGATATGAGTAGAGAGAATCAGACTCAAAACCAATGGCTTTACGTGCTCTCCGAGGCTCTCGGGTGAAACACCATAAAATTCATGACTCCGGGCTGCTACTAATTTCTTCTCAGAAAAACGGGATTCGAACCCGGGACCTCTTAATCAGCAATCTCGTTTACGACCACCGGACCAACGTGACAGTCAACACTGGGTTTATACGTGTAGTAAATATTGGTTTATGCTGTGTGATGGCTGCGAAAAAGGATACATCACGGCAGACAACAATTTTTTTATATTTTTATAGTTTTTAATAAATTTCGTGTTACTGAAAGGGTCGAAACGACATGGTTACTAGGCTATTTTATTTGTAATAAATTTCAAAACCATAAAACATAAAAATATATTTAAACAAAATAATTATTATGTAAAACATATGTTATTCAATATTTTATTACTACTGTCAAGGCTTTTTATTTTGCCATTTTAAACGGTGAATTAATTATGTATTTGGATCATTGTTCGCCGGGTCGTGTGTGGTCCTTGGTTGCCATGGAAACGAAGCAATCGCAGCCCGTGGACTGATAGCCTTAACTGATGGACGAGGCTAATTGTTGTGCCCAAGCTTACGCCGTTGAGGTCACACGATTTTAAATGTCACTAAATATCGTGATTAATTATAATTGCAAATTCTGTTAGTAGAAGGCATTTAATAAAAAATATTAGGTATTTATAGCTTCGAATAATTAATTGAATTTAAAATAGCATCATAGTTTATAAACATTCTTATTGTTCTTATGTATTTCAAATTTAAGGCAAACGTGTAGGCGAAAAATTCTTCAGAATCACCATTACCAAAAAATACAATAAATACATTGGAATGAAATACTACATATTATTTTTCTGCCTTAGCTGTAGTTATAATATATTAATATATAATATTTATAATTTATTAATCAATGTCACTAAAAGTTTGTTAACCGTAGCTAATGTCAATAATCTCGTAGGTATACTTAAAATTATTTCAGATCTATTATCTTATAAAACTTAAGCGCTTTTATACTTCTCTACTCTGTCGAAATTTTTGTACTTGTTTTTTTATCTATTATTTTCAATCTATTATTATTATTAACTTAGGCAATTCAACACAATTAAAGTACAATATATATATATATAAATATATATATATATATATATATATATATATATATATATATATATATATATATATATATATATATATATATATATATATATATATATATATATATATATATATATATATATATGTTTCTTATATGATAATGTTTCAGCATAATGGTTAATTCCGAGGAATTGTTCGGAATAATCCCAGCCGCCAAATTTCACGAACGCACATCGCGGCAGAACTCCCGATACCATCCACACCATCTGGATGATTGGCGGTCCACCACTGTGCGATTTCGAAGATGTTTTCTTCCTCGCATATGGAATTGATTACCACCAGCGATATTTCCGGACCTTCCTACCCCTTTTTAAAAGGCCGCCAACGCATCTGCGATTCCTCTGGTTCCCATGGTGTTGCAGTTGTTCATGGGCGGCGGTAGTCACTTACCATCAGGTGAGCCGCATGCCCGTTTGCCCCCTCTTCTATAAAAAAAACGTAACCAAAATCTAAATCAACTGTTAATTTTTTTGAACTACTAGATCAATATCTACCAACAAAATTGTAAATTTTGAACATAAATTTATATATAATCAATTTTGCCAGTTAAATTGACTAAATGTTAAAGCTGATTTAATAGGCAAACACATGTAACCTTCATTAAATATTTATAAATAGCATAGAACGAATCACACAACAAAATGCCCAAGCGAACGATAAATAACATAGGATTAAAATACACCTATTGTATAACGTTAACGTTTTTGGGTCACGTCGAGTAATTAAAATAAGGGTTATTCACGTAAAATCGCCTTCGTGTCAGAAATATATCGGTTAAGTTGTTTAACATAAAATATGCGATTGTTGAAAAGTACATATAATTTTTAAAATCTTCTGCACAAAATTATCCATGTTTCAGAAGTCGAATATAATAAATATTTCCAATGGTTTTTGATTCGTAGTATCGCTGATTAGATATCGCAATTATTAGTAAAATTAGGTATTAATTCCTTTTAGAAACGTTTGAAACGAGATTTAAGGGCAATATAGCTAGTATAGTTCGTAGCAGTTATTTTTAAGAGCGGTTACTATGCAAATTCGTCCTTCGGGAGTAAATTTAAAAAATAATTTAAGCCCAGTAAAAGTTAAGAAGAGAATGTCTTGCAATGATATTAGACATACATTAAACGTTATCCCTAAGCTCTTTGAACGTTTTTTTCAGAGTCTTGGATTCCACATATTATTTGTAGTAAAGGCAAGTAAATTAAATAAAATGCAATACCAAAACGATCAAGACACATATAGTATATTGAATGTATATTTTGACATCTTAAACAACCACCGCAATGTATTTACACTTGTTATTATTACATTACATATTCATTATCATTACATTCGTACTTACTGTCTTGACACTTATATTTATGAAATAAATTTAAAGAAACTATTATTTAAAGGTATTCCTTTAATGTTTTATTTATTTGCTTCATTAATATAACGAAATCTCAAAGGAGCTGAAGGCTATTTAAAACAAAAATTGTTAATTAAAAAACATTAAAAAACTTATTAGTAAAAGTGCCGATATCGTAAAACCGTATTTGCTTAATTCTACATTCATTACAAGGAAAAAGTGTGATATCAATCAAAGTTATTACAATTCATATGAATATCGAAAGTCAAGGTCGCGAGGTCGTCATTATGATTTGTCACACGAGTATATATTGGTGCCATATTGATTGACAAAAACCTATTTAAATAAAAAGCGGGTAACGTTGTTTATTAGCAGTCAAAAATACTCAATTTTATTTGACAGATACCTTTTATGGATTCGATTTCAATAATTTAATACCTATAATATTTTATTGATTCAATTACAGTAATTGGATACGTACGTTTTGAAAATAAGGTTCTGAACTGACAAGCATTATTACTTGCATTGGCTACATTTTCCATGGCAAAAACTATAAGCTGGAATTTTTGGCTAAATACGTTTAGTCACGTTATTTTAACTTATTTTCTAAAATCTTCTAATTTACAAAATTGTGAGGCTCTTCTTGTGCTTAGGCACCCGATTGTATTAGTACCAGTAGCAAACGGGTATGAAGCCACTTAACCACACAATATTCGAATCTGCGTACATTGTCCAAGTAGAAACGTGAACTGTTTATTCCCATAGTCCTCTATGAAATGGTTGTATTTAGTAGTGTAATAACAAATAATTAAAACCTCTAGTACCTGAACACTACTTAAGCGAGTTCAGTGAGATTTAAAACGATATAATTTTAAGTGGTCCAAATCATTCCAATGAAAAGAGATGGACATACAATATTCTGTCCATCATTTTTTATAGAATTAACCCTAACAACAAATGACAAACGACAAACGACCACACACCCACACACCTAATGGTAAGTGAATGCTGTCGCCTATAGACACACATCTATCCTCGATTAATAATTAAATTGAATATTTGTTGTCACCCCTAAATATATAAAATTCATCGTTAACAGTAAATAATAGAAAATAAAAAAATCTTCGGTTCCCTACAATCACCATATGAAATACGGCAGCATCAAGCTGCTATTTACTCTGGTATTCTAGAGCGCCTGGTCCTTTCGTGCTGCAACCACAATATTTAGCTGCGACGGGTCTCTACCACTCTACATTATCGCAGACCTATGTTATAAGGATAACTATATTCTAAAATATTTAATATTGTTTCTAGCATCAAATGATAACACACAAAACGAAACCAAACATCAACAAACGCATGGAAAATGGTTTATTCCGCCGTTATGTGTTAATAGCCTTTTAACGTCTCAATAAAAAAAAACATTTACAGCCCATGATAACAAAATAGGAAACGGTATCATTTTCATAATTCCGGAAAAATACCACTTCGCTTACGCTTGTGTTGAGTATATTGAACTATTATAGGTACGAATATTGTATACGGTGAATTATAGACATAAAAATATGTTTTGGCGCTTTCTAGTAAAACTAAGTTTAATATACTCATTCAGTGTGTTATAATTTTATGGTTTCCATGATCCTAATATTGTAAAATAGCAAAACCAAAAAAAATGAACTTTGCCGACTACAGCAAGGGTATCCGACTTTTTGACCGCCTTTTAAATTTTACCTGCCAACAATGTGAGATATAAACTCTTTTATTTTTATTCCCATAAGTAATTTAGAATCCAATTTTAGTCTGGCAGCATTCGGTTGAAGTCTTTTCTTTACAACTTAAACCGTATCAGTCTTGGGATTTGTTAAAATATCGAGGTCGCATACGTAACCTTTCTGAGAAATATTATGAAAATAAAAATGGAATTGCGAAGCGAAACAACTGCGGGATAATCCGTTTACAAGAAATTTAGCATAAAATTACAAAAAATATTGATTATTCGATTAAAAACCTTTTATCTTTACGATTAAAACTTATTATAAAACATTCATCGTTTTTATTTATTTACAATTATATCATATCTCTACTTTATCTACCATTTAGTTTATTTACATCAGCAAATGGTATTTTTTTAAATACAGAGCTATATGCATAATATTACCTGCTAAGAATAGTTTTATTTGAGATGAAGAAGGAATAATAATTATTCAAAGGAAGCCGCAGGCAAAACCTAGTTTCTAACATAAGCTTTCATCTTGTAAAAATACTTAAAACTGAATTACATTTTGTATTTCCGAATAACACACATTATTTTCATAAAAATACAGCAGGTTTCTTTTATCAAATTACGAACTAAAAAAGACGATCTGTACAACAAATCTTAAATTTAATGATTATATTTTTATTTATCTTAATTTCTTTATTGCAATGGACATTACATTTAACATTACTGTGGCAAATCGACCATTCAAAGTGATATCGTTTGTTTAAAAAAAATATTGATGGACATATATCTAGACCGGGTCACAGAAGGATTGGTCATAATTTTTCCAATATAGGTTTTATCTAAACTTGGGTAAAGTGAAATATTCTAGTGATAACGTTGCGTTTCTTTTAATCTTTTAAGTTAAAATTTAACAATCACCTAAATCTTCTCTAACATAAATTACAAAAAAATTATAGACGTACATATACAAGCCGACGTTAATGAAATTGACGTCGGCTTGTATATGTAATAAAAAATGACTATTATTATTACAGTAAATTTAGGACACATGATTTCTAGTATTTTATGTTTCTTCTTCTTCTTAATTCCACAAAACTGCACTGTTGCTGCCTGGAACCTGTGCCTCAACCGTTACACAGACGATTTGCCAATTGTTTTTTTTTTTTATAAAAGACTACTGGTGTTGTATAGGAAATGCTATCTGTTAATTAACTTGCGATAGCTGCAGTGGTAGTAAAGAACGTGAAGCTTTTAATCTCCACAGTCTTACGAGTAATTTGCATAGCTTTACAATTACTCGCTATATTCTTTCTCGGATTTCCAGTATCTTGATTATACAGCAACTGGTAGTAAACGACCGCGATATATCGTTGCAAAGCATAAGCAAATTCCTCTGTAGTTTGTAAATTTATAATGATACAACTTTGTAGCGTAGTGCGTTCGTTGTTTTATGAACGATTGAGTGTTCAAGATTCTGATTTGAATTTGTAGATATAAGTTGCTCACGTAATCATTAGGTATAGCCCTTCACTGCTGAACTTAGGCCTCCCCCAAAGAATGTCACAAAGTACGGTCCTGAGCCAGCTGCATCCATCGACTACATGCATCCCTTACCAGGTTATCAGTCTATTTAGTGGGGGCCACACTGCACTTCGCTTACGAGGTTGCCACTCGAGAACTTTTATTGCCAATCGGTCGTCGCTTATTCAAGTTATTTGGTCCACCCAGTATCCCTTTTGCTTACTGATTAATTGCTCACGTAATAAAGTAATTTTCAGAAGTAGGATGAATGCGAAAAGATGTCTACACTATAATAAATTTACTCTGGTATTATTACAATTTAAATATTAAACTATAGTAAATTAACTTAATCATTCGTTAATATATCACAAGCTACATACATAATATTTGTCAGCGTATGACAAAACTATATAAAATAAATAATATAGATGTCAATGTAGTACAGTTATCGTGTAGTAACGGTGTAAGATTATCCACTATCCTATTCGTCCCAAGGGTGTCGTAAGAGGCAACAGAGGGAAACACATCAGTAGATGGACAGCAGCTTCTTTCTAATGATGACTAAAAATTAAAAAACCGAGGGTACCAGCCCGCTTGCCAAGCATGGCAACCATGGCGAATAACGGCTCGATCAGGGAAGGACCACGATCTCACACAATACCAGCACAAAATAGCAGCTTAATGCTGATGTATTTCGTATGGTGAGTGTAGACAACGGAGGCTTTTATAACTGGTTGTATGGTGATTGTAGAGAACCGGAAGCTCTTATGACTGGAAATTAGGCTTACCGTCTTAGTCCTCTAGAGTGGCAAAGTATCTTGCATTTTGATTTTTAATTGAAGATAAATGTATATGTCTATAGGCCACAGCAACTACTTACCATCATGTGGACTGTGTCCTCGTTTGTCATCTTTATTCTATAAAAAACTTCACTTCTTAGTAAAAGTTAATATGACGAGTGATTTTTATTACTGCACAGCATTCGTGTGAATATTATTTAAATTTATATTAAGAACTTGGAGATATTTCAACAAAAATAGCATAACCAAACATACTATTGTACGTAGAACAATTAACTGTCGAGTCATTATTAATCTATCTGTGTTATGAAACACGCACAATGAGTCAAAAAAGTCTATTAGTTTTGACAATGTGACCGCAAACATTTTTATGGCGTATCGAATCATGTTAGCCGTTAAACGAAATGGTTGCAGTATAGCCATAAGTCAACAACAACTGGAATTATAATATTTTTATTGGTTAGATTCCGTTTCAATATATCTCCATTTAGACCGACGTGCATCCCACGAGTAAACCCGTGGAACAAAGGTATGTAAGATAATATTGAATCAAATAAAACATGCATCGTTTGCTTTATTACAAGATACCTGATGTTAAAATCGTCAAAGCATGGACCCACCCGGATTATATTACGTACTTGTGTGCACGGTATGCGTAGGAGGTCCGTTTTATGTAGGTACAAAGCTGGAGTAATATAATGCTGGATTTAGTTTGTTCTTAGGTAATAACTCAGGCTAATACGTGACCGATGCTCACGCCTACATCCGTATCAATATTCTCCGTGGCTAATACACCGTAAATTATTTACAAAGAAAACAATATAACAGAGAAATGGTAGCGATTTTCATGTGTACACTACCGGGGTCAAATCAGAGCAATATGAGCTAAAGGTCGCTCGGAAAAGGTTATTTCCCACTGCCCGCCGGGTTGCTTTCTACAATGCTGATTATAAAGTAGTTCAACGCGCTAAGTTATAAAGATAATGCCAACGTACAGAATTTTCACTTTAGTAAAAGTTGATTACGTGTAATATAAAAACATCGTTATTTCCTTTTTACAGTAGATAAATGACTACGTTACTGAGGCATGAAGTTGTAATTATTTGATATAAACAGGCCCAATAGTTAAAAAAAAGTAATGAAAAAAACCGAATGCGTAAAAAAATTTCTGAAAAAAGATAAAATTTATACTATAAGTGAAAGAAACCTAAAGAATCGTGTACTCATTTGCGATTCTTTATTGAAAGTAATGAAACCAAACCATTTTTGAAAAGATTGTTCACTGGTGATGAAAAGTGGATACCCTACGCCAAGAATGTGCTAAAACAATCTTGGTCAAAGGGTAGTCAAGGCTCCACAGACTGTAGTGAATCCCGGATTAACACGCAATAAGATGATACTGTGTGTATGGCGGGATTCGAAGGGCATTGTTTATTATGAGCATTCAAAAAATTGTAAAAAAAAAAGGCCGGAATTGATCAACAGAAAAGGAGTGGTCATTCATCATGATAACGCCAGACCACTCAGCAAAAAATCCACTTTGGCCACTTAGCAAAAAAATTGAGTTAGCTTGATTAGGAAGTATTAATGCACCCTCCATATAGTCCTGACCTTGCACCCTCAGATTTGCATCTGTTTCGATCTCTTCAGAATTCTTTGGGTAGTATTAACTTAACATCAAGAAAGTGTTTCAAAACTACTTGTCGCATTTTTGATCAAAAATTCCAAGATTTTTACTACAACGAGATTATGTCACTACCTACAAGATGGCAACAAGTTATCGAACAAAATGGCACATATATATTATAATTAAATGTAATTAAACTTAGAAAAAAACATCTTGAATTTAAACATAACATAACATAAACACTCACGCCTGTCACCCAGAGGGGTAAGCAGAGATTATGGACTTTCACTATCACTATCACTTCCACTTCCTTTTATATCTTGAATTTGTATTTAAAATACGAAGAAACTTATTCTCCGACCTTATATTAAATACATACATATTGAAAATGTTACCCTTCTTCTGGCTTCTGGGACAAACGGGTAAAACATTAATTTGTGTTTGTCGCTACACCGAGTAAGTCTTCGCTCAAATAGGTATTAGAAAGACGAACTCAAATGACGCATGACGTTTTATGCAATGCTTATTACAACGTAAATTACAACAGTTTCCAGTTTAAGTTGCTAAGTTACCACTGACTCAGTGTAATAAGCTATCCGGAAGCAGTTTATTTCAATGTACTGAGCGATGTAAAGGAAAAATTGATTGCGAGGCCTTGGGGACGGTGGGAACGTTTGGACCGCAATTTAGCGGCATCCATTGCTGTACGAACGCTGTTATTTTCGATGAGAAAAGCCGAGGCATCGTCCGCACATACATTTCATAAGCGGATTAGCGACTTTAAAGGACTGAACTCGGACGATAGCCGGTATTGCGTTGAGCGCCATAAATGGTTTACTTTTTGTTACAATGCTCGGTGATTTTCATGTAGGTACACTTTCTACTGTACTCGGATAATGGTTGCAGTTATGTGCAAATGTTACGTATATCACATTCATTTAAAATGTGAAATTGTCTCGCTATTACGTGGGCACAATGGAATTTGTTCTTATGACTTATTCCAAAAAAGAAAAGCAAACTTCAAAGTCATTAACCGTAAACTTAGAGTCATAAAGTGTAGGCCACTTTACGACAAATTTTATGACTATTGCTATTAGTGAGTATCTCTTCTCTAATTTCCGAGAGGGTTATGTAGCATTTAGTGCTCCAGTGCGTGTCGGCAGACTTCACATCTCCTCGAAATGCTTTATTCCTCAGAGATGCATGCGAGCACGTAGTAAATTAGGGTATAAAATTGCGTAAAATAATTTAATTGTGGCTTATTTATACATAAAAGTTGAAGAGTCTGTAATATCGAAATAACCGCCTTTTATTGAGCTGAGGTATTATTTGCGTGCCATTAAAACATGGCTAACTTTTTTTTAAGACTTTTGTCTGCCTGTCTATCTGTCTACTCTTTCCGACTTAGGGTTTGGGTCCCGGGACGTCTCGTGTCTCAATGTCCCGGGACTTTTCGTATTTTTTGTTGTTTCGAGTCCCGGGACTTTCGGGTCGAAACTCGAGACGAGACAAGATTCTCGAAATTGTTATGTAATCATTTTTATTTTCAAATAATTGAAGGAGCCTAGCGACATGTGTTAGTTTAATGAATAAGTACTTGTTCTACTACGTAACTACTGAGTACGCAACACAATAAATTAAACAAATATGTGATTATGAGAATTAACAATGAAATTATGAACAATGATTAGATACTAGAATTACTAGATAATAGTAAATTTATTAAGAAATAGTATGATTTTTAACTAAGTTCGTTTCATTTATAGTTATGAATTAACTGTTTAGAAGTTCATCTGTATGTGACTAAAAGAAATAAACAAATCAATTATTAAGACTGAAATTAACGTTAAAGTTAATTTTCTGGTTACTTGTTTAATAAATGTTGATTTTTACAAAAAATTGCCTCTTTTAATACGTTTCACCAGAAATTAACTCAATTAAAATTCTTCAAAAAAGGCTTTTTGGGTATCTTAAAAAAACAAAAAAGTTTTTTCTTAAAAGTCTCGAAGTAGGTACTTTGATTATAGGCAGTCCCGGGTCCCGGGACTTTGAAATTGTAGGGAATTCCCAAACCATATTCCGACTAAACTTGGTATTGGCTGAGCCGATTGTAATAAAACTTCACGAATAGAGACAAAGCAATGCCAGAAGTGATCTAGAATAATTGTTAAACTTGGAGATTTTTGTAAATCGAAAAATTATAAGGTGAAATAAAAGGTCTTTGATAATTATCTTAAATCTTTATATATATAGAAGCGTCAGTAGCCTAATGGCAGGGTGTGGACCGCGAACTCAAAATGTCGTGGGTTCGAACCCGCCATTCGACTACTGTCGTGAACCACTTCTAACACAAGCATTTTAAGCTTACCAGAAGTATTTAAAAAAATAACGCCACATTAATAGACCATAGAAGCCGGGGTGCGCCGCTAATCTTGAACATAATCACTAGCCATTTTCGGTTTCTGAAAAATATCGTTATAAGGCATTTTAATGTACTTTTTTTCAATATAAAATTTAAATTAACGGCGAACAGATACTGAAAATAAAATCACGTCTTATTCTGAGTAATTATTTAAGCCGTGTGGAAACAGAGTGAATTCATCGCTCATTTAAAATAGATAGACGTTATCAAATTACTCTTGCTCATAAAATACAATAGACATACATTTATTAAAAAGTTTAATTAATCATAATTCATTTTATTATTTCCTAGCTAGTGACAATATTAATCTGTATTTCAAATAAATTAATCACATTATTTATTCTACCAACCAATCTAAACATACTTCTCAGATCATTAAAGATTACCCAATTTCGTTTTGATTGGACAGATATTGGCCGTTATTTAAACTTCGTGGTCTCTATTACAATAAATGTGAAGACCTACGATTCGTTTTGATATAAAGACATCGTAATAAAGCCGTATTTGCAAAAAATAGCAATTTAAATGGAAATTCTACATACTTAAAATATCCTCTTGAAGCGTATTGGATTCATTTAATACAATCATTGATTGACTTTTTAAGTTTAATTAAAATGTACTTACTTTACCATCAGCCAATAACAATCCACTGCTGGAATGGACTACGAATAATAATAAATGCTCTTAAAATGGAGGAGCATTTGTCGTAATCGTCACGTTTGGAATCTAATTAGATGCCAGACGACTTGTTTACGTCCATCATTATTTAGGATGGTTATTACATCCGTAACTTTTACTGGCAGCTTAGTGAACCTTTGATACCCACGCACGGGGATTGATATGTTCAACCGTTTCTACTCCAACTAACTGGAGTCTCTAGCGCACCCATAACACTTTTATTACTTATAAATTATTAGAAAATAATATTTACTTATTTATTTTATGAACAATGATTATTTTTCCTTTTACAGCTAACTAGAATTAAAATAATTTTACAATGATATTATACATACAATTTTAGATATTGTCTCTACCTACAGATATAGGAAAAAGTATTATTATTATCAGCAGCATGTATAAAAAAAAAGGACTGAGACACTCTCCATATAGTAAAGTTGGTCCTATTATGGTTGAAGAACGACCATAAAAATACATGAAATAATCTGTGGACCAATGAAAGTTGGAATTCCCGCCCACGGATGCTTACCGGTATCGTAAAAGTCGTTCGTAAGATTATGTGACGCGCTCGACACACCGGCTTATTGGCACGAAAAGCCGCTTACCTTCACTGTTGATCGCTGCCTTCCATTACCTAACGTAAATACGAAAACCAATCTTGAGTACAAACTTATTCAAATATTACATTCTTATGATAATAGTATAAAGGTTAAATAATCGAGTAAAACCTATTCGAATCAGGATTTTCAATAAACGAAAACAAAATGTACAAAAAGAATTATTTTTTCGCGTTGACGACTGCAGGTGGATTAAGAGAGTACATATCTCCTCCAAATCCCAGTCACAGACAATATTTGTACAAAAATATTTGTAAAAAAACTATTATGACCGTTTTCATGTCTTAGACACCAAATCTCAAGCCTACTTTCGATATCCTTGTTGCATAATCGATAAGTCGGATAATGAATGTTACAGTTAGACAAATGAGCGTCTATGCTTAGTCGTCTAGTGTCGCATTAAAATCGGCAGAGAGTAGTTAAAAATAATTCAATTCTTCCCAATAAATATTCAGAAGAATCGTTATAAAGCGCTGTGTCCAACAGTCCAACATCAAATGTTTGTTTTAATATCTTGCAACATCAAAAAAGGATCAAAAATCATCTTACTTCTTCTTTTGGCTGCTCCTTCTTCTTCTTTACACGCCCGTAAAAGTTGCAAATCCCTATCCCGATAAAGAATGGATATGCAGTAATCGCCATATATAGCAAGCGGATTTGCAATCGCCAACAGTTTCGCACTGCCATCTATCAGGTGCCATAAACCCTTTTCTTTAGTCATCCTTTCTTTCTCATAAACGCGTTTTGCAATACCGGCTGAACTAAATAGTAGAGATAAATTCACCGTTCGGCTAAAGACTAGGATCGGCTTAATAACTTACATTATAGGTTATATAGATTAAAAGTTGAGTAATGTTCTTTTTGTGACCAATTAATTAGTTCGATAATATAGCTGGCTTTTCCAGTGGCTAGCGCGATGAACTTCACTCCGGATCTACTCCGAAACTTCTTACAATGTAAATATATCATTTGTTATAACTCGACACTAGTGAGTACTTTTTATCACTAAGAAAACATAAATATATTATGAATACGCGTCATTATTGTCCATAAATATAGAGCATGTTAATAACAGCGTGAATGCATCTATAGCATACATCGTGTTGACGAAATAAAAAAAAATTGTATTGTGTGAATATAACTTCAATTATTGGACTAATCTTTTAGAAGTTATACGAAGACACTTACCAAAGATTATAAATGTATAAAAGATTGGCGGGAAACAAACTCATTACATTCCGTAATATGAATATAAATATATAAAATAAAATAAAGTACACGAACTATCATAAACGTGCCACAACACACTCGGGTGAAATGATTATAAATGGAGTCTTACTGCACGGATAAATTGCAAACAAAAGCGCGCCTTGAACATCTCTACCTTTTTTATTTTATCCGTAGACATCTCAAGGACTGACGTAGGTATTCGAATTCATTGAATGGGACTACAATTTTAATAACTTGTGTTATTCATTTCGTACGTAGGTACATAAATATTTCTCCCGTTGTAAAGTTAGACCTGTTGTAAAATTCACGGAGACACATAGTCTCGGTTCATTTTACATTATATTATTTTATTTCTTAAGTTTTATGGCGTTATAAATGTATTGATACTTATTGATAACTTTTATTGAATATATATTCCATGGCACGTAGGATATAACTACATAATATTTTATTTATTAACTTTTTGTCGAATACACATGCGATTTATCTATTATTAAGTAAAATCAAGAAACACTTAAGTTTCAGTCGTCATAATCATCATCACATCGCCATTTTATTAATGTAAAACAGCTGGCAAAAGCCCCTTGTGCGTTTGCGTGTACTAATACCTATATCGATATAGGTGAATATATATGCTGGATACAGTAAGAAAATTGATAGGCTCATTCCATCTATAGTGTCAGATTACAAATTTTATGATAATTGATAACTATGTAGTTAATTTAGACTTCAACAACTTACGTGTATTTCGTAATTGCTGCTTTCATATCTTCATCGCAGCTATACAAAAACTGGTTGCCAATTGCAAAACCGTTAGCGCGTAAATTTGCTACTGGACGGCAACAATTGCGCTATTGTTACAAATAGAACTACACAGGCATTAGTGTTAGATTTCCAGAAGGAAGGCGCGGTCGCAAAATTCAGGCAGCTCAATGATAATAACTTGCGTCTTATTCAGGCATTACAAAATAAATGTATGAATATGCAAATGTGCGGCAAATTTATTTCAAATTATAGAATTACTACCAAATCGAAACTAACTGCTGCACTCAGTATCTCTTATCTCTTAGTAAATCACTCACTTGCTGATATGTATAGATTTTAAAGAGATAATGATTCGTTATGTCACGTTTAGTGCGGCAGTATGACTCGTTATAAATTACGTAAAACTGAAAAATTTAATATTTTATGATTTGTCGTGAGTATAGATTTTTTTTATAGGATCTGTAGAAGGGTGACAAATGATCACACAGTCCACCTGATGGTAAGTGGTTGCTGTGGCCCATAGACATGTACATCTATCTTCGATTACGAATCAAAATGCAGATGCGTTGTCACCCGTGAGGACTAAGATGGAATGCCTCGTTTCCAGTAAAAAGGGTCTTCGGTTCTCTATACACACCATACGAAACAGCAGCATTAAGCTGCTATTTTACGCTGGTATTCTGTGAGAGCGTGGTCCTTCCCCGGTCGAGTCGACCCATTCGTGCTACAATTATACTACTACTAATATAGCTGCAGCATGGCTCTACCACGCTATAATTATACTTAAGTTATAAGTTACTTCTGATTATAAAATTATTTTTATTTTTAATGTGTATTAAATATTTTACAAGATGCGATATATATAATATGTATTATATATATCGCATCTTAATTATAGCGTGGTAGAGCCATGCTGCAGCTATATTAGTAGTAGTAAAATTGTAGCACGAATGGGTCTATATATATTTTAGGGATATGCGGGAATAACGATTATTTAAAAAAAAAAAACACCAAAACGCGCACAAAAAACAACTCGAATCTTGTTGATTTCGTTCGCAACTGATTAAACTTATCATATTTTTTTAATTTAAGAATTCATAAAAAATACCCTAAGCGCAAGAAATGAATAGTTTAGAGTTATATTCGCAACAAAAAGCCCTTTTTTTCTTCAACAAAAAAATACGATTTCAGACTAAGGGTTTATAAATAGAAACTACGTTAAATTACCTTTAACTACAAAAAAAATGTTATTTTTACTGTTTTTAATGATAAAATAACAAAATATGAGTATCGTCAAATTTCAAACTACCTACCCTTAAATTTTAAAAAACAATTCTCGCCGTCCAGTACGGGTAGGGTTTTATTTTGATTATTTTTCTCTGTCGTTAGTCGCGAATTATGCTTAAAATAAAAGTTTATAATATTATTCACAAAATTGAATGATAATTTAAGAATGCACTATGAGAAAATAAAAAGGTATTTACAATAATACTTCGAGTATTGACGCCATTTTTAGACTTCGTCAACTTTAAACCTCAATTCATATGTAAGAACGTGCACGTATTCCAAAGAATTATTTTATTAATTTTATATTTAAGTAATATAATAAAATTTGTGTAACTTTTATTTAACCTAAAACACGCACTCTCTCTAGCTGACGCCAGACTGAAGTAAGCATAAATCAGACCATAAATACTATTAGTTTTTGTTCAACAGTTGGTATTAATGTGAATTTTATTACTAGGTCTGTCTTTTGAAAACACAATATCATTGGAATAAAAGGAACAGATAACTTCGGAACATAGATAGAGCTAATACAAATAAGCGAATATCCGGTTGGTGTCGCTGCCGCATATTGCCGCGGCAATCGACGTTCAAAAACGGCTATATTTTTGCGCGCGGAGCGATTAATAACCCTTCAGGGGATAGGCACACAGGGACAGACATTCAGATATATTTTGGAACTGGATGTATCGTGATTTTCTCGTACTCTTTCTTATACCCATTTTTGTTTTGTGTCAATATGAGTTCTAGCAACGTCTAATGTCGTCACGCGTCTTGGGACGGATTCAGTAGTCAGGCGCGTTTACGAAATCTATGCGACCATTACATTTTATATTATATACACCCAGTGATTCAGTTTGTAAACAAACTAACAATGTTTGAACAATTAATGTGTCTTTCATCATCATCATCAGCCAGCGGCAGTCTAGTCTTTCCCATAGCACGCCACTTAGGCTGGTCTTCGGCTACTTGTATCCAGTTCTAACCATCCATCTTACTCAGATCGTTGCTTCATCTATACAGGAGGCATGCCACACTAATCAACCTGTTGTCATTTCTGTGACAGAGGTGTCCAGTCCATTGCCAATGCGTCTTTAAATATCACTATTTAATATTAATCAACATTTTGGTTTAATTATAAAACTATTGCAACTTTGAGCTTCCCAAAGCTACCGTTGTGTTTTTCATTGGTCAGGGTACATCGAACTTTATTCAATTTAAGCAAGCTATAAAAAATATAGAAGTAATTGTGAACAATTTGTTTTTTATGTATATAGTGCTATGTTATGTATCTACCATAGCTAAATAATTGAGTTGAGTGAACTTAAGCGTATACATATGCAATGTCCATTATTTATGTCGACTGTAATTATAGCTTTATTCTTATTTTGCAGAGTGTAAGTGCAAAGCACCTAATGTCACAATGGTTTATTACCCCTGTACCGCTGCTTTGTTCGAAAGGTTCTGTGTAATTACATGTTTGTCTTGTACTGCAGTATTTAAAGTCAACCCACTAACTTTTTATAATGGGTAGTTATAAAAAAAAAAAACAAATAAAGTGGAAGAATGTTTGCAACTTTTTCTCTTAATGTTATTCTAACCTGAGCCCTGACAGCCAATAAAGGCTCTGGCAATCCACTGAGGACAAAAATCTATCCAAATATTTCAAACGTACAGAGTGGTGAACAACACAGTCAATGCAAGGGTATCAGTTCTGGGCTTACCAACTAGCGTAGTATGGGCAAATCTTTGAAGTAATATGTCTTTAGAGCATTCTCAGAAAAAATCTATACGCAACAAGAAATTTAGAAGGTTGATTAACAAGTTAGACGTATTATGTGAAACGACTCTACGTTACGGAAGATATAATTAATAGAATCAGGCGTTACTTTGCGGAAATCCATTATATAAAAGCTTTTACAAAAATTTACTTCGCAAATATCCGCGTTATAAAATAAAATGATGTGTCTTACCTAGTATGAAGAGCACCTCCCTCCCTCCCTCAATTGCGTGCACTATCCCCGTCACCACTAATCCCAGCACCGCTACTCCCAACACCACTACACTAGGCAAGACACACCACTGACGATAATACGACACGTGTTTCGCCTCTACACGAGGCATCCTCAGGTGATATAGACTCTACGGTGGCTAACCGCTAAGATTTACACTTAGCGGTGCTCTTCATACTAGGTAAGACACATCGTTTTATTTTATAACGCAGATATTTGCGAAGTAAATTTTTGTAAAAGCTTTTATATTACGGAAGATAATCCCAGTGTGAAGTTTTATGAGTTAATATAAAATTTAGAACTATACTTCCAATTGCTGGGTACGCGCCTCCTTTAACCCTCCGTGTACCAGGTGGGGTTTGACAAACCGCAGTCCTTTAAATTTTGCAATAATTTTAAAACTGTGAACGCGTCAAAGTTCGAATTCTCAGTAGCTGGAATTGTGACATTGCTGCTTCGATCAGTGGCGCTAAGTCAGTCCAGCAGCAACTTCCAAACGAGCTACACGCCCTTAAAGTACCTATGGGCATCACATCCCACCTTGTACGGCACGTTGATAAAGAGGTAAGATATTTATTCGATGTAATTTATGTAATTTTTTACTTATGTGTTTAGTTTATGTATGTTTAGCTTTTTAAATGGATTTTTATTCGTTACACATGATAGTTTACAAGAAAATGTCGCATATGAAGGAAGCTGATATATTACAAGCATTTTTAAACGAAGGAGACGACTTTGAGTTAGAATCTGGAGGTTCGAGACCGTGATCTGCTGGTGAATCTGAATTTGTGTATTCAGAGAGAGAACAGCAAAGTTGATGCAGAAATACTATCTTCCGACTTTGTCATTGACTACGATGTACCACTTTCAGAGCTTCGCCCGTCTAGACAAAGGTATTATATTGGCAAAGATGAGACAGCAGCAACCATGCAGTAGCAATTTCGTAGTTCGCTGTAGAGCAGAAAGCACAAATATTTGCCTGGTGGTATTGCTTTGATAAAAGGCCATTTAAAATCCAGAAGGCAGAACCAAAAGCTTCCAAGAGACCTACGCAACAGAATTGCTAAATATTTTGATGATTCGGCTGAAAATTAAACTGAACGCGCAGCAAGAAGCTCGAATGCTCAAAAAAGATGCTTAAGGTGCTCTAGAAAAAAAGATCGTAAAACCAAATACTCACGTAAAAAATGTTACGTGTCAGTATGTATGGAGCGCACTGATTTTTTTGTCAAGACTGTGGTCAATTGAACACCAATGATTTCAATTCAAATTTATGTTTCCTGTGTTCAGTTTATGTTTAATTATTAGAAAATAATATATTGTAGTTTATAAAATTAAAATGATTGTAATAATTAAAAGTGCCATTTTAAAAATACATAAGAAAATGACTGTTAAGTTGCATAAATTACAGAAGTTGTGTTTTTTTGTTCTTTTATAATAATGAATATTTTAATATATACTTTCTACTCTGAGTTTTACTTAAAACTGATTATTATTATGTATTTTTAAATACCTAATATTTAATTCCACCAAAAAACCAAAAACATGTAAATTTTATCACTTTTTTATTTTGGGTTTTGTCACACCACCTAGTATGGGAGGAGACTTTTGGTCACCTGGTACACGGAGGGTTAATTTTGTGAGAAGGCTCAAGTGCAAGAAAGTGATGCTGACCCAATAGGTATTGGCGGACTTCACACATATTATTGAAATATAAGAATACATATAAAATGAAAAATATTGAAATAACTAGATATATTCTCATATTTAGTTTATTACTAAATAAATTCTTCTAATTCTTTGTCAGCCCGTAAAAGTCCGACTTGGAACTTAGCTGTTGTAAAAAGTGTTTGCTAAAATCGTCACGCTTGGGAGACGGATGACAATTGCAGTACGCAAAGACGCAATAACTTACAGTTTTCTTAACATCGATTATTTTAAATTATTCAATGTTATATTAGGACCATTCTGTATACAGAATTTAAAAAAATAACCATCTGCATTTTGTTTATTACAATTTAAAGATTTATACTAAAAAGAGAATATCAGTCAAATATTTCTCAAAAGGCACAGCAACTTCTTGATCAGTTTAAATCAAATTATGGTTAAAGTTCAATTGAATATCCGGGTTGCATATATAGACTTTGCCAGATTAACTATAAATTTATACTCCACTTCATTTTAATTTTAATAGATGCATGTTTCTAATTTATTGCATATATTATGTGATAAAGTTTCGAAAAATTCATTTCACGTGAACCTACGTTTCCTGTTTATTTGAAACAAGTTTAACCTACACAAATGTTAAAATTACCTTTTCGCTAACATTGACACACCTTTTCATAATCTAAGTGTATCCAAAGAATAAAAAGAAAACTTTAGGCAATCTCGGTCACGTTTTGCCAAGTAACTATTTAGTTGAAACAGCGAGATAAGAACTCTTTATTCAAGTACTGTTATACCGTTATGTTTGATGGCTTGAACTGGTTGAAATGTTTGCTCTAATATATATTCATTTGGAGAAAATATATGGAATGTTTTAATATAGTTTTGTTTGTTAGTAAAGTAACGAAATTTTTAAGCAATATTTACTTTGCTTCGCACTACCGAATATAGACTTTTTTTTATTTTGTAAGGTTTTTAGAACTTAGAAGAATCCGCTCCACTAACCCTAATTCATTTCATCAACAAGATGGAATTCAACACAAAATGTAGATTTCCTTAAAGTGTTGTTATTTCCCTCCACCACAGCAGCTCGTAAATCAACACTTAAAATTGCAATTATTAACGTCATTAGTACTACAAATAAAACTCAGTTTCTCGCATATTCATAAACACTCATTAACTCTTAAAACGTATGACGTATCAAGTTTGACTTATTGTTAAATATAACAAAGAGCAAAAACTTTAAAATATGTCCCTTTTCCTACCTAGGAGATTTTTTGATTAAGTGACACCCTCTAACCTGTATTTCTGCTGCAAGACTGCAGTCTTATCCACTGTTGTGTTACTGTTTCAAGATTATTTACCGCATATACTCGTAACAAGCTATGAAGAATTCAGTCTTGATATTCAAAGGTGATACACGTTGGAAACTTCTGTTTGGAGTTGACTCATATATATATATATATTTACTATTATTTATATTTAAAGTGCTTGTATAATACTTTCAAGCTTAATGTCTTTAATCTTAGGATCAAACATTTGCTGTATACATAAGCCCTCGGATTAAGTTTTTTATATAATTTAGGATTACAAACTGGTTCACAACAACACATGATTCGCCTCATGGAAAGCGGGCTTTCGCACATAAACATCTACATTTAGGCATTAGATGGAATGACTCTTTACTACTGGTAAAAGGGTTTTCGATTCTAGTATTTCAATTATTTACCCTTATAAGCAATGAATTTAATAAAACATTTACTTATAAAACGTTCTCCAGTAACAGTCGCAAGGCATTTAATGAGTGGGCGACAGTAAGAATTCATAAGAGCAGACGAATATTATATGAACTTTACCATGATAGATCAAGAAAGTGCTCCACAGCCAAATTTTTACACATTATTAACAAAATTAAGACCGCTAAAAATAAAATTAAAACGACGTGGGGGCAACGTGGGACGACGTGGACGTATAATTAATAGCGAAACCTGTAAAGACAAACCTCGCAACACAAATTATCAATAAAAAATTAATAATGAATTGACTAGATCAAATCAAGAAGACGCAGCGGTGTTAGGAAATTATTCACTGATATACCTATTTTTACATCAAAATCATTGAACACTTCTCTAACTGTCGCCGATTCATTACTCAAACAGAATGTATTTCTATTTTAAGAGAATATAGATTTGAAAAAGTATTATTACAAGATATTGTAAAATATTTCGAAACCCTTGATGTAAAGAAAACCGCAGATTTGTGTGGGATTTCCGTTAAAGTTATTGCGTCCATAATAGATTTAATTGCACCTCATCTTGCTACTAATAATAATTTTTAATACTAGTATCGAATGCGGTGTGTTTCCTTTATATAAATCTGGTAGTACATTAGACCCCGCTAATTTTAGACCCATTCCTGTACTACCAACTCACAGTAAATTTTTTCAAAAGATTATTTTAGATCAATTGTTAAATTTTTTATAAAAAAAATTACTCCTAAAACATCAATTTCGTTCCACAAGGGGTCGCTCGACGACTGACGTCAGTTTCGAGCTTATGAAATATATATTTTAATGCCTGGGAGAGTTCACAAGATGCCTTAGGTATTTTTGTGATTTTTCCAAGGCTTTTGAATGTGTTCATCATGAGATATTAATCAAGAAACTACATCATTACGATATCAAAAACATTACGCTTAGACTTATTATTTCATTATTAAATAACAGAACTCAAAAAGTCGTTATCAATGGTAAAGGTTCCTCCGGATCAGTAGTATCAATGGGCTCTCGATTTTTGGCCTATTCCTCTTCATAGTCTATATTAATGACTTATCTTATCTTTTAGGGGACATTCGCGATATAGTATTATTTACTGATGTTACCTCTTTAATTTTCAATTTCAAACGACAGTCTACATTGGTTTTACACCAACAATTTGCTCTTAAACGGCAATAAGACAAAATGTATTAGATTTACAATACCTAATGTTAAATATTCACATACCAACGTGCTTTTAAATGGGGACGAATTGAGTCTAGTGGGTACCACTGTTTTCCTTGGCATTACTTTTGACGCGAAGCTTCAATGGAGCCCACATACATCTATATTAGCAGGCAGAGTTAGCTCTGCAGCATATGCTGTAAGAAATATTAGAAGTCTCACCAATGTTGAGACAGCTAGATTATTTTAGTTACTTTCATAGCGTGATGTCTTATGGAATTTTACTATGGGGTAATGTGACTGACGTCGAAGCCATATTTGTTTTGCAAAAGAGAGCCATATGAGCGATTTATAACAAAAATTGTAATGGGTCCTTTAGAGAAAAGCTTAAAGCAATAAACATATTAACTTCGGCATCGCCATATATTTATGAAAATGTAAAGTACACATGTACATAAAAACATAAATAGCTTTGATGTGAATAAAGACGTTCCTACTTTAAACACTATGAAAAATCATTAGCTTGTAATACCAGTTACTAGAATCCACAGAATTAGTAATTCACTTATGGGGCAATGTATACGCTTTTACAACAAAATCCCAGAAAATGTACAGAATTTGTCAATGAACAAGTTTAAATGTTTTATTAAAGAAAAATTGTACAGAAAGGGTTATTATAATAAGTGAAAAAGAAACCCTGGCAATAATAAGGTGATCGCCACCATACTGTTCTATTCAAACTCATTTAAAATTTGTACAAACAAACAAACAAAATTATTGTACAGTGAAATATGTTTAAAAAAAAGTCACACTGGGTTTCTTCCGTATTCTTCCCTGGACAGAGGTATTTTCGAACCAGTAGTAAATGAAAAAATTATAATTATATATTAGGTCTATTTTGGGACTACTAATTCCAGGGTATGAAGATTCCGTTCCCTAGTGGATGACACAGTTATCACATTCTTAACTGAATGTGGGTCTCTAATGCGCAAACATAGCATCAATCTGGGGAATAACTTATTTGTTTATTATAATTTGCATGTCACAAGAAATGTTACGTTTAACTTATACATGCAGAACAAATGTAGTGCAGGGAACTAAAACCATAGCAGCGATCATAATAGATCATACTAGTAGGTGATGGCTCCCAGAAATAAAATAATATTCAAAATTTAACGTTTAATGAACAATCCATTAAAAGTTATTTGAGTATAAATACCAAGGCATTATTGCTTTTTATTTTGAGCGTACTATTTTGTTAACAATACTTTTTTTTAATTACATTTTTGGCTTGGATGCTTGTCCTTCAAGTCATGTCTTCGTTTATATCAGTATCAAGTGATAATAATCCTTTATAGGAAACTGCTGCACAATATGTTAAAGCGTCACAGTGCATAGTTTTTGGGAGATTTTGACGGCAACTTGAATCAGCAAACAGTTGGCGATAGTACCTCAAGGCGTCTAAGCAGACATACACCCTTATCTTGAGACTCACATCACCATTGGAGCACTTGAAGTAGAACACATTTAATACACAAAATCGCACCACTTTTACGTATCAAAATCCACTTCAAACAATAATACAGCAGGTAGGTCAAGTTCCCGCCAAAAACTCTATTATGTTAACCCGTTTACATAACTGTCATTAGCTAACGTTTGTTGATGTTTCTTTGCTTAATATAAAATACAAGATAATCTTGAATTAGGATATCGAATAAGTGTGTGATTGATTTTAAATAGCATTACGTAACACGGAATTCAAGTACGAGTCGAGCGAGCTATACACTATAATGCAAGCAGACCACCAGGCTGTTGTGGCGAGAGCCTATTGTCAGCGAATCAATTAACTTGACAGCATTGCGCGCCTGGAGTGGCGTTTGAGTATGATACTATAACTTGAGAAATTACACCATTCGTGTTATGTAATATGTGAGTGGATTTGCTCAGTGTTGTATAGCTTATTTTAATTACAGTAATAAAAGTGAAAGAAGTTAAGTACTAAGATATTTTTTTTAAATTTCGAATTACAATATATTTTCTTGAGCTGCTCAAGATTAACTACGAATAAAGTTCTATGAAAGAGTATAAGTATATTTGATCTCGTGGTGTTGCAAGAGTGAATTCCGATTTGATATGACTGATTCTGAGATGCCGAAAGAACAATCTTATAATATTGGGACTAATATTAGTCCAAAACTTTGAATGGTTCCATCATTCAAACAAAAAAATGTAAAATAATGCTATATCAAAACAGTGTGCATATTATCTCTAAGCTCGTTGCAAATAAGTTATTTAGTTGGTAGAATCCAAGTGAAGTTGTCGCATATCTAATGCGAGCGTTGGCGGTATCTGCGGTCGTAGCTGGCACGTGCCCTGCCCCTTGCTTACTTTAACACTCACAATCGCACAGAACAAGCGAAACCACAACATTCTCTTACACAATTAAGGGCGTTGTTGTGCGGCACGCCTGGAATTTAACATGAAAAGTGCTAAGATGTAATCTAAATTATAACCAGGAACAATGCATTTGGAATAGCTAATTTTGAGATATACAAAATGGTCTCTTTTAGTTCTGTTACATCTTTAAGTTTCTATTTGGTAAGAAAAAAAAACGCCACGCAGCGTAAAAAATCCATGGTCTCATTTCTGGCTGTGGGTGTTGTAAGGAACGACAATGGGATATGCCAGTAAGATCTTATTGCTTTCGATAAATGATGGTATAAACATATTATCCAATAGTAGTGATGAGGTGATTTCTTAAAATATTATGAAGTCAATATTATATCAAAACTAAACTCACTTCACTCACTTTAAATTATTTACAGAATAATTAAAGACTGGAATTACTGGAAACGAGACGTTCAATCTTAACCCTCGTGGGTGACAAAGCATCTGCATTTTGATTCGTAATCGAGGACAGATGTAGATGTATATGGGCCACAACAACCACTTACCATCAGATGGACTGTGTGCTCGTTTGTCACCCTTATCTTATAAAAAAAGAGGAAAAATGAATATAAGAAAGAAAGAATGAAAATCTTTAATTTGGCACAGTCCATTGAAGTACACGATAATAATCAGATTTAGGACAAAAATATATATGTAAGTCATGCCAAGAAAGATCATCACCAGCTTGAGTTGCGTTGAAACTAATAATGAACATAGCTTTAGAGAATAGACTCCCGGGACTAATTAAAAAAAAATCAAGTCCAGAATGCCTATATCGTTTAAGCCAGGTCTAAAATACTCAGACCAACGTCTGGGAGCAGCGTCAAAGATGCGAGACGTCTGGTACAAAGATCGTCAATTCGCCGGTTTACCACCGTACAAAGGGGATTGTTGTATGTCCAGCAGTGACTTTCGAGCTGATGAATAAGAAGAATAAAGAATGAAAACAAAAAGATTTGATTAAATTCACAAATTTTGGTATATTTATATTAATAGTAACAATTGTATTATACAAAAATTTTATATTAAAATAATAAGAAATATGACTCAACTCATCACAGCAATGAACGAATTTTAAAATGTAAAAATCAATTAACTAACATCAGCGAGAAAAATGGTTTGTAAAAGAAATGTGAACAGTAATAACATTTAACAATATCGACTATATTAGATCTTTACCGATACTACAATTATGAGTCATAGAACGTCGTAACTTAAGAAAGCTTTGCATATTACCGGCAGTGTGCTCGTGCCACATTATCTAGGCATCTGGGAGCGAAGACAATGGGCCGCGCATACGTAACACCTTATCACAAATCTAGTTCTTACTACACTCTGTTCTCTTAATGAGGAACGTTCCAATTCCCCAACCATGCGCTAATTGAAGACGGTCTTGAATTAGGAAGTATAGGTGAAATTTCGATTAGTTTAGTCTAATTGAGTTATGTTCTTTTCTTTGTTTATTTATTTAACCTTTATTATGCACCTTTATAATAAGGGATATAAAGAGCGGACTTTATGCCTTACGGTGTTCATGAAAGACAACGCTATGGTATGTATATATGTATAAGTTATATTTATATAGTTTATTTATCTATTTCGTGTAATTGTTTTTAAATATCATTTTTGGTTATTTTTTTTTCTTTCTGTATTACTACACCTACGTCAAATTCTCAACGCTCTATGGGTTGGCTGGTAGAAAATGCCTGTCGATATTAAGTCTGTTAAAAGCGATAAATGATTAAAGTTATAGAACTAAGGGTAACAAACGATCACCAGCCGTTAATTGAATGCTTTGGTCCGTTACCGTTACAGTCTAATAAAGTCCACTGCTTAACATAGGCCTCCGCCATAGATTGCCTCATAGGGGGGATTTCTGCCATAGTTGCCACGCTCGGTAAGTGGGTTTTTACTTTTAGTTGTTATTAGGAAGACACTGCTGCCCATCTCCTGATTTGTTTTCCTTTGTCGTCTCTTACGACACCCACAGGATCCTATGAGGTAGTGGATATTACTTACACCGCTACTACATGGTAACTGTGACGCCTATATTTATCCTCGGTTCAAAATCAAAATACGTTGATGATCAACGTTGAATTAGTTAAGTCAGATACTCGTTACCAGTGTAACGGGTAACTTATTTTCGTTTTTAAATGAAACACAGAAGCACTATGCTACTATTTCAAGCTAGTATTCTGTGTAATCGTGGCCCTTCCCCGGTCGAATCGACCCATTCGAACTGCAGCCATAATACGCTGTAGCGTGGCTGTACCACCACGCAAATTATATTCTTTTATAAAAATGTTTGTAGATGATCTTTTACCAGCCAAGTATTTTTTTTATTTTGCAGGTTGCATAAAACATTGAATAACGCAGTAAGGCACTGCTTTCCAAAGGATGAGGAGCAAACAACGCGATTGGGCAAACATTTTTAATCCAGATACACTACAATCGACAGGTACCATTTTTTATTTCCTTTCTGGACCAGATTTTGTGGATATATATAAGATATTTTCCTAAGCTAAGGTAAAAAAAAATGTTCAGAATACAACAAAAAAATCAAAATATCTGCAATACTGTCACATACTAATTCTTTTTCAGAACAGTATTAGAAGTATAAAAATAGAAAATTATCATAAATTAACTGATACTGACTAAAACTAGCTAATTGATACTATGGTAAACAGTCCACCACTGGACAAAGAAGTTCCATGGAATATTTTTCTCCCAACTGTAGGTCTATATAATTTACATGTGATGCGCATATTAAAGATGTTTTATTCCTTATAATTTTTCGGATTAAAAATTAAAACAAACCCCAACTACGACAAACCTATAAAGATATAGGAAAGTCTAGGATATCGATTTTTTTATTAATGACAATCTTATCAAAAATATTAAATGAAATTTCTATAATTTTTAATAAAAAAAGGTATCAGTTTTCGTATCGCCATCCATAGTGGTTTATCTTTTAGCTTTCTTTTTATTCAAATTATTTTGAGGTAGAATGATTAAGGAAAGAAAATTTATGCTACAGTAGTGAATGGCAAACTCAGCAAGAGAAGTCCTAGACTAATTTATCAATCATGTTTGCAATATATTAAAGATGTACAGACAAAATCTACAATTTACAATTTTATTATATGTATAGATGGGCCAAATTAAAAGGTCCCTTAACAGAGGGAAAAAAGTTTATGCAGTTTGTCTATATATACATTAATAATTAAGTAATTACAGATGATCTTTATTATATATTTGAAACTCCATAATTTAGTCTTTATTTTTTGGTAGAGCTTTATATAGGCAATATGACGCTATCTTGGATTTTATGTGACGTCAAATGGCCTGTAACTCGCGGAAGAGAATGACGTTACCAACGATATCTCATTTATAAAAAAAGGACTACTTAAGGAGTACGTACTACGTACACACGCCTGCTAAAGTCATATTCTTATTTTATCTTTATCATTGTTGGGTAAAATAATTATCATCCTTAAGTGTAATATTCCTACCCTGAACAAGCCTTTAATTTTAAGTTCGAAATTAATTTCATGCCTGTTCACATATTTAAACAGAACCACTTTGTACCAACCGAGGATTGTGTTTGAACAACAAATTTGTTATCTCAGTTTACCAGTTCTGAGTAATCACTTAATTAATTTACTCAAAGAATATTAATGAAACGGTTTAGTTATAAAAAAGGTCATTAAGTAACTACTCTAGATTTTGTTTGTTTACTTTTTGTCTTTTTATTTTGTTGTATAAAAATGATGACAAAAATTGTGCTTAAATCTTTATAATCGTTAATCCATTTCGGTCATAGCCACACATCTTGTGTATTTATTTCATTGAGACGATGGTTCATAGCTTTTCCATGGTTCTCTTCCGCCTAGAAGATTATGGAACGTATTTTGAACGCCCACCTCATGGCATACCTAGAAAGAACAGAATGGTCTCCTCAGTGACCACGAGTATGGGTTTCGCAAAAATCAGTTAACTATGGATCTTCTAGCGTATATCACTCAAGAACGGCCTTTGATTTTCTACTCATAGCTATTCATCCGACCCTATGACGACTAACACCGGAGTTCCTTAGGCGTCCGTTCGAGGACGGCATAGTTGTGAACTGACACCAACCGAACAGAAGCTCGGCCCAGTCGAGATCAAATCCAGTCCAAAAGAGAAGCTATGATAAACGTAAGAATCTCTCACTGCAGGTAGTCTCCGAATGGGGAGATGCCAATTTTATGACATTTAATGCACCCAAAACACAAACATGTCTCTTCCCCGCAAGGAAACTAGCTTTCTCACTTCACGACGGGAGAGCTTCTTACCAAATATACCACTAAGTGGCGTTGGACTCAGTGAAAAGGCGTGCTATGAGGCTCATTGGTGACGGTGTTTTGAAAATAATTATATCAGATTCGAGCACAGGTGCAGAGGAATAAGACTCTCGGTATTCGATAGGATGCATTTTGGATAGTGTGCGCAGGAACTATATGCCGTTACAACAACTAAAAAAATATATATTTACACAGAAAAAATTTCGTAGTAACTAAATTAATCTCATCATGCCAACTAAAGAAAAGAACAGAACAACTGCCAGGTCAGCCAGTATAGTATAGTATATTAATAAAACTAGAACCATTCTAATAAAACTAGATAAAATGCAGTCTATACGTCCCTTTTATAAATATTTGATTAAATTACCCTTTTTATATTTCTGTGCTACCAAAAGTGTGTACTTTGATAATAAAATTAATGTTCTACTAATTTATAATTTTTATATAGAAATAATACAGAGTATATTCTAATGGCTCTTACAGTAAAAGCTATTAAAATTATACGTTTCGGAATAAATTCGCAAGTTGAAAATTTAGATCGAGTTACATTCCCAGATCAAGAAGAGTGTGTTTGTCTTCTCTCAACATTTCTCGAGTTTGCGGTTGATTTGCAAGTTCTTGTTCGATTCGCTATAAACTCTGTGTGTATCGTGCCTTTACTATGGGAATACGGCACGAAGGTTAATGTTAAATGTAACTACATCGGGAATCTTTAATTAAACCGAGCTAAGATCGTATTCATTACCAACAAATAAACTTGGCGAAGAGTTCACACGAACGAAATTTATATAAATAAATCAGCAAATATTGCAGCCCTGAGTAACGCTGCCGATGAAACTTCAAGTTAAATTAATCAGTTTATTTGAAATTTGGATACATTGAAACAAAACTAAATGTTTAAATTTAATATAATTCAGAACATTTTAATGATACTTTCTAATTTAACTAAAACTTTAGAAGTTATATATTTAACTAAAACCTTAGAAGTTATATGTGAGCTCAGCTCTACTCTCTCGAATAGCAATGATATAAGCTGAAAGATCCGAAACGTCAATGACTGGGTTTGATTATGTTCTTAATATATCATTGTAACAAATATGATCGCATTAATAATTTATATAAGCACCCGCCCTCGAAATATGTTCATTCTGTAACAATGATTCAGACAGCGCCTAAGTAACGCAACATGTACTGCGGAGCGTTTGCACATTGTCATATTCCACCCACGTCAATTTGTGCATAATTTCACGATTTAAATGTACATAGTTACCGCCTTTCGAAACATATCAAGCCAAGTGAGGCAGTAAATAAACAACAAATTACTCTGCTAACACTAAACGTTCCTTACACGAGTCATCGTGCCATTTGCGTGCCAAAGATATGTTTACGTCGCATCTGCACAAATATCGTAAAAGTAGAGAATATAACAAAGTCTTACGCAATACCTGTTTCCGACATAATAATCCAAAGTAACATATTATATGTACGTCCCAAACCTCAGCACAGGTCTCTTGTCATTTCAGAGGCCGTTTTTAGGACAGGTAAAGTGAACTAAATATTGAAAACAATTTTGTATCCCATACGAAACCATACGTACGTAACACAATTTTTGAAGTGCACTATATTTTATCTATAACTTATTTATTAAACCATACATTATCCCTATTTGATCCCTGTGTTAATATATTTCCTTTTTTGTCATCAAAAATAAAGGAAAGTTAGCTTTCAATTATTTTGTAAAGGGTCACAACAACATTGATTGGGTACCCTTTTTCATGAATGAATAAACAATTTCTTGCCATTCAATAAAATCGTTTCATAAAATCGTCAGTTTTTCTTCTGGCTCAAATTTGTTTTACACGTTCTGTTTTTATTCCTTTCATATAATTAGAGTGATAAACGAGCTAACAGTCGTTGCTGTGCAGTAGCAAGTCCTTCCTTCAACACCTAAAAACAGAATCAAATAAAGGAAATTAAATGCGTTATAATCCCTATGGACCAAGTACGATTTGTCACAGCCTGTAATAATAATAGTTTTCTTACCTTACAAAACTTGCTGGTTGGAATAGTCAAGAGTGTGGTAAACAATCATACGAACTCTAAAAGAAAAACTAAATTAGATAGACAAGGAGGCCCTTCATCTATAAAACTTCAATAATAATATTTTAAGTTTTATACATAATTATATTTTTGTTTAATAATAGCAATCTAACGAGGTAATATAACATTCTAAATATGAAAATAAAAATTTGTTGCATTATTATTTATTGTAACTGATTTCTGATTTACATTTTAAACTGTTTATTTCAAAGTAAATTATAGAGCTAAGAACTTTACAATCGCTAAAGTTTTAAAATAGTTAAGTTTATCGACTTGTATCTCGAGACTATCGTGTAAAATTACATATATAGAGGCAGGGATTATAATTCACAACACTGAAAGTAACAGATGCCAAAGAGGAAGAAGAATAGATAACTTAAACATTTATTTCATTATTTTATAAGCGATCTGCTTAATTATTCTAACTTTAAGTAAGTAATTCTTAAACTGCAAATAATAATAATTTTATTATCCAATCTTCCCATATTCAAGTCATCATTATTACAGCCCTTCACAAGTCCACTGCTGAACATAGGCCTCCCCCAAAGAATGCCACAAAGCACGGTCCTGAGCCACCTGCATCCATCGACTTCCTGCAAATCTTACCAGGTCGTCACTCCATCTAGTGGGGGGACGCCCTACACTTCGCCTGCCGGTACGAGCCTGCCACTCGAGAACCTTTCTTCCCCATCGGTTGTCGGTTCTTCGAGCCATATGGCCGGCCCATTGCCACTTCAGCTTACTAATCCGTTGGGCTATGTCGGTCACTCTGGTTCTACTGCGGATATCCTCATTTCTGAGTTTATCACGCAGAGAAACTCCGAGCATAGCCCTCTCCATAGCTCGCTGAGCGACCTTGAGCTTCCTCATCCGGCCAGCAGTGAAGGACCACGTCTCAGTTCCGTATGTCATCACTGGCAACACGCACTGGGTGTACAGTCTCGTTTTCAAGTTTCGAGGTATACCTGACGAGAAGATGTGCCGTAATTTCCCGAACGCTGCCCAACCGAGTTGAATCCGTCGATTGACCTCTCGGTCGAAGTTGGACTTACCTAGTCGGACTATTTGTCCCAGGTAAACATACTCGTCAACAACTTCGAGCTTAGTGTTCCCAACAACTACCGGCATAGGTGTGACATGGACATTAAACATGATCTTTGTTTTGTCCATGTTCATCTTAAGACCTATCCGTTGGGAAACACTATTGAGGTCATTGAGCATAGTGCTTAGGTCCTCCAGCGATTCTGCCATAAGGACTATATCGTCGGCAAATCGAAGGTGAGTGATGTACTCGCCATTGATGTTGATACCGTATCCTTTCCAGTCCAGAAGCTTGAAAACGTCTTCCAATGCAGCGGTGAAGAGTTTCGGGGATATGACGTCACCCTGTCTTACACCTCTCTGCAATTGGATAGGTTTCGTACTCTGGTTCTGTACTCGGATAGCCATCGTAGCCCTACTGTACAAGCACTTCAACACTTCGATATACCGACAGTCAACTTGGCATCGCTGAAGGGACTGCAGCACCGCCCAAATTTCGACGGAATCAAAGGCTTTCTCATAGTCCACATACGCCAGACATAGTGGCAAATTGTACTCCTCGGACTTCTGTACAATTTGCCGAAGGGTATGTATGTGGTCTATGGTGCTAAAGCCTTTTCGGAAACCGGCTTGTTCGGGAGGCTGGAAGTCGTCAAGTCTGCGCGCGAGACGATTCGTAATGACTCTCGAAAACAGCACGTAGACGCGGCTCAGAAGGGAAATCGGTCTGTAGTTCTTCAAGAGAGCGTTGTCGCCTTTCTTGAAGAACAAGACCACCGCACTTCTGCTCCACGCCTCCGGTGTAATGCCACCATGGAGGACGGAATTAAAGAGCTTCTGAAGGACTTCAAGTACCGGTTTTCCACCCGCTTTCAGAAGCTCCGCTGTAATTCCATCCTGGCCTGGGGCCTTGCCGTTTTTAAGGTGCTGGAGAGCCATTCTAATCTCGCTCAGACTGACGTCCGGGATATCATCGGAATAATGTCGGATAAGACTCGCTCTTGGATCGTTACTCACACTTGCATGTGGCTCCAACGATGACGTGTACAGCTGCCCATAGAACCTCTCAATCTCACTCAAAATCTCAGGTGCCCCGGAAACGATGCTGCCACACTCGTTCTTCAGCTTTAACAGTTGGCTCTTTCTGGCAGACAGATCTCTGGCAAAGACTTTGGAGCCTTGGTTCCGCTCGATCGCTTCTTCAATACGAGCTGTATTGAAGTTGCGTAAGTCCCGCCGCATGCATTTGGAGATCTGTCTGTTCAGTTGCCTGTATGCTGTCAAATCTGTTGAAGAATGTAGCTTCATCTCCCGTCTAACAGCCATGAGATTAAGAGTGTGATCGGAGAGTTTTTGTGTTCTTCTGCGGCGGGTCTTGCAGAACTTAGCTCCGACCGCATGGACAGTTTCCACGAGCTTGTCATTCAAATCGTCCACTTCATTGCAGTCTTCTAGGCACTGAAAACGGTTTTGCAACTCGAGCTGAAAGGTTTCGGGACTTTGGATTAGAGCACGAGGGGGACGGAGCGTTGACTTCATTAGACGAGACCTCTCCAACTTAACGTTTAGGTTCAGTGTGCCTCTAACCATTCGGTGATCGCTGCCGGTTTTCACCCTCGCGATCACTGAGACATCACTGAACAGTTGTCGTCTGGTCGTCATAATGAAGTCAATCTCATTTTTTGTCGAACCGTCGGGGCTCGACCAGGTCCACTTCCTGTGGGGCCGCTTCTGGAAGAAAGAGTTCATCATAAAGAGTCCCTCTTTCTCCATGAAGTCGGCCAACTGCTGGCCCCTTGGGTTCCGTTGCCCTATTCCAAATTTCCCAACTTTCAGCTCACCGTTCTCTCTTGTGCCTAGTTTTGCATTGAAGTCTCCCATTAACACCGTATATTGGGTTTTGGAGGAATGCATGGCTCTAGAGATATCCTCATACATTTCCTCCACCTCCTGATCGGGGTGTGCCGAGGTTGGTGCGTAAACCTGTATGACCTTCAGCGAATACCGTTTGGTGATTCTGAGTATAAGGTACGCAACCCTCGTCGACACACTCTCAATCTTTACAACGTTGTTAACGAGAGACTTGTGGACGATAAATCCGACACCTCCTTGGGACAGATGGTCGCCCTCCCGGTGATAGAGCAAGTTGCCGGATTCGAGGATTACCGTGTCCTCCCCCTCTCTTCGGACTTCGGATAATCCTATAATATGCCAGCGTAACTTGTCTATCTCTTCTTCCAGCTCCACAATCTTCTCGTCAGTCCTCAGGGTGCGTGCGTTGTATGTTGCCAGGTCGAGTCGTTGTAGGTGGCAACCGAACCTCCACCGGAGATTCTTAGCACCCCCTGCCCCGCCGTTACCATGGTCGCCACCGTAGCCAGGAATAGCGGGGCCGCCGGGGACTGGGGGCCGTCTCTTCGTAACTTTCATTATGGGGGGTATATTGCCATAGTTGCCACGCTTGGCGAGCGGGTTGGCAACCGCAGTTTTTTATTGTATTTTGTCGTTACCAGGAAGATGCTGCTGCCCATCTCCTGCCTGTTTCCCTTTGTCGCCTTTTACGACACCCACGGGAAGATATGGGGTAGTGGATATTCTTAACCGCCACTACACGGTATATATATTCAAGTAACTAAAACTAATATTGATAAATAATGAGTTGTAAACGAAATGAGATTTCTCATTGGTTACTTCCTTTATTTATTACCCCTTTTCGATAGGAGAGCAGCATATATTTTTGACGTAGGTCCAGGCTGCAACTGTTTTATGGCTGTTAGCTCTTACAGAATACCGCAATAAAATAGCAGCATAATGCTTAGTATGGTTAGTGATAAGCACCAGGAAACCCTTTTTACCGATGAAAAGGTGTTTCCATTTTCGTTCTCAGGGGCAATTTAGCATCTGCATTTTGATTCAAAATTGAGGATAAAAGTAGATGTTTACGAGCCACAACCTCCACTTACCATTAGAAGGGCTGTGTGATCGTTTGCCATTTGTATAAAAAGATTACATATTTGATACATACATGATTTGCATTCGTTATTTATTTTAGCCCGGCATTCCGATGCAAGACTTATCCCCCTTTTCTCGCTGAATATGATGCTATACATGAAGTATTATTATCGAAAGCATTAACTCAAAAACCTCATCAATTATAAATACTATTTTTTTCCAAAATAATATTCAAATTTCTGAGGTCTTCAAATGTACTAGCGCACTAAATAATAGTACGAAATAAATAATTTCCTTAAAAGCAACATACGAACATACTCCTATTTTATTCGCCAATTTTGCTCAGACTTTAGACGTGGATGTCGTTGAAGAGTAAGCTTTAATGTATTTCATTGAAATGTGTATCATTCTGTTGGGAAATGGCTTTTAATAAACGTTCGTCGTTTGATTTAATTTCACGACAATTTCCTTTATCGCTCAGAAACATTGCCGTTTGAGAAATTAGATTCGGATTCCCTAAAGCATATGTAATTAAATATTCGACAGTTAACAAACAAGTGTTTCTAGATTTCTTTATGATTTTCTATGGAAAATATGTGACTTAAGTTCTACAATATTATTTTATTTAAACATTTATTTATTATTTATTGTATACCAAAATACACAACACGAGTAGAGTTCAATCTAAAGTATAGTATAATAAAGTATAATCTTTGTCTTTTAACTAAAAATAGAATATGAAAAATGGTCAAAACTTTAAAAATTGCATTAATTTTAAATGACTGAAATATATAGCCTTAGTCTACTTTAATTATATTAATAGACAAATAATTCACAGAAAAAAGTTCAGGAATTATTACTAGAAATGAAAATTTTAAATATCATGTGTACTTGTTACTTACATGTTACTTGAAAACTTATAATAGAACAAATTAAGACATTACCCAAAGTATAAATAGAAACTGCGCCGTGTAGCTCTTTTGAACCCAATTTGTTTTTATTTTTATATAAAAGGTTTTTAAAAACGTAAAAAAACTATTCAGATAGGTTTTATTACTTCTTTTATCCACAAAAAACTTTACCCATGTATAAATGGCACAAGTGTACATATCCAGACACGGAAAAAATATTTATAGGCCATACAAACATTTGTTCCTTGCGGGATTTGTACCCACGGCTTTGCAGCGTCGCGGCCAAACGCTTAACCATTGCATTTTCAAGACTCAATTTTATAATTGTTTTAATGTAAATGTTATTTTTTAGTGTAAAACAGAGTTCACATTTTATTTTATTTACAACATCTTGTTTACACATTGTATTAACAAATGTATATTATATCTAACTAGGCTAGGCAGGCGGCTTGTCCATCAAACTTATGAGCTTAACCGACGTTTGTGACAATGTTAACGCCAGCTTGGGTATTTTATGCCTAACTTACACAAGTTGGTAATACTGGCATCTATCGAGTGTCATAATATTGTAGTCGTTATTGCGTTTCCCGTAGGCGCCTTTTACGGCACCCTCGGGACAAAATATATTACCGATAGATTTTCTTAGAACGCCATCAACAGCATCAGTCAAGAAATATTATGTTAATTATTTTAACATATTTACTTTACTTTCCAAAAAAACCTGAACTTAGCTTTTTAGCCACTTTTCATTATATAAAAATGTAAATAGATTGTTGGTATAACAAATATTTACTTACTAATAAAGACAAGATTTTTATATTTAAAACCTTTTTATAGTTAACGCATACAACACATTAAATTAAACTACTTTTAACGTAATAGAGAAGATGGATAGGTGCTATCTATTCTCAATTAAGAATCCAAATGTAGATGAATTGTCACCCCTGAGAACCAAGATTAAACTTATTTTTTTATTTAAAGTAAGTATTTAGATAATAATAGACAAATAATAATAGATATTTTAAGAAATTTAGCACGCGTTTTTGACACTTACATAGCAATTACTTAGATAGCTGCTTCTTAGAAAATCGTTTAGATTCACTTCTATTAACCGTATAAATACATATTCACCGCAAAGGAAAAGAAAGTATTCCTAACTGTATATATAAATCAAAAATAGAGATTCATAAATCATATAAAGTTTTGAAACTTGGTTACAAACTTACAAACGTCGGAAAAATCACGTGCGAAAAAATTGTTTGATTTGAAAAACTTTTTGTTGGATTATCTTTTTCTGCCGACTTCCAAAAAGGAGACGGTACTCAATTCGACTGTATGTTTTTTTTATGTGTGTTACCTCATAACTTTGTACTGGGCGAACCGATTTCGATGATTCTTTTTTTATATGAAAGCTGATAGTTCTCGTGTGGTCCCATATGAATTTGATCAAGGTCAGACCAATGGTTATTGAGTTATTCTTAAATAACCTATATTGAAGTCGCTTATATTGAAGTCGGCTGTACAAAATTTTAAATTATTGGTTCTTTACCGTCACCGTTACGGCCTATCAAAAGTCCACTGCTATTCCCACATTTGCTATAGTTGCCACGCTGAGCAGACGGGTTGGCAACTGCAATTTTGTTATTTTCTGCTGTTTTTTTTCCTCTGTCGCCTCTTATGACACTTACGGGTCGATATGGGGTAAAGGATATTCTTACACCGTTACTACACGATTTGGTTCTTATTAAATACTAGCTGTTCCCCGCGACTTCGCCCGTGTGAGTTTTAAGTTTTTTGTTATAAGTATCGTATATACTTTCATATGCATTTAGTAAAAAGCTGTGATTTTGACATTACAAACAGACACTTCAATTTTATTTATTTGTATAGATTACATATCTTGTGGCTTTTTAGCTTAATTCTCGTATATCCCTACAATTTATTCTTTGATAAAATCAAATCTATACGCAAAGGTAGTCTGAAAAAAACACTTCTAAAAATCAGCTATATATTATTGTATAACTAGCTGTCCCCCGCGACTTCGTCCGCATGGAATTTATTACGATTGGATTTCATGGGTTTTAATTTTTTTTTTGTGTGTGGAACCCTAATTCTTTTTCTAAAATAAATGTAGCTTATGTTACTCCTTATAATATCAGCTATCTGCCAGTGAAAGTCCCGTCAAAATCGGTCCAGCCGATTCGGAGATTAGCCGGAACAAGCAGACAGACAGACGTAGTAGGTACCGTATATACTTTCGTATTCATTTAGTAAAAAGCCGTTATTGTAACATTACAAACAGACACTTCAATTTTATTTATTTGTATAGATATAGAAGTATAGATTATTTTACTTTCACTTCTAAATTAAAACTTAAAAATTATCTTAGTTTTTTTTTTACGTTTCTTTGTTATTCAAAGAAAATGCAATTACAATGTTAATATACATTTAGGAATTTGTGTATTATGCATTTAAATACTGCCTCATACCAGTTTAAAAGTTTTATCAATGTAACGTGGAAATGAGTGTTTTCATATTTGAGAGACACGTCCGAGAATGTTATTCCCCGAGCGTCATCAATCCACTACCATTATGGCCCCTGATAATCGTTTACATTCTTCCCAAGCCTTTTAAAACCCATTAAGTGTATTTTATATTATTTAAGGATCACTTTAAATGTTTTAGACAAGAAAAATAAAATCTACTCCTCATATGTTTAAAAAAAAGAACGTTTTTGTGACATAATTTACATACTATGCCTAATGCTATTCAATGATACAATGATATATACAATATATACCACGGAATATAAAAAACATTCCGTGATATATACAATGATATTCGTTGATACACTTTATATCTTATTTAAAAAGATTTATCGATCACTAATATTAGTGATCGATGAGAATATTGCTATCTTTTACTCTGTAAATAAATATGTAGTGGGTTTATATAATATCATTTTAAAATTTTAAAATAAATACCTATAATTTTAAAGATAAATTTAAAAAGATTTAAAAAATACTACTATTTATCTTTAAAATTTGATGGTGGTAACTAATTATTAACTCTAACTTACTTAAAAATCTATAACTTTACATTTAAATTGTAGATTATTATTTACCTTTATCATTTATATTTAGTAGTTACATTGTAAAGCTTATGGTTATAGCTATTACTAGTTAAGGAACATATTATAATAAATAAGAATATTAAAAAAATATAATCTGTTTTGATCATTGGACAAAAACTTTAATGATCGAATCTTCTTCTTTAACCTATAATATTCCACTGTTTGACACATACATGCATGTACACACATACACATACACACTTCTATTGTATAAATAACTAGCTGTTCCCCGCGACTTCGCCCGCGTGTTATTTGGGGTTTTAATTTTTTTGCGCGGAACCCTAATTCTTTTTCTAAAATAAAAGTAGCCTAAGTTACTCCTTGTGACATCAGCTACTGCCAGTGAAAATCGCGTCAAAATCGGTTCAGCCATTTCGGAGATTAGCTGGAACAAACAGACAGACAGACGGACAGACAGACAGACAGACAAAAACTTTAAAAATTGTATTTTTGTTATTAGTATCGTTTATACTTTCATATGCATTTAGTAAAAAGCTGTAATTTTGACATTACAAACACACTTCAATTTTATTTATTTGTATAGATTTGCGCTTGACAGGCGGATTGTCGACAACAGCATCAGAATTCTCACATCTTTAACGCATCTCCTCTTCGCTAGTCTGCGGGTTCTGACTTACACTAAATGATGATACCGCCATCTGAGACCATGAGAGTTATGTGGTTGACTCTTCCAACGAGCACTGGACGAAATGGGCTAGTGGATTATCTTGCGACGCTATATGTCAAGGTGATCGAAGAATAAGTATAGCTAAGTAGATTACGTATTGTAAAAGAATAGAGAATGGAAATTTCCTTCATATCTGTTATTACAACCACAAAGGCTAAGTAAGATTATTATTATACCTTCGACGCAAACACATTAAACAAATTATCGAGAAAAATGAAACCTTACAATTTGTCAAGGAAATACTAAGTAGAATCAAATCACAGTTCAAGGTTCAAGGTAAGCATCTATATACATAAGAACCTTAATATGATATAAATTTTAGAAAGTTGGAGAGAAATAATTCGATATAGAACGTAATTAAGAAATCAAGGATTCAGATTTAATGTTGATTTTTTTTTAGAATAAGAATAACAAACGAGCACACAGTTCACCTGATTTTAAGTGAATACTGTGGCTCATAGACATCTACACCTATCGTCGATTAAAAATCAAAATGTAAATGCGTTGCCACCCCCGACGATGGAATGCCTCGTTTCCAGTAAAAACGGTCTTCGGTTCTCGACACTCACCATACGAACACAGCAGCATTGAACTGCTATTTTACGCTGGTAATTGTATATATAAATTATTTTGCTGGGGTACAAAAACTATAAATATACAGTTAATTTTGACCAAGGGGACATTTTTTTAGAAGACTACAGAAAATTATTAACCGCATTTGAACCAGCGACGTTCATTAGAGTAAGAAGTAGGCACAGTCGGCAAGTTTGAAAGTTATCTATAATTTAGCCCCAAACATGAGAAACTGTTTTTCTTATATTCGTATGGTTGAATATTTAGGACAGATTTTCCAATCGTCATACTAAACAAATACCATTAACTTTATCCGATGACTAAATAATCAGCCTATTATCATGTAAAGTTAGTATAAATTTAACTTAACACTTGCATTTTAAAATTAATCCATCAGACTGACTACAGAGTAAGTAGTGGTAGAGTGGTTTCTAAATAATTTGATGTAAGAATAGTTTAAAAAAAATAGGTTGTCTTTTTATAAATCTGCCTAATTTACAATGTGGAAATGAGAAAACCTTAAAATAAGTTTTGATCACGAATGAAATAGATAGTCGAATAAACTGTAATCGATAATTGTGACTGATTTTAAACAATTCAAATATAGAAAAACGCTAGAACCGGGTAATTAACTCAATGAAAACAATTAAATCTACTTAAATCTACGTATTAAAAAAAATCTTACAATTCATTTGATAAATATAACTGATGAGTTGTGTTTTGAATGTTGTAGTGACAACTGACAGCACTGACACATCACTCTTTTGCTTCTTATCGTTGCTGGGGTTGTAATTTTACCCACTTTTAAAATAAAATAGGAAATTCTCAATTCAACTAAGTTTTTTTATGTTGCGCGATATCTTCTTCAACTTTTAACCGATTTTTATGTTTTTTTTTATTAAATAGGTCATACTTTTCAAAGGAAACTGCCGAGTATAAGCCACCGCGATAGGTTGTCTCATAGGAGGGATTTTGTCATAGTTGCCACACTCGGCAGGCATGTTGGCAGCCGCAGTTTTTTATAATTTTGAGTGGTTATCAGAAACATGCAGGTGCTAGGTTTCAGTTTCCCTCTGTGGCCTCTTACGAAACCCACCGTTCGATATGGCGAACTAGATATTTTTATACTATCCTTAGACGGTTTCAGGGTTGATCCCATATAAATTTGGAAAACATTTTAAGGCTAAAGATAGAAAAATAGACGATGAAGTTTGTAATGTAACTATTTAAATAATATTCTTGTTGTTGACCCTAAGTTTGTGATAATCATTAGTCCACTCTAAAGGGCGATAAAATCAAACAAACATAAATTTTCGAAAAAAAATAAAAAAGAATTAAATGATTTTACATTCCCTTGCCTCGACAGCTTTAAATCCTCTTTACACTATGTCTTAGTACCGACTTCGGAATGTGAAATTGATTCCTTTATCTCTTTGAAGTCCGCTGTAACTTTTTATTAAAAGTTCAATTTTGATTGTTTCTCAATTTTTTATAATGATACTAGCGATCCGCCCCGGCTTCGCACAGTTGATTTCTGTATCTCGATAATGTGAATTGTGATCTAGTAACTAGTCGCTATAATACACTAGGCGGACGAGTCATGGATGATAAAATGTTACTCAGTACGTCGGTGAGCCCTTATATTACCTCCCATTTATAAATGAAAGCGATAAAAGATTATATTTAAAAAGGGCATTTTATTTTAAGTGGTATGTCTATTATCTTCAAAATCACTAAAATCTCTGAATTTTGTCAATCAAAGGCATTTAAGCAGAAACCGATTCGGGGAATAAATCCACGGCCGTTTAGATTCGCCTCAAACATCCAGCTATTGTGACATTAACAAATATTTCGGAATGAGATAATATCTTCAAGTGGTTGTAATATTCTCTGATGAAGGAAAAAGAAGAAGAAATGTAATATTACCAAATACCCTTTGTATTTTATTATACAAATAAAAATTACTTAAGTTATAGCTAATTCAATGCACTTTATATTATATTCATATTTGTGTTTCAACAGCAATATCCGGTGAACGTATAGGTTTCGTGGGTACGGAGCGGAAAGTGGATTCAATGAAATGGCATCTTTACTGTTCATACCATTACTAATAAATAATAATAGGAGCAACTCACGATTTATTATCGTCATTCTGAATTGAATTACAAGTGTAACCTCGCAAACGGGCGGCACGATAAACATTTAGTACGGTGAATCGCTCACGATCGGGATAGATGTTGTCTATAGTGAATAACCCTATTTTAATCATATTGACTCTGACTTTCTCATCAAGTATAATTCACATTGCTATAAATCTTAAATAAAATTTAAGTGTCTGTCTATAATATCAAATTAACTGGCTTTTATCGAGCTCAGGGAGTTATTTGCATGCCCAAAGACATGAATAATCTTTTGTAAAAATTGTGTCTGTCTGTCCGAGCTAATCTTCAGATTGGATAAACCGATTGTGATGGAACTTCACAACCAGATTTAGAGCAACACCAGGAGTGATCTAAGTTATATTTCCTCCGAAAATCTTTGAGATTTTTTGTAAAATGGAAAATTTGATAAAATAAATATTCATTGATCATTATTTAAAAGAATCAAAGGCGGGTCGCCAGTTTATTTAGTGGTAAAAGAGACAAAGTATTTAATTTCGAATATTTGTTATTCTGTTATTAATTATCAAAACACCAACTTCGCAATATGTCATTAAAACATGTTAACGTCTTAGAATAATAACACTATTCTAAGGTTACCGTATCGTAACTGCACACGAGAACACACGTGCTTATTTACTTTTGGCAAAGCAAAAGTAGAGGTGAACTAAGTCCGAATATGTTTTTGGTATAAAATTGGAGGTAAATTAAAATATAGTGGCGAAACATTGTATTAAAACCTGTAAAATGTACATAATATTTTTGTTTTTACTGAAAAGTCACTTCGTTTAGATTTTTATTCGAGCACATTACATCATATTCAAGTACCTACGCTACTATCGATCGTGAGAATTCGATAATGGATATGTTTTTGATTGTTATGCTGTATAAAGATATTATTCTTTTTGAAAACTTGAAGTCTTCAAATTAAGCATAACTAGTTTAAGTAATGCACTTGACAACAAACAATGACAGTTTTTTTTAATATAATATTCAGTTCGACACATTTTATTTGAAGAAGTAAAACAGAACAATAAGCAGTTATGCGTTTCTCATAATCTATTACCACTTCAACAAACAAATTCAGAATTAATAACAACATAATATGTATAATTTTAAAAATCTCTTGTGTAACGTCACCCGACTGACAGAGAGAGCATTGTGCAATGTGTCAGTAGCCTTACTATCAACAATCAAAAAGCAAGCACGTAACGTATAGGTACTTCAAACCACCTTGTGAATCGTTCAACCGGTCGAACATATAAGCGCTACACTGACATAATATTTTCAAACCTAGAAAAAACATACGGATAAGTTTTATTGATGGACGTTGTTAGAAATTTCAAACGGTGATATCTAAACAATTCCCACGTTGTCCAAGATAAGTGTTATTTTTTTTTTACTTCTAGTCTTCTACAATGTATAAAGTTGATGTGAATCTTTAATCATTATCATCTAAATTTTAGACGTCCCTTAAATGTTTTTCTTATCTTACGTAAACACCCACAACAATTTATATATTGAACATTAAACGTAAAATCTGTAGTTTTTTGCGATGCATAATCATCTTCATATAAACATATGAAAAATGTAATATCAAGAAGTCAAACCTCTCATCACTTCAATAAGCCAAATATAAGATACCAATACCACTAATATAATTAGCATAAAGATATGCCACGATCTAAGTTATAAAATTCCTCAAGTTATTGTCCGATTCCCGTTGAGAAGGTATTATTTATTATTCAACTAAGTAGCTGTTCGTGTAGTTGGGTATTGGTTGCGAATGTATTTGCAAAATATCAGTACAAATAATGAATGTTTGTTGAATCCACAATAGATTATGGAATTATATAAGATTATGGGTTGAGAACAATTGGATTGTAGTCTGAGAAGCAATTGTTATGAATTCGCAATCATCAGTTTCAAATGCACTCCGTCAAAACTATCATTTATCAAATAAGTTAGTTCAAATTGAAATTGTTAATGTGATACTAAAGAAAGATTTTTTTGATTAAATTAGAATTTATTGTATATAGTACATAATATTATAATAATACTACTACTCGGTTTACTACTTACTTACTCGGAAATAATTTTGGACTTGACTTTGTTATATAAAAAGTGTAAGAATGAATAGATCAGTAAGATGAAATATTTAGTCGTTGCTGCTGGTGATAAGAGGGCTGGTTGTTTTCTCGCTCAAAGGCTAAGTATAGCCATTCAGCGGGGAAACGCAGCCAGCGTTCTTGGCACGATACCGCGGGGAATAGAACTATATGATAATTAAGTTTATAGTTTTTTTTTTTTTTTTATTATAGTTCTTAATATTGTATATAATAAAAATATCAAATTACTTCCGAGTAAGTAAGTAAGTAGCCGAGAACCAATGGAGAAGAACGGTTATTGAGTAGCAACCTCGTAACGGAAAGCGAAGTGTAGGACGGCCCTCTCTAGATAGTGTCGACGACGACGAGAGATGCGGTATGTCGATGAATAGATGCGGCTGGACCGTGCTTTGTGGCATTCTTCAGGCGGGATTATGTTCTGCTGTGGACTTGTTATGGGTTGTATAATGGTGATGATTATGATATAAACCGATCAATACCCCACACAATTATCTTGATATTGATGATTTACATGTAGATGTCTATGGGTCTATGGGCATCAGGTGGACTGTGTGCTCGTTTGTCACCCTTATCCTATAAAAAAAAAAGTTGAATTATAAAGTCACGAACGACACTTCCAAATATAATTTAGGGCTTTATATTACTCAAATAGTGCTTTATTAAATACACAAATAATTTTGGGTCTAAACAGGAACGAGTATCTAAAAATTCATTATATTCGTTGATGAGTAATTCATATTTTTATTATTTAAAACTAATAAATTATAAACCATGTGATCAGTGCAATAATTTTTTGCTGATACCTCTTCACGGAATACAAGCTTGATAATAGAAATATTAATTGAAATACTCTAGTAAATTTATTTAACGACTAGCTGTTCCCCGCGATTTCGCCCGCGTGTAATTAAGTGTTTTTAATTTTGTTGCGTGGAACCCTAATTATTTTTCCAAAATATAAGTAACCTAAGTTACTCCTTATAACATGAGCTATTTACCAGTGAAAGTCCCATCAAAATCGGTCCAGCCGTTTCGGAGATTAGCCGGAACAAGACAAAAAATTTAAAAATTGTGTTTTTGTTATAAGTATGTATATACTTTCATATGCAGTTAGTAAAAAGCTGTTATTTTGACATTAGAAACAGACACTTAAATTTTATTTATTTGTATAGATAAGTAATTTTTTGTTCTCTCCCTACTGCTGGAAGAATGAACAAATTTTTGTTGTTGTTGTTGTTCAAGTTCTCTTTGTTTTAACTGTAATAGGAGCATAATTACAGTATTAGCACTGTACTAGATTACACTGTACTGTACACATTAATAATGTTCATTCCAGATGTTTGAAAAATAATACAAAAATCATAACTTTTTTATCTAGACTACGCGTTTCACACAGTTTTCTTCTTCTTCATCATCAGCTCGTTAAGGTCTACTGCTCGAGTGGCCATTAGACGGCCGATTTGCCTTAATCGCCACACCTGGCAGTCGAATTGACTCCACACTATATTGACTCCACCATCACCGATTGACCATCGCCGGTCGGGGTATATTACGCCTGGTGTATACAAGATGGTTATACCGCCAGCTATCGGAAGCCAAAAAGGTCTGGCAAATTCCTCAGTCGCCTCTTATGGCACAGTCATACACAGTCATAGTACCACTGTTTTGCTTTGGACATCGTCATATACTAGATTTTGCCTCAATGAAGTCAGATACACCCTTTTCACATTCGACCTCTATTTCCATTTACGAGAACAAAAATCATTGTTGCTGAGATAAATGTTAATAGAATATCAATATTTTAAATGTTCCTTTACACTTTACAAACAATACGCCATTACCCGCTGCATTACATATAACTTTAAGAGGCAATGCGTTTGCAAATTTAACTTGCGTAAGCCCTATTCAGTATGCATTGAACGCATTGAATTCTTATTACAACCTTTTGAGTAAATAATAGTACGCAGTTCTTTAACAAATTTATAAACACTACTAAGACTCCAGCTTGCGATTTGAAATGAACAAAAAACTTTAAATAGTTATAAATATTAGTTTAATTTTCGCTAATAATAATTTAAAATGCTAGCAAGTGATTCGTTATTTCATTTAAAATCAAGTAGATTCGCCATCTTTATCAATGTATTTTGCTATATGAAACGGTTTCCATCAGTCGCCTCTTTCGACACCCACGATGTAATAGTTAGTAGGGGCAGCGGATATTCTTACCTCGCCATTACATGGTTAATGTAAAATATACATTAACTAATTTGACAAAGTCATATTTAACCATACGACTAAAATTATTACACGCTGATATCACCAGTATTCCGTTTAGAATTGCGCTCATTATCAAAAGATCACGCCTCGATGATTCTGTCTCAAATTAAGACAATTGTGAAAAGGAAACCGTATCAAAGCACAACTCCGGTGATTAATTAACATTTAACATGCACAACTAACCACAGATCATGTCACAGAATTTCAAACTACTGCTGAACTATCTTCAAGTATAATACATTTATTTTAAAATAGAAAACTAAAAATTTTATTTATGAAATCGTATTACACTGTTTTTAAATGTTGTGAAATCGTCAAGTAATATTTTATTTACAAGCACAACTTGTAGCAATTTTATCAATTACTTTGTCCCGTTTTCTCGAATCATCATAGATCACAATTGAGATTATACCTATCTACATCTATTATTCCGTTATAATATTATACATATAAAGGTACACTGATTCATTCATTTATATAGGATTACAAATTTATTTATGCAGTTGGTGTATCTAGAAAACTGGACCGAAATTGCAAAATATTTTAGTTTTTCCTTGATTTATATACTAAACACTAAATTTGAAGCTTCTACGTCTGCTAGAAGTGCCTTAGAGTTTTAATAATCGGTCAATCAGTGAGTGACAAAGTTAAGAAACTTTGACTAGTTATAATTCTTAAACTACTGGTTCAAATTGAATGAAGTTTAAATATATCGTGTTTATACAATACATGTTTGGTTACTGAATTCAGGCTTCTAGTTTTATCCACAACAAAGTTATAGGGGGCCGAAAATCGCCTGAACTGTTTCGAGAAAAGGATGGTACGGCGTGCCGCTTTTTTGCTCGATTTGGCGAGATTACGAAACCTACGACAGTTAGGTGTCTAATATCTATTTTAAAAATCTATTCACTAATACTTATTTTGTTATCCGTGTAGTGGTGGAGTAAGAATATTTACAATTCCACAGTTCCATCTCGTGGATGTGGTAAGAGGTGATAGTAAGATAGAAGAAAACAGCCGCGTCGTCCTAAAGCTAGTCATTAAAAAAAACTGACGTTGTTAACCCGCCTGCCGATCGTGGCTACTATCCCTTTGTGAGGCAAACTATGGGTCTATTTTCAGCAGTGGACATTGATAGATTGTAATGGTGAAAATCATTATTAATACATATTTTGCAGTAATATATTGCATTCATGGGCAAATGTAACTTATGCAGCAGAACATATTTTAAATCCTAGTTTGTTTAAACACGCGAGTTGTAACGAGTTCAATGGTGTTCCTCACGCGATTGCACGAACAGTCATGTATGACACTCGCGGTAGTGAGTATATAAATAAAATATTGTATGGAGCATTATTCTTACGGGATGATCAACAATGAGTTACTCGTAGTGTTATATGATAAGAAAGCTTGCTACGAAGCTTTCCTTAGCTTGCTTCAGCTTTCTTTTTCTTGCATCTCTTCGAAGCTTAACAGGAAAGGGAGATGCTCTTTGTAGAATATGTTCTAGCAAACATATTGTAAAAATAAATGATTAAATTATGATTACAGATATTATTCAGATCTATCTAGAAGAAGCAATAAAAATAAGCAATTAAATCTTTTAAATTATTTTAATGTTCATAAGAAGATTAGCTAATTTTCTTTTAAGCATTGAATCTTTTTTATGAATTATTGTATTCACAAATGGGCTATGTTTACGTATACATATAGTATGTAGTATATACATAGATAATATATAGTCAGTATGCAAGTATTTTGTTGTTGACAACCGCAGTTTTTTACATAGCATGCAATTATTTTGCCTCTTTAAAAACGCAACACGAATATTCGTTTATTGTACTTGTTTGCACTTTTCACACATTATATTATCATCTCTGTTTAACCTAAGGCAGCTCTTATTGTGCAAATAAAATTTAAAAAAATAATCATATATTTACATATCTTAATTTATATTTTCATAAAACAAAATCAAATTATGAAACATGAGGATGTGTACTAACATGAGGAAATGTAAAAATAGCGATTTTAGTGTTCCGTACCTCAGAAGGAAAAAACGGAACCCTTATAGGATCACTTTGTTGTCCGTCTGTCTGTCAAGACCCTTTTTCTCAGGAACGCGTGGAGTTATCAAGCTGTAATTCAAATCAAATACTGAAGTGTACTGTCCCTTGGAGCTGTGAAAAAATGTAACTTCTAAGACAACGCAATCAAAAGATACGGCCGTTTATGCCGCAAATTTTCGACATTCGCAAGGGAATCAAAACCTACAGGGTACTTCCCGTGAACTCAGAATCTTAAAATTTGGTACGAAGTAACGTATTATAGCACAGATAAAGGAAAAATTGCAAAAAGCATAAATTTTTTGTTAGATCATATAATAAAAATATTTTTAATAATTTTAAACTTATACACCTACGGATTTCGACTCGCACTTAGCCGGTTTTTTTTAAATTTGGTACCAATATTACAATAAGCACCACATTTGACAAAACACAATTTTATAGATCTCTACTTATTATGCGCTATTAATATACACGGATCTTCTACTGCTTCGTCTTGGTGAGTATTAGAATCTTAACTGTGACATACAAATACGGTTTAATTAAGGGTTTCATATTTGCTAATAGATCCGATGCATTTGTTATTCAGCACACGCTACTAACAATGCGCAGGCGCTGGAGATAACAGCTCGATATACCGCTCCCAGCTTCGTTGACTACACTCGACGAATGTTAACCGTAAGCCCCTTTGGAGGTACCGCATATTTTCCCAAACAAAAGACGAATACATTACGTGGGCAAGTTACTTTGAAAATAATTATATTCGGCAACCTTATATAACACTAGCGACTCGCCCTGTCTTCGCCTGGGAGTGATTAATTAATAAGGCGTCATTTATATTTAAAACTAGCCGTTCTCCGCGACTTCGCCCGCGTGTAATTTAGGGTTTTAATTATATTGCTCAGAACCCTAATTCTTTTTCTCAAATATAAGTAGCATAAGTTACTCCTTAGAACATCAGCTATCTGCCAGGGAAAGTCCCGTCGAAATCGGTCCAGCCGTTTCGGAGATTAGCCGAAACAAACAGACAGACAGACAAAAATTTTAAAAATTGTGTTTTTGTTATAAGTACCGTATATAATTTCATATGCATTATAATAATAGATAATCTACAATGTCCTACAATGATGAATTTCTTTTACCAACTTTCCATTTCACAAAAACTTTATCACTCCTGGCCACTCCTGGCATTGCTCTATATCTGTTTGCGTAGTTTAATGTGTGTATATGAATAAAAGGCAGTTATTTCGATATTACAGACAGACCATACAATTTTATATAAAATTTGTATATAGACATAGATAAGTTTGCTTTATATAATACTAGCGATCCATCCCCATCCATCCGTGATTTCTGCGCCACCTATCGGGTTCAATTGAGTTTTTAAACCATCCAGAGACCTACACAAATAAACACAAAAGAATCATCAAAATTGTCGAGCTATTTTGGAGTTTTTGCGAGACTAACGGACAGCAATTGATTTTTATATATAGAAATTACCTTATAAATAACATATAGGGTAGCCTTAAATAAGATATGACAACCTTATATACGTACTGTATTTGATGGCTCAGGCTAAGCGTTTGTCTGAAGCGCTACATGGTTGCATGTTCGAATCCTGCACGGAACAAATATTTGCATACAAATGATAGTTTCGGTGGGATTTTCAAATAGACACCGAACAGTCGCAGATTTTGTAATAAACTTTTTAGGATTCTCTCATGTATAAAAAATTGGGCGATCCCTCACTACCTCACACACACACTCTGAGGAACGTGGCTCAGAGCCATACGCTAAATATCTAATGGTCTCATAATCATCATTAAATCCCTTCACAAGTCCACTGCTGAACATAGGCCTCCCCAAGGAATGCCACAAAGCACGGTCCTGAGCCACCTGCATACATCGACTTCCTGCATGTCTTACTAGGTCGTCACATCATCTAGAGGAATCGAGAAACTTTTTTCCGGAGTTCTTCGAGCTTTATGGCCGGCCCATTGCCATTTCAGCTTACTAATCTTTTGGGCTATGTCAGTCACTCTGGTTCTAGTGCGGATATCCTCATTTCTAAGTTTTTTACGCAGAGAAACTCCGAGCATAGCCCTCTCCATAGCTCGCTGAGTGACCTTAAGCTTCCTCATCCGGTTAGCAGTGAAGACCCACGTCTCAGTTCCATAGGTCATCACTGGCAATACGCACTGTTTGTACAGTCTCGATTTCACGTTATGAGGTATACCTGATCAGAAGATGAACCGTAATTTCCCGAACACTGCCCAGCCGAGTTGAATCCGTCGATTGACCTCTTGGTCGAAGTTTGACTTACTTAGTCGGACTATTTGTTCCAGGTAAACATACTCGTCAACAACTTTGAGCTTAGTGCTCCCAACAACTACCGGCATGGGTGTGACATTGACTTTATACATGTTCTTTGTTTTGTCCATGTTCATCTTAAGACCTGTCCGTTGGGAGGCACTATTGAGGTAGCGTAGTGCTTAGGTCCTCCAGTGATTCTGCCATAAGGAATATATGGTCGGCGAATCGAGTGATGTACTCGCCGTTGATATTAATACCGTATCTTTTCCAGTCCAGTAGCTTGAAAACGTCTTCCAATGCAGCAGTGAAGAGTTTCGGGGATATAACGTCACCCTGTTTTACACCTCTCTGCAGTTGGATAGGTTTCGTACTCTGGTTCTGTACTCGGATAGCAATCGTAGCCCTACTGTAGAAACACTTCATTCAGCACTTCGATATACCGACAGTCAACTTGGCACCGCTGAAGGGACTGCAGCACCGCCAAAATTTCGATAGAAACAAAGGCTTTCTCATAGTCCACATACGTTAGACATAGTGGCAAATTGTACTCTTCGGACTTCTGTACAATTTGCCGAAGGGTATGTATGTGGTCTATGGTGTTAAAGCCTTTTCGGAAACCGGCCTGTTCGCGAGGCTGGATGTCGTTGAATCTGCATGCGAGACGATTCGTTATGACTCTCGAAAACAGCACGCAGCGAAGGGAAATCGGTCTGTAGTTCTTCAAGAGAGCGTTGTCGCCTTTCTTGAAGAACAAACCCACCTCACTTCTACTCTACGCCTCCTGTGTAGTGCCACCATGAAGGACGGAGTTAAAGAGCTTCTAAATAACTTCAAGTACCGGTTTTCCACCCGATTTTAGAAGCTCCGCTGTAATTTCATCCTCGCCTTGGGCCTTGCTGTTTCTAAGGTGCTGGAGAGCCATTCTAATCTTGCTCAGACTGACGTCCGGAATGCCATAGGAATGGTCTCAGGTAAGACTTGCCCTTGGATCGTTACTCACACTTGCGTGTGGCTCCAACCATGATGTGTACAGCTACCCATAGAACCTCTCAATCTCACTCAAAATCTCAGGTGTCCCGGACACGACGCTGTCACACTCGATATTCAGCTTCGACAGTTTGCTCTTTTTGACATACAGATCTCTAGCAAAGACTTTGGAGCCCTGGTTCCGCTCCATCGCTTCTTCAATACGAGCACTATTAAAGTTGCGCAAGTCCCGCTGCATGCATTTGGAGATATGTCTGTTCAGTTACCTGTATGCTGTCAAATCTACTAAAGACTGCAGCTTCATTTCCCGTCTAACAGCCATTAGATTAAGAGTGTGATTGGAGAGTTTTTGTGTTCTTCTGCGGCGGGTCCTGTTAAAACTTAGCACCGACCGCATGGACAGTTTCCACGAGCTTGTCATTCATATCGTCCACTGCATTGCAATCTTCTAGGCACTGAAAACGGTTTTGTAGCTCGAGCTGAAAGATTTCGGGACTTTTGATTAGAACACGTGGGGGACGGAGCGTTGACTTCATTAGACGCGACCTCTCCAACTTAACGTTTAGGTTCAGTGTGCCTCTCACCATTCGATGTTTCAACCCTCGCGATCACTGAGACATCACTGAACAGTTGCCGTCTGGTCATCATAATGAACCGTCGGGGCACGACCAGGTCCATTTCCTGTGGAGCCGCTTTTGAAAGTAAAAGTTCATCATAAAGAGTCCCTCTTTCTCCACGAAGTCAGCCAGCTGGTTGGCCCCTTGGTTTCCGTTGCCCTATTCCAAATTTCCCTACCTTCAGCTCACCGTTCTCTCTTTTGCCTAGTTTTGCGTTGCATTCTCCCAGTAACACCGTTTAGTGGATTTTGGAGGAATGCATGGCTCTAGGTATATTCTCATACATTTCCTCCACGTCCTCATCGCGCGCGAATACTGTTTGGTGATTTTGAGTATAAGGTCCGCAACTCTCGTCGACACACTCTCAATATTTGCAACGTTGTTAACGAGATTCTTGTGGACGATAAATCCGACACCTCCTTGGGACAGGTCGGCCTCCTGGTGATAGAACAAGTTGCCGGATTCGAGGATTACCATGTCCTCCCCCTCTCTTTGGACATCAGATAATCCTATAATATTCCAGCGCAACTTGTCTATCTCTTCTTCCAGCTCCAGGATCTTCTCGTCAGTCCTCAGGGTGCGTGCGTTATATGTTGCCAGGTCGAGTCGTCTTAGGTTGCAACCGAACCTCCACCGGAGTTTCTTAGCACCCCCTTTCCTATCGTGACCATGGTCGCCACCGTAGCCAGGAATAGCAGGCCGCCTGGGACTGGGAGCCGTTTATTAGTGTCGTTGCTCATGGGGGGTATATTGCCATAGTTCCTACGCTTGGCGAGCAGGTTGTCAACGGCAGATTTTGTCATTGTTGCTTTGCTGTTATCAGAAAGATGCTGCTGCCCATCTTCTGCCTCAATTTCACTCTGTCGCCTTTTACGACACCCACGGGAAGATATTGGGTAGTGGGTATTCTTACCCGCTACTACATGGGACCCATCGCTAATAAAATCTATAGTGAGTGAATGATTGTTGTTGAATGAATAAAGACAAAATAACCTTCTTTAATCACGTTATACCTGGTAGAGCCACGCTGCAGCTGTATTATGGTTGTAGCACGGATGGGTTGGCTCGCCAGGGTAGGGCCACACTTTCACAGAATACCAACGTAAAATAGCAGCTTAATGCTGCTGTGTTTCGTATGGTAAGTGCAGCAAACCAAGGGTCTTTTTACTGGAAACATCTTAGTCCACAAGGTTGATAACGTGTTTGCATTTTGATTCTCAACCGATGATTAATGTAGGTGTCTATGGGCCACAGCATCCACTTACCATCAGGTGGAGTGTGTGTTCGTTTGTCACCCATATTCTATAAAAAAAAGTACATCTCATATATCATAGCTGCTTGTCCTGACCATGTTACTTATGCTTCGTATCAATATAATTATTTACGGCAGATAACACTTACAGGCATTTAGTCCAGCCAAAACGGTTTAAATAAATATCAATTTCCAACAAATCAACGGTCACGACCACACGTGTATTAGATTTCAATCTAGGTGAATAACATTATAGTTATCAGAAGTAAAGGGAATTAAATGCAGGCTATTTTAGCATTTTGTCGAAATCAATAAGCGTTGTATTTGCGTACGCACAGATTGCACCAATTTTCTACCAATTGCATTATCACGATCTAAAGGCACATAAATTAATTCTTCTAAACGATTTTAACTTGTTAATATGCTATGCAAACATAGTAATACTTATTTTAAAAGGTATTTATCAAAAATACTTATAATCCCTTACTAATTGCTTACTAAATCCTTGCTAATTGTATTTTAAAATATTTTATAAAATTAAAATACAACATTTACTAGGTGATGAATCTAGGAATACGTCTTGGTAGGTACCACACAGTTACCCATTTACGAGTATGCCGCCAAATAGCATACTGTACTGCTGTTTTTTTTAGTTTGGCTGAACTCGTCTTATACTGAAAACAACGAATTATAGAACGCAATATTATTATTATTTTAACGTGGTACACGTTGCAGCTACATATAGCTGGCCACAGCAGCCACTTACCATCACGTGGACTGCGCTCGTTTATCACCCATATTCTATAAAAAAGTTTACATTTTCATTAAGTTAAAAGAAAGTGAACAGTTATGACTTTCATTACTATATTTTGCGTATGAACAACTGAGCTAATTTAAACGTTTCAAATTGAAATAATGCTCTATAAGTAAAATTACTTACAAATCGCAAATGAATTTACATCGAACACCTCACTGGACTGCGCGTCGCCAACATGACTTACGGTCGTCGACTTCACTAATCGCCACGATTCTTCGCAGAGCGTGTATATTACCGTCGCTTGCATATTTATTGAATAAAACTGGGCCTTAAAAGCATCCAACAAGGCTTCGCCGCGTTCTCTATGTAAATTTATTCCCATTTAAATGACAAGCTCGCGAAATATCATGTTTTACTTCTACACTAACGACAAATATGTTGTGCCCTTAGTAAATGAACTACGTTAATTCATTCACTCATTTATAACAGCCTATCTAAGTCCACTGCTGAACGTAGACCTCCCCACAGGTTGCCTCATAAATAGTTATATCCCATAGTTACTACTTACTACGCTTGGCAGGCGGGTTGGCAACCGCAGTTTTTTTTTTCTAGTTGCTATTACTAAGGCGCTGATGCCTATCACCTGGCTGGTTTTCTTTTGTCGCCTCTTACGACATCCGTGGAACGATATGGGGCACCTACACCGCCACTACACGGTTGAATGAACTGCCTACTTTTCGTTTATGATGAAATATAATAGTTATGAAATAAAAAAAAAATCTGATAAGTATCTCACTAATATAGTGATCGAAGTTAATATAGTGTAACATATTTTTCAATAGTTTTCTAAACTTTAGTCTCGTATAAATCATTTTTTTTATATAATAAACGAGCACACAGTACATCTGATGGTAAGTGGATGCTGTGGTCCATAGACATCTACATTTATCCTCAATTAAGAATGAAAATGCAAACGCGTTGTCACCCCTAAGGACTAAGATGGAATGCTGTTCTGTACACTCCCCATACGAACATAGCAGCAACACATGTAACAAAGTAGCACATGTAATATTAATTTATTATTAATCAATATTACGGTGTTATTTTACATTGGTATTCTATGAGAATGTGATTGACGTAACCTATTCTTTCTGCTACCATAGTCAGTGTGTGACCCACGTAACCTAAACGAAAATCTAAATTAATATATTTAGAACATAATTTTTGTAACGAGCGATAAAAAGTACGTGCGTGTAATAAGAATATTATTGGTGGCTTAATCTCCTTTCCAATCTTCACAATCTCCTTTTTCGTATTTCACTTGCCCAAATTTTGTCAACATAAAATGTTTCTACTCATAAATTGAACTAAGGTTTCGAATACAAATGGCTATATTAATTTTTCAATATTCGAGATTACACCATTAAAATACCATTTTTTTACCTTTAGCTATGCAAAATATTTTCGCCGTAGTTATTTTTCTACACTTTAAAGTATTTACTTTATCAAGAAAATAGAGAATCCAAGAATCGTCCCGCGTGTGTCTTAAGAGGGAAATAAGAGATGGACAGCAGCACCTTACTGATAACTAGAGAGTAGAGATCTATGTTCAGCAGTTGATTTTGTTGGACTGTAATGAATGGATGAACATTATTAATTCAATACTATAACTGCACTGGAATTTTATATCTCTTACGTATGGAAAAACAAATGGAAAAACTTAAAATGTTTAATTTAGCATGATATAACAAACAAGCAAATCCAGCAGACGTTACGCACCAACAGCCATTTTAATGTATATGATAAATCGCTGATAAGTATTTTTCAAAATGTTAATTATGTTTAGATAAGGAACTAAAGATAATTCAAGTGGAAAATACTCGAACCAAATATTTCAACGGGCTCATTAAAGTCCCATACAAAGGACTAGTCCAATGAGGCAAATACTTAATAGTCTATGACAATAATTGTACTTGATTCAGTTTAACTAACCCAGTAAAAGTAAAGGCATTGCTAACATATTATTCAGGAACTAAAATGCTTCGTTTGGTTATTAACATATTTACTGGACTGGAGTATTTGAGGAAAGGCATCTGTCTCATTAAAAAGAGAAACAAGAGCTCAGTGGAACTTAGTACTAACATGGTAATTTGTACACGTCTCATTAGCCAGTGACCCCGTTAAAGATTTCTCAAGACACGCGCAAAACAAAGCGGGAGGTCCACAGCCCAAGTTGTTCGAACGCTGAACGCCAAAAAACCAATAAAGCATAATTAATAGATGTGAAGTTTGGACTACAGACGATGCAATGGCGTTGCGTAAGCTCGTAGTTCACTAGAGAACAATACTACCAATCTTCGGTAACCATAACTGCTGCCTAGTGATTATTGTCTGACGTAAATCGGTCAACTCGAGAGGGACGCTCCGATAGCGGTATGGTAAGATACAGGTTTGGAGTAGTCGATCGTTTCAAACAAAAAGTTTGTGGATTTCATAAAAAAAGTAATAATATTCGGGGTACAAATTATATATTTTTCTATTTTTGTAATAAAAAAAGAAAACTTTGTTAAATTTCACTAAACCTTACTTTAAAAAATGCGAACAAAATTAAAAATGAAAAATCGAAAATTAAGTAAGCCCCCAAGGGGAACATATTATAACCTTACTCTAGTCAATCAATATTATAAAAATTTAAATAAACATTTTACTTTACCGACTTTAAAATCCCCTTTAATTAAGGGGTCTAGTGAGTAATCACAAGTTCAAGATAACAACCAGAGCTAGAGTTACATGAAAATTTTCATCCCCTATTTTTGAATAAAACTGTGGACGAACAGACGGATGGACGGACATGGCGAAACTATAAGGGCTCCTTGTTGTGTAACTAAGGAACCCTAAAAAGGCGATAATAAAATAAGCCTAAGAGATAAAATAATTTTTAATCTCATTACGACCGTTTGTCACGGCATAATTTTAAGCTTATTAGTAGCCACTTGACCTAACTTGACCAATTGCGGCCACCAGCCTCAACGAAAAATAGAGCGTGATAATAAGCCCACAAATCAGTCAGGCACATTGATCACTACTTAGTTGACTGATTTGTGACAAACTTTAAGGATAATATGTGTTAAGCTGCGATTAGTATATTTCAAAACGTTCGTAAAAGCTGAAAATGCGGTCAGAAAGAATATTAAAACGAGAAAAATTATTGTTAAAAACAAAGAACGCGGCTACTGATCTATTTTAGTAGGTAACTAATAATGTAAGTAAGAAACATATAAGCGCAAGTAATAAAAATTTCTCAAGAAATTAAAATTTCGTTTCTCTTCTTATTTCTGTGGGTTCCACTGGCAGGAAAAAAATGGCGAAACACGTAACTCTTAAGTATAAAGGTAATAATGGTACATTAACAATGTTTATTAATTTATGCATTACATCAGAATATATGGCATTAAATAAAATATAAAAAATTCTTTCATAAAGCAATTGTAAAGCTCTGTATCATTCTACTTTATAATGTATTTTACCATACCCAATCCATCAACTAATAGCATTAGAGTGGATCCAACCACAAAAGGTTTCACCTTCTAAGTGAAGTGAAACAAAATCTACTTAGCTTAATAGATACTTAAAAAAGAAGTGTTTGTTACTCGATGATTTGTTTTAGGACTGTCTGTACATTAATGTATAGCTTCCTTACATCTGAAAGTAAAATATACAATATTTACAATTACATTCATATTATGAATGATGATGATAGGTTCTTTATTAGTTTCATACGTTAAATAATCATATGAACCATATTTTATAGTAAATAGCGAGTGTAGAGAAATATTACGGTGTTTTTGGTTAGATCTTTTATAAGTAAATGTGACTTAGACTTCACACAGCACGCTTATTTTAATTGTTACGTTGTCGTTACGTTGTCGCATTACATAGGTTGTTTAATTTTTTATGCTGACGTCTGACTTGCACGTAATTTTGCTTATCTCAATATATAAAAAGGGTTAAGAGCTAAATAACAAGATAAGTTTCTTTTTAAAACGCTAATGAAGACTATAAATATTTATTAGTGTCAGGTTTTCTTAAATATTAAAACCTGTGAATTCAATCACTAATTTTTAAAACTTAGAATTGAGAGCTTCAGATATTTACGAGTATACAATAGTTTAGGTAAAAGAAAATTTTGCTAAGGATTTCTTAAATATGAGTATTTCATAGTTGTTTACACAAATTATTATATCTAGGATATTTTTAAACAAAAAAGTAACAAAATTGTAACCTTAAATAACATGAAATCATAACAATTCCCTTTAATATGCTTTACAGGAGTGGAAGAATTTAATAGCATGTTTATTACATTGAAAGTTGGAAACTTCAGAAGTCTCTGATGTTGTGTTGTTTGGAATACAAAATTTATTGCGGTCATGGCATTTACTGCTTTTGTCACAAACCGTATTTTCCGTCTTTTCATATTTAATAATCACCATACCCACAACTTAGAATATGCGAAAAAAATAAACATTATATTTAGAATTTTTGCATAATGTACTATACACTTAAAAATGAAAGTAACAGTTTATTTACGTCCCATGGTTGGGAATTGCGGGATAATCGGGAGATGGCGATGTCTTCGAAATAATTTTTCGTTTATCAAATATGCAGACTTTCTCCATAAATTTTCTATATAAAACTGTGACAGCAAACGTTAAATAAAGAAGGCCACTTCTCTGAAGACCAAGATGGAATGTCTCAGTCTGTAATTACACTGGATCTATAAACACTTCAATTCTAAACACAGCGGTACAATTACTGCTATTTTACGTATAGTAGGATAGTACCCTAGCAAAGTAAAATCGCTATTAATGATTAATCGTATTATTGTTGGCCGACGTGGAATTGGTTTGCTACCATACTATGAAATCGCGCTAATCTTTTGCGCTGCCACAATACACATATTAAAATTTACCATAATTTGACTAGATTTAATAACTGAAGTTATCAATAAACATATATATGAATATGTTTTAGTGGAGTTAGGGAATCGAATACTTCAGATTATCCCGTGTGTACCATAAGAGACGACAAAGGGAAATGAAAACGGGCAGCAGCATCTTCCTAAAAAAAACTACCGTTGCGAATTATGTGAACTAAAAGCGCCTACGAGGGAGTGTATTGAGGAGGCTTTTGTCTTAATAGCACTAGGTACGGTAGTAAACTTTGTATGCCTTGCAACAAAACATAAATTATAAATGAATAAATAATACCATCAGAAATTAAAAATTTAGACAGCTTCACCACCGCAATTCGACGCAATTTTCTGCCGACTTCCAAAAAGGAGACGGTACTCAATTCGACTGTATGTTTTTTTTATGTGTGTTACCTCATAACTTTGTACTGGATGAACCGATTTCGATGATTCTTTTTTTATATGAAAGCTGATACTTCGTCCCATATGAATTTGATCAAGGTTAGACCAATAGTTTTTGAGTTATTGTTAATAATTTATATTGAAGTCGGCAGTACAATATTTCAATTTTAAATTATTTATTTTATTTTATAGAATAAAGGTGACAAGCGAGCACAAAATCCACCTAATGGTAAGTGGTTTCTGTGGCCCATAGACATCCACATCAATCCTAAGCTAAGAATAAAAAAGCAGATGCGTTGTCACCCCTGAGGACTAAGATGATATGCCTCGTTTCCAGTAAAAAGGGTCTCCGGTTTTCTACTTTCTGGTTAGTACCATACGAAACACAGTAACATCAAGCTGCTATTTTACGCTGATATTCTATGAGAGCGTGGTCCTTTCCCGGTCGAGCCGACCAATTCGTGCTACAACCATAAAATAGCTGCTGCAGCGTGGCTTTACCAGGTATAATTAAAAGAATTACTTATGAAAAAGTTTTATTATAGCATATCAGAATTTATGAACGATGAAATTAAAATCAAAAGAAACTAATAAACTCGATAGTTAATATATAAATGGTGGAATCATAACGACAAATAGTAGCGAAATTTGATTATTACATACGTATTTATTAAAAATTTAATGTAAAGCGATGTGATCTAATATAATGTGATTAATGATATAACATTATGATTATTTATGTGTATGTAATTTTTTATTTGCAAGCCCTCTATGGCTTAAAACACCTCCGTTAATACCTTTATTCGCAAGTGAATAATAATTGATTGATTGATTGATATTTTTAGCGAATTAGTCGCTGTAGTGAATGAATGTATAACTGAACAGAACTTCCTAACAGCACAATCCAACATAATAAATAAAGTTTACATTTATATTTATCAACACAGTTGCATAATATAACAAGCTGCGTCGTTACAAACGATGCAAGTCGACCGTATAAAAATAAGAGAGGAACTAGCGACAGATTTGTGTAACAATATAATACCGGGCAGATAGCAGCCGTGCCATCCGTCGACTAAGCTGATTTACTGAGGTCCAACAAAAGCCTCTCCACTCACAATAAAAGATATCTCCGTGCACAGGATTAAAATAATTCAGACTTCAACTGCAAACGTGCACTCTGTGAGGGCACTGGTGATTAAATATAACCCGCTTGAAATTTATAAGTGTTTATTTCTGGCAGGCGACTGTGTTCGCCGCTGCACTATTACATTGTGCACTAGCTCTAATAAAACGTTGATTGTTAGTTAGGATCAAGCGAAAATACTGTAATGTTATTGTATTAGACCGCTTGTAAAGATTGAATCAGACACGACTTTATAATACAATAAAATTTGCTAATGCGTAATTATTATTAATGTCTTGCAGTTGCGGTGTTAGAAAATCAACTACCAACCCGTTGGTGTCGTAAGAGGTCACAGAGGGAAATTAAACTGGAGTAGTATCTTATGAAGTATCTTCCGGATATTGACGGCACCGTGGCGCAGAGGCTTAGCAATGAGTTGTTGCGCTGGGGGCCGCGGGTTCGAATCCCGCACGGAACAAATATTTGTATGGCCTACAAATAATTGTTCCGGGTCTGGATGTTTACCCTCGTGCAATCTATGTTTGTAAACTGCCTCCACGATACAGGAGAAAATCCTAGTGGGGATAACGTTTTTTTTTTTTTAAAAAAAGAAACTAAGCCACTAACTATCGGGTGAACTGCAAGTTCGTTTGTCACTTCAGTTTTATATAAAAAGGGTTGATTTACCACATGTTCGGCGGTGAAGGAAAAAGTTATGAAAAGGGCCTGCATCTAATAAATTAAAAAAAATGTTTGTATGTTAAATATAAAATTTGAATTTATGAATTAATATCGTTTTATTTTAAAACAAGCTCTAACTTATACAATCAAATTGATAATATTATTTTTTTGAATTATGATAAAATAATTTAAAGTGTTTATAAATCAAATATTATTTAGATCATTTTTGTCGTCACAAAAGACCTAAACTAGGGGCGCTTGTTTATTATAAATTATAAGCACAGTTGTGCGGTGAAACATACGACAGATTACGAAACAACAAGTTTGCCAAAGCTTAAAACAAGGCAGCGCATTGAATGGCAGCCCCTAATTAACTGTCAAGTAATTTGATATAATGGGATTATTTGACCAACACTATTATCACTCGTTTCCATTTAAAATACTCCAGGCCTTTTATTACTCGAAATTAATTTAAATTTCATATAGGCTGTTCAAATAAAAATAAAAATTTACAAAATTTTATTTAAATACATTTTATTTTTAATAGATGAAAAGTTAAACCGTGTAGTAGCGGTGTAAGAATATCCACTATATTTTGTCCCTTGGGTGTCGTAAGAGACGACAAAGGGAAAGAAACAAGGGGATTGGCAGCAACTCAAAATAATAATAAATTACGGTTGCACATTCACTTTTCAAGCTTGACAACCATGGCAAAACCCCTTCTGCGAGGCAATCTATTGGGTATATATATATGTGCAGCAGTGGACTGTTTGTGGTCCTTTATAGGCTGTAATGGATGGATGAATGAAAAGAATTCTATAAATTATTATGAAAATATCTTTTAAACACTATTTAATCCTCATATTATCTTGACGGCTCCGTGGCGCAGTAACTAATCTATGAGTTGCACTGCTAGGGGTCGCGGGTTCGAATCCCACACGGAACAAGTATTTGTATGTACTTTTCAAGAAAAACTTTGTCAATAATTTCTTATATTTACACGTACACTACACATTGAATAAAACTATTTTACGGATTTTATCGCGTTAAATTTTAATTATTTTTAATTCCCGACGTTTCGGGTGCTTTGCAGCACCTATGGTCCACAAACTGAATTCCTTAGCATATTATTTTAAATAATATTATTACCATGATGCTGTATTTGATTTGCATGTTTCTTTTCAACATGGGTATATCAAAACTAAAAATCAGTATACATGGGAACTTAACCCTTGTAACGAACGAATTATCATTAGCCTTGGATCAGTTGTTGATATTGAATCAGTTGCGAAGCATCTCTAAATAATGAACCGATGGCCTTACAGCGGTGATGGCTCTCGGACGTAACTATCGGATCGCGTTCGCACGCATATTACCGAGCCGAGCGCGGCGAACCCGCGGGCGATCCAGCGACCTAACAGTACAAGTACAACGGCCCGTGTGATTAGACAGCGCACGATAGCGCCCATTGTCAGTGCACGATCACCTCTTATGCGTCTTGAAATTGCGGAAATGGATACTGCGAATTCACCCGTCAGTGAGACGTTACAATTGCAATCTAATGTCAAACATATGTACTAGTAATCAATTAGTATAATGTTAGCTTTAGAAAAGAATTTTATATCGGCATCATTATCGACTTCTCATCATCATCATAAGCATCATTATTATCATCATAATTGAGAATAAAGTAGTGCAATACTTGAGCTACTTACATCTATCGACTTCCTGTATGTTTAACAACTTCGTTACACCTTCTAGTCGGTGAAGCCAAAATTTATTTATTTCCACGTACGGTGAAAATCCTAAAGGAAATCTATTTGCGACTGGTCGTTGCTGCTGGTGACAAAGGGGCTGGTACTCCATTCGCTCAAAGGCTAAGTATAGAGCCATTCAGCGAGGAAACGCAGTAGCATTCTTAGTACGGCATATTGCATTATTTTTATGTTGTGTAAATAATATTGTAAATTTATAATAAGAATATGCTTAAATCAAATGCAAAAATTAAAAATGTTATGCACAAGTTATTACTTGAATAATATACACGGATATTTTTTCTGATAAGTCTCTTTTGCTGTCTTCAAGAAGTTCGTGTAGATTTGGTACGTCACTGTTTTGTACGTACCGGTTTGAAGGGTATGGAAGGGTGTGAGGCATATAAGTAAAGTATATAGGTTGTAGGTGTCCGTGGGCTGCAGTAGCCACTTATCATCAGGTGCACTCTAAAAAAACCAAACCAAAAGCCAATAAATAATAAAAAACGGGTACGGTGAGAGGTTTACACTGCAAACTTCCCAGAAGTGACAAAAATAGGAAACCTGAAGTATGAAATAGCAATATATTGTTTTAATAGGATAAGCGTGACAAACGAGCACACAGTCCACGTGATGGTAAGTGGTTGCTGTGGGCCATAGACATCTACATCGATCCTCGACTACGAATCAAACTGCAGATACGTTGTCACCTAGCGTTGTTTAGGAATAAGATGATATGCCTCGTTTCCAGTAAAAGGGTTCTCTACACTCACTAAAATGTATGAAATATATGGTACCGGCGCTGGCGACTGCACGGCGATGACTCCCACTCGGTGTCAAAACTCGGCCGGCAAAACTGCATGTGTATTGTGTACGTACTGTGTGCGTTTGTGCGTGTGCGCGGGCCGAAGTAGAAGCACATGAGTAAATAAACGGAACAGAGGCAATGCTTCCTAAGAACGTGCAAAATTGCTACCTATTTTGCTAGGGTTGTCACAATAGGTGAAGACAAATTAAACAAAACAATACCTATCATATCATTGCGTTGTCACTGAAGTTACGGTATACAAAATTTCAACTCAACCAGACATCGGAAAGTAGTTCAAATCTTACTTGTAATATGTAGACATAACCCACATATGTACCTACTATATACCAACCCACCCACATACCTACAAATGTTTAATAAAAGAGTGTACTATCCATAAAAAGGTAAAAAGACAAAGTATAATACCCTCTTTTTATTAAAAAGAGGAACATACAATAAAATAGAGGTACTTGAAAAAGTAATAATAAAATATTTACTTACCTAGTACTTCTTGAGATAGTTAAAGTATGATATATTTTTATTTTTTCTACTTTTATTCATACACACAGTACAATAAACAACCATTATTAATAATACCTGCTGGCTGGATGAGGAAGCTCAAGGTTGCTGAGCGAGCTATGGAGAGGTCTATCCTCAGTATCCGCAGTAGAACCAGAGTGACTGACGTAGCCCAACGGATTAGTAAGCTGAAGTGGCAATGGGCCGGCCATATAGCTCAAAGAACCGACAACCGTTGGGGAAAAAAGGTTCTCGAGTGGCGGCCTCGTACCGGCGGACAAAGTGTAGGGCGTCCCCCCCACTAGATGGAGTGACGACCTGGTAAGATATGCAGGAAGTTGATGGATGCAGGTGGCTCAGGACCGTATTTGTAGCATTACTTGGGGGAGGCCTAAGTTTAGCAATGGACTTATGAAGGGCTGTAATGATGATGATGATCAATAATAATACCAAGTTTTTACATTAAAATATTCAAACTTGCAACTAACAAAACAAACAACGCGCGTCGCACTTCCCTGAGATTGTTGTCCACTGGCTGTGCCATCGTAACCGGTTTTTTCCAGTCTCGCCGCGTACGCGACAAGCGGCCAGTGGTCACGCAAACATGCCCCGCGTGGTTGTAGTAGTGCAATCGATTCGCGCGGTTGTATGAAGCTTTACCTCTGTTCCGTTTATTTACTCATGTGGTAGAAGGGACGTGTTGAGATTAAGACTCGAAATTGACTTGTGAAATGATGAAATGTCTCCTTGTTCATGCCGAAGTAGTTAAAATATTTTTAGAGTCCATTTCCAACTTTTAAAATGTTCGTTTTAAGTATTTTATTTTTAAAATAGGATGAAACCAAAATTTGACTTCTCTGCGTTGATTATATTTTCGGCTTAAATATAAGAGATATAACAAACAAATACGACAACTTGACGAGACTATTTTTACGTGGTGTAGAACTGAAGTCTGTGTTAGTACTGCCCAAAAACCGAGCGTAGACCAGCACCGGCACTGGCGCAGTAGAAAAACGAAATCACGGCGCTGCGCCGTCGCCGTGCCGTTGCCGTGCCGTTGCCGTGCCGTTGCCGTGCCTGTACCGTGCCGGTAAATGGAAAACCGCCTATTCGTGCTACAACTATATTACTAATATAGCTGTAGCATGGCTCTACCACGTATTATATTTACACACATTAAATTTTCACTCATTAATAAAAAAAATCCTCATATTTTGAATTTGATTTGCAGACATTCAATTTGGTTCGGTTAGTTTTCATTCCTTTAGCATAAAAGGTTTGCTAGACCAATGCAGTAAAAAAACTGAAGCAGGTTAATATCACATGATTTTGAATCGAATGAAACCAGTCCGACGTCGACATCATTATTTGTTTTCGAGATATACGAGGCCAAAATGAAGCACACACATACATAGACATTTTCCTAAAAACCAAAGCATTTTTTTTTTGTACACTTTTTAATGTAGTAGAGCCATAACGCAGCTTTAATATAAGTTATAACACGAATGAGTCGATTCGGCCGGGGACGAACCACGTTCTTAAGAATACATAAGCGTATGGTGAGTGTAGAGAACCGGAGAACCTTACTGGAAAAGGCGTTCCATATTAGTCCTCCGTCCGTCTGTATTTCGATTCTTAGTTAAATACAAATGTAGATGTCTATAGACTACAGAAACCACTTAAAACTAACTTAAAAACAAAACTTGAAACGTAGAAATTTGTCAAAATTTGTAGTTAGAAAATTTCACTCAGTACCATAACTTCACCCATTAGGAAGTTATCTAGTACGCTCGCCACAAAACAAGGCTATTATTAAATGAACGATAATAAAGCTTCGACGCATAATACAAGCTAATACTCGTACAAGTACTATTCTGTACTACTATTGTACTATACAAGTATTAGCCATCAAATGTATTACAAAGCAGCTATCCGGCCCGGCTTTACTTTGGTAGGATCTATTAATGCAGAATTATTAAGATTTAAGATAATCAGAGACCATTTATTTCATCAATTTTTCGTTTTTCTTTAAATCTCCAAGTTTTTCGGATAAACGATAGTCTAGATCACTCCTAGCATACCTCTCTATCAGCTTGTGAAGTTCCATTACAATCGGTAGATCCGTTCCGAAAATTACCCTGGACTGATAGACAAAGAGACTATAATCTTAAAAATGGTAAAAATGTTTTATATCATGTTTTAATAGCATGCATATAACCCCCTAAGCATAATATAAGACAGTTATTTCAATATTACAGACATACACTTCAATTTAATTTCAATGTACAGATTTATTACACTTACAGCGTTTCAAAAATAATGACCTACAGTCATAAAACCGTAACTCTGGGACATTAGTAAGCGTCGAACTGTCCTTCTTTACGAGTTACCTAATGAGAACCGCCATCAAGTAACTGGTGCGTGTCTAACAGGTGTCCCATCTTACTAGTTTGAGTCTCTGACTCGAATAATAAATATGAGTGGTGCCGGAGAGAATCAGAGCAATTATGTTTCACTAGCTTAACAGCGAATTTACACATTAATTATCTTCGAAGTCTCACTTTTAATTCTAATGAAAAATGAGATCTGAAAATTTCTATCGCTATGAATTTATGAATAAATAAATGTATGAAACATACTTTATTGTACGCCAATAGACATGAAAATAAAAAAAGAAACAAAAACTTTTACAAAAGCACAACTAGCGGCCTTATCGCTTAGAAGTGATCTCTTTGAGTCAACCAGAAGATATAATGATCGGTGAGAAAGGGTAAGGTTGTACGCAAAATATAGAAAAATATATAACAATATACAAACATAATTTATATATGCATACATATGAATGTGTAATCAATAATTACATATATAATATATACTTATAAATTACATAAATGTACAAATACAAAGATGCTACGAGTATGTTAGGAAAAATATTCAGTCAAGGTTCAAATGAATAATGTTGCAAGCTTGCAAGGTTGAGGGTTGAATATGCAATTGTGTCTTGCAGGCTGCACGAGAAGTGAAAATTGCCCGTAATCTGTATCGGACATAACTCAAAAGGAACATAGTAATAACATTCTCCCAGTGTTCTTCGATATTTAGAAGTCTTTTGATGTTTGAATTTAGATTTTTTTTAATTTCATTATTTATCGGCTTATGCACAGAACACGGTATTTTTTTCTCTTCATGTCTAAAAGTTTGGTCAGCTTTATTTTTAATCTCCCGAACGCAAATTCATATTTTTAATTGAATTTAATGTTAAGAGTTCTTTAAATAATTTTATTTAAAAACTAGGTAGGTACCTACTTACATCTAATATTTGTATTTCTCTTTACATTACAAAAAATGTTTGAATATCATGCGACTTGTAAACATGTTTTCATCATCATCATCATTACAGCGCATCACAAGCTTACCTCTGTACATATAACTTATAATATATAATCCTAAGAAGTTACATAAAGCATGGGCTTAAGCCACTAGTATCCATCAACTTCATGCATATCTTAACCGGTCGTCACTTCATCTAGTGATGAGGTGTCTTTCACTTCACTAACTATACCGAGGTACATATATAATATACCTATATATGCTTTATAATAGACAAAAAATAATTTATCACATCTTATCATCAGTCATTATTGTTCGAACTCACACCTACCGACAGAATATTTTTTTATTAAATAAAACTATCAAAAATATTTTACACTCGAACGCAATCAACAAAAACTCCCACACCTTATAGAACAATCAATCTTCTCGACTCTGAAAGCAGTCTCAATCGAAACAAAATACGTAGAATCAGGGACCGGATAAAGGGACCTATAAATCATAAAATCAAGCTGCTATTCATAGTGGTTTATGTAGGTGAACACAAAAAAATGACCCTTCGCATCTTCAAGCATTGTTAAGAACAGTCGTTCGGCCTGAGGGTGCGTCTCCAATTTGTCCTGTATTGAAGTAATCAACGCATCGACGTTATTTATGGTCCCATTAAAATTTCGATAATCACACCATTTTTTGTGGCGTGCGTTACTATTGATACTAATTAATTTTTATTTAGATGCGACGAAGGAATTCAAACCGAGGCACTCTTTTAGAAATCCTTTTAGAATATCATCAATGATTTACTAAGACTTATCTACAGCTTTTTTATAGTTATATTATTCATATTTTAATATAGCTTTTTAAGTTTTAGTCTTATCATATAAATGATTTTATTAATGCAAACCTTAGTGATGATATGTAGTTCTAACAATAATTTAAACGTTTTACACATATTATAACCATCACTAATCTCTGTAAGCGTCCACAGTTCAACATGGGTCTTACTTAAAAATTAAAGAGTTTGCTATATACTTGCCCTCTTAACTACATTTCTGCTTGCAGACCAACAGTATTAAATCGATAATCTACAGACATAAAAGCAGAATAAAAGGTTAAGAAATAAAAATTTATTGGCACAGTACTGAAGGAACTCTCATACACAATTATTGGAAATGCGAAAGGAATATATATGGTTACTTAGAGTTAAAAAACGCCACTATCACTCGCCACGTTAACAAATAATGTGTTTTGTTGTCGAACAAATTCTAATAATTGCCTTATTGAGATTAAGAACACTTTCAACTACGCTACACTTAAACACTAACACTTGAGTTTATATTTTTGCTTTTTATTTTGACTAAGTCTTTATGCCTTGTAATTTTTGAATTTATCCTTATTCAAAAAGATCAGATGTAAGTAAATAAAACATAAAGTTTTCAGAATATAAAATGGCACTCTGTGAGTAAAGAAAATGTATTTTTGTACATACTTTGTAGTGAGCATGCAGGTACTATGGAAAGCGAAACCGTTAACACACTAACGTTTATTTCAAATAAAACGGTGGGCGCAGCCACCTTCGTATAACTACGTATAATATATAATTAGTATTGCTTTGTTATCCGCTCTCACGTAGGCAACAACTCTCCTCCATAAATTCCCACTAAAACTACTGTTTATAACCTTGTCTGCAAATCGGTATAGGTTTGCGATTCTTTCCCAGTTGTCACTTCAGTCTCATAAAATGTCTTCTGATCATCATCCGGCCGTGGAGGATGTCTGACGCTTTTTGATGTCGTCACTTTCGCAGGAGTTTTCAGTTCTTCCCCTCGCTTGCCCGAAATCTCGATTACAATATTAGTCGCTGGAGATTCTTGATCAAAGTTACCTAACTTCTTCCTCTACGACCGAGTTGTAATATGGCTCGTTGTACGGGAATTCGGTGTTACTGATGTTCAAGATGCATACTGTTATATTACATGCGTAATGTATATACGATCAGCAGCACTATGCAAGCACTGACGTTAAGAGCCCTCTTACATTTCAGCGTTACGCTAATTTAGGTATTTTACGCACCGAGCGAGCGGCAAACTACGCAAGCGATACTTTTCTTTCATATTTCACTCGCTCGCATCATGATATTGCGAGTATGACGACTAAAGGATCTTGATCCACCGTAATACAAGTTTCCTTAGAATTTAGGTGGATGGAAATTTTTTTTGATGAGATATTTTAATGTTATTTAATATTATAAATTGTTTTGATATATTTTCATTATTTAAGAATGTTAAAGTTTTGAAATAAGTATACATAAATATTTTAATTCTTACGTAGTAAACGATTGTTAGCTAACATCCGTAACATAGTGGTCTTAAAATTGTGCTCCATACTCAAAGAAATCGAAATATGAGTAAAATAAATAAATCATTCATTCTGGACTGGACTTTAGTAAATTTTTCACAGCCACCAAATTGCGTAAAAGTTTGTCGGTGGGATTAGTGCTCGTCTTAATACATTTGCTTCAAATACGTAAGTACAGAGGTAAATAAAGCAAGTGTTAAATTTTAAAACAAGTATTAAATAATTATATAGAATAACCAACATTTATGGTACCATCGATATATGAATGTACTTTTGTGAAATATTTAAAAGGAGAATATTATATTCCGTGCTATTCGTGTTATTTAAACGTTTCATTTGCTGTTATAATTTAAAATTCGTTAAAGCAACTTTTGACATTACTTCCTTACGCGGTCAAAAACTAACGCACGTAATTTACAACCAAACAGGTATTTCATAAGTAAAAGGATAATCTAGCATCAGAACTATTTAGCTTTCTGCTACCTGTGCGCAAACCATAGATGTTTACGGTGCTGTTTCCAGGTGTACTCGTATGTTTCAAGTGTAAAACAATAATGTATACTAGCGCATTTACTAAAGATTCATTATTAGAAAGTAAAAGCTAACCACATTAAACACATAAGTTTCAGGTGTGCTCGAACAGATTTCATTTAAAAATAAACAAGACAAACGCACTGTCTGTCTAATATCTTTTATGTGTATAATAGGAAGTAAAATAGTAAAGTAAGTAAATAAAACTATACCGGTTTAACTAAATAAATCAAAAAAATTAACTAATCATTATTTTATTAAATACAGCCAAATACCATAATTTTAAATTAGATGGCTGACAGTGCATTTGGACCACGCCTAGTCCCGGATATTGTTACTATGACTGTCGGCTTCTTTGCTGGCCATAATTTGGTTAGTGTGTTTTTTTACTAAAATTAACGTACTAATGTCTTTACTTTTTTACTTTACTTTTACACCAACTTGGTATTTGTTGGCCATGACTTACTTTAATATGGGCAAAATCTTTGTTTTTTCACATGATTAGCTAATGACGTCTTCGACTTCGGCTTAACAGGATTCAGCAAAAACATACGCTTTCTTAAATTACGGATAACCACTTACTCGGCAGTGGAAAACCCAGTGGTAGAATGTAATAGCATTTCGGTGATCAAAAAACATTTTGAGGTTTGAAACTAAATAAAAATGCCATAGTGCAATGTAATCGAGATTACATAATCAATATAAGTAAGATAACATTTTAAGTGGACTACATTATGAGCGCTGGAATTAATCTTGCTTCCGAGTCTTTGAGGACTTCATATTCGATTAACCTTTGCCCTAACGTGACGAACCAATACCGTCTAATCTAACTCAATTATGTTTTGGTTCCTGAAGTTAACAGAACGACTTAACGGACTGATTTTCTTTAGATATTAAATATATTCATTCATTTCTTACAGTGTTTATCGTCTAAGTAAGAAGATTCATCCTTTTTTACATACTTACCTAAGTATCATTTAAGAACTTTAGCTTTAAAAGATTTTTACTTGAAAATAAAAATATTGCAAAGACATGACAATAACGAACAACTCACAAAAATATCGTCGAGTAATCGGATAATTGGTATACGCATACGGATATTATTTTTTATCAATCCTATAAATCATAATATTACAAAAATCTGTAAGTTCCTAAGGTCAAAGCGTGAGTTTGCCAGTACATTATTCCTTAGAAGGTAACAGTTGTCCGTTACTTCGAGTACTCCATATTAAGTCACAACTAAGATAGGTTTATGGTGATTCGATACCATTCACTTGGAAATTGGCGTTAAGATTTATCAAGTTCAGCTTTAGGTTCCGTACTCGAACGTGCCACGAATTATGTTTCTAGGTGTCTGTTTTTCACCTTTAAATCTAATAATAAATTCATATTTATGAATTATTTATGAAATATGAACATATGTTCCGAGGTTTATAACCTATTTTCTTTTATTGTATGACGCATGATTGACTGCATGTTTGTACTCGTGATATATTGGTAAATAAACAGAACTGAAAATTTACCATTTATTTTACTTAGACAATGTATAACGTAAATATGATTATTAATAACAGATCGATAAACTGCTTCCATATTATTTAGCATTTTACATTGAATCTAAGAGTAATGAAATCATGAATATAGTACGTCTCCACGAAGTCCATTGCTCTTACCTTTAGCACTGCACGGGTAGATGAACTTGTAAGGAATAAATTCAAAACATGGTGTATCGGATGCCGCCTCTAAACCGCAACTAAAAATACCCAATGCCGTGAGAATAACAATGAAGCGCTTATATGCAATATTCCACGTAACGACATATCCGTCGGGAAAATTATATTTGCGTTGCATGCAAGCCGAGGCAAACCCCGACCCTGACCTGAGGACGTCGACCCCGGGCGTGACGCTTCGAATCTCTATCGATCACGACTGTAAATCTCTCCATCGAATCGATATTTTACTCGATATTTTTCTTGTCCTTCTCAGATCGATTGTAGAACCACGAATTAAAGTAACTACGCCGGGTCACTTGCCGAAACTAATGTAATCACAATAACTTCAACAGTTATCTTTTTGTATTGTTACATTATGAACCGTTACCATCTCGTTAGCAGGTGTTCTTTGTAATCCCGTAAGAATAAGATCCACATTTCGGATCGATAAAAAATACGAAAAGAAATCGTACCGTAAAGCATTAGGTCAATGGTAATCAATGATTTTACTGACTATAGCCTACGCAGTCGCTTATTATTATGATAACTATTAATAAACGACATAATATGACTACTAGGGCGTCGGATTCGAATCAACTTTTTTGCATTACTTTATTGTGTCGGGTCTGTCCTAGTATATTGCCATAGTTGCCACGCTTGGCGAGCGGGTTTGCAACCGCAGTTTTTTATTGTTATTTGTTGTTATCAGAAAGATGCTGCTGCCCGTCTTCTGTCTCAGTTTCCCTCTGTCACCTTTTACGACACCCACGGAAAGATATGGATTAGAGGGTATTCTTACAACGCCACTACCCGGGATACGGGTAGGAGTAGTGATTGGCTTCGTTTTGAAGTGGACCTTTGGTTATGTCGTATTTCGTACATCCATCCTTTTAATTATCCAATGACTTTTTATATTAACATCTTATTTTATATCCGTTATAATGATAACCCCAAAAGCACCACCATCTGGACCCTAAAAATAAAACAGCAACGCCGACCAAAGGCAGCACAACGATCTGTATGTTTTTTAATAAGCTTGGTAATCAATTATTAGCATGAGATAAAGTTGAATGAAGAGACAAAAGGGTGTTTATACTCAACAGTGGCAAATCAAAGGATATTTATAATAATAATCTTCTTTCATATAGTAATAATAAACTTATTTTTTAACAAAAGTGGCTCGAAGATCTGGAACCTTTACAAAAATAATCATTTACAGGAAACTAAGTTTAATGCATACAAAATCTCATCAATTCATATCAAATCATCATCATCATCATTACAGCCCTTCCACTGCTGAACATAGGCCTCCCCCAAGGAATGCCACAAAGCACGAGCCACCTGCATCCATCGACTTCCTGCATGTCATACCAGGTCGTCACGCCATCTAGTTTATAATAATAATAAAATTGAAAAAACATCATGCAGTTGTGGATTGTGATTCTCATCCACAAACGATTCCCACCAGAGTTATACAATCGCATTGCTAGAATTTGTGCATAGTCGTTATATTCGAAAATCGTGCGGATAGTCATATACACGTTCAGCACATTGTAACATTATAAATGTCACTATAATATTCTATTTATCTATTGTTATAGCTTTTGACAAACGATTCAGATGTGTTGTGACCGCTGAGGACTATGATGGAATGCCTCGTTTCCAGTAAAAAGAGACTACTGGTATTCTGTGAAAGTGTAGTAATATTTTAAACTTTTATCAAAATTCAAATTAATTTCTAAATTAGTCCTAAACTCCCGAGTTGGTTAGCGCAAAGTCATTATTCTCTTAATGGTAAATGTTGCTTCACCTATCCGTCCGTGAAATGTGAGTTTCGTATTTTTAGATGCAAGTTTTGCCATTAGTCAGTTGTCAGAGCCTCGTCCATCAATCAATGGGCAGAATTATGCTCAGGTGAAGGTGGCACTTGGAAAAAAATTGGCATGTTGCCTCTTACCCCAGAGCGTTATCGAAAATGTTATTAAAAACGCAACAAAAACTTGTAACACAGTTTAGTTTATTGACATAAAGAAAAAAATATTAAATATATTTATTTGTTTAAAACATATCGATTGTCTAGAAGACAAATGTATCAGAGATTGTAATTTTTCATGAGAGTTATATAAATTTTTAAGTTTGACCCGTTAGTATGTAAGGTATCTTATACTTCTATTATTAGTTAGGTATTTATTTGTTATATAATTAATATTAAATAATTGTTCTCAGCTATAAAAAGTGCTGGTTGATACTCAGTAATTATTTTGTTATTCAATTGTTCACTTAATGCATTTGTGTATAGCACATGATAGTCAATTATTAAATAATTATTAGAAAGTTAAGGTAAATAACAAAAATATTAATATATTTATTTTTATAACATTCCACCTAAATTGCCATGTAAATTAGATACCAATTTTAGGTTTAAGTGTCAATTGCCTATCATTATAAAATACTTAAAGTTTGTGTGAATTTCAATACTGGTTTAAAGCTACTTAATACATTTTGTCATTTCTATCATGGGTAGATAAGCGACTATGATTTTTTGACCGAAACTATGATGTTTGGACCGAAAGTATTGAAATTATGGCTTTCCGACAATGGCATAATGCGGCCTATTCGTTTAGACTTTAGAATGTTTGGCATTAAAAAGTGTAAACCAGAAAATTATGTATTTAGCACGTTTGTCTTCTAGACCATCGATAATAATATACACATGTTAGGCGGAGTTAGGCGGAATGTAGACTTCTTACGTAAATTTTATCAGTCATATATTTTAAATTACACAGGATTTGGGATTTGTATAAATTAATATTGAAAATTAAATTGCAATAAAGCAATAAACTCAGGAATAGATAAAAATAGAATTAAATATAAAAAGCGCATAGTAAATATAAACTGAAATGAAAAAAAAACTTATTATAAAATTACAACCTATTACAATAATTGACAGCTTGATAGCGCAATTGCCAAGCGTTTGGTCGCAGCGCCTCGGGTCTCGAGTTAGAGTCCTGCTTGAATCAAATATTTTACAGCCCACAAATAATTGTTTCGAATCTAGATAACAAATATATAAATATAAAGCAACCGCACAAAAAATATTTTTCAACCCAAAAAAAAATTTTTTACGAAACCTTTTTACATCAATGTAGATTTGTGTTACCAGCTACTGCTATAAATAAGTTCTTAGAAATTAAAGGGTTACGCCATGTTTGTTGCTTATTTCTAATTCATGAATCCTTGTACAGGAACATCGACACGTCACACCACGTGTACCATATACGTTAGACGTTGATAACGAGTACACGATACGGACGGACCAGCACCACAGCCTTACAAGGAATGAATAGATCAGCCTCTCGTCGGCCGATAATATCAGATTTGCTTTAGCAGCATTGCGGTAACATAACTCGCCATTTAATTTTTGGCTAATCAAAAACTTAATGTTGAGCTTAACGCTTGTTTTCGTTTTTGCATTCAAATAATAAGTAAACCATATTCTATTATACCGAATTCGGTACCGAATGTACCGAATTTAACTTTGAGTTTATCCATTCTGGGAATAGAGCTCGAAGATTTTTGCCTGTTTTCGCCAATACACGAATGCTGTAAATTAACAAAGATACGTGTCGACAAAATGATTGGTGCGGTTAGTTCAAATATTCATTTATCTATTTAGTTATTTACACACACACACACACAAACACACACTTAACAATTATCCTTACAGGCTAAACAAACCCACCACGATAGTGTCGCTAATCTACGTAAATATACTATGTATCACAACTAACGTACATAACTAACTATGTATTCAAATTCAAGTTCAAATTATTAATTGTACTTGATAGGTATAAAGGGGTATAAATGTGACGCCCTGCAAGGGCATAGCATTACTAGAGGACTAACTAATTTCTTTTAGTTCTTGTTTCCTGACGAATTTACAAGACTCGGGGATGTAGATGTAAGTGTTAGTATTTTATGTTTAATGAAGTAAGGTTTACATTATTCCATTTAGTCCGAATTCATTAATACTCGTACACACTTCTTTTGTAATATAAATAATTAATTTACATCACAAGCCACAATATGATGCCATAGGAGAGTACTGAATGAGCATGTGCATAGTAAGCCGCAAGGGCAGTCTTAAAATCTGTCACACGTTTAAAATGTTGTAGAGCATAAATAAAAGAGGACTTTTTAACAACTTTTTGTTTGTGCTGTTTCCAAATCAAATGCTTATCCAGGCCTATTCCTGACAAAGTAGCAGAATTAACAGTTTCTAGTTTTGTGTTTAAGATATTTGTAAAGCTGTTTTTTTGGTAGGGTTTAAATTGAATAATTTTACAAATGACGTTTGGGTTTTTAAAAGAATCAAGATTATGACGATCTGACGAATATATTTTTCATAGGTGTGTATATTTTGGCTTTTGTTGTTTATTTAATATTTTAATTAATATAATATGCTTTGGTATTCATTTTGTATAATTTAATACAATTACATACAAACATATTTCGGCTACATCGCCACTTACTATTGGATGGTATAGTAGAATAAAGGTATAATTAATTAATTTTGTCCTACTTTAAAATCAGTTTTTCGATCTCCATTTCATTGCCGTATGTAATATAATGATTACTTCCTCCAAGCAATTTATTTTATGCATTTGACCCAGTTTTACGGTTGCCTTGCAAAAACTACGAACCACAGACAGTATGAAACAAAAAAAACGTCAAGGTTGTTTTTCACAGAAGCCAAACTACCGTATATCATAACGTTACGTTGCATCACGTCGAACAATGCATTCCATGACAACGAACATCCATAAGAAGTGGACCCCTGTATAACCTTCCACAACGAGTCCCGCCCACACAATATTTCAACACTCAAAGAAGCCATAAATTATAATTTAAAAACCCAACATGTAGCTCTACATATATAGGGACCTAACTTTTAATGAACCATATATACATAGGTCTATAGGTTCATCGGTCTAATAAATTATAATAACGACAGAAGAACATTATACACTCGTAGCTAGTTCAGATTTTATTCATGCAATCACGACTGGAGAGCACACAAGTCGTTCATATCTCTTAAGTATTTCAAAGCAGACTTATAGAATTTAACTTAGAGTAAAAAAATATATTTTATTTTTTATTTTTTTGAAATTTTTATTTTATTGAAAGTCTTATGTTTAATTACCGCTGTTTCGGAAAAAAACTTTTGTCCTGGGAAGAAATTGCAAGAAAACCAGCGAGAATATAAAAAAAAATAACAGCTTACTATCATGTACGTTACTCAATTAACAACATAAAACAAATAAGAAATAGTCTGGTAGCGATCACCTCACTCCCAGGGGTTATTATCATCCAATTATTCCTTAATATTAGGTCCTTACATATGAAATTGACGTTTTGTACGGGAGGATTATAAAGTCATTTTTTTTTTGTAAAATAGATTTAATTTATCAAAGTATGCACCTTTGTTATCTATGCACTTTTGCCATCTCATAGGTAGTTCATTGATCCCTTTACTAAAAAAAACCATGGGGGCGAGAATCAATAAACTCTTTGAAGGCGTTTTGGACTGCCGCATCGGAGTTGAATTTTTTTCCTTGTAGTTGTACAAATTCCGGAAAAAATGGTAATCCGTTGGAGCAAGGACCGGGGAGTACGGTCGATGTCGTAAACATTCCAATTGTTGCTCATCTAACTTTGTGGTTGCTTGTTGTGCAGTGTGTGTTCTTGAGTTGTCGTGAAGCAGCAGTGGCCTAGAGCGATGGAACAATCTCGGTTGTTTAGCAGCTAGTTCTTCCTTCATGGTTTGCAGTTGCCGACAATAGATATGTGCCGTAATCCTTTGGCCATATTTTAGAAAGCTGTAGTGAACGACACCGGCGCTAGTCCACAAAACACTCACAAGTAACTTTTTCTGAGTCAATTGCCGTTTAGGGCAGGATTTGGGTGGGTCTCCAGGGTTCAGCCATTGCGACGAGCGCTTGCGATTATCGTACAGTATCCACTTTTCATCACAAGTAATGATTCGATTTAAAATCCCTTCATTATTGTGTCGGTTGAGCAAAATTTGACGGCTCCGTGGCACAGTGGCTTAGCAATGAGTTGTTGCGCTGGGGGCGACGGGTTCGAATCCCGCACGGAACAAGTATTTGTATGGCCTACAAATAATTGTTCCGGGTCTGGATGTTTGTCCTTGTGCAATTTATGTTTGTAAACTGCTTCCACGACACAGGAGAAAATCCTAGTGTGGGGGTAACGTTTTTTTAAAAAGATAAAAAAAAGTAACACAGCAGTCGACGCGAGTTTGCAAGTTCGATTCACTCAATTCATGAGGTACCCATCGTTCAAGTTTTTTTACTTTCCCGATTTGCTTCAAGTGGATTAATACAGTTTTATGACTTACCCCGAAGCCTGCAGCTATCTTTGAAGTGCTTTGTGATGGATCCGCTTCCACAATAGCCTTTAATTCTTCATTTTCTACTTTGGTCTCCGGCCGTCCACGGGGTTGGTTCTGAAGGTCGAAATTTCCGGAACGAAAACGTTGAAACCAAAAACGTACCGTGCTTTCTTTTGCGACACCAGCGCCGTACACATCTTTAATCCTTCGAGCTATTTCTGCAGCACTGGTGCCACGGTAGAACTCGTACTCGTAAATATACCTATATTTCATGATTTTCATTGTGCGGCAATAAGCGACACCAAAGAAAAAAATAACGAGGAAAAAACAAATGAATGACTGTTTTAAAAACTCAAATGTACCAGCTAAATGAATTTATAAATTTAAATTTGGAATTCTTAACCATAGAGATTTCAGATCAAAGTGGTCAGTACGACAAAACGCTAATTTCATATGTAAGGACCTAATATTATAATAACCCGTTTTATACAAACTTAATTTTTTTTATAAGATAGGGTGACAAACGAGCACACAGTTCACCCGATGGTAAGTGGTTGCTGTGGCCCACAGACATCTACATCTATCCTCGTTTGCGAATCAAAATGCAGATGCGTTGTCACCCGTGAAGACTAAGATGGAATGCCTCTTTTCCAGTAAAAAGGATCTCCGGTTCTCTACACTCATCATACGAAACACAGCAGTGTTAAGCTGCTATTTTACGCTGGTATTCTGTGAGAGCATGGTCCTTCCCCGGTCGAGCCGGCCTTCGTGCTACAACTATACTACTAATATAGCTGTAGTATGGCTCTACCACGTATAAAAATATTAATAATGTTTTTAAACTTTAACAAGGTCTAATTTTATATGTTTTCTTGAATTTTGTTGTAAAACCGACTCTCGATAAGGTACTCATAGGCCCGTGTTAATAAACGTTACTCAACAACGAACTCAAGTGCGTAATCATTTGATGCGCCCTCATTACGATATCAGTATCTCAAGATCGTTGCTAATTAATAAACACATAAAAACAGTATCTCAAAACGCTATACTTAGGAATACTGTTCTGTGACTTGCACTCAAGTACACACTTGAGAGTCGAATTTCATTTATTAATCAATGTGGCACACAGCTGATATCGTAAACCTAAACCACATCTTGAGATATGTTTATTATAATAAGATAAAAGAAATAAACTAAAAATTGTACTCAAGTGCGTGTACTTGAGCTGATTAATGTTTATTAATACGGGCCTTAAACTATAAACTAAAAACATAATGTATACATTTCGTGTTCCTCATCATCAACCTGTAAGAGTTCACAGTTGAATATGGGCCTCTCTTCGAAAGGATCTTGACAGGCAGATTGGTAATCTCAGTACTAGACGTCTCACACTTTTGACGCTGCTCCCCAGGGCAATACACATATTGTACTATGTGTGGCATAAACAAAATGATTAACCGTTATCACATTGTATTCAACATTTTTCTGGCATTTCCCATAGACTTCTCATTCAACATCCACGGGTCGAATTGGGGTTATAGATTCTCTTACGCCGCTAGCACACGGCTACGTCACACAGGGCTAGGGTTGCCACGCGTACTACAATATATAGTATCGTACTATATTTCAGTCAATTAAAAAAAAAAAAAAACCTTTATTATTTTCTCCCACAAATTGTACAATTGCATATTTTATCTTTTAAAACATATATATTTTTTATAACAAAAAAAAAACAAAGAGGTACATAAATTTGTGGGAGACGGAAATTATACTATATATTATAGAAAAATAATGTACCACGTAAAATACATATTTTTTCTCCTAATTCAAATGTCGCGATTTTTTATATTAACTGTGACTGGAAGTCAGGAAGAAGTAAGTTTTACGGATAAAATTTTCCCGTCATGAATGTTAAATGGAAAGAAGAAAGAAATATTTAGATAATAAATTTAAGTAACTAAAAATGAATTGTTAATTTATTTTAATATGAATCTAAATTGCTCAGATTCCTATAATTATTTTAAAGATTGATGGCCAAAGAAAAGATCAATAACAAATTTAGATGGCAAAATGCATAAAGATTAAAAATTAATGAGTACTTTTAATGAGTGACAACCCTATACACAGCCCACGTAGGTATACAACATGTAAATTAATTACGATATTGGTTTTTCATATCCAACACACTATCGTGTTCAAACAATAATTTTACATGTATAATGTTAGTTAGTCAGAACCTACTGTATCGACAATACAGGTTCATCACAATTCTAAAGAGAATGGTAAACATAAGTTCGATTGCAAACAATGCCCTGGGCGAGTGGCCGGTCACTGCTGTCGGTTCTCTTCTAAATCGTTGATTGTACCTTACGATGACAAGCTTACGTTAGACCAAGTAAGAATTTATTGCTATGAGACCTATAACTCGCGACCAATGTCCCGTGTAGCAAGACTACATTTTAGGGCAACAGGGCCATAGTTTAAACTAGTCGATCTAACATTGCTTCTGCCTTGAAATAAGTCAAAACCTTAACATTTTGTTCTATAATCTGAACTTAATATAAATATATGTGATACTTTAATGACACCCGATAAATATTTTATTCACAACGATTATTTCACTGACTATTTCACTAAGATTATTTGCGCACTAAAATTATTGTGATAGGAATCAATATGAATAAAAAATAAAAAATAAATGTTACAATAGTCTTGCTCAATTTAAACCTTATGTTACCCCCGCATCGAATGACAGTTGTTTATAATATGAACAACTAGCTGTTACCCGCGATTTCGTCCGCGTGGATTTTATTACGGTTAGATTTCATGAATTTTGAGTTTTCGCGCGAGACTCTAATTGTTTTTCTAAAATAAAAGTAGTCTAAGTTACTCCTTATAACATCCGCTATCTGCCAGGGAAAATCCCGTCAAATTCCAGCCATTTCGGAGATTAGCCGGAACAAACAGACAGACAGGCAAACCGGCAGACAGACAGACAAAAATTTAAAAAAATGTTTTGTTGTTATAGGTGTCGTATATACTTTCATATGCATTTAGTTAAAAGCTATTATTTTGACATTACAAACTGACACTTTAATCTTATTTATTTCTATAGATAACAAACTTGATTAAAAAATATCTTCAGTAGAACTTAAATTACTTGGCTATTTTAAATTGAAAATTCTTATTTTGTATGCATTTTGTCTTAACAATTCCCATTATAAAGTTCAACGCATAGAACACGACATCAAGTGACTAAGTCTTAAAGCTATTACCATTTCTTCTAAGATTTTTAATGGTATGATGACTCAGATAACCTAAAGCAACAATAACCTCCCGCCAACAAGATATGACGGGTGTTCGACACGATTATTAGAGGGGGCATAGGTGAAAGATACTTATCGATAACAAGCATCGTCTTAACAAGCAGTGATTAAAATAACGAATAACGCTATTAAAATAACTGCTATTCCCTACGATGATAGCAGCAATCGTTTTTATTTATTTTTGTTTGAACTATTACACTTGCTATTAACTAAGCAACATTTGATCTTGACTTACAATTTGTTGCAACAAAACAATTGAATTGATTTTTTTTGTATTCATGGATTTATCTATTCTCATATTAAACAAAGGACTCTTAAGGTTTGGAAAATATTACTCCTTTTTAAAAAAAAAAAACATTGAAATGTTTGTTTCATTACAACTTTTGAAAATATAGTACTATATTTAAACCTTTCATAACTTATACTTGAATTTATAAAATATATAAAAATACTTGAATAACAATTTCTATAACACATGGAAGTCACACAAACAAACTTTTTGTATAATTTGTAAAATACCGATCAAATATGATACAATATTATTTGCGTATATTTTCATACATTCCTAATTTTAAAACTTTTGTTGTCAAAACAACGATAACTGTTTTAATAGCTTCCACATAGGTGAAAAAGCAAGCTACAACTTTATTTACCTATACTTAAATTAATAAAGTCCCAAAAAGATAAATTAGGGTCTGTACACGACAAAATACCAGTGACGTATGAAACTAAAGACTATAGGCACATTTAAAATATAAAGGGAATGATATAATTATGTTTATAGAAGTATTTTATAATATTATAAATAGAATCAAATCCTTTTTGAAAGCATTTACAAAAACAATACATTTACCTTAATGTAAACTGGTCCTAAAACTAGTTACGGTACAAAGCACTTGTGATTGTGGGATCACCACCTTTCCTTAGTCATTACGAACGGCGGCTCAAGTCAAACAAGTCGAAATTGTTGGCCTCAGGTCACATCATAGAACAGCTAGGCTAGGGCTGATGTAAAAACTAAACACTAGTATTTATTTATTTATTTAACTTCATATACACATTAATGGATATAGACAGGCATTACCTACGAGTCTACCCTAGAGTAGTGCAAGATAAAAGAGTGTTATGAGTATAAGCAAGGTTAATTTACCAACATAACTTATACATCAGTGACAAGAAGTCTCATAATTTTGTCAACGTATATCATTTAATTTAGGCTGCAGTATTTATAGTTCGTGATTGGAAAATTAATGAGCGATGTTTCATTACTTTTAAAAGTCTTTAATAAAAAAAACCTTATTATATTACCATAGCGTAGCAATAATATATATTTTCATATAATAAAAAACTTGATAATTGAGTCGGTTAGAATCAAAAGTGGTCAAATCCATTCGGGAGTATTTATGGGAATCAACGACTTTTCGTTCTGATCTCCCTGTACAAGATATTTATAGAGTTTGAATTATTATCGCTTTGCCTAAGTTGGTATTAGTGATTAAAAAAAACATTCATGACTAAAAAATCAAAATAATTAGGATAGAATATTGGATTTCGAAACCAAGAAACCTGAAGGGCTTTTGGCATCACATCGAGCCCCTTACTATCCAAGCGGCATTCTGATAGCAGGAGCAGGGGTTCATTATACGTGGTAGAGCCATACTGCAGCTATATTAGTAAGTATAGTTGTAACACGAATGGGTCGGCTCGACCGGGGAAGGACCACGCTCTCACAGAATACCAACGTAAAATAGCAGCTTAACACTGCTGTGTTTCGTATCGTGATCGTAGAGAACCGGTGACCCTTTTTTACTGGAAAAGAGGCATTCCATCTTAGTCCTCACGGGTGATAACACATCTGCATTTTGAATCCCAAACGAGGATAAGCGTAGATGTCTATGGGTCACAGCAACCACTTACCATCAGGTGGGCTGTGTGCTCGTTTGTCACCCGATCCTATAAAAAAAAACTTCAGACAGTATTGAGACACTGTCAGTAGATTCGGCACACTTAATAACTCGCAAGTCCTCACTTGCGCGTCTAGTTATAAAGGCCATCTACTGGAATGTTTTTTCGTTTATTTCCCATAGTTGACGCTTAAGATGCCCACGGGATGTAACGGGGTGATAGATTATCTTAAGCCGCCAAGGCAAACTGAAAAGCCATGACTCTTATGTCAGAATATTTAATTATTAGTATAGTATAGTATATTATTATATATTATATAGTATATTAGTAACCAAATAGCATCCCTTAGAAATCATATCGCATGCGAAAATTTGAGTTTGGGTGAGTAACTTCCATTGACTCTATTTATATCCGACGTAGTTTACAATTTCCGACAGTAATAGAAAATTGTATTAATTTATGTAGAATTCATAGAATCGCATTAAATTTACAAAATATATCTATCTATTATTAATATATAATATTACAATCATTATGGTATAATGTTTCACTTAATGTTCCTATCGATCATTATGTGGCTTGCGTGTAGTTACTGGTGTACCTCTGTCGGTGACCTCCGTTCAAGCGGGCGCATTCCTTCTTCGGCATAATAATACCCATGTGTCCGATGTAACGACCTGCGCTGTTCGCCCTTATTAAATCTCCTTCTGGATTCAATGTAAGCGTTCCAATGTTTCTATTTCCTTGTAGCAGGATAGCTACTAGCCGCATTATTTTCGTCGTAGGCATTGTTCGCCAAAATAGTTTAAAAAAATTGCTAGATAACATAACTAGAATAAACTTTACACATTAGCAACGTAAAACAATTTTATTTTTCTAAACTAATAAACAATAACATGAATTTTTTGTGTAGCGGTTGTGTAAGAGAATCCACTACCTCATATCATCATCCCGTGGGTGTCGTGAGAGTTGACATACCGAAATGAAACGGGAAATGGGCAGCAACATCTTCCTGGTAATAACTCAATAAAAAAAACTGCGGTTGGCAACCAACCTGCCAAACGTGGCAACTATGACAAATATCTCTCCTGTAGGGCAATCTATAGGGAGGCCTTTGTACACCAATGGACTGAATGGAAATATATGCCTAAATCTGTTAATGATAGTAATTGGACAAACATTTTCTAAATAGATTAGATTAATTTAGTAAGAGTTTGGTAAGTTTTAACCACGTGGTAAGCTTAGGCAGCTCGCTCTCGGGTATTATCGAGAGCTCTGCCTCCGGCCAGGGTTTCAGTTTTCCGATTTCACCCACAATCCAGTCCTAACTTGCCAGCATGCTGCAGCCATGTTATGGTTGTAACAAGAATAGGTTGGCTCACCCGGGGTAGGACCACGTTATCCCAGAATACCAGCGTAAAATAGCGGCTTAATGCTGCTGTGTTTCGTAAGGTAAGTGTAGAGAATTGCAGGCCCTTTTTACTGGAAACGACCCATTCCATCTTTCTCCTCAGGGGTGACAGCGCATCTGCATTTTGATTCTTAATTAACGATAAATGTAGATGTCTATGGGCTACACCATTCACTTATCATCTATCAGGTGGACTGTGTGCTGGTATGTCACCCTAATTCTATAAAAAAAAAGAAAATTGTCCGGAAACATCAATAATGCTAACCTGGTATTTTGTACAGAGTATGTACACATGTATATAATCAAAGGTACATTACTAGCGTTATTGATGAAGTTAATATTTAGAAACTCTTGACCTTTATTCAAATGAAAGCACGTAAAGCATTCATATTGACGTATTTTGTTTACAGACAATTCCATTACTTGGATTACTTTTCCAAAACACATTTTGATATTTAGACAAAGCTTTCGTAAGCAATATCATCACCTTTTTACGCCAGCTGAAATTTATTATGATATAATATTTCGTTAAATATTATGTCTGAAAAAAATGTGCCTTAACTTATTGTATACATATTGTCCTAAAATAACATTAAATATAACTGTATCCGTCAATCAGACATTAAAATGTTCTTATTTCTTAATAGCATCATTGAAGATATATACTTTAATGTGGCCATTAATAATTCCAAACTTTAATTAACACATTAGTGTTCGTTCAATGAAATATTGTAATATAATTCAATAAGTTTCTCGGTTTTATTACTTTAAGAACGTGTTACTGATTTTGAAGTGTTGAAAGCTGAATAATAATGTATAATAGTAATGACCGTGAACAAAATTTTTAATTAAAAACCTAATCAAGTTATTAGACCGCAACAACCATCAAATATGCGAAGATTTTTAGTCTTTTATACAATTCTATATTTAAATATATTATTATGAAATTATTTATTAATTTCTAATTTTTATAGTACAAATATCTTATAGCTTTTAACAATTTTCATTCGATTTTAGTTAAGCAGCAAGTGTAGATCTTCTGAAAATTGTGCCAGAGAAATATTGTTGCTTCTATAGGTTTACAGGTATCTCAAATTGTTAAATTCTAAACTATCCTTGCACAATTAATGCTCAGTGCCGCCTGGTAGATCTGAGTGCCCGCTCTTATCGAGCGTGCAGTAAGGCGGGACATGATCTGTTAATGAAAAAATCGCATTACAGTGTCTTCAGCGAATCTTGAATTATTTTTTTGCACGCTCCGCTACGTCACACACCTTGCCAAACGCTCCTCATAAAGTTAACACTCAGCCTACTACTTATCTTGTTGATCACGCTTGTAACTTGATAATTTAGGCTCGTTCTGCTCCTGTTTCTTAATGTTAATTTATACTAATGAAACCTATGAAATTGACGTTGGGATAAATATTTATTACAAATAAAAAAATCATAACTAATCAAAATATTTTCCCTAACTATTAACATGTTTTTGCCATTTTATTGGCTTGCAAGTTTGTTGATGACCTTGCTATTGAAGTCTGCTGAACGAAAATTGAAAAACTTTTTAAAGTCTTTATTTAATTATTATTTTAAATTATTCTTCGGAAATAAAGTTTTTGTATATCAAAAATTTATCTTAGCTTCCAAAAAATAAAAACTAAGTGGGAGTCTGTTGGGGCAAGATCTGAGTAATATGGTAGACGAGTAAGGGTCTGCTCTAAGCTTTACCTAATATTTGTGATTGTTGTTAAAACTCCATCATTGTTATTAATTCTAGTATTAACACCTTATTTCATTGTAACTCTTTATCTGTTAGATATTTTAATCATCACCAAACAAGATTCATGGTTTTTGACTTAAATATTGAACACAAAGCACTGTGTGGACAGTATTCAGCAAAACCATTTTGTAATGAGTGAAATGGTCACAAGCCGTAGCCTAAAGCGACACCGATCCTTTTAAATATTAAGTATAGGAATTATAGAATAAGTCTTCTCTTAAAGGTTTATATTATACTAAAATATTGAGGACATCAATTTTTTAATATAATTTCCGAAAAATTTTGAACAACTGCATGAGAAATAACGCAGTTCTAATAAATTTTCCTGTGGTCTATGCGGATCTCAAGATTGTATTTTAGGAAGTTCATATTTTACTAATAAAGGTCGTTGCTGATGACGAATATTAATGAATGGAGATAAAATATTTAATCTCTTTTTATTAAAAAAAACTTGCTAATACCACTCTTGGAATTTCGTGGAAACGTTTTAAATTTACCAATAGCACGCTAACAGTTAGATTCAGTGTTCAGGGTCGTCAAATATTACCCGTATACTATACAAGTGACACCCACAAATTGTGATAATCTGATTATTTTTATAAGTACTTTATGCCAGTGTTTGACTACTAACTCACCTGATGGTAAGAGGTGATGTGGTGATGTGGCCGAAGGTTTTACATATTATATAACATGGCCACTGTACATTGTTAATAATATATATCAAAGTTATAAAAGCAGTTAAGCTTAAAATTCGGTAAAAAAGCATTACACGTTATCTCATTGTGGTGGATTCCAGAAATTTTCAATTAAAGCCTTCTAGTTTTTAGGTAGTTTACGTGATCGAATGCAACCGGCGACGGTCGGTCGATTGATGCCCTAAAAAGTTAACTGGAGTACTCTTAGCAATTTTTGTTAAGCGCCTTACATTAAAACCTTAGACTTAAAATAAGCTATAACGTTGTTGCAATAAGAACGAAAACCACTTATATAAACATTAAAAATAACCCAATTAAGTATTCAAGTGTGTACAAAGCATCTTGTTAGCGTCTCGTGATTGAACACATCAAAGATGTACTGTGCGCATAACGATGCTACTCCCGTAAGTCATTGAGATTTGGATTTGTAATCTTGTATCGATTCATGTCAACGCGCGGCGTTTATGCGTCCATTCTTTTCTATTTCTCCCAATTAAAATTTGTATTCCTTTTAATTTCAACTCCAACGCTCAGGAATGTAAATCTTAAAATACTAATCGCTGGACAAACAAAAGAAAACTTACCTTTAATCTGCCGCATTTGAAACAATAAATTTTAAATTCCAAATCTAGTAGAGTACCCCAACCGACCAATTACCTTTTTTAAAAGTTTGGAATGTTAATGGCATCTGCAGTTTCCAATTTAAAATTTTATATGTTACAGTATTAACATTTTATTTAAAAATCTATAGGCAACACCTTACGATATAATAAATTCCTTCATAGAAAGTAGTACGCAAGACATTGTTTTAAGTCTTAGTGTCGAATATCGCTAAGAACAAACAATTACAAATGTTAGTCTTAATGTTACGACATGTGCTATTGTAAATTAGATGACTCAATAGATAAGCGTAAACGTAAACATAAAACAGACAGAGTTTCATTGTTCCTGTGACTCGAACAAAGGAAACAAAGCACTGAGTGGGCAGTGTTCAGCGAAAAAACTTACATTATGTAACAAGTGAGATGCTCTGACGCAGTGATTGCGCAACACGACGTGTAAGGGAAACTGGTTTATTAAGACCCATATCAAGCCTTCTCAATATAAACAAATAACTTCATGTCGCAGCTCACAGCTGGCCAGTCAGGTATTCAGGGCAACGGGTGGATTAATATGGTCTGTATAGTACGAAGATACTCTTCACCAAGTTAACGTCGCGGCATATATGGGACTGTCCCATTGGGACATGTTATATAAATATTTTCAATTTCTAATTTGACATTATTAAGTAAAAGTTTCCTCGTAACTAGGTAGGTTATAGCAAATTATCACACATGACTTCTTTATACAAATAAATATGACAAACGAACCACTATATATATGTATATAGCGAAGAAGAAATGTGAAGTTCGCCAACACGCATTGGGGCAGCGCGGCGGACGTTTCTTTGCCCAAAAATCCTCTCAGAAATGAGAAGAGGCCTGTGTCCAGGAGTCGGACGTGTATATATATATATATATATATATATATAGGGGGACTTAGCAAGCGATTTATCGATCGCGGTACCAAGCGTCTCTAGTGTCAGCATTACGTCTGGTGTAAACAAACTAACTTTTGATTTATCACCAGTTATCAGAAGATAAGAGTGTTCGGCATCTCCCATGGTCGGCATTTACGACAATAAGACGAAATGGAGTTATGGATTGTCGTGCGCCGCCATGACTCAGCAAATAAATAACTTTTATTAATCAAACTGGTACCCGACACGTTGCTGCCACAGAAAAAATAATTGTGGAAATACAGTTTTCAATTTGGAACAATTATATTGTATAATTAGAAATGATTATAATACATTCATTGAAGTTGAGATAAATTACTTTCAAATAAATTTGCCCGTATGACACGCGCGCCATCTGCTGTCAGTTAATTGTACTATGCCTATAACCTTCGCGTAAGTGCAAGCAATAAGTTGATAAAATTTTACCGCAATCTGATGAACGGCATGGCAGCGCATTAAATACGACCAAACAAAAATTTAATTTTATATATTAGATATGCATATTACACGAAAAAACGTGACTAGAGAAAGTTTTTCTTAATTTTATGTGTATTTAATTATAAGTACAGAAGGATGAAATATCCAAACACTTAAATAACAACCAGTCAACGCTCTCGCAATAACAGCCTACTTGATCGTACTGATAATTCAAAACTCGTGACAAATTCTCATGTGTAATATAATGAAATCGATTAAAGAACGTACCGAATCCAATTCGTTTGGCGCACAATAACTTTGTTTCGTTCAGGCTACAATAACTCGTTTTAATCAGATAGCTGGAGCACATATGATATATAGCTATTTCCAACTAGTCCAATTTGTTGTTTTATAATTACTTAACAGACTCGCAAGCGACGTAATCAAAGAGTTAATAAAATTCTCAACGCCTGAAACTCTTACAACCATAAAATGCTTTATGTGAAATTATCTTAATACGTCTACACGTAAAACTCCAAGGACATCATTAGGCAATAAAAGCAGAAAATTATAGGCACTCACTTGCAATATAACGCGATGGAAATTTTAAATGAAATGAAAATCTGAATGTAAAAAATACCGTAATAAGAAAGTACATAAGAAAGTAATAAGAAATACTGAAAGACTTTTATTACATTAATAACTTAGAATGAATGGACTATAGTGTTATAATATTAGTTTTATTAGCATTTAAGTTGTTAGCCTACTTGCTACACGCTTGTCGATAAATTAAAACTAAGTCCAGAAAAGTTACCAACAACTATTTATTGATATTTATCGTAGAGGTATATGTTAAACTATCTTTTGCCCGCGGCTTCTCTTTCTCTTGCATGGAGCGAGCTTAGGAAAGGCAGACGTGAAAAACTGACGCACCTTTTGGCTATTGACGCATTGGGACAAATAAGAGGCTTTGGGACAAAAAAATGGCTATTCTTAAATTTTCCACCCGAGTTATTAACTACTTGTTGATAATCTTTTTTGCATGAAATAAGTTAGTAAATTTTTTTTGTATCAATTATCATACCGGCAGATGTCTATGTAATAGGTTTATATATGTAATTTAAAATTTTTGAATTGTATTTGGGAGGTATAAAATAACAACCAACGTGGTCCACCACTGTGCAATTTAAAAGAAGTTTTCTTCCTCGCACAATCTTTGTGGAATCGACTACCACCAGCGATTTTTCCGAGCCGATACGACTGAGGGACCTTCAAGAAAATAGCCTACTCCTTTTTAAAAGGCCGACAACGCATCTGCAATTCCCCTGGTGTTGCAGTTGTTCATAGGCGGCGGTAGTCACTTACAATCAGGTGAGCCGCATGCTCGTTTGGCCCCTCTCCTATAAAAAAACAACATATTAATTTTAAAATCAACGAACTACTTAAAATTATGTTTAATGAACTATGTTGAGATTTATTAAACTCTTACGTAAACAATTTTCACAATAAACTTAAGTTATATCTGTTAAATCGCGAAAATCGATCAGATGAATCCCGATCAATCCATCCATCCGATACCGGATCTAACCGTCCAAGCGACGGTAATCGGCGTGAAAACTGTTAGACATCTTGTAATAATTGTAATTCGCCTTACAAGCTTTGCAATTACGGTAAATCTATACTATTATGAGAGCGGACCGGGTCGATCAGCAGAGTGTTTGCGTTAGGATATGGACGGAATAATCATATCATATCACATGCTCAGTGACGAAGGGAAAGTTCGTTAAGAAGTCTACACGTATGAGAAATAAAGTATATATTGGTAAAGCATGCAGTCAGTTATTACGACCATAATATTAGTCCGTTACGATAAATGAGTGTCTGTGATAAGCAATGACATCATACTCGTCTTTTGTAGGCTCTCACTCTGCTTTTCTTATAAAATCAAAATCAATTAAAACTTTTTTTTTTTATAAAAGTAACTTACAGTCCACCCGATGATTAGTGGCCACTGCAGTCCATGAACACGTGTAGCTAACTTCATACAGAGAACGCTACAGATGCGTTGTCACCCCTGAGTACTAAGATAGAATGCCTCGCAACTTGCCTTTCTGGCCACAGCTTGCTTTCTATACCTTTCAAACTGGAACATGCAAGCACTGTTACATGAGACATTTGATTTCTGTGGGTATATTATATTTGTTACAGTCAAAACTCATAACCGGACCTGACTAAGGACGTTGGACAAAACAACTTTTAACTACAAAAACATTGGGTAATGAACAAATCATATCGGTCAAAAGTGGTTATGCCCAAGAATGTTAGTCAAAACTACTTTTGACTTAAACTTTTTGAATCTGTTTTTGACTAAGGGAATCGGACATAACCATTTTTGCCTAATTTTCGCTGTCAAAAGTGGTTTTGACCGGTTAGGAGTTTTGACTGTGACATATTTAAACAACTAAATAGATAAAATCAGGTGTTTCTTTGTTAGAGCTGTGAAAATGAATTACCTAAGACTCGCGTGAACAATCAATAGTGTGTTTTAGCTAGCTACGACTTGTATACTATTTTTCTATTGACTAAGTGTAAGTAAGATAGATTGGGTGTGTTATTGGTCTTGTGGTCGTAAATGAGACTGCTCATCTACTATCTACCACTACCTACTACCAAGACTATCAAGAGATTTTCAGTACAAGTCCAGAGTCAGGAAATAGGCAGTGTTTTACACTGTGAGAGTCAGGAAATTGGCAGTGTCCGTGCTTTAGAAATCCGGTAGTGTTAGAATGCTGTCCAAGGCAAATACGAGTATGAGAATGAGGAATAAGAGTACATCTTCGTTTGCGCACACACACGTACAGTATAATCCTCTCCTGCACAAAAGGTAATAGTCTCCATTGACAACGGCTGCCGTGCCCAAAATTCTGTGCGGAGTACATTATTGTTAAGTATTATGAATAATATATCAAGGTTATAAGTTAGCCTTGTTGTATATGAAAAGGTTTCTTCTACGAATTACATAAACAAAATGTAGGTAACAGAAGTGGTAACCTAACAAAGGCTACATCGACCAGTAGGGTCAAAGAGGTCAGTTCGCGTGATTCCCGCTATAAAATTGCGTTTTTGTAGAGATTTATTGTATTACACCCGCTCCGTATAAGGGTCACGATGTCGACCGAGTTAATAAACCTTAATAAGTTCGTACACTTAGATCACACCGATTAAATGTTACTGTTACTCTATTTAAACTCGTCTTATCTTCTTAATTATCTTTATTAACAACTTACAACCAAACGCTAAGAACATTTTGAAGTAATTGCAATCGAATAGTCATTTATTTCCTTGAGTTTTGAGATATGCATTATAACTGTTTACTGTTTACTAGATGGAAAACTGTAAGTTGCATAAAAAGTATAGTCGTATTTAAAAGGTTTTGTTACAAAATGAACAAACTACCTTAAAGTACCTAAGTATATCCATAAATTTATTATTAATACTGTAGTATATCTATGGGCCTATTAAAAGAAACAATACTTAAAAATTAGGACAAAATATAATAAAATGGCGAAATACACCCGTACAATTGCCGAGCACAGGCGTCCTTTAACTCCTGAGGGTTATTGGTACAGGAAAGAGTCAGACGATCTCCTCTAATGCATGTTTTTTGGACTTGACACATTTCCTCAAAATATTATTTAATTACACGTCATGCAGACTTCCTCACAAAAAGATTGCGTGCCGAGTACCTATGTAGTAAACAGCACAAAAGCAATTTTATTATTGCCCTGGAATCGAATTTTAGTTGTTCACATAATAAAACTATAATCATAAAATACTATCACTTTATACGTGGTAAAACAACACTGCAGCTATATTATGGTTGTAGCATGAATGGGGCGGCCCGACCGGAACAGGACCAACTCCTCACAGAATAGAATACCAGCGTAAAATAACAACTAAAATGTTGCTGTGTGTCGTATGGTGAGTGTAGAGAACCGGAGACCCAAACCTGGAAACCTGGAAAAGAGGTATTCCATCTTAGTCCTCACGGGTGACAACGCATCTGCATTCTGTAAACTATTTATTAATCTGTGATTTTGATTCGTAATCGAGGATAAATGTAGATGTCTATAGGCCACAGCATTCACTTACCATCAGGGGGACCGTGAACTCGTTTGTCACCCTTATTCTATAAAAAGAAATTAAAATACCTACCTACTGTTTAAGAAATAAAATGTATGCAATTGATATACTTTTATCATCATGATCATTAAACCTATCACAAGTCCACTGCTAAACATAAGCCTACCCGAAGAAATTCTACAAAGTACGGTGAAAAAGGTCTCGACAATAACCATAATTTGAAGCACAGCTGCATTATGCTGCTATTTTACTATATTCTGTGCGAGTTTTTCAGTTATAATGCAGCTCCAGAATGGATTTAACACAAATAAAATCTTATCTTATATTAGATACAATTTTATTTTTTACATCTCATAGCTTTTCTCTAGACCAAGCTTTGCAATGTCTTAAGTGTAAAAGATTCCATTCCATTCATCTGATGTTAAACAGTGGCAGGATCCTGGTTGGTAAACGTTGATAAACATACAATGAATATAATGTCATATATTAAAATATGTATGTACATCACCTACACAATACAAATTTGTAACAATATTGATAGTCTGATATTTCAATATCCTACTACCTATGCTTACGTAACTTGAAACATACGTAAGTAATTCAATGCAAATATTGAAAAATCAAGTGTTAAGCGCTTTGCGAACATTATAGACACTGACTGCCTATCATTATAATATGTAGAATAGCAAATATCACATTTTTTAAGAACAGTGTGTCTCACCTGTTTTTATTAATGTCGTGGGTTAAATCGGTGTTCTGAGGTTCAAATCTAAGATCGTGTTTTACACTACATTCGACCTCTCTAACAATGTTATCTTATAAAAATTTTATAGAACTTACATAGAAAGATAGGAGAAAAAAACTTTAGTTTTACACTTACTTTTACTATATATTAGGTATATAAACTTAATGTAGGATAGATGTTAAATGTCTATGGGCCACAGAATCCACTTACCATCAGACCATGTGCTCGTTTGTCACCCGTATTCTAATAAAATCATACATAAATAAAAAAAAGAATACCTCATTCTTAGCATTTAAATAATTATCCTATTTATCCTTTCTTCACATGATGCTAATGTAATGTGATTGTAAAATGCCATGATAACAAGTTGCCTGTCCGATTTTCAGACTAGTAAATCTGAAAATCTTTACAATAACATGGAATAGGCAATGATTTAATATACTTTCAAGAACCTTAAAATAACTAAGATCATTCTAATGTAACACATTAATGTTTAACACACCAAGCACATGACCTATCTTAAAATTGATCGGACTATAACTCAACATAAATATAAGATTGTTCCTATAATAGATTTTATAATAAGCGAGATGTGAATGGCTATCATTAATGCCGGCCGTTCACGTCCGCTCCTCACACACTAGCGTTATGGCCTATGGTAATGGGATGCCGTGACCAAAAGGGAACAACGCGCTTTATTATACCGGGGTCAGTCGAAGTGGCGTCGTGCGCCTGCCATTTTTGCCGCGTATCTCCCGCTGTGTATGCCGTATGGCGAGTTAACCGTACCTTCTCGTGTTAAAATTTCCCATTTGATGATATATTAATCTTATTATGTTCTCGAAAATACAAAATTTGGTTTTAAGCGAGTTTTATTTTAGTGGTCGTGAACGTGATTGCCGATCATGAAGTCCCAGGTTCAAATCCCGGGTCGGGGCAAAATCACTTAATGGGTTTTTTGTCGAGAAACTAGTAGCAGTCCGAAGTTAAAAGTTATCGGTCTTTCCCTGTGCCTCGAAAAGCAGATAACGCCGTTGGTACTGCGCCTGATCTCTCTCCGGTCGTGTCGGTTTACCGTCCCATCGGACTATGAGAGTGAGGGAATAGAGAGTACACCTATGCTTGCGCATACACATGGGCACTATAATCCTGTCCTGCGCCGATGGCTAGTCTCCGTTGAGGCTGGCCGCCGTGACCGAAATTGGGTCTTCTTCTAATTGAGATAGTGCTATTATTCTATAGCACTATCTCAATTATTATACATTCGTTTGCGTTTTTACTTTAAATAAATAACTTTAAAGAAATTAGTGTACCTAATGCAATTACCGTGTAGTGACGGTGTAAGAGACTTCATTACCCCATTTCGACCCGTGGGTGCCGTAAGAGGCGACTATGGAAGAGCTAGAAAGGTCAAATAGCTTTCGATAAATGACGGTATAGCGATATCTTTACACTAGACGTGAAATACCCAAACCAGCGATGGGAAATAACGTCAAAGGTGTGAGACATCCGGTCCAAAATTGAATCCGCCTGCCAAACGGCTCCATGGCGCAGTGGCTTAGCAATGAGTTGCTACGCGGGGGACCGCGGTTTCGAATCCCGCACGGAACAAGTATTTGTATGGCCTACAAATACTTGTTACAAGTTCCGGGTCTGGATGTTTGTCCACGTGCAATCTATGTTTGTAAACTGCCTCCACGATACAGGAGAAAATCCTAGTGTACCTCCACACTAACGTTTTTAAAAAAAAAATACGTGACGATTTAAGCAATTCCTCCTTAAACGGGAGAAACCAATGTCCAACAGTGGATTTTCACGGGCTGATGATGAAGAAGAAGAAGGATACATTCTAGATATGTACTCGTATCTATTAAGTATTTAAATGGCAGCTAACTACTAACTACCGTAGGTGTTGTTGCGTTTCTTGGGGGTTGCCTATATTCAGTAATGGATTTGTAAAGGGATGTTAACTTCCAAGAAAGTACGTATGACGAAAGATATTTAAAAAAACTCACATTATACATATGTGTATGGTTAGAGTTAGATTACCCAGTACAAAACAGTAAATTCAAATAGATGCACTAATAAAAGGTTTTACTACTAATTATTCCAATGCAGAAATTTCTGTTCGTAAAGTATCAAGATAATCCCTTAATCACTTCTCCGAAGCTTTCAAACTACCCGTAATTGCAGCTCTGTCTGTCCAAAAAGCCTTTATTGGCACATACAAAAAGGATATTTACACGTTTAAAGGTTTAATAGTAATCTATTTCATCCATATAATATAATTTAAGCAATTTCAAAATTATGGCCTGTATTAAAAGATAATTTGAATCCCTAATGAGTGTGCGGTTTAGTTTTTACTACGCTGTGCTGAACAATGAGTTTATTTATCTAATTTATATTAATTATGTTCCTATTCTGTGTACCTATTTTTGTCCAAAGCCCAACCTCACATGTGATCCTCCCGACAGATTAGCAGACAAGTTGATTAAACATATATGACATAATTATTTCTTACATTAACTTACTCGTGTTGGGCAGCAGCACAAACTCGCTTGGCCAGCATAGTGAGAATGGGTAATTGCTCCTTTCTTATTGCAGCTGGCGCATCCTTGACAGGATTATTCCCGTCATTATTTCCCGTCACCACTAATTATAACACCACTTCTCCCAACACCACTACACTATACACTAGGCACCGCTGATAATACGACACGTGTTTCTCCTCTAACCGAAGCATCATCAGTGAAATAAACTCTGCGATGGCTGACCGCTAACACCTTACATCAACTTAAATATTAGTTTATATAACTTAATAAATTTTAACATTTTACAAAAATCTCTATCTACCTGATGGTAAGTGCTTGCTGTGACCCATAGACATCTACATTTATCCTCAATAAAGAATCAAAATACAGATACGTCGTCACCCGTGAGGACTAATATGGAATGCCTCTTTTCCAGTAAAATGGGTCTCTGGTTCTCTTCACTCACCACACGAAACACAGCAGTGTGAAGCTGCCATTTTACACTGGTATTCTGTGAGAGCGTGGTCCTTCCCCGGTCGAGCCGACACATTAGTGCTACAACTATACTACTAATATAGCTGCAGCATAGCTCTACCACGTATAATTCAAATCTACTTTCAAAATACAAAATAACGAAATATTCATAACAAGAAACAAATGTCTCCAAGACCGACTGACCATAAGCGACTATTAAAACGTCTAGAGGTGTTGTCGAATTTTTTAAAACACTAACACCTACATATAAAAACTTTTCTGTAAACACGCAACAAGATTTAAAGTTACAAGAAATCCTTATACAAATATTTCACCATGGTTCGTGATGTTAGGCGGAAACTCACGGTCGATGCGACGCTACGAGTGGCCGCAATAAATCAGACCCCGAACCCGTTCCAGTCTATATTCGTCATAGTTGCCAGAGAGGAACTATCTCGCATAAACTCAAGATTTTCAACTGACAGCCAATAAATGGTCAGAAACTGATTCTGATTAATTGGTTGTGAAATGCGTAGTAACTACCTCCAGTTAGATACATATCAAAGTTGCTTAACAAAGAAATATCTGTAATAGTAACTTATTCTAGACTTTCGGACATAATACATGTTATATTATAGTTGTTAAATAATAACCGGTGTTCAATATTACTGTAATTATTATTATTAAAATATTGTAACTCATAACCTTTAAAATAGTTCCAAAACAGGATCTAGTTTTGACACTAATCGTCGAGTCTTCAATGATGGCACTTCTGTCGTTTTAACTGGAATTGGAATCGATTCTATATCAAAGTCGAGTAAAAACTGACACAATTTATAATAATCAGCATATCGTTATTCAACCCTTTCTCCGGAAAACACTTCCGCCTTATAATAGGTGCAAGGTTTCGTGATAAAATCAGATAATAACCAGTTACAAGGCTTCTACAGTAATTGTAAGCCTGTTTATTCATCTCCTCTTTAACATGAATTCATAAAATATCCTCGTCATCATCATTATAGCCCGTCAAACGTCCATTCCTGAACAAAGATCTTTTTTATAGGTTGCCTCATTTTTGCCACAGTTGCCACTGATATTATAATACGTAAAGAAATAAAAAAATATCATTACTCTCAAAGCTTCAAATAATATTCATTACCAAATTACAAAACTTTCTAATGTAATTAATTCAAATTACTGAAATGAAATTCAGAAAATTCAAGTCGAAAATTGATTAGTTCCCTTCTTCGACAGTTTATCTAGAACTTTACTTGAAACTTGCTTCATGTTCCCGAGGCAGTGAACTTGTTCGTTGTCGGCGTTACTTGCACAACTGCAACCAAACAGATAGCAACGTAAAACTAAGTAACCAGATTTATGTACATAGATACAAAGCTAGCGAAAAGCCCATAACGTGAAATATTTTTGCCTTATCATATCTCCTTCATCGCACACTCACATCTTTGGTTGGGGCATTGAAATTAACGGAGTCTAAATATTTGTGACATCGAATACGTTTTTGAATATCGTGATCTTAATTATTATGCCATGTAGGTATTGCTATGATAGTGATAGAGATATTATCACTATAAAAAAAAGTTTTAACATTTTTCCTTCATTCATTTTTTAATTTGCATAAATTTTATCAAAGAATTTCAATACAATGATTACTTATGATCTTATGAACAATCTAGCTAATTATGCACAAAGTAGATAGATCATCATGGACCGAATGGCCGTTAACTGAAAATTTATACTAGTTATAACCTGTAAAATTATAGAGAGGTACTTACTGCTCTGAACACAAATAATAATTTCATAATACTATTTTCCCTTTCACAACTCGAGTTAGGCATTTTAGAGTATCCTTTAGTGGTACAATTTAACATTGAATATGGTCCAAGTCAAGTCGTTATGTTTAACATTAATTACCACCACTGTGTTTGCAACAAAATGGGTCAAACCCTTTCGTCATGTTTATTTTCCATTGTTTTAAAATTTCTTTTGTTTTAGGAAATGACTGCCATATCTGTTTTATAATATACTAGCTGGCCAGGCAGACGTTGTTCTGCCCTTTTCGACGACCCTTCATATAAAAAATCCTTGTATTCGTAATAAAAAAATATTGAGTGTCACTTATCAGGATAAAAACTATCCTATCTCTCAAGTTGGACCAAACTGCACAGAGTGTGCAAAATTTCATTGAAATCAGTTCAGTAGTTTAGGCGTTCATCGCGGACGAACAATGTGGCACGTAATTTTTATATATAAAGATTAAATCATTTTATTACGATCTTACTTTTACTAGTACAAAGCTACCATAATGTTCTATTCTAACTTTGTACTAGACAAGTGTTAGATATTTACAATATATAGATATAAAGATGAACAGACTCAGAAAAACTATGAATAAATTTGCATATATTTGTTTAGATAAAATGTTCTTTTTGAATTGAAATTAAGCGGGATTAGAAAATTATTACACTTTATGACGACCATAAATTTCATCGTAATCAGAATACGAATCTTAAATACGAATAAAGTACATCATCGTACTGATAAATCAACATAAAATTATAAAGATTTAAGAATTTTTATATGAACGAAACTTTAAAAAGTAAAACTCCAAGTAACTAAATATATGAAATAATTTCCACATAATAGCTTCTGAATTTGGTGCTAAGAGATAGGTGTAATATAAATTAAAAGACCCGACTTTATAAGCTTTAAAGTAAAAAAGAAATAAAAAAGATACTTGAACTTGAACTTCGAAATGAGAATCTACTCAATGTTTGAAAACCTTCTTTTTTAAAATTTATAATATAAGGGTGACAAACTCGCACACGCTACCTGATAGTAATAAGTAGATGTTGTGGCCCTTAGAGATCTACATCTGTCTTTTATTAAGAATCAAAATGCAGATGAGTTGTCACCCCTGAGGACTAAGATATAATGCCTCGCCAGTAAAAAGTGGTTTCAGGTTCTCTACAGCCACTATATGAAATACATCAGATTTAAGCTGCTATTTTAAGCTACTTTTCTATGAGAGTGTGAACCTTCTCCAGTCAAGCCGACCCATTCGTGCTACAACCAGATATAAATATAGATAGATCGTGCATACATTCTGGGACTTTGTTGAAAAGGCGTAATACATTACCTCAAGCACAAGTTATTAACGGTTGTCACTAACTTGTTTTTAATAAAACTATTATAGTTTTTGTGTACATACGTTGTATTTTTGATACTTAGTACCTTTTTGTCGGCAATAATCACTTACGCTAGTTACCAGTAACAAAAACTTAAAATGCAAAAAAAAAATATCCGTCTTCAGGATACATCAAGGTCTGTTTAGCGGTGTTGTTTAGTAGTGTAAAAAGTAACACATTATCAACAATCATTCAAACATATTTAAGCATTTAGCACCTGGGTGACCGAGCTTTTATCAGATTTTGAAAAAAATATCTGTCTAGATAAACTTGAAAAGTAAAATCTTACATAGTTTTAAAACAAAGTTGCTTGTCCGCGTCGGTACGCTTAGATATTTTAATCTATGCAACGGATTTTTATGATATTTTCATCAATAGACAGAAGCTGAAATGTTTAATACATTCATATTATAATATATTACATAATTCTTTTGTCCGTGTGTATGAGACTGAACTCCAAAACAGCTGGACCGATTTTGATGAAATTTTGTGTGTATGGTTAATTTGATTAGAAAATGGCTTAGATTCACAATAGGACCCGGTAGGTGGCGTTGTCGAGATCCGGAAATCACCCGTGCGAAGCCGGGGCGGATCGCTAGTATTATCTAAACACAATATTATATTTATAACGAATTAGTAAAGACGAATAGTCTTACCTGTCCACGTATTCATCTGAATATCGTACCATCAACCACGTGAAGTGCCATAAACTACGGTATCTACCGTGGTTTATGGCAGTTCTTTCGGGGTCCTGCCCTATGTTCAGTAGACTCGTGATGAGCTAAGTGATAATGCATTTAGATTAAATTATTTCAAAATAAGTTTTCATTATAGGATGACGCACAAGTCGGCGCTGGTGGTGCTTCTGGTGCTGTACGCGTGGCCAGCGCGGTGCGGCGAGCCAGTCTTCGACCCGAGCACCCTGATGCGGCTAGTGTTGGTCCCTGCTGACGCAGCCGTGGGCTCCGTCATCTACCGCGTCCGCGCCTCTGACCCCGACTTTGACTACCCGCTGCACTTCGAACTTATAGGTGTGTATGGAAACGAAATATTTTATAGAAAAATCGATAAATTATTAACTTACTTTTATTTATTAGCATGATTTTAAATATATATTACGTGGATCCGATTTTTCAATTGAGAGACAAGTACAACAGTTAATGGAGTAAATTATAAAATGGCTGAATATAGCAGTAAACTAATTAAGCTATTCATACGACTGTACCGACTTCAAAATGGACTCAATTCGACTGTGTGTTTTTTATGTGTGTTATCTCATAACTTTTTTCTGGGTGAACCGATTTCCATGACTCTTTATTATTTGAAAGCTTGTGCTTCTTATGTCTAATTTGATCGAGGTCTGGCCAGTAGATTTTAAGTTATTCTTAATAATTTATTTTGAAGTCGGTTGTACAAAATTTTTTATTTTAAATTATTTAATTTGTTTATGCTGCATTTCATCAACGAATAACTTTAATCTGATGATTAAAAATCGACCATTAGAGGTACTTTGATTGTAGGTTATTTAATAATTTAAGTATAGTTTATATGACTATTCATTTCAGCTTTACGTATTAGGGCAGGGCTGATCTTTTCAATTATCAAATACAACGTGTTCAGTTTACACCGAACACATTATGTACGCGTAGGCATTTTACTTTAAAGTTTTTATTTAAGTCAGTACATGTACGGACGCCAACATTGTCTCGTGTGTGCTCACATATAACATTTATAAACATTGTAACAATAATATTATAACAATATAATAAACATTTTGTGCATAAACAGTATTTTAAGTAACATTTACATCAAAAGGTGTTGAATACCACAACATCTTTTTGGTCCTTCGAGAGTGAAGTGTGATTGTGATTTTTTCGGTGATAGCGAATCGGTTTGTCTGGCCTCCCAGAAGCGGGTCTCACCAGGCAGATTGAGAAGGCGCATAATATATCGCTGGAAGTTCATCGTCACACAGACCGCAAACAGGAAGCGATCAGTTCACTTAACACTTAGCGAATACCTATCAACAACAACATCATGGAAGATTTACAAGCAAATCAACAACAGATGGTTTCTGGTATGGAGCAGCTGCTCAGCAACTTCAAAAAGGACGGCGCCGACCGTAGGACTGCTGCTCATATCAAAAAACGACTGGAGACTTTGGATACTTACTGGCAGGAATTTCACAACCTTCACCTCCAGGTACGTGAGTTGTGTGATGAAAACCATTCCTACATTGTACAGAATCAATACGGACAAGTTCTTGATTTTTATACAAAAACAAAAGACTACATACAAAGTTTCTTACCAACTGAAGACAAATCAAGACCCTCTACTCCGATCATAAAACCATCAAATTTCAACCCCCCGCCATCAACGTCGTCAGCAACACCGCGACAGGTGGACCGCAGTATTAACAGCAAGCTGGATGAGATGTTGCGTAAGCAAAGTAGCAATTTTAGAGCTTTTAAGCGAACGTTAGCAAACATTGACTTGGATTTGTTAACCGATAACTGGGAATTAGAAGATGCTCTGAAGACCTTGAGTGTTAGATGGAACCGTATCGACTCCCTTCATTGGGAGCTCGACAGCGAGCTGGAGGGTACTAACGTAGCATACGAACAAGAATTTTCCGTCCATGAGAGAAGCTTTAGTGACATAAAGAAGGCAATCAACAAGAAAATATGGTCAACAGCTCATCAGGAACAATTTACATCAAAGCTTGATATTCCTATCTTCAACGGGAATTATCACCAATGGGTTCCGTTCAAAGATCTATTTACGGAATGCATTCATAACAATCGCTCCCTTTCCAGTGCTCAAAAAATGCAGTTTTTAAAGAGCAAGGTCAGGGGAGAGGCGGAGCGGCTGATACAACACCTACAGATCAGCTCGGATAATTATATTATCTGTTGGGACATTTTAAACAACCGATACAATAACCCGAAACTTATATTCACTTCTCACATGAACATATTAATGAGTTTGCCAGTTCCCCATCAAGCATCAGTGACCAACATCAAGAAAATTCACGACACTACGCAGGAATGCTTAAATGCAATAAAAAACCTAGGAATTGACATAAGCACCTGGGATCCGATTATTGTTTACCTGTTGACTCAAAAACTCGATAACGAAACTCATCATGATTATGTTCAATCTTTGAAATGTCCCCGGGAACTGCCAAAATTACAAGAATTTCTCAAGTTTTTGGAACAAACATTTACGTCGATGGAGTCTGGACGTAGAAAACAAGACAACACTCATCAAAAATCACACATTCCAAGTAATCAAAATCAGTATCCGAAAACTTCGAAATCGAATTATTTCAAACAATCATACGCCAATAATCGAGTAACAACCCAGCATCCATCCAACATCTCGTCGAGGGGTTCTGCGTCACCTAACTTACAAGCTGTTAATAACAAGAATTTCATAACATATACATGCCCACTCTGCAGTAAGAATCATGGACTATTCTTTTGTCAAGAATTTTTGGACATGTCTCCACAAACAAGACGTAAAACAGTAACAAAATTAAATGTTTGCCAAAACTGTCTTTTTAATCATCAAGGTAAAGCATGCCTTTCAGAGAAGCGGTGTCGTGAATGCAACGAAAATCATAACACTATGTTACATGACGCCTTCCGGTCATATTCAAACAAGCCGCAAAACAATGCGAATGTGAAAAACAAGTCGTCGATGTCGTCAGAAGTGGAAAATAATCGTGTCAGCATAAGTAACTCCAACGTTACTCAACAAAACAACGATATGACAGAAATTTTATTAGCGACAGCGATGCTCAAGGTGCGGGCCGCAGATGGTACTTATAAAATAATGCGCACACTTATTGATCAGGGTTCGCAAGTCTCAATAATATCTGAGAATGCGGCCCAGCGACTAGCACTTCCTAGACGAAACTGCAAAGGTAGCATTTATGGGGTTGGTGTTAAACCTAATAGCTGTAAAGGAGTACTTCACTTAACATGCTCATCAATGGACGACAACTACGTTTTTGACACGTCGGTATTTATCATGCAAAATCTTATCAAACAATTACCAAATTCAACATTTGCTAAACCTTCGTGGTCATTCTTGAACAATATACAACTAGCTGACCCAGACTTCAACATCAGCAGACCGGTGGATCTTCTTCTGGGTGCTGACATATATTCGAACATTATATTACCTGGAATATGCAGAGAAGAAGATCAATCTGTGCCGATTGCCCAACAGACTCGGCTCGGCTGGATTTTGTGTGGAAATACAAAAACATACCAATGCAATGTAATTTTGAACAACATCGAACAAATCGAAAAATTTTGGGAAACAGAGGACATTACTGAGCATTTCGACTTATCAGAAGAAGACCTTCAATGTATTCAATACTATGAAGAAACAACAAAACGACTGAGTGATGGTAGATACGAGGTCAGACTCCCACTCAAACCAGGATATGAAAAACAATTGGGTTCGTCCAAAAATAAGGCAATCGCACATTTTTTAAGCATGGAAAGAAAGTTTAGAAAAAACAACAGTTTTGAGCAAAATTACAAAGCCTTCCTTCATGAGTACCTAGCGCTTGGACATATGAAACCCGCTGATTCAATGGGTCGACTCGAATGTTATATACCTCACCACGGCGTACAACGACCGGAATCGACAACTACGGCCTTGCGAGTAGTGTTCAATGGCTCATGCAAGACTTCAACAGGTTCGAGTCTCAATGATGTTATGTATGCAGGTCCAAACTTACAGCAAGACCTTCAGGAACTGTTGATCAAGTGGCGACAGTTTGAGATAGTATTTACGGCTGACATTGAAAAGATGTTTCGCCAAATATGGATTCATCAAGATGACCAGCTTCTCCAAAAAATAATATGGAGAGATTGTCCAAGTTCTGCATTGCAAGACTTACAACTATGCACAGTCACCTATGGCACAAAAGCTGCCCCATTTTTGGCCATGATGACGCTTAAACGATTAGCAAACGATGAACGAAGAAATGATTACTCCACCACTGCAATCCAGGCCCTGGAAAAAGCAATGTACATGGACGACCTGCTGTATGGAGCCCATTCTATGACGTCAGCATTGGAATTACAACAAGAGCTTATTCGCCTGCTTCAGTCTGGAGGATTCAACTTAAGAAAATGGAATTCCAACAAAGAGGAACTACTTAACATCAACAACAACCAAGACAACAAAAATTTTAATTTTAAACATGCACATTCATCGAAAACACTTGGACTCAGCTGGATTTCTAAACAAGATATTTTCACATTCCAAACAAAAATTACTGACTCTGAGAAGAAATGTACAAAGCGAAGTCTTTTGTCAGAAATTTCAAAACAGTTCGATCCAATCGGCTTGATTGCTCCTATAACACTGAGATTAAAACTTCTCTTCCAAAAAGTATGGCAGCTGAATCTTCAGTGGGATGATGAACTACCCAAAGAAATCCAAGTAGAATGGATAAACATGAAACATGGCATCAAAATGATTGATCAACTACAAATACCTAGATGGTTGGGAACAAAAGAAAATAGCTTAGTCGAATTGCATGGTTTCTGCGATTCGTCGGAGAGAGCATTCGGCTGCGCCATATATTGCAGAACAAGCAAAAATCATCATTCAATGGTGGTGTTAGTTGCCGCCAAAACCCGACTAGTACCCATCAAAAAGCCTATCACTATACCAAGGCTCGAATTAAATGCCGCAGTTTTATTATCAAAATTGATGAACAAGGTTGTCAACTGCCTAAGTACGTACAACATACAGATCTTTGGTTGGTGTGACTCCACCACTGTTCTATGCTGGTTGCACGGAGACGCTGCACGATGGAAGCCTTTCGTGGCGAATAGGGTCAAACAAGTGATCACAAATATGCCCCCCGCCTGCTGGCGCTATGTGAAGTCGGAGGAAAATCCAGCAGATTGCGCCAGCAGGGGCTTAACAGCAGGACAACTAAAAGACCACCCGCTTTGGTGGCAAGGGCCCTCTTGGCTACTAACATATAAACAAGATGTAGAAAACAACCCTATGTATACAACCAACGAAGAGGAAAAGCAAGTTTTAGTAGCTCAGAAAGCAAAAGAAGAAGAAAAAAGCTACATTTTACCGCAACTTATAGAACAACAAAGCTCATTTACACGCTTAGTAAGAATATTAGCATGGATTCTACGAGTCAAAAAAGATAAAACAAAACAGAGGCAGCCCTACCTAACAATATCAGAGTTACAAACAGCTACTAATTTATTAATAAAACATGTGCAATCAGCCGAATTCAAAGACGATATCAATAACATTACGCAAAATAAACAAGTACCGAAAAAGAGCCCATTATCAAAGTTGAATCCGTTCATAGATAAAAATGGCATCTTAAGAGTAGATGGCAGATTAGAACTCGCAAATATCACATATAATATGAAACATCCAATAATTTTGCCGAACAGAAGCCGTTTTACACAATTACTGATTGATAGCGCGCATAAGATCACATTTCATGGCGGCGCGCGATTGACGTCAGCGTTCATTCGACAAAAGTACTGGATTGTTGGCGGAAATCGAACAATTAAAAGGTTAATAAGAACCTGTATAACCTGTCGACGTCACGCTCCCAGCATACAACCCCAGATCATGGGTGATTTGCCTGAAGCCAGGACAAACCCCTCCCGTCCTTTTTATCATACAGGAGTTGACTACACGGGTTACGTGGACGTCAAGGCAAGCAAGGGTCGAGGCATAAAAACAAACAAGGGTTATGTGGCTGTATTCGTGTGCATGGCAACAAAGGCCGTGCACCTCGAACTCGTGTCCGACCTCACGTCGTCAGCATTTTTGGCCGCACTGCGTCGTATGGCAGCTCGTCGAGGCGCGCCGCGTCACATATATTGCGACAACGGCACTAACTTCGTCGGTGCTAGCCGTGTTCTAGAACAAAACATAAAGCAGCTTAAAGAAAATATTTCTGATCCAGAATTCTTAACTGAACTTACGAAAATGGAGATCGAATTCCACTTCAACGCTCCTTCTTGGCCATCAGCGGGAGGACTCTGGGAGGCTGCGGTCAAGAGCCTGAAATATCACATCAAACGTGTTATCGGAGAGCAAAAATTAACATTCGAAGAGTACTCAACGATACTTACTCAGCTAGAAGCGTGCCTTAATACTAGGCCGCTGTGTGCATTAACTGAGGATGTGGAGGACCTGGACTTCTTAACGCCTTCGCATTTCTTAACTGGAACAGCTGATGTAACCATACTGGAAACAGAACACGACGCGCGAACAAGATGGAACTTAACAGAAAAACTAATGGCTGATATCTGGAAGCGCTGGAAATCAGATTACCATTGGTCAGCCGAGATAATTACAACCTATACAGAGTTATACCGATTCCTCATAAACGGACCAACAATTTTGTGAACATTAAACCGATTGCAGATTACATTGCAATTAATTTAGAAAAGGATATCTACATCCCAATGACATCTATCGATTTACAAGAGTGTATTATGTACGATTTTTCAGCACATTTATGCCACCTCAAACACCCCATATACCAAAGAAATTCAGATGAAGATCTGTGTTTGAAGAATAATTACACAAATCAGTGCCAAATAAACATCGCCGGGTGCAGTAACATGTTTATTCAATTAAATAAAGCGAACAATTACTTATTTACAACGTGCGACAAATGCAACGTAAGAATTTTTTGCGGTGATCAAGTTACCGTGGAACGGCTGAGAGACGCCGGGGTCATTGCGCTGGAACCCGGTTGCTCAATCAAAAGTGAAGAATTATCAATCTATACGCACAAAATATTTACGAGTGAATTGAAAACCGGACCTGAAATTTATACGCCTGAAATCGCTGCTATTAACCAAATTATCAAGCTCTCTATCCCAGAAACAGGAGAGTTAGAAAAAGACGCTGACAGTTTCCAAGCCAACCTAACCACCTTGAACGAAAACATCAAACACCTAAAATCCCAAAATGTGATCGCTGAAAACATAACATTCCATGACATACATCATTACGTCGCGATTTACATCCTGGTGGGAGTGGTGTGATAGCTGCTATATGCCTTGCCTGCAAACGACTACGACAAAGAAGAAACACGGCTATCACTTCAAGTATTAGCCTCGATAACATAACCACGGAAGGTCTAAGCTCCGCTCCTGTGGCTGCGCTGGCCGCCCCGAGAGCGCAGCGCGCCGCTGCAGTGCCCGCCCCGAGAACGCAACCCGTCGCCGCCAGCACCGAGCGTGCGTCCTCACCCGCGGTCCCGAACGCGTTCAACACTCAAGACCGAGCAACATCTCCTATATTGCGAACTCTCATTCTTAAACGCGATGAAGAATAATTTTATACCTAACTTTTCTCAAATAATTTTACTTTTTTATGTATTTTTAGTTTATCTCCCTTGTTGTGCGGGAAGATGTTCAGTTTACACCGAACACATTATGTACGCGTAGGCATTTTACTTTAAAGTTTTTATTTAAGTCAGTACATGTACGGACGCCAACATTGTCTCGTGTGTGCTCACATACATAACATTTATAAACATATAACATTTATAAACATTGTAACAATAATATTATAACAATATAATAAACATTTTGTGCATAAACAGTATTTTAAGTAACATTTACATCAAAAGGTGTTGAATATATACGTGGTAGAGTCACGCTGCATCTATATTAGTAGTATGGTTGTAGCACGAAATAGTAGTCGGTTCGACCGCGAAAGGACCACGCTCTCGCAAAATACCATCGTAAAATAGCAGCTCAATGCTATGTTTCGTGTAGTGAGTGTTGACTGGGTGAAACTGGAGACCCCTTGTACTGGAAACGAGGCATTCCCTCTTAATCCTCACGGTGGACAACGCGTCTGCATTTTGGTTCGTAGTCGAGGATAGATGTAGATGCTTATGGGCCACAGAAAATACATACTACCTGGTGGACTGTGTGCTCGTTTGTCACCCTTATTCTATAAAAAAAATTGTTCATTGGATGAAATATAACATAAACAAATTTAAATAATATTGATAATATTTTTATTCAGTTCGGTTATAATTTATTCGATGGATAACTTTTATCTGACAATTGGAAAATCAGAACTTTGCTACAAAATTTGCTATAATATGCTGTCGAAATCCATCAATTATCTAACAAAAATTAGGTGGAAACTACATTTTTTTAACATGTAACTTTTTAACAGGTCAAATGGGCCGTCTGGATGTAGGCGTAGAGACCTTGCCTTGCACGAGATATAATTCCGTTTGCCAAGCCAACGTAATTCTTCTCCGACGACTTGAACCGGGTCGTTACGTGGATTTCCGGTTATCTGTTCGCAACACCAGAGGGCGAAGTTCTCGTATTGCGTGTTCCATCACTGGAACAAACGCCACCACACCCAGAGATACCATTTTTCCTCATCAGCCTGGCATTGTATTGGTGCCTGAGGTATGAAATATTAATTTACTTTTTTTATCAGTTTTAATGTAATAGTATCGGTTATTTATTCACACTACTACTTTAAACACTTTTTACACTACGATTATAAATTTTATTATAATTTCAAGCATTCGTATACATTACTAAATAAATATTTTTATGTTTTTTCTCTGTTTTGAGACTCCAAAACCTATGATTTGATTACAAATAAATAACGCTTGCAGGACGCTAAGCGGGGAACGGACCTCGAGATTGTTATAGCGAGAAAGAATCCACTGACGCCGAAGCCTTTAGAATTGGAGCTTTGGGTAAGATGCATTATTCATTCGAATTGTAAACGAAGGACTTGATAGCGGTTGATGATTACAGTCGTTTAATGATGCTGCCGGGTTTACTGGCTTCGTGTTCGACACGCGTTTCGCTGCAACCGCATAATGAAGTTTCGCCTGTGCGCTAATGGGGCTCATTTTCACCATGATATCACGTTGACGTGTCTCTCCGCCTTACATGAAATTCAATTTATTATTTCACGTTTATGAAACACGTGAGCGAAAATATTTCACTAAAATCTATTATTAGATATTTCATTAAAAGCAGTTTAAAGAAACAACAACAATTTAATAAAATAGAAATTAAATTTCAAAAAATTATATAAAGCAATTTGAAAATTAAAACGTATATATTTGAGAAAAAAAAGTTTATAACATTATGGTTGTATATTATTCGAGTTTGATGATAAATTTTCGAAAGGCCACTGTTGCAATGCGATGGGTTGGGCGCAGGCCGACAGGTTTGCGACTCCCGATGTTATTGCATAACTACTGAACATTTAGAAGACTTGAACCGTGTTAAATTTCTCACACAGCGTGGAGAACGGCCAGGCAGCCGTAACTTGAGATCGTTTTATCGCCAGCTACATGCTTTATTAATGAAAAGCGTGTCCTCACGAACTTTGATAATTTTAGACCTTATCATAATATGTTATACATACATGTACTCGTATTAACGGGACATGAAGCCTAACAACTTCTTCTCTAAATACCTATTAAAAAACAGAAAAACGCTGAGCAAAATTGCACTACAATCATTATAAAATGCCGGTCCTATCTAAGAATCGATCTATGTGGACATTATACAGACCATGCTCTCTCGGGCACAAGTATGTTTATCAGATCAGTATAAAGTGTTAACAGTGGTAGAGCCACGCGGCAGCTTTTGCTGTCGCACGGATGGGCCGGCTCGAACCGGGGTGGTACCACGACCTCACAGAAAACCAGCGTGAAGTAGAGGTTTACCTCTGCGTTTCGCTTGGTGAGTGCAGGTGGCCGGAGGCCCTTTTTACTGGAAATGAGGCATTCCATCTTAGTCCTCACGGGTGACAACGCATCTACATTTTGATTTGTAATAGAGGATAGATGTAGATGTCTATGGGCCGCAGCAACCACTTACCATCAGGTGGACTGTGTGCTCGTTTGTCATCCTTATCCTATAAAAAAAAAAAAAAAAAAAAAAAAAAAAGATAGTTTCGACATCTGTCAGATGTCCTTTACAAATCTACAAAATAAAATAGTGCACTTGAATCTCTCGAGCAGCTAGCACACGGCATAACGATGACATAAACAAGCGCCCGTTGAATTTCAATTATGTGTTATTATAATAACCTAATTTTTTTGTTTTAATGCAGGGATCGCCGCTTTTTGCGATTCGACAGCGCCGAGTATCAACAGAAAATACAGAAGGCACGATTTTCCTCGTTGGCCCACTAGATTTCGAAGCACAGTCTATGTACCACTTAACACTATTAGCTGTGGTAAGTGAAACAATTAATTCAATTAGCACGACCTCCTTACATATTTCAAATGGAACACTGGCAAATGGCAATCGTAAGACTGCTCAGGCGGTAGTTATTCGTTGCCTTACTTGAAATCACAGCTGAGCAAAGACTGGCCTTATAGAAAGGGTATTCGCCTGTTATTATTAACATTACCATTATCCCAACAAGTTGACCGGCTTAATAATTATACAAAGCCGGTCTTTATTTATTGTTTTCAGTTACTAACTCACACTTAGTAAACTTATATACTTAAAATCACAAAAAATTTCTTAATATCGCGTAGTTTGCTGCTATATTATAATAAAGTTATGTATTATACATTTTCAAACATAGTGTGTTAAGTATGGCGACGACAAGCATCCGTCTTAGCGTGGTACGAGTATGGCGATGTTTCCCATACAAGTCGAGACATTAGTGTACCAAGTGGTGCCGACAGCTTATATCTTATAACGCCACAGCTCACGGCCTGCCGAAGGCTCTCTTTTCCACTGAGGCCTTACCCCCTTAGTGTAAGGACATGGGTGCCTTTAGCAGGGTGCAAGGGTGTATACTTTCCACTGTCAGGATAGAAAATACATAGAAAAAATTACATTATTTCATTTTCAGTTTGAATAAAAACTGAAGGCTTCTAAGTTGCTGTCCAAAATTGCTCATCACCTTGTTAATAAATTAGTATCCTCCTCTACTCTTTTCCTATGAACACTGAGCATGCACAGGCCGCTCAGCCTCGCGTCTCCCATCGATGAGCGACTCCACGTCGAGACACGTCGTAATATAGATGTATAATTTTATATTTTATATTGGTTAATAGTATAATGTGTAGACGCAGATGCACCCCATGAAAGTAATCCAATATAACAGCAATATAACAGCGTGAGTCATTGCCCTTAATTAATTACCCGAATGGGTAATATTACTCGAAAATATGTATGGTATGTATCTATCTATCTATTTCTTTGGCACACTCTGTAGCCATGATGGATTCTAACATTTGGAGTGTCGTTAGATTCGTCTTAATCGTGAAAGTAATGTAGGTTATATTTTTTTCTCTTTTCAATAAACTTTTTTAAGCAGTCGTGATTTTTAATTACTGCTTGAACCTTTAAGGTTGTTGAGATAAAGTATGTGAAAATTAGAGCACAATTTTAATTCAAATTTAAATACCAAAGTCAAAGTGTTAGTACTACTATTAATACTTTAAAGTTTACGATAAAACATTTCAGGATCCTTATGCAGAAACTGGCAAGGATACAAGAAACATAGCTGGTTTGGAAGTTGTAGTAGTGGTTCAAGATGTGCAAGACATGCCTCCTGTGTTCACATCAGCGCCCCCTATAACGCATCTGCCCCGTCAAGTGGCCCCTGGCGATATGATCGTGAAGGTGCGAGCTGAAGATGGGGACAAAGGTGCCCCCAGGCAAGTGAGATACGGTCTCGTCTCTGAGGGAAATCCATTCACGCCGTTCTTTAACATCAATGAAACAACAGGTTAGTTTAATTAAACTTAAATTATGATTCCATGAACAAATGTTGTATGCAAAATCCTACTAATATTATAAACATGAAAGTTTGTTAGGATGTATGAATGTTTGTTACTCTTCCACGCAAAAACTACTGAATTTATTTCAATTTAACTTTACAATAATATAGCTCATACATCAGAACACCACATAGGCTATAATTAATAAAAATATTGTGTAAATTGGTCAAAATATAACGATAAGTGTTAAATAAGTCGGAAAAAACCTAATATCTGCGAGCTATTTTGGCGTGCGGTGCAAAAACTGTAAGAGTTACACAAATATACCTAATATATGGTGTTATGTAATTGTTTCTCCTAAATAGTTCGACAAAAAATTCCACGGCAGTATATATCTATTTTTTATGTGTAAGCCATTATTGCCAAAATAGTGGACCATAAACATAATAAAATTTGATACTTTATTTCAAATGCACATTTTGCAGTAACAAATGGATTTTATCAAAATAAATATTCTCGCTTCTGATGTTGAAATTAGTTTTTTTTTTATATAGGAGAGGGGCCAAACGAGCATGCGGCTCACCTGATGGTAAGTGACTAACGCCGCCCATGAACAACTGCAACATCAGGGAGGGAATTGCAGATGCGTTGCCGGCCTTTTAAAAAGGAGTACGCTCTTTTCTTGAAGGTCCCTAAGTCGTATCGGTCCGGAAAAATCGCTGATGGTAATCGATTCCACAAGAAAGTCGTGCGAGGAAGAAAACATCTTCTAAATCGCACAGTGGTGGACCGCCAATCATCCAGATGGTGTGGATGGTATCGGGAGTTCAGCCGCGATGTGCGTTCGTGAAATTTGGCGGCTGGGATTAATCCGAACAATTCCTCAGAGCACTCCCCATAGTAGATGCGAAAGAAAATGCAAAGGGATGCAACATCTCTTCGCAGTGCCAATGAATCGAACCGATCGGAAAGGGCTCGGTCGTCGACGATTCGAGCCGCTCTGCGCTGGATGCGTTCAAGTGGAAGGAGCTGGCACTGGGGAGCCCCTGCCCAGAGATGGGAACAGTATTCCATGTGAGGCCGAACCTGCGCCTTGTAAAGTTGCAATCGGTGTGCCGGCATGAAATACTGTCCCGCTCTGCTGAGCACGCCAAGCTTTTTAGAGGCCAATTTGGCCTTGTCTTCCAAGTGACCACGAAACTGCACGTCACTCGATATGTTGACTCCGAGGATACCGACACTAGCTGAGGCAAGAAGGGTAGTGCCTTGAAACTGAGAAGATACGACAAAGGGGTTCTTTTTAGCGGTTAACGCGCAAACTTGTGTCTTCTGTGGATTAAACTGGACTAGATTTAGTCGCCCCCAATCCGAGACTTTGTTCAGCAAAAACTAGACTTCAGACACAAGTTTGTTCCGGTACTCGGCGACGCATCCGCATAGCAATGAATGTTACCAGTTAGCAACATATCATTGATATGCAGAATAAACAGCGTTGGTGATAGCACACCGCCTTGTGGAACACCAGCGTTAATAGGCTTGTAGTCAGAACATGCACTGTCTACAACGACCTTGATGCTCCGATCTGCAAGGAAGCTGGTGATCCAATTGCACATTTTCTCGGGAAGCCCATGGGAAGGGAGCTTCGAAAGAAGCGCTTTGTGCCAAACGCGATCGAAGGCCTTCGCAATGTCCAGACTAACGGCCAACGCCTCCCCCTTGGACTCTACTGCCTCCGCCCATCTTGACCCATAGGTCAAGTAGACCACAAGATCACCAGCTGATCGACCCCGACGAAAACCGTATTGGCGGTCACTAATCAGGGTGATCCTCAAGGTACCGGATGAGCTGGCAGTTAATAATGGATTCCATAATTTTGGAGAACAAGGAGGTGATCGCGATAGGCCTATAGTTGGACGGGTCTGAGCGGTCGCCTTTTTTAGGGATCGGGTGGACAAAAGCTGTCTTCCATGAGTTCGGGACTACGCCTTGGGAGTAGGAGTACCAGAAAAGACGCGTTAGGACCGGTGCCAACTCCGGAGCACAAGTCCTCAGCACAATTGGGGGGATTCCGTCAGGCCCACTCGACTTCTGGATGTCCAGGGAGAGAAGTGCTTTGCGAACCGAGCGCTATGAGAACAGCACAACCGGCATGGAGCACTCACATCGCGGGATGGTCGGCGGTGTTTTCCCCCCGTCATCAAGAGTCGAGTTGGACGCAAAAAGGGAGCCTAAAAGGTCGGCTTTGTCTTTTGCGTCTTGGACCAGTGAGTCGTCCTCCCTGTGCAGAGATGGTAGTGATGGCTTACAGAAATTCCCTTGGACAGCCCTGGCGAGAGACCAGAATGCACGGGTTCCCGAAAGAAGGCGAACTAGTTTCTCGCCAATTCTGCCTATGTGCTCTGACTTTGCCTTGGCTATAACTCTTTTGAAGGAAAAACTTTGCCTTTGAAACTACGTAATTTGGTCAAATATTTTAAAAATAACGACGATATAAAATTGTGCGATCCGACGCGTGCAGGTCGGTCGGGCGTACTGCTGGCGACGTCGGGGAAAACATCACCGCGTGAACAAATGTACTTCTTCACGCTTTAGATGAAATTTGGTATCGAGATAGTTTATGTCCCGGGGAAGGAAATCGGATAGCTTTGATCACGGAAATCATCCCTAAAGAGAATGATGGAATTTACTATGAAAGTGCGATTATTGATGGATCGCCTATGGTTTAAAGTATAATATCTACGCGGACGAAGTCGCGGGCAAAAGCTAGTAAATTACTACTTTTAAGAATAAGGGTGACAACCAATCACACAATCCACATGATGATAAGTGCATGCTGTGCCTTATAGACATCTACATCCATCCTCGATTAAGAATCAAAATGTAGATGCGACATCACTGAGAACTAAGACGGAATGTCTCGTTTCCAGTAAAAGGGGTCTCAAGTGCTACACTCACCATTGCTGGTATTCGCTGGCAGTGTTGCCAAGTCTAAACCGGTCGGAGTCGCCAAAAATTTGTCATCAAGTAGCCTAATGTTGCCTAATTTGTTTTCTCTGTAATGTAACCTAAAATCGCTTGCTGAATTGTCGGGTAGTATAAAAGCTATTTTAAACGTAGTCCTACCTTAATCAACCTTATTTATAATTTTAACAAGATAAAATTTGAAGCAGTTTATTGTAAACGTGAAAGAAAATATCAAGATATAAAATGTGTTTTATCTGTTTATCATTATTAATATTTCACAAAATTGAAGCGAAATATTTTAACTACAATTAAAGAGATTATAAAATTATATAAATGTAAATATATATATATATATATATATATATATATATATATATATATATATATATATATATATATACATTTATATAATTTGAGAAATATATTTAAGAAAGACCCGTTTTTCTTAGGTCATTGATACCTTAAAATCTAGTCTTGTTTGATATTTCTCTGTGTCAAAAACATATGTTTTATTACAGGTTTTTTTATTATTCATGCTAATAGACTTACTTAATAAGAGAGAGGATTATATAGCCAAAAATCGCCCGTGTTTTACCGAAGTAGCCTAAATTGCGACCAGTCGCCAATCGCAATTTTCGGTCGCCCCGACACCCTTTAAGGTAGCCTAAAAGGCGAAAAATCGCCTAGCTTGGCATCACTGTTCGCTGGTATTCTGAGAGACCATGATACTTGCCGAGTCGAGCCGACCCAAATATTTAATTTAGCTGCAACATTACTCTAACACATATGAAAAGAAATGAATAATAATTATTGTTATTATAAAGAAAATATAATTTACAAATTTAATAATATCAAAGGAAATTTAGTTATGACAGTATTTACATGCTAATTGACCTATTTCTCAGATCTGTATACGTGGTAGAGCCATACTGCAGCTATATTAGTAGTATAGTTGTAGCACGAATGGGTCGGCTCAACCGGGGAAGGACCTCGCTCTCACAGAATACCAGCATTAAATAGCAGCTTAAAACTGCTGTGTTTCGTATGGTGAGTGTAGAGAACCGGAGATCCTTTTTACTGGAAAAGAGGCATTCCATCTTAGTCCTCACGGGTGACAACGCATCTGTATTTTGATTCGCAAACGAGGATAGATGTAGATATCTATGGGCCACAGCAACCACTTACCATCAGGTGGACTGTGTGCTCGTTTGTCACTCTATCCTATAAAGAAAAACCTTTCTCTACTATACGAGTAGAGCGGTAAAACTTTTCAAAGTACTTAATTAACTCTACTAATATTACAATATACCTAGTCAGGTCATAAGTATTGTCACGCAGTAAAAACTTTTCTTTTAGAATGCTGGCCACAAAAAAGTTTATTGAATTCGAATTTCGAATTGTTCATGAAAATAAAACTGTATACTTTTTAGAATTTTACTCCTTTTTAAATATGGAGTGGACGCTTAAAGAAGACCGTGTTGCAGTTATTGCGTTGCATCGTTGCGGTTACGCGCCAATTCAAATTTTTGACATACTGAAAAATTTGAATTTAACCAAAAATTCGTTTATCGTACCATTAAACGATACAATGAAGACTCTAGTGTAGATGACAGGTCAAGAAGTGGTCGCCCTCGGTCTGTTAGGACTCCAGCAGTGATAAAAGCTGTGAAGGCGCGAATTCAAAGAAATCCCAAACGTAAGCAGAAACTGTTGGCCCTTCAGATGGGTTTAAGCAGAACCACAATGAAAAGGGTGTTAAATGAAGACTTAGGGCTTCGGGCATATCGAAGAAAAACAGGACAGCGTTTGAATGCTCGTCTAATGGACCTGAGACTGAAGAGATGCCGCGCTTTGTTGAAGCGGTACGCGGGAAAAAAATATCGGGAAATTCTTTTTTCGATTGAAAAAATTTTTACCGTAGAAGAGAGCTACAACAAACAAAGTGATAAGGTGTACGCACACAGTAGTGAAGAAGCGAGCAACCGTATTCTGCGTGTCCAACGAGGTCATTTTCCATCCTCGCTCATGGTATGGTTGGGAGTTTCTTATTGGGGCTTAACAGAGGTACATTTTTGTGAGAAAGGTGTAAAAACGAATGCAGTTGTGTATCAAAATACAGTCCTGACGAACCTTGTGGAACCTGTTTCTCATACCATGTTAAATAACAGGCACTGGGTATTCCAACAAGATTCGGCACCAGCTCATAGAGCGAAGAGCACACAAGACTGGCTGGCGGCGCGTGAAATCGACTTCATCCGGCACGAAGACTGGCCCTCCTCCAGTCCAGATTTGAATCTGTTATATTACAAGATATGGCAGCACTTGGAGGAAAAGGCGTGCTCAAAGCTTCATCCCAATTTGGAGTCACTCAAGACATCCTTGATTATGGCAGCCGCCGATATTGACATGGACCTCGTTCGTGCTGCATTAGACGACTGGCCGCGCAGATTGAAGGCCTGTATTCAAAATCACGGAGGTCATTTTGAATAAACTTTAGTGTCATAAGAATCTATGTTTTGTTATATAAATTTTCATTTTGGTATATAAATGGTTACATAATGAATAAACTTGTTTCAATTATTTTATATTAAACATGTGACAGAATTTATGACCTGACTAGGTATTAGTGTCAAAAAATCTTTTTTCAATCACGAACGACAGTCATATCCCGTTAGTTGCAATAACGTCACTACTTATATAGAATGGAATTGTCGGGGATTACTAACCGTAAATAGAATAAGCACTTTCGATAGCATTCCAATGCTTCATACAATTTTTAAACTTGTTACTCGACACAAATAAGTTGCGGTATCTTGTATGTGACAGCATAATTAATTGTTTTAATTTGTACGTTTTCTAGTTTAAACAGGTCAACATAAATAAAAGAAATCTATTGCCTATAATATATTTTTTAATTAAGACACAAAGTTACTTTTAGTAAGTTGGTAATGATAGTTTACTGCTGAATTGATATTTGTTTCTTAGTTAATATTTTAAATGGATCTATTGATTCTTCTGAGCTACTTACATAATGATTAGAACCGATTTAATGAGATTTAGACAGCGACCCTTGCTACAAATACCTCTTGCTTCAACGAATTATAGAAGAAATTCCTTCTTTCTGCGTAGCGCAATGGCATTTAATAAACTTTCATCTGTAGTAGATATTGATCAATTTTCTACTAGTTCTAAATTTGTAAAAAAAAGTGATGAACATATAGAATCAGGCGTTACTTTGCGGAAATCCATTATATAAAAGGAATCCTCACACGAGGCATCCTCAGGTGATATAGACTCTACGGTGACTAACCGCTACGGTGACTAACCGACTCGGCTAGAGGCGAAACACGTGTCGTATTATCGTCAGTGGTGTGTCTTGCCTAGTGTAGTGGTGTTGGGAGTAGCGGTGCTGGGATTAGTGGTGACGGGGATAGTGCACGCAATTGAGGGAGCGCGGGAGGTGCTCTTCGTACTAGGTAAGACACATCATTTTATTTTATAACGCGGATATTTGCGAAGTAAATTTTTGTAAAAGCTTTTTCACTCACAGCCGCGACTAGCATGACTCAAGTTGCAAGCTCCTTGGTCTCACGGAAAGTTAAACTATGTGGTTTTTTTTCTTGTTATTGTTTTTGCCTATTTTTTTTGTTTATGTTATTTTTGTTGTAAGTAGTTTAAGTAATCCCTTTGAGTATTTTAAATTTGTATAAAGTCGGATGAAAGTAATATGTGGAGGCTTGTAATTAGCAATTCTTATCACCATTTTGTTACTTTACCGAAGATATTAGTCTGTAAGCCTTCCTAAAATGACTAAATAAATAAATTTTATCCAGAACACTCTATACTATATATATATAAAATAAAGATCATGTTTCAATGTTCTTTATTTTTTAACCTTTATTTCGTTCATATGCATCGTAAAGCTTGTTAGTTCATTTTCATTCCTTCTCAACATGAGTTACATGCTAATATTCCGTTATTTATACAACTGTTCTATGTGTTTAGTCTTTGATCATTATCGATTAACGCAAAATTCCTTTTGACAAAGGCATTTAGAAGTACTGGATTATTTTCAATTTGTCTCCCGTATTGGGGATATGTTGCCATATTGGCCACATTTAATAGGCGTATTGGTGATACTATAATTACATATGCCTTGCACCTTTGATAGCTTATGCCTTGCTTCGCCCGTCGTTGGGATTAGTACAGTTCATCTGGTATAGAAATATGGGCTGATGTACCGCCGTTGTATTAAAGGATTTTGTGGCCTCTTTGGTATAATTATTGGATAAAAGTTGGCTTAATAGCATATTTTAATATAAAAATGTTCTATGCTAAACCGTAAAATCTATACATATAATAAAACTGTAAATAGCAGATGTCTGTACATTTTATATTTTTGTAATAAAAGTGATTGAGGGGTACTAAAAATAAGTAATTAAATACATTTCTACCATTTTTAGAATTTTCTGTCTGTCTGTCTGTCTGTCTGTCTGTCTGTCTGTTTGTTTGTTAACGTATCACGTATAAAGTACTAATTTATATCATAAGAATTGTTAAGGAAATTATAAAGTGTATCTTCGGGTTACATTTAGTCCTTATTTCATTAAAATCAGTTCATTCCATCAAAAGTTATGATAAATAATCTGAAGTATGGGTAGGGAAGTATAGGTACGAATTTGCTCAACGGTGGCTTTGTTTGAGTCATCAGGTGCATTTTAAACTAATATCATATCATAAATCATAGTTAAATTATGTAAAATAATGATATAATTATGTATATCTAAAACGCAGTAAACAAAAGTATTAAAAAACGTATTAAATATATTATACAAAAATATATTAACCTTATTAACTAAATCTGAAGCACAATAGTTTTCCCATTTCTTCGATAGATGGTGGTGTTGTGAAAATGTAATGCAATTGCAATGTTTTTTTTTCCTGTAGATGAGTTTTCATATTTACTGCTAATCTTTATTATATTACTCGCTGCCCTACTGCGTGTAGATAAACTCAATTTATTCTTTACCGTCGAATACTCTATGTGGTAAATCAAATTTTAAAAGAGCTATTAACAAATCGTTGGTTTTGGCGAGAGTCAAACTTTATTTTTTGCTTACTGTGCAGGCACTGATTTATAAGTACTCTTGCGTTTTATATAATGTATCAATCGCGTCAATTAATCTCTTTTATTTTTAGAATTGATGTTAGCAGCGCCATCTCTCTTTAAATATATACATATAATAAAAATGATGATAACATATTGTGTCTCTTTCTGTACATTGTATAGGTATATATTTTGGTGGCTAAAATCATTATGGGGAACTGAAAATAATTAAATAAGAACATTTTATAATTTTTAGAATTGTCTGTATGTCTATTTGTCTGTTATTATATGAACGCATCACGTCTAAAGTAAACATCTTTTATTTTCAAAGAAATCGTTAAGAAAATCATAAAGCGTATCTTCGAGTTACATTTAATCTTTGTTTTATTAAAATTGGTTAATTCTATCGAAAGTAATGATTATTATTTTGAAATGTAGGTTCGAATTTGTTCAATGGCGCCATAAAATCTCAGAAATAGTAATAAAAAGATTTGTGTGTAAAAAAACGTTCCATAATAATTAATATATTTATACTTAAAACACAAAAAGAGATTTAAAAAGGATGTTTTCTCACACAAAGGACGTAATAGATGGAGTTGTACAAATTACAAACTTTTCTGAATTGCTGTGTTGAGATTTTTCGCCGATGAATCGTATTGAGACTTACTGAAGAAATTTGTATCCATCAAAGCCATATAACGGAATCCGACCAAAAATAAAAATTTTGCAACGAAATGTCGTGATATTGTATTTATAATATACGCAAAATCAGTACTGCCACTTTAGCGCTTTGGGAACTAGATTTAGCGCTTTTTTGGAATGTATAGCGCGCATTTCGAAATTTTAGCCCTAGCTTAATCCAGCGCTTTTTGGTGTATTTAGCACATATTTCAATATTTTAGCGACTAGCGGGTTATTAACTCTTTTATAGCAGCACTGTTAGTCCACATTACCGATAATAATAATAATGACCATTATTATTTTTTCCCACAAATAGTACATTGCAGTTTATCTTTTTCAAACATATTTTTTCCACAAAACAAAGAGCACGGGAGACGAGTCCAAACTAGGATACCCTGTGCTATGGATCTCCTGGCTTCCCCTTTAGGATGATCAACTTGATTTTTTTACCGACGACTATAAGCGGGGAAACCCCTTTATTAAAGTTTTTGTTCATGGTTTTGGCAACGCATTTATTTTGCTTTATTCAGTTTCAGTCAGTTGCTTAGAGCCTTAGATTATTTACTCTCTAGAGTAAATAATCTAAGCTTAGAGCACAGCTAAGTTAAAAGTTACTTAGAAGTTATAACACAAAGAAACTGTGTAGCAACCGCAATCAGATGCTGACATCTGAAACTAAGTTGCGAAATACATTGCACTTTAAAACAATTAATGACATTTTTATTGTTCGTACAGTACTAACTACTGTTGACAGCAATTGCCATAATTATAAGTCGATGTCCTGCGAAGTATTGATACATCAAAAAAATATTGCCAGAAAAAAACTTAATGTTGTTTTCTTTATTATGATTATATAAAAAAAACACAAACTTTCTTTGTAGTTAATTTAGCGCGAAATCTAGGGCTTTTTTAAAGCGCTGTTTTCATGAAATCTAGCGCTTTTTGTGTTGTCCTAGAGCTGAATTAGTTTTTTTTTATCTGGCAGCACTGCCCAAAAACCCTCTATTAAGAAGTAACTTTCCTTTCAGTTTTAAGCGCGTTCAGTTCCCAGTTACAGTGAGCGTGTGTTATGCGATGACCGTAAATAAAGCGCAAGGTCAAACTTTACGCGTTGTAGGAGTGTACCTCAGTACTGACTGTTTTGCACATGGCCAACTCTATGTTGCTTTTTCCCGCGTTAGTAGGGATTAATATTCTCTTACCTAAACGACAAATTGTTTATGTAAAACCTGTATACGCGAGCTACGCCGCGGGCACAGCTAGTACAAAATAAAGGCAAACATATGCGCACCTTCGGCAGGAAATGACATACTTACGTCACACTCCCTCAGACAAATCGGGCTTTTTCCTCTCAATTATTATTAATTCACTTGCGAGAAAGCCAAATTTTCTTATGACCGCGATGTGTGTTATTTTAATAAAAGTAGAGTAAATGTTTTAGAAATTTATTTTCGTTTTATTTGAATTAAGTCCTATAATATGAATAAAACTCAATTTATTAAAACACGCCTGAATGACTGAGATCAAAATCATATTTCTATTTAATGTTAGTGTATATATCACTTTAACATTTGTGGATATATTTGAATACAAATGAAGAATGCTCTCAGCTAATTAATGCACCGACAGCGACCATGTATGTTGCTTAATCTAATGCTTATCAAATAACATAAAACATTATTGATACCTGGGCTGTGTTTAGTTATGTTATTAAAGACAATTTTAAAGTGACCAACTATTCCGAAGATACCTGAAAATAAATAAAGATATTATACATAACTTTTATTAAGGAACATTTTAATATCAATAGTGTTACCTGCTATAATTACCTTAAACAACATATCCTATATTATAATTATTACTATCTGTCCCCCGCGACTCCGCCCGCGTCCAATTTACTACGATTTCATGCGTTTTAATTTGTTTGCGCGAAACCCTAATTCTATTTCTAAAATAAAAGTATCCTACGTTACTCCTTATAATATCAGCTATCTGCCAGTGAAACTCCCGTCAAAATCGGTCTAGCAGTTTCAGAGATTAGCCGGAACAAACAAGACAGACAGACAGACAGACAAAAATTTTAAAAACTGTGTTTTGTTATTAGTACCGTATATACTTTTGTATGCATTTAGTAAAAAGCCGTTATTATAACATTACAAACAGACACTTCCATTTTATTAATTTGTATAGAGAATAGATATATAAGACTTCACAGTTATATCGTAATATATTATATATCGTAATGCACCAATCTAACAAAAAGATAAATTAGATACCTAATCATTTAGAATATATTTTTTATGTGATACTAAGTAGGCAAATTGGTTTATTTTATTCGAAAACATCGTTAGGCAGACACAAAAATATCCTAGTTCTTTATCGTTACCAAAACAACGCTCCCTTCTTGTTAGATTAAATACCCGCTTGACCTCATTCACAAATACGGCTTACAATTAGTGTCATTTCCTTTTGGAATTATTTTGCTAAATAAAGCGCCGACAATTTTGAAAAATCTACACAAATAAATAAAATTGAAGTGTCTGTTTGTAAAGTCAAAGTAACAGCTTTGTACTAAATGCATATGAAAGCATATACGGGTACCTAGCAATAACAAAAAAAAACAATTATTTAAATTTTTGTCTGTCTGTCTGTTTGTTCCGACTAATCTCTGAAACGGCCGATTTTGACGGGATTTTCATTGGCAGATAGCTGATGTTATAAGGAGTAACTTAGGTTACTTTTATTGTAGAAAAAGAATTAGGGTCCATAAAAAATTAAAACTCATGAAATCCAATCGTATTAAATTCCACGCGGACGAAGTCGCGGGCACAGCTAGTTTCTATTAAAAAAATTAAAAATTTTAACAACGTAAACGGACTAATTTTGTGGCAATATAGCTTGTATTGAGTGAGTCTATGTATGGTATAGTCCTCAAGTTGCCGTCTATATCGCACAACGCAGCGCAATGTTGCTGAGTCGATAGCATCAATGTTGCTTCATGTTTATGAACTCAAGTTTCTCGGACAGTTGAAGCAACATTGCCGGAATATACTCAAAAAGGTGTTGTACAGGAACATTGCAGCAAATTAACACTAGTTATTACCGAGTTATATCTCTGTAAGATTTCCAACAAGATAAAAATTTTAAAGCCCGTTTATGAGCCCTTTTAAAATAAAAGATAAAAAAAAACAATTTGTTAAAGAATACGCTCACTAAAGTAAAACCAAGCATGCACGTGAACTGGTTTATAATAGTTCATTACATTATAACCATAATCTGAGCACCTGTTGTATGTACAGCTGTACAAACAACAGGTGTTCATTACTTTCTTTAAAGTATGATCTCAACTACCGGTAGCCGCTCGAAAATCGCGGTGCATTTCCCCAACGTTATCAGTTCACAAAATAACTAAATATGAGGCATGGTATACATAAGCTAGGCAACCAATTGAGAATTTTTTCAAATTGTTCAGCGATACAGGTAGAGTCTTGGTAGCTAACGGGCTAAGCACTCGCTATAAATTTCTCAGTACGCGAGTAACCCTAAACCCGGGTTCCGTTTCGGAGTCTTGCCAGCACCAATGAAATCGTTAATTGCGATTTGAAGTGCTTCCTTGACCTAAAACCCTTTTATGAGAGGAGACCTGTGCCCAGCAGTGAAACGTATGTAGGCCATAACTTTTATTCACTTTTGCATAAAATTTTAAAATAAAAAAAAATGATCAAAGTAATTTTAAAAAGATCAAAGTAGTTTAATTTACACAAAATTAGTTCCATTTAATGTAGTACGTGTAAACATAAGAAATAATTAGATAATTTACATTTAGATGTATACTGCTTATTTTGAACACGTAACCATTTAATGTTCCTAAAATAAAAATACTGTTATCTACTTACTTTACAATTGTAATTTACGATGAATGTTAGCTTCACGTAACTGAAATAAATTACTGAGAGAACCTTTCGTAAGCTCGCAAGTAATTATACATTAAGAAGACAACCGACCCTCCGTCGGTCTTGTCAGCGAGAACGAATGGACTCTTCACTATTAATCTTAAAAAGAGCACCACTTTTGTATGCTAATTACACTCAAGTTTTTTTTTTTCATCTGTCACCTACTTGGAATAATAAGGCATGATGACGCAATTTTTTCTTAAAAACTTGATATACATTTGTAAGTTAGTCAGCGAAAGTATTTTTTTATACTTGCCATTGTTAGAAAGGAAGATAATTAAACATAAATTACTAGTGATATTTCCTATTAAAAACCTTCACCACTGGTTATTAGAAAACCTCTGCTAGGACGAACCAGCAATAAAACCAGCGTGACTCTTCTATTTCCATAGTGTAATGTCGTTTGCTATGGGTATACGCGTCTGATTACAAAATTATATATATATACTAGCTGACCCTTCATATAAAATATTCTTAAATTCGTAATAAATAAATATTGAGTGTCGATTATCAGGATATAGGAAAAAATATAGGAAAACTATTCCATCTCTCAAGTAGGACCAAACTGCACAATTTCATTGAAATCAGTTCAGTAGCTTAAGAGTTCATCGCGGACAAACAACGTGACACGTAATTTTTATATATAAAGATATATATATATATGAGAAATATATGATTAAGAAATTAGTATACTTCAGCCTCTCAATACAGTTGTAAAATGAAATGTAGGTATGTATACAAAAATATACGAAGTTTTGAAATAAATAAGTAATATTCATACTATTAATACCTACTAGGAACAGCTATACAAGTTAGTAGTGCCAGTTAATCGACTCCAAAAAGAGTCAGTAATCCATTTTTGGGGATTTGTATTATACGCTTTTAGATCAAAATATCGGAAAATATACAAAATTTGCCACCCGGCGAGTTCAAAAACTTTATTAAAGAAATATTTTATAAAAAGGTTATGGGTGATGATAACACCTAGGAATGAGTTGTGTTGCTTTTTAATATATTTTGTGTAATTAATTGATGATTGTAAACTGTTATTTTTCCTAAAAATATATTCCCGCTAGGTTTTTTTTATAGGATAGGGTGACAAACGAGCACACAGTCCACCTGATGGTAAGTGGTTGCTATCCATAGACATCTACATCTATCCTCGTTTGTGAATCAAAATGCTGATGCGTTGTCACCCGTGAGGACTTCCAACTCTTAAGTAAATATAACAAGACACGTATAATTTACGGTTATTTCTACATTTTCACATCATGATTTTTTCTTATTCCGTTATTTTATCCTTTTATAAAGTCGAAAAATATTTTTTTTTTTACTTTGATGCGTCCTCGAAACGGTCAATTACTAGGTATATTGTCAATGTTTACGTGATTGGAGGTTTGCAATGTATGGAGTATTGATAAGCGCTTTAATTGCTTTTAGTTAGCCATACATAAGTTTGTTATTACTATATGTAGTTAACGATCAACGTTCATGTCAATGTCAGTGAATTTAATTCACATAGTTATTGACAATCGCAATTGCCTTTTTGGAAACGTTTGCTGGACACGTGTCCAGCACATAGGCAGATACATTTCCCTTTATAAGACGGATTTTCCAAATTGCCTTGTGTATTTCCTATCTCAATACTGTACTGCACATTTGGCGCTGCTCCCCGCGGTCGATTTACGTAATAATAATGTATTATTATTTGTTATAATATGTAGATATTTACAGCATTAATATTCTTGACCTTATTAGTCTACGTTTTGAGGTATACATTAAACATGAGACATATACGCGATAGTTAAAGAGCCATCTATCAGAGGCTATGAAGTACTTCGTACATTACAATTTGAAGTTGTCGCTTCTTACGACATCTATGGAGCGAATTGGTGAGATGCAATTCCATAAGCCACCACCACATAGCCGTATGTGTATTTATTACACATAATATGACATAGCGTAAACTTGTATTATATTTGTCTATATAATAAATAATAGACTAGGTAATAGAGTTAGGCAACGTTTTCTACTACGTAGTTTTTGAAAGGTTCACCTTATATCGGCGTAGACCTTTTGCACGTATGTACAAAATTCAACTTTTTTCCTTATACTCTTTCTAACTATAACTTATACTGTTGCCGCTAGATGGCATTTTCTTTAAAATATATATATTTTCTCGTCGCTACAAAAATAAATTAAATGTATATGACTTTAATTTAAATATTGAAACTAAGACGAAAAAAGCAAATTTGGTCTAAATTTCATTTTACAAAAAATGTAGGAGTGACTTTGTCTACTCTCACTAATAACTTCCTCTTTAGCGCCTAATTTAATTATGTTTCACAGAGAGTAGAAAAACATTTTAAATTAAGTTCTAAACTTTAAATTAGCATTCTATGACTATAAAAGAAACAGTCTCATCGTCATAATAATAACATGAATATTAATTTCGTTGATCTATTATAGTTATGTGAATGTATGGGAGATAGGAGATACACTGTAGATACCAGTGACTTAGCTTGGCATTGGCCTATGTCTACAACTAACAGACTGATGAAGGAGAACACTTTAAATTTTAAGGTAATTTTATATTTATTACATAAGCGTTTGCCTATTTACTTTTAGGTGAAGTAACACTAGAGCGTCCGATCGAAGAAATCGCAGCAATATCGCATGCTGGCACTCCAATATTGCTCACTGTGGTAGCGGAAGAGGTACGGCTATCTCGAGAAGAACCAGAAGCCATGTCATCTACTGTACAACTCGCGTTTATCCTTCCCGAACGCGAGAACTCACCGCCGTACTTCGAAAATCAATTGTAAGTATACATAAAAATGTTAACAAAGCTACCTCTCATCTTACAACATCATGTCATTTCTCATATTGTTAAAGCATCCTTAGTTATGTATATGTACTATAGAGCCGCGGTATGGTACAAGCGCTCGACTAAATATTGTATATGTATATGTATATAAGGCAAGCAAACCGAATTCTTTCTCCGCCAACACCAATCAATTTCGTACATGCTCGGCAGTAAAAGAAATCATAGTGAGTGCATGTCTGAGGAACAAAAAACATTTTCTTACAAGTGAAGTCCTCCAACACGCAATAACTCAAGACTCTTCCCTGCTCCGAAATTCTCCCAGTAATGACAGGAGGCCTGCAACCAGCAGTGGGACGCGAGAAGATTTTCATATTTTCAGATTATCATAAAAAAATCTTTATTCCAAGTTACGTTTTATGTGTCAAAATGTATATTCGTATAGATAATATATTATTATATAAAGATGCGCAACATAATTGCAACCTACCATGAATAGTGTAATACTTTGTAAAATTGAATTAGATCATCAATATGTTTCATGTATAATATGTACAATTTTCAAATTAGTTGCCATACTTGGCGGGCGGGTTGGCAACTTTTGTTTTTTATAACTTTGTGTGGTTATTAAAAAGATGCTGATTTCCATTTGCTTATTTATTTCACCCACAAGATGGTAGCAAATTCCTATGCCTAGCCACCAATATCTATGGAGAGAACACAGCTAACCTGATGTTCTTTTTCGGCAACATAGCTCTCCTGAGAATAAGATTTTATTATTTTATTTTACTTTTAAAAATGTTTACTTCTAATTTCAGTTATGTAACATATCTGGACGAGAACGCACCACAAGGTACGGCGCTAACATTTAACGATCCCTACATCCCACAAGTGAATGACAACGACGCGGGAAAAAATGGCGTGTTCTCGCTATCGTTGGTGGGTAATAATGGAACTTTCGAGATTGCACCAACGGTCGCCGAAAGGCATGCTCAGTTCATCATCAAAGTTCGCGACAACACGATGCTCGATTTCGAAGCCCGAAAATCAGTAGTTTTTCAGGTATTAAACATTTTATTTGTAAATCTAATTTAATAAAACCTTTAAAAAAGGAAATGTGAAAGTTTTGATAAAATTTTACTTTTATATAAAAGCCATGCGAAAAATATTTGAGTAGCGTACCAGTAGCGAACGACCTGGTACTAAGACATGTATAGAAAGTAGACAGATGAAGGTCACTTAAGCCTGTATTCGGTAGTTGCATAAATAACTGCTTTTAGAATTATGATGATGATTTTAGCTGCTTGTGTGTTCCTAAGCAATATTAATAACAACAACACCTTAGCTATAGGTAAATAATGCGCAATGCTAACACGTCAAATATTTTGTCTTATGTGTTAATATAACGTACACAAGCTAAAATATCCTTCATTTCTAAAATTTTCAGATTTTGGCGCAAGAGCTAGGTCCAGCCACAAACCTATCGGCAACCGCAAATGTTACAGTGTATCTAAACGATATAAACGATAATCCTCCAGTTTTTCTGGCACTTTCTTATGACGTGGAACTCCCAGAAAATGTGACAGCTGGCAACAGAGTGGTACAAGTTGCAGCTGACGATGTTGATACTGGACTATTTGGAAAGATTCAATATACTGCCATATTAGGTTATTTAAATACATCATTATACCTAGATCCTATTTCAGGATTGATAACTGTAGCAACCGACAATCACGGTTTCGATCGTGAGGCAATGCCAGACTTGCATTTTTTAGTAGAGGCTAGAGATAATGACGGGGTAGGTTTAAGAATAACAGTGCCATTAATTATTAAGTTGTTAGATGTTAATGATAACCCACCAGAATTCGAGAGGTCCTTGTATGAATTTGTATTATCTCCTAGTTTAAATAATTTTACATCAACCGCATTTGTAAAGGCAGTTGATAAAGACGCTGAACCACCAAATAATGTTGTTAGATATGAAATCATTGATGGAAACAGTGATGGAAAATTTTTCATTAATGAAGAAACAGGTGAACTACATATTCTAGAAACGTTAAAAAGAACTAAGAAACAGAATGTTAAGAGGCGAAAACGGAAAACCGACGATGAAGAAGAAAGTAATGTTTTTGTATTAACGATAAGGGCATACGATCTTGGAGTTCCTAGATTGTTCTCCTCGACTTCGGTTAAAATTTATCCACCTGAAAGCAGGACTAGAACTATGTCTTTTATTATACCTGGGGCTAATCCAGATAGACAAAAGTTAGAAGAAGTACTCAGTACCCTTTCAGGCGGTAAAGTGAATATCATTGAAATAAAAAAATATGAAGGAAACGATTATAGTCCTACAGATATAAATGGACAAGTATCTAGTCAAGAAAAGTAAGTATCATAAATTGTTGCTTTATCCTATGCTTTAAAAAGATACAATTTGTAGTATCTGTCAAAAAGTCATTTTTCATAATATTTTTAAGTATAAATTTCCAATTAAAGTCCCTCTAATCTAGACATCTATTTTATGATTAGCTTTTATGTTTTACTAATTTTTTATTTTTTTTAACATATTTTGAAATGAATAAATATGAAAAGGGTAAAGTTGTGTGCGTTTATGGTTCCAATTTTGTTCATTAATTTGTTAAATAAATGCTGGATTACAGTTCATCAATATGTTTATTTTCATTTTACAGAAGCGAAGTCATTGCTGTAGTACGAATGTCGGGAAATACGGCTATCAACGTTGCGAAATTACAGGAACAATTAGCAAAAAACATGACAATCTACAATACTGGGTACGGATCCAAAGATACAATATCTTCTTCAGACAATGATTCGGTGAGTCTAACATACGCCATAATCTTTTACAAATAAGCTGTCTGAAATATAACATTATTAAATATTTGTTTTTTATTTATAGGGTCTCTACAAGGCGGATAGTCGCTTACTGTTTTGGTTATTAATACTCTTAGCAATTCTGGTAGCATTGGTGCTACTTCTTCTTATATGCTGCTGTATTTGTGAAGGGTGTCCATTATACATGCCACCTAGGTAAATACCTTTTTAGAGATTTTTTTACATTATTTACTTTTGTCTACTGGTAAAACCAAAAATATGGAAGAAAAATAAATAGAAATTTCACTTGGTACCTAATTTTACTAACTAAACTATCAGTTTTCTACACTAGTTAGTTATTAGTTATTATACACTAGTTAACATGTGCTTGCATTCATCAGCTGATAAAGTTATTGCAAGAATACCATTTACGTTTTAACATTGATAATACGAATTGGCAAATGGCTTGATTGCCAAATTCACGCAAAGCAAACACCCTAATAACATAAGTGCACACACATATTAGTCCTAATGAACTTAATTATAACAGAACCTCTAGGTACATAGATATCCATTAATAAATTCTAGGAAAAGAGTGATACGTGTCAACTCCACAGAGGACGACGTGCATTTAGTGGTGCGCGACAAGGGACTTGGGAAGGAAAACAAGTCAACGCAAAATATAGAAAATAAGTCAATACAAGCAACAGATTGGCGGAGCCGGGAAGCGTGGAGTGCTGAACAAGCAGATTTGAGGACTAAACCGACTCAATGGAAATTTAATAAAAGAAACTATTGTTCAAAGGAACCATCAAAACCCGCATCGACACCTGGTAATATGAAGCACGAGTTTGTACAAACTGCGGAAGATAACGATTACAAATATGATGACACTAGACAATCCTTTCGGGCAAGGTGAGATTTAGCGCTTAATACATTACCTAGAACACTTACTGGCAAAGAGGCATTTCATCTTAGTCCTCACGGGTGACAACGCATCTGCATCTTGAGTCTTTATTGAGGATAGATGTAGATGTCTATGGGTCACAGTAACCACTTACCATCAGGTGGACTGTGTGCTCGTTTGTCACCCGATCCTATATAAAAAAAACACTTTTGAAAGTGTAAGTCAATTATCCAATCTAATTACATTTTATAGATTCTTAATAAAATACATGAAAATATACAAAACATTCTTTACGTATATTTTTAAAATCTTTATCTGTATCTTTCAATTCAATATGTACAAAAAATTTTATTTAAGATGACCCAAATATCCATCTGAAGTAAACTTTATTACAACTCATTCATTTTTAATAATCATCGATACATTTGAATTGTATCTTTAACTTTGTAATGCTTCGAGTTTCCTTAAAAACACATTTTCAAGGTAACAATAAAAAATAATCTGTCAGTGGAATTAGAGATTAAATTAAATATAAAATTAATATGTGAGATGCTATGACGCATTACTTTATACCCTTTATTTCATTGGGATTTTTTTTTTAATTTCAGGGATGGTCCAAATGTTATTTATACAAAAGAAATGCAGTTACAACAAACTTTTGCTAACAAACATAAAGAATATATTGAAGATTTAGAAAATGGTTACGATAGAATAGCAACTCTTCATTACCAGAGACAAGAACATGATGGTGATTCCATTGGAAGACATGAAATAGACCGTGGTTCTGAGATCGGTGTTTTCCTTAAATCTGATGTTAATAAAAGTACTGTCGAAGGGGACGAAGATAAAACAAAATTTGAAAAAAACAAAACACACGCTTCTTCTCCCCATGGCAGAGATCAGCTATTTATTAAGGAAGGAAATACTGAAATTTTAAGGCTAGTTACCCGCGGAAAAAATGAAGAAGAGCGTTATGTTAATCTTCCTGCACAAAGACCTGTTACTTTAATTCCTAAAACGCAGTACGTTGTAGTCGATAATGGTAAAGAACTTTTAATGGAAAGGTTTATTAGGGAACAAGGTGAGGAAGCTAAACAAATGAGGGAAAACATGAATAGAATTGTAACTGACTTAGATAACTACTCTAATGATAGAAAGCCACCCATTGTAAACGATCAAAATGAATCTCATGACTTAACAAATATTCATCCTGATGTACCAGGTACCGTACCATTAAAAACAGATTATTTACAATCAGCCTTATTGCAAATGCAAAATAAATCTTCAATCCATCAAGAACTGTTGGAGTCATCGCTTAGAAAACAGAATGAGTTATTGCACCAGATACTTATAGAGCGAGAAAGACTTCTACAAAATCAAGAAACAGCATCTCAAGTTGAAAGCAAATTAGAAACACAAAGCTTACCTGGGCATTCAGTAATTGCTACTCAAACTGAATGTCACATTGGAACTCAGACAGAACCTCAATTATTGACACCAATTAGACGAAAAGCAAGAAGTGACAACGACTCATATAGTGAAGACGAATCTCAAACGGTCATAGAAGACGAAAAAAAGCAAGTGGTGTGGTTAAAAAGAAAGAAACCCAAGAAGAAAATCAAATATAAGGATCCTCGACGTAGTATAAGGGCTTACGAATTAAAAAGAAAAATCAAAACACCCATAATCGAAGAAAGTGAGGCTTCGCCTTCTTTAGAAAGTGAAAAACATGTGAAAATTAGTAAAATTAACGAGAGAGAAGAACATGTTAAAAAATACGGCGATAAAACTAAAAGTACTATTACAACATCTAAAAATGAAACAATATCTTCTACAAGAGTAAAACTAACGGAAGATGATAAGAAATCAAGACTTAGAAAAGATATATTAATGGAAATATCAGATTCTTTTGATGAAAAAAATGGTTCTGAACGTGAGCGAATGATAAATTTACAAAGACAATCGATAATATATCCTGAACCAAAAGGTAATCAATCTCTTGCCCTCTCATATGATAGTAATCAAGATACTCAAAGTCGGATAAGTTCTGCTACTAAAGATAATCGTAAAATAATATTATCTAGACAAAGCTCCTCAACCAAATCTGGTGAAATTATAGACGAATTATCGTCACCTATAAATAATAATGAGCATAAAATTGAATCGAACATTAAAAATACAGAAGACACTCATGATGCACATAAATCAATTGAAGGTCCAAAAACGGTACAAAAAAGTTTACCCCGATACATGCAATGGTATGGGAAAAAATCAAATCCGAAGGCTCAAATCACAGAAAAAGTAGTTCCAGATAAACCTAAAAGACCCTCTAAAACAAAAAATGATCATGATAAACCCACGGATAAAGAAAAGTCAAGTAGGTATGGAAAGATAACTAGTAGAAACAACCAAAATGACAGTACAGAGCCAAAAAAAAATTTCAAAGAAAAAGAAAATGAATTCATACACCCACGAATATTAAAGGAAGAAAAAGTTACGCCAGTGCCAGAAGGACCGCTCCCTGATGTTCATCCTTTATTACAGCATTCCGAACATAGGTATGAGCACCAGTACGAAAATCAAAATCCACTTTGCTACATCAAACCAACTCATATTCCAAAGTACTTTGGAACACAAACTGATCTTCCACTACTACCCCGCAGGCCATCACTTGAACAGCAGCCTATATACGTTAATCAGGATGACATTAAAAATAAAGAAACAAAACCAGAAATATCGGAAAGTGCAATTACACACAGTATTTCTATATCTGCTAAATACGATGATGCCAGAAGGGCATCTGAAGTTCATGTTTCGAAAATAAATATAGGAGGTGACGATGGGTCAGATTCAAATCAAAGAAATACATCAAAAGTTGATGATGATGATTCTGGCATCGCTATGAATACATTAATTCAACAATCTGGTAATATTAAAAGACTACCAATTACCGAAAAAAAGAGTGTTTTTACTATAGCCTATGACGATGTGCAAACTAAACAGTTGCGACCAGATAGTAGTTCTACTTCATATTAAAAAGTTCGGTGCCTTTTATAATTTTATTAAGTGCCTTTTATTAAGATATAAAAATAATGAGTACATATAATTCATCATACTAAATTTATTTAATTTATGAATATGTAAATAATTATTAAGATAAATGAAAAATAATTTTTATATGATCGTACAATCAACTGCCTTTATTCCTCGACTGGTATTATTAATAGATAAGAAAAAATGTAAATAAACAAGGTTATTTAAATTATTTTAAGTGTTCTTTTATGTAAATAAAATTTTTCGTCCACCATGATTATGATGCGTACTGTTAGTGCATAATTCTATATTTGTTATAAAATATAAAGTTATAATTACACTTTTTATTTTTGCCTTTTATTTATTATCTTTACACATGACACAACAGATTTTTTGTGTATGTACCGAGTCCGGTGGTCCGGATAATTTTATAAAAGTTAAATATTGTCAAAATTTTAAATACTAGAAAAAATTCTAAATTTGAGAGCGTATATTCAAATATGCGCAACTCTAAGTCAAAATCTATGCGATCGCTCTGGAACGACTATTGATGCACACTTAGCACACTACAATGTTCTTTTGTGTGCTTGACTGTTCGAAAGCACGACATTTTGATGAAATAATTTAGAGACGTGCAAGAAAAAAAAAAATATTATCGAATAAATATTTTTAAAGAGTATCGATATTATATCGCGACAAACATCCAGACCCGGAATAATTATTTGTAGGATATACAAATTTTTGTTCCGTGCGGGATTCGAACCCGTGGCCGTCACCACTACAACTCATTGCTAAGCCACTCCGCCACGGAGCCGTCAAATATAACTTTCAATGCGATAAATATTATAATTATAAATTGCTTACCAATAAACGTATAAAATTATTAATTAAATAAATAAAGAATATAATTTACCAAAGTATCATTCATACTGCTGGGTTGCACTATCGACGTATTTTTTTATTTATTTAAACTTCATATACACATGTGGTATATAGGCGGACTTAAGGCCTAAGGCATTCTCTACCAGTCTACCTTGGGATGATAGAGAGATAGAATGGAGTAGGTGTAATAAAAGTTAATATGCGAATACTAAACTAAAATAACAAAAAAAAATTGGAATACATGGAAATAAAATACATAAGATATAAATTATATATCACAAAAAATAAATATATATATATATATATATATATATATATATATATATATATATATATATATATATATATATATATATATATATATATATACATACACACACATATGATACATAAAATAAAATATATAATATACATAATAAGAATATACATATATATTCATAAATATATGAATATATATGTATATTCTTATTATAGAACTTCTTATATATATGTATTTATGTATTATATATATGTATTTCTTCTTATTATAGAAATTATATAGAACTTATTAACTCGGGAACTTAATCAAAGCAAAGAGAAACCTATGGCGACAATTACAGTGCATAAAAATGATAAATAAAAATAATAGACTTACCACGGGAAACTCGAACGGTAAGGAGATATTTGTTTGCCAAACACGATTTCTGGGCGATTAAGGTAGGCTATAGTTGGCGCTAAAAGACTCTTCGTCGTATGACCCGCACAAGTCGTGGGGCAAAAGTGAGCGCAACCGCTGTTACTCTTTCAGATACCAATACAAACGCGGAAAAAAATTAACTAACATATATACTATGATGGTTCTGCCAACTTATTAAGTAAGTGGTCCCGAACCTTCATCTTGAATGCGTAACGATTCCTAGCCATCCTGATTTCAAGAGGGAGTGCGTTCCAAAGGAGAATAGACTGAATGTGGAAAGAAGAATGAACAAGTCCAGAGCTATGGGAGGGACATAGGAGAAGAAGATTGTTCGTAGAGCGGAGGTTTCTCTCATGACTAGCACTAAGCAACTGAAAGCAAGGAGATAAGTAGGAAGGGGAAGTTGGAGACATCAGGATAGAATAAAGGGTGGTGAGTGCAAACTACGGCGTTGACGAATAGCTAACCATTTTAATTGAGAACTTTCGAAGATTGAATATGAATCGAATGCAGTTCTTTAGAAGACGGTCATATTTGTTGAGAAGATCTGCATTCAGGTCGAAATAACACACATCGCCATAGTCGATTAGGGGAAAAATTTAACTCTGCACAAGCATTGTCTTAATTGCAGATGGTAGAAAATTTTTTAGGCGATACAGAGAACGCAGGGTACCGGTATTTTGTGCTTTCGATTCGTTTGTACGCTAGTGTAGCCAGATCCAGTGGGTCAAATTTCGAGACAGAAGGTAAAAATTACCGGGAATTTCGTTTTAAAATCGCATAAAGCAGATTTTTTGTAGCCATTGTAGTCGCGATTAGTTATACTGCTCTTTCTGACACAATGCGCAATGTGTTTTATAATTATTATTTGGGACTGATCAAATGAGCGAATAATTTTGCGTCCAAATATCGGAAAAACTGCTCATTCGTCTGTACAATAAGTTCTCGTTGCAGACTGAACTTTCTGAATCATTTATCTTAACGAGCTATGTATAATTCTAAAAATAGTAATAAATGTTATGAACTCCCAACACATACATCTCAAAAAGCCCTCGAAAGATGGCATCATGCAATATAAAAAGCACACGTTCATGCATAATCAAACATTTATAATACCTCAAACCTTGATATGTCGCTTTATTTATTGAAAACAACAGTACTACAACCGATTGAAGAATTTACTAGTGGAAAAACTAACTCACAAGCCTTTTGCATTTTGGTAAATGTACTTATCTAAACAGCAGCATGTAAGGTAGGTACTGTACTGATTACTGGTAATAAAATGAAATTATAAATGATCGTCGAATAAACGACATCGATGAATAGTGCGACGGGACGGGTGGCAAAAAAAAAACGAGTCAACATGATTAATATCTGCATCTTACTAACACATTACGCGCAAATCTTGAAACTTTTATGTTGATTATTTATTCCGACATTGGTGAGAAGATACAAAATAGTCCAAGCAAAAATATTTTAATGTAGTAACAGCCACAGTAACAGCTTACAGATATATTCAATTTTTCCGTCAAAATGATCGATCAAAATACAGACTAAAGAGGTTAGTGAAAATTCAGGACATTTGGCGTCCGGAATAAGAATAGAATAGAATATTTTTTTATTCCATATAGATCACATCTGTCATTCTTATTGAAAGTCATTTTTACTTTACCACTGGTTGGAAAAAAAACCTGATGTCCTGAGAAGAACCAGCAAGAAACCCAGCGGGACATTCTTTTTAAAAGCAATTTTCATTAATGGTTGTACAAACTATATAAGTACAAAATTTATTTTAGAAACAGCTTGGAAGCGATCACCTCATTCCCAGGGGTTATTATCAACCATGTATTCATTTATAATATAATAACCCTTTTTATACAGTTTCAACTTAACAAAACATTTAAACTTGGTAATAGAGAGAGCCTGTACACTTTCCGGGACCTTGTTGTAATAGCGTATACATTGCCCCAAGAATGAATTACTAACTCCGTGGAGTCGAGAAACTGGTATCACTAACTTGTGTTTGTTCCTAGTGTTTACAGAATGTATATCACTTTTTTTACTAAAACTACCTTTGTTTTTGTAAACATACATTAAATTTTCGTAAATATACTGAGAGGCCAAAGTTAATATATTTATTTCTTTAAATTTATCTCTTAGAGACTCTCTCTGTTTCAGGTTGTAAATAGCTCTAATGGCCCTCTTGTGTAAAACAAAAATAGTTTCTAAATCAGCCGCATTTCCGCATAGCAAAATCCCATAAGACACTATGCTATGGAAATAACTGAAATAAACTAATCTAGCTGTCTGGACACTAGTGAGACCTCTAATCTTTTTTACAGCATAGGCTGCAGAACTTAGTCTGCTTGCAAGTTTGGACATATGGGGGCCCCACTAAAGCTTTGCGTCGAGAGTGATGCCAAGAAAAACAGTGGATTCAACAGAGCTCAGTTCTTCCCCATTTAAAAACACATTGGTACTCAGATTTTTAACATGCGTTATTGTAAATTTAATACATTTAGTTTTATTTCCGTTTAAATGTATATTATTAAATGCACTAATTTTGGATCCGACCGGATCAAGGGTGAATCGGGACGTGTCACCAAATCCCTGAAAATCGGGAAGTCCCGTACAAATCGGGACATTTGGCAACACTAGTTTACTCTATTGAAGAGAATGAACGCAAAAATGCGAGCGGTGGCGGGAAAAAGTGATACGTCCCATCACTGGAAGGACCCGGACCGGAGTGTACTGACTACTGAATCAGACGGCGCGGCGTCTGCGCATGCCATAGAGTAGAGTAATATAGCGTGCGCTGATTTACATTATTTTTAAAGTAATCATATTACAAAATAATTCACTAAATAAAACGAGCTGAATTTTTTTTTGGATATTCAACCTTACCTTTATTTTGATAAAATAGAAACAAATAAGTTTATATTCAAATACACGGGGAAAAAAAGACACTGAAGTGAACAGTTTTGGTGATTTTATAGTAAAGTAAAGTAAAGTAAAGTTACAGCCTATATACGTCCCACTGCTGGGCACAGGCCTCCTCTCATTTCTGAGAGGGTTTTAGGGCAAGGAAGCGTCCGCCGCGCTGCCCCAATGCGTGTTGGCGAACTTCACATGTCTTCGAAAATATTTTTTTTTCTCAGATGCGTTATCAGCCGTGAGGACTAAGATAGAACGCCTCTTTTTCCAGTAAAATGGGTCTCCGGTACTCTACACTCACCAAACGAAACACAGCAGCATCAAGCTGCTATTTTACGCTGGTATTCTGTGAGAGTGTGGTCCTTCCCCGGTCGAGCCGACCCATTCGTGCTGCAACTATACTATTAATAGAATTGCAGTATGGCTCTACCACGTAAAAAATCATCAAACTTAAAAAAAACATCCGCTTAATCAGCCATTATTAATAGCATGCAAATCTTTAGAACTATAAAATGTCGGGATAACAATATTTAAGAATAGTGTCTATAACAAAATGTCAACAAGTAGTCAATAAATAGGAAATAATAAAGATTTCATAATTGGTCCATTAAATTTGTTTGTCTAGTTGCTATTAGCTATCGTAGTTCAAATATTCCTGTACAGTTTAAAAAGCCTTTTCACTGAGAAAGTTTTATAATTCTCTTTTAAATTGAATGAAAGGTAGCTCTCAAATTACTTGTGGTATCTTATTATATACTGTCATACATATCAAATAGCAATTTTTATGTAATCTCGCATTCTGGGAATTATTGCGGAAACCAATCAATTCCTATTTCTGGTGCTTCATTTGTAGACGTCTTTAGCTTGTGTGAAATAATTCATATTGTTCTTTACAAATTATGCCGATTCAAAAATATATAGACAAGGAAGTATCAAAATTGTCAAAGATTTAAACAAAGGCTGACATGGTTCGTCACGTGCAGTAACACATATGCTCTAACACACTTTATTTGTGCAATGAACGCCTGGGATATTCCGTTCGTGCAGAAAGATTTGTTTCACAATTTCCACAGTGACCAAGATGAGGCCTGCCTTCTTGTTGTTTCGACTAAGGAATCTAGTTACACGCTTTTCCATTAAGTAATCTCGGCATATAGCTTTATGGGGAAAGCTTGCGCATCGCCGTAGGAATCCGTCTAGGAGCGGCAATTTGTCAACCTCACTAGTGCCCCTGTGGTAGCAGCGTCGGCGAGTTTGGGCCCCACGGACTTTCATGTAAGAAAAGTGCTGGTAGGTTTTCCCGTAACGGTTCTTTTAACGGTGTCATCCGAAGGGCTCTTGTCTCTATCAATGTTCCCTCGGTTTTAGAGCCTTGCGGTATATTTAGAGCCGATGGCAAGAGAAGCGACGGTATGAATTTGGTCCTTTGGAAGAGAGATCCTAGTGAAGTCCTAGTGTGGGATGCTACTTGCGAAGACACTTTGGCGGCCCCTCATGTCAAGGTACCTCATTTAGGGCCGGGGCGGCATAAGAGGCAGCTAAATTAAGTAAGTGTACGCAAATATGAGTCTTTGAGAGATGACTACATATTTGTGTCATTTGCTGTAGAGAATATCGGTCCGTGGGGTCCATGTGCGGTGAAGTTCTTAACGGAACTGTATCCGCGACTGATCGTCGCTGCCGATGATAAGAGGGCTGCTTCTTTTCTTGAGGGCTAAGTATATTCATACAGCGAGGAAACGCAGTCAGCGTTCTTGGCACGATACCACGAGGAGTAGGACTGCATGATAATTAAGTTATTAGTTTTAGTTTTTTTTTTAATTATAGTTTTGTAATATTGTATATAATAAGAATTATTGTTAAAACAAACACTTCTAACATTATTCATATGGTTGATATAATTTCTTAAATAATTAAAAATTAAAAATTTTGTACAACCGAATTCAATATAAATTATTAAGAATAACTCAAAAACTTTTGATCAGACCTTGATCAAATTTATATGGGACTACATGTGAAGCACCAGCTTTCAAATAAAAAAAGAATCATCGAAATCGGTCCATCCAGTAAAAAGTTATGAGGTAACACACATAAAAAAACATACAGTCGAATTGAGTACCGTCTCCTTTTTGAAGTCAGTAGAAAAATGATCTCTGTTTCAAATACCTACTATGATTTAACCCTTGTGGCGGGTTTCGTAAGAAATCCCACCTGTTTTCGTGTTGAAAGAGGTAACTGTGAAATATATTTCAAATCATCATCATCATCGTTACAGCCCTTCACAAGTCCAGTGCTGAACGTAGGCCTCACCCAAGGAATGCCATTGAAATACAATTTCATATATATTACGTGGTACAGCCATTCTACAAACATAGCTATATTATGGTAGTAGCACAGAATTAATAGCGCAAGAAGTAGTAGCACGAATGGGTCGGCTCGATCGGGGAAGCACCACGCTCTCACATTATCTACGTATAAAGGCAGCCATATGATTCTGTGTTTGAAAGATGAGTGTAGAGATCCGGAGACCGTTTTTCTGGAAACGAGGCATTCCATCTTATTTTAATGTGGTAAAGCCATGCTGCAGCTATATTAGTAGTATAGTTGTAGCACGAATGGAATGGATCGGCTCGATCGGGGGAGGACCACTCTCAGAATACCAGCGTAAAATAGCAGTTTACTACGGCTGTGTTTTGTATGGTGAGTGTAGATAACCGGAGACCCTTTTTACTGGAAGAGAGGAATTCTATCTCAGTCCTCACGAGTGACAACGCATCTGCATTTTGATTCTTTATTGAGGATAAATGTAGATGTCTATGGGCCACAGCAACCACTTAACATCAGGTGGACTGTGTGCTCGTTTGTCACTCGTTCCTATAAAAAAACTGACCCTAAGAGATTACATATTACATAACATAGAATAGAATAGAATAAATTTCGTTATGTTTGGTTGAAGACGGCTTTAGAAAGTTCATCTGTGCATTACCCTATACCACCCACAGCAACCACTTACCATCAGGTGGACTACGTCCTCTTTTGTCACCCTATCCTATAAAAATATCCTCAGAGGTGGCGACGCTTCTCATTTTGATTCTTAATCGAGGATAGATGTAGATGTCTATGGGTCACATCATCCATTTACCATCAGGAGGTATGTGTGTTCGTTTGTAACCCCTATTCTTAAAAAATGAAAATAGATCTTATAGCTTCCAATGACGGTAGTACCATCTCGTTTACAACAGACGTAAAATGGTTCAGACCGGCGTTGTGTAACAACCTCAAAGGTGCAAAATAGTATATAAATCCGTCAGTCCGTCAATCCGTCTGTCGAGCGTGACGATTATTAGACTAATCCTATCTACTATGTCCTACTGTGGATTTATTCGAGCTGATGAAAAAAAGAAGTATCTAAGTACTGCAGGCCTCAAATAATAAAAATAAATACTATTAAAATAAATTGTTATTGACGAGTAGTAAGAAATAAGCCAACTTTATCTTTGAAATACCAACCTCACCTGCACACTCTATGCGGGCACACTGCTGAAAATTCATGCTAAAACACTATGGCCAGCGCCATACTTGACGGAAATTCCGTCGCAGATCTTCCGCGGCGGAACGTCAATACATGTTATTTAATATAAATTACAAATAGCGGGCACACTACGCGGAAGATCGGTCGTTCCGTCGCGGACGATCAGTCGCTCCGTGGCGGACCGCTAAAAACTTACCTTGTACCCTCTAACAAACTAGTGATGGGAATCAGTAACCCGTCAGCTCGGCGTGGTGGCATAGTGCGTGTGGGCACATCAATGTATTCATATAATATATTCCTACCTACGGTTGATACAGATTTATGTTTATAGATTAATTCTATATAATATGCCATGTGATAGCGGCGTAACAAAATCCATCACCTCATTTCGTTCCGTGGATGTTGGATGTTGTAACAGGCGGACTATGGGAGATGCCAGAAAAATTAAGACAAAGCAACAGAAAGCGTGACATCGACATGTCATCCCTAGAAGAGGCCCCGACGGTATGTCTTTGGTCCCTTGGGAGAGAGGTAAAGCCCTAGTGTAATGTGGGATGCTACTTGTGTAGACACTTTGGTAGTCGCTCACATCAGGGGTACCTCGTTTAGAGCCGGGCGGCGTCAGAGGCAGCTGAACCAAGAAAGTCGCACAAATATGAGTACCTAGGTATCTGAGAGATGAGTACATATTTGTGCCATTTGTTCAACTGTGGATTTTACGAGCTATAGAAAAAGAAGAAATCTATTAAAAATTGAACTAATAAAGACAAAAGAAATCAAAATCAGTGTAATGAAAATGAAAAAAATGTACAACTTTGTACATATGCATAATGCTTTTTATAATCATTTATAAAAATTTATTTTTGTTTGTTCGTATTTTATGCGCTGCCATGCCGTTGCGGTAAAACTTTGTCAACTTATTGCTTGCTTGCGCGGTTATAGGCATAGTACAATTAAGTTACAGTAGATGGCACGCGTTTGCTACCGACAAATTTATTTGAAAGTAATATCATTCAACTTCAACAAACAACAAAATGTAGCCGATATTTACCGTGGGTCACTGTCTCTGAGGGCCGATTTTTCAATCCTTAGATAAAAGTTACTCACAGGATTTAGAATACAACAAAACCAAATCAAAAATAATAGTTGTGAATAAAATAGTTCTAATATTTCACTTTTATAATTCGGTTCAATGTGGTAGAGCCATTCTGCAGCTGTACTAATTGTATGGTTGTAGCACAAATGGGTTGGCTCGACCGGGAAGGACCAGCTCTCACAGAATACCAGCGTAAAATAGCAGCTAAATGCTGCTGTGTTTCCTATGGTGATTGGTGAGTGACTCACGGCTGAAAACGCATCTGCCTTTTGATTCGCAAACGAAGATAGATGTAGATGTCTACGGGCCGCAGCAACCACTTAAGAGGTCAGGTTAACTTTTATTTGACGATTAAAAAATAGCAGCTTAATGCTGCTGTGTTTCGTATGGTGAGTGTAGAGAACCGGAGACCCTTTTTACTGGAAAAGAGGCATTCCATCTCAGTCCTCACGAGTGACAACGCATCTGCATTTTGATTCTTTATTGAGGATAAATGTAGATGTCTATGGGCCACAGCAACCACTTACCATCAGGTGGACTGTGTGCTCGTACACCCGCTCCTATAAAAAATGACCCTAAGAGATTACATATTACATAACATAGAATAGAATAGAATAAATTTCGTTATGTTTGGTTGAAGACGGCTTTAGAAAGTTCATCTGTTCATTACCCTATTTTTTCTCGCGGATGTCGCAAGAACTGGGAATTGCCAAATATTTCCACCTTAGGTACCTACTTCTCGGCAGGAAGTTGTGAGAGCAGTGATAAAAATAATATCGTACACCCGAACCTAACTGTTTTAAAGGAAAACAAATGATGCTGTTGATTGAAAAAACATAAAATGAGAACGCAATTTAAAAAATAACCAACCTCCTAAAAAAGCGCGATACAAACCGACGAAACACACACGCCACGCCACTATTACGTCAAACATTTTTGGCTGACTAATACTAGGACAACATAAAAGATCAGTAAATACGCTACGTGTGAATTTTAAATAATGCTTCTATTCAACACAAGATGTCTCTGTAACGAGTTCTGTTTAGTTTTATTTTTCAATAACAGATGACGTCATAAGGTAAATATAATAAGTTTTTATATAAATAATATTTATCTTGATAAAGATTCGTAAATAGACGTTTTGAATGAAACTTATTTTAGTGTTATTATCAGTTTTTAATAATTATTATTTATTTTTTCCCAATCAAAAAACATACCATGATGATGTTTGTAACAATTTTGAGGATGCTTGAGGGGTTGTGCATTCTACAAGGTCATGGAACAGACTCTGAGTTTTGAGGCTGTTAAGTTGTCTAAGTTTTTGTTTAATTGTAAAATTTTGCCCTTGGGCTTCATTCAATTGTAATTGCAATGCAGCAATGAATTTGAGAGCTGAACCAAAAAGTCCGTTCATCATTAGATTTGATGAACTACAAATTCTCCCAAAAGAAGTGAGGCTATATATTTGAAATATTTTTTTGTTTCATAAGGGATGATAGCGGTATGCCAGCATCCTTCTCTACCTCCATGGGGGTTCGTTCCACCTTCTTACCTGTTCCTGCCACTAATCAGCAGTGTACCACTTACAGCAATAGTTTTTGTTTAAAGTATTAAGAAACCAATATAGTTAAGTAGAGGCTGCTCACAGGCATTTCATCTTAGTTTTCAAACCTAAAAACTTTTTGCTTAATTTGGTTCCATGGACACGGGCTGCAGTAGTCAGTCAACATTGTGTGTTTAGTGAAAAAGACTAAAAAGATAAGGCCACATCACCAATGTTTAATAATTTAATACAACACAAAAAAGTTCAACAATTAGACTGTCACTGTCACTGTCATGAGGTTAAGAAACCCTTATATATGTACTTTCTATTTATGTTTTGTAATGATTCTACAATCGTTATTAAGAGATATAAAGTAATATTTAACTATTACGGCAAATTCTAGAGGATTTATAAGATTTTTTTAAATCTAGAATTTCGGCCACCGCTGCCTATACACAGGTGCACTATTTATTCCCTCACTCTCATAGTCCGACGGGGAATGGCAATCAAGGAATAATTCATGCATCAATTACGGCCTTAAGTCACAGAAAAAATATTAGTACTACGTACTCGAGTGCTTTTCGATTCGAGGCACGGAGGTGAAACTGCAACTGAAAATCGCTTGATAGAAAAACAAATTAACTGATTTGAATCCGGTCTTGCTTACGACCACTAGGCCAGCGAGATAGTCCGTCTCTTAAAAATACTTAACGGCAAATTTGAACAAATTTGACTGATTGTTTTAATGTTAATGATATGTTAGTTAATCGAGATTAGTCAAGCGGCGAAAATTAACAGCCCTTCAAGCGTGACGACTGCGTATTCTCCCAGCTTGAGAGGTACATATCCAGGAGTGGAGTGTTCAGTCTAGGGACGTATTATCGTCTATTAAACGATGATTGTACGAGTATAGAGTATATTATACGAGATATGTATCGCATACGTAGCCTAGTTTTTATAGTACCCATCTAACTCGTCTTTCAAAGCAGATTTGCACGTTTTCTGGTCGCGATATCAGATATCTCGCACCTTTGATGCTACTCTCAGTCACGGTCTGACTTATAAACGTGATGGTGATGCTGCCATCTGTCGAAAGTCCTAAATCGGAACATCTTTTCGGCATTTCCCTAGCTCTTAGAACTCCCACGGAACATTCTCTCACATCGCTATTATACGACATACGGTGCGTATGATACTGGGTGATGTCATTTTAAGCTTTTTCATGGTGAAAATACCTGCGTTTTCCTCGCAGAAGCAAGGATGGATTAAGTCGAACTGGCACCAAAAGCCCTGATTTTCAAATTTCGCCGCATATCCTACCTCTAAAAGTTTCATAGGAGACAATCACTGTATCTTCTACGAGGCTGCGAATCTTCCTTACTCAAAAGTGTTTGCTGTAATAGTGATTCTACCAGGAGAACAAGAAGAGATTAGTTTGTGTTGTTATTACGCAAATATCGAGAAATATATAAAAACAAAGTTTATAAAGCAATATCAGCTTGAATATTGTTTCATCAGAGGCAGCCACTCAATCATTCGCATGAGTAGCTCCTTCATTCAGCTCATTTGCACAGATAACTCGCGCGGAAAATTATTTCTTTTCATTTTCCCATTTTTCACGTCTTACTTAAAGTTTTACCCAATGACTGGGGAGTTTACAGTACGTAGCTCTGTTTGTTTTCCTTTTCTTCTTTATAATAAAAGAAATAAAATGAAGCGTATTTTTCGGCGGTCAATAAAATGGAAACAGATTTTTCTTATCTATATGTCCACGATTTAATTTTATATTTCTGATTTCTTGTCACTTGATAATATGTGAGTGATATACTCTGATAAGGTCGTAAAGCAAACCTTGTTGGTTTATTGAAAACAGTGGCATTAAGTACGCATTATGACAATTCTAAATCAATTTTATACACGATTTAAATTTCTAATACTCTTACAGAAGTCGAAGTCCAAGTCAAAATAAAAAATTAATTGAAAAAATAATAATAAAGCGACATTAAATTTTATAAAGAGAATTTGTGTATTATTTACAAGTATGATTTTGTCACATTTATAAAATATATACCCGTAGAACTATTATAATAAACAATATAAAACTCTCAAATATTATATCCGTATAAAATCTATCTGTACGATCACAACATTATGTAATGAATGAACTTCATTTATCAAAAACATACTTTTAACGAAAAGGAAGACAATGAGATAAGTTTTATTAAGAAAACACCAGAGCGACAGAAGCAGACATGAGGTATGGAAATTACGTCTCCCCGCGGCAACTTGCTTTCACAGTCCACTGGGCTGATCATAATAAAAACCCGCGCCGTCGCCTTCGCGCCGAAGTTTGACCATAAATTCGGTGGCCACGCTACGTAGTAATCGCCTGCCGCTCGCCGCCGGCGAAATTCCACTCTTCCCACCCTAGAACTGCTTTTAATATAATAATAAATATCACCAGGATACACTACTTTTTTGCAAAGTTTTTTGTTTTCCCGGAGGGTGAGCACAACCATTAAAAAGGTTAGGGCGGGCGATGTTTTATGCGATTTTAAGTATACAACTGCTCTAATGGCCTTGGTATTTTAATGTCAATTTGAAAGATATAGTCCATAAGTGAGTACTGTCTCTTACAGCGTGTCTGGTCAGAGAGCTTGCCAACCGCTGTGTAGAAAATATGTGCATACACATATTGTTGGTTGGTTACATCAGGAAGGGATTGGTTACGACGAGTCTCCAGTGTTAGCGTCTACACTTGTGAAACTTAATTTCCATTAGGGCAGTTGATGGCTCCTGACAGTGTTCGGAATTTGTCATCATCATCGACGTCACAATTTCTCAAGTTCGTGATCAAGTCTTTTTAAAATTTAAATTAAAGCAAATGTGAAAATGTAAAGTTACAAGCCTTTGAACGTCCCACCGCTTTCTGAGCGAGTTTTAAGGCAAGTAGTTATTGCCCCAATGTGTGTTAATATTGTCTTCGCAATATATACACTGCAGATTTCCTCACGATATTTTCCTTCACCGCCGAACACGTGGTAAATCATCACTTAAAGTTGCAATTAACAATTTCATCAGTACCGGCGGGAGTCTAACCCGGGTTGCTCGCATACTATGAAATTTACCTCTTTAAGTCGTAGTAGCAAAGGATTGCCATCCTCGCACAGTACATCAGCGCAAAAATTGTATTGTAAAAAGTTGAACTTGACACAAGTTTTTGCACGCTTAAAACCTGTTCTCTAAACTCTAATAATCAGTGTTACTTATTTGAATTTTAAGAATGACGTAGAACAAGATTTGAGAGTTATGTGGATTTATCAAAATTTACATAAAATTTTGCGGGTCTACGTCACGTAGAGAATAAAATTTAATGCAACTTAAAATATTATCCAAAGTGATAGTAAATGGTGTTGTAGTCATTAACACTGGCTTAATTTAAAAGAAAACTTGCCCTAAGAACAAGTTACGTTGTACAAGTATAAAAGTAATTTTGGACCATTTGAAATCGATAAAAATGTATAAAAACGAAATAAAGCAAGATAATGAGCAACAATTTTTAAACTACATACGCACATAATATAACCTCTTGACTCACATTTGTAATTTAGCCGCGAATTTGATTAAAAGCACTCGTCGGGTACATTACGGTCGAATCTATACAAATAAATATAAGTGAAGTGTCTGTTTGTAATGTCAAAATTACAACATTTTACTAAATGCATATAAAAGTTTATACGGTACTTATAACAAAAATACAATTTTTTAAAATTTTGTCTGTCTGTTTGTTCCGGCTAATCTCCGAAACGGCTGGACCGATTTTGACGGGGCTTTCACTGGCAGGTAGCTTATGTTATAAGGAGTAACTTAGGCTACTTTTATTTTAGAAAAAGAATTAGGGTTCCGCGCAAAAAAAAATGAAAACCCCAAACAACACGCGGGTGAAGTCGCGGGGAACAGCTAGTCCATAAATATAGAGATAAACGCGAAAGGTTGCGCGAAATGTGCCTATATCTACTTGAAAGTTGATGGACTTGCTAGCACTGGTTCTTATTAATAAAGAAACAATCCTATTTTGTTTTGATAAAAAATTGTGACATATACTTATTTCTTAAAAGCCACAGCATCTCAGAGGCTACGCGCTCGCTGTAAATCGCACAGCACGTTAGTAACCTCACCTCGAATGGTTCTAATGAAACAGTTAATTGTAATTTTAAGTGTTTATCCCGTGGCCGGTGGTGAAGGAGAACGTCGTGAGGAAACCTGCATGCCTAAGAAATAATAATATTTAGAAGGTATGTGAAATCTGCCAACACACACTTATATTTAATTATTTAAAAAAAAGATTTTTCTCTGACAAAGGCAAAAATTTTTCGTCCGAGAATTTTTTATATTTATACTTACCTAAGCTAAAAGAACACCATATGGTAAATTGTTTCGGATAACTTTTACATTCTTTCATCAGTACAAGAACCCCATCAGTATCTATACATCTATACAAATAAATCAAATTGAAGTGTCTGTTTGTAACGTAGAGTATATAGCGTACTTATAACAAAAACACATTTTTTTTTAAATTTTGTCTATCTGTCTGTCAGTCTGTTTGTTTTGGCTAATCTCCGAAATGGTTGGACCGATCATGACGGGACTTTCACAGGCAGATAGCTGATGTTATAAAGAGTAACTTAGGCTACTATTGTTGTAGAAAAAGAATAAGGGTTACGCGCAAAAAAAAAAAATTAAAACCCTAAATTACACGCGGGCGAAGTCGCGGGGAACAGCTAGTTACTAATAAAAGTGAAGTTATATTATATACGACCGTTCTACTTCTCTCCTGTGGCTGTACACAGGCAATCTTTCATTTTTGAAACGGTTATGGAGTGATCAGTCCGCCACTCTTTCCCAATCGCAATTTCTCGGGCATTCACATTTTACGATATGCATGTGGTAAATCAACATCATCATCATCTTGCAGTGGTAAATTAGTAAGGTTGCAGCCTATTTACGTCCCACTGCTGGGGGCACAGGCCTCCTCTCATTTCTGAGAGGGTTTTAGGGCAAGGACATGTCCGCCGCGCTGCCCCAATGCGTGTTGGCGAACTTCACATGTCTTCGAAATATTTTTCTTCTTATTTCTCTACATGCAGGTTTCTTCACGATGTTTTCCTTCACCGCCAAGCACGTGGTAAATCAGCACTTAAAATTGCAATTAACAATTTCATTGGTGCCGGCGGGGATCGAACCCAGGTTGCTCGAGTACTGTGAAGCTTACAGCGAGCGCTAACCATCTGAGCTACCACGGCACGGTAAATCAGTAATTATAAACTAATTGTTAACAATTTATTGGGTGCCGACGGGGACTTAGTTCAGATCGTCCACGCGTTATGAAACGGCGAATGTTTAGCCCCTGAGCTACCACGGCTTTTTGTATGATTATTACTTTTATTACTTTTGAATTTGAAATAAAAAAATAAGTTAACGACCTACTTCAAGAGTATAAATATTTTTAATTCCTTTTACATGTAATTAAAACATTAACATCACAAAAAGCCTTATTACCAACAATATAAAATATATAATAAAGTTTAAGCTGATTAATTAAAAATTCCGAGCATAGTAAATGGTCTAAGCCAAGGCGACTTTTCTGAAATGGGATTAAGTAGAATGAACAAGTGGTGCCTGATATCTCTCATTATGCCGAGAGCGGCTCGAAGCGAAGGGGTTAACTTTGAAGTATCATTGCCATTTATTAATGGTCAAGTTGGACCCCGCCGCAGAACGCCCCAAATTGAAACTGATTGCTTTAACTGAATTATTAAATTGACGCCATTTGTTCTAGAATGCTCAGCTTTTGACGTTCCTATTTTATTATGTTTTCTATAACCTATGGCGGTCTATTCATCTATGAAAATTTAAGTGAAATGTGCTTAAACTTAACAGTAATTATTAAAATTACACTTATCATGAACTATTTTTAAATAAGTAACATAATATATCACTATTTTTCTTACTGTATGCTACAACATGTGTGGTAAAAATATTCACGTTACAGTCTTTATACGTTCCACTCCTAGTTTCAGGGTTTTAGGACAAGGAAGTGTCCACTGCGCAACCCTAATGCGTGTTCGCGGAATTGTGTCTTCGAAACAATTTTGTATTACTTCCTCAGATATGCAGATTTCCTTTCGATGTTTTCCTTTAACGCCAAACTCGTGGTATATACCAGCACTTAAAATTGGCAACGGCGAGGGTGGAACCCTTGAAGCTTGCGTACAAAACATAATATGTAAAATAAGCATACGTCTTATCATAGTCATGGCATGCGTCTTTTAATTTTAAAAGTAATTGGTACTGATGCTTCACTGGAAGCCACGCTGCGTAGTATTATAGCTGCAGCACGAATAAATTTGCTCGAATCGTACAGCAATATGCTGTTTTTACAAGGACGCAATAGCAGCATAATGCTGCCGTGTTTCGTATGTTGAAGAGAACCGATGGCGCTTTTTACTGGCAGCGAGGCATCGTAGTCCCCAAGGATGAAAATACATCTGCATTTTGATTCTTAATCGAGGATAAATATAGGTGACTAAGTCACAGCATTCCCTCCCCTTCAGGTGAACTATGTGCCTTTACTTCTAAGAATATGTTTATTTATATACATTTAAATTTAAGCAGGTTCCATTTCTTTTTAAGCGACGTGATAGTTCAACTTACGTACTTCTTTTTGTCAATTTTTTTCCTCTTCTACTGCACCAGGCCGTAAAAATCCATGGGCTTCTACAGTTGTTAAGAGAATTTGCTTTAATCGTCACGCTGTGCAAGCGAATTGACGATCGCAAAACCAAACGCCTTGTACCCTTGATGCTGCCCATCGCCGTTCTGAGAAATTTACGCCTGACGTAAGAGATAATACCTATTATAAAAGTCATAACATATTTCTGGCATTTTCAATTGTCACCTCTTACGACACCTATGAAAGAAATGGTATTAATGATTCTCTTGTGCTGCTGTAGTAGTAGTTCACATTTTGCAACTACTGGAGATCGATTTCAGAGCACTCGCGTGTAGATTTTTTGGTGAAAACCCGGCCTGAAATACCAAGGCCTGTATATGTAATTTGAATATCTATTTACTTTTTACAAAATTATAAAACTTATCATAATTTTTTTTTAATAGATTAAGGGTGAGAAACGAGCACACAGCTGATTGAGCTAGATTGAAAAGCACACTCAATGGATGCTGAGGTCCATAGACATCAACATTATTCTAATCTCGATTAAGAATCAAACTGCATGCGTAGTAGTATAGAATTGGGGCTTCTGCGTAACTTGCTCTCGGTTCGCTCGAGCTACGTGCCGCTAAAGGCCACAATTCTCTCCAGTAGAGGTTCCACTTCATCGTTAAAATGCAATAAGGTGCAAAAAATCAGTTACTTTAATAATAATAATCGTTGCTGGTCTGAAATTATTTTTTTTCTTCGAACACAAATGTAGTTTATACTAGCTTTTTAAGCGCGGCTTCGCTCATGTGGGCTTCAATTTAGAAATATTATTAAATGCTATTTCGTGCCAAATTCAGCAAAATTCGATCACTTTTAGAGTCACTTCGGTGTCTGTGTCAGTATCAGTGTTTCTTTGTCAAAGATTTTTTTTGAATTCCCCAAGACTGTTGGACCTAGACGTCTCTTCCGATGAATCCATAAGAAAGATAAATTGTCTTGGAATCAAAATGTATTATTATTATTATTTACTCTTTCATATAATTAAGGTTAATTTAGTTTTAACAAAATAATGATGATTTCATGGTCTTATATGTGTGTGATATTTGATTCATATCATTGTTCCTATTTCATATTGATTGGCACCATGAAATAGATTCTGATATTTTTTCTACGTTCGAGTAGACTTCAAAATTTTATAAATGCGGGTCTATAATACTATAATGATGTATAATGATTTTCACATCAGCAATATGTTTTAATGCCAAATCTACATAGCTTTTGGCCAATAAAAAAGTATCAACTCGCGATCACCTCAACTGGGGAACTTCTCAGTGGTAAATCTACACTCCAAATTGCATATAACGCATATAAAAATGTATAAAATATATAAAAATGCTTATGTACTATGAAATTTAGGTTTGGATCAGTTTGATTATCCCCTTTGACATGTAAAATAAAATAAACCTCTGTTTAAGTAAAATCTATCTTTGATATTTAAAGTATTTTTCGCAATAGCCTGTTTATTTACATATCTCAATTTAGCTATGAAACCCGGACTGTCACAAATATCTTGATTTCTCTGATAATATGAAAACTGTAAAATACAAAAGCTAAAGAAGCAGCTTACATACGTCCCACTACTGTGCACAGGGCTTCTCATTACCTATAATGTTTTGTGGGCAGAAAAGAGCAAGCCGCAAGCATTCAATGCGTATTAACGGTTTTTAACTACTCAGACATTTAGCCCCGAAGTTATTCTTCACCACTTGACCGGATACGTGGTAATATAAAATTAAATAAATAAAATTTCGCATAAAAAATAAATAAATAAAAAAGCCTTTTATATCTTGCTTCAAAGTAGAAATTTACAATTTTAAAACAGTGTGCATGCAAAAAATAAATTAATCCTGTGTTACAAAAACTTAGTATTTTGGTATATATTACTAAGTTTATAGGTAAGGAATATAACGTTTATTTAGTGAGTAATATACTTAATTTTGATAGATAGGTATGCAATAGAATAGTATAGAACAAGATAATTTATCTTCTTACTTCTAGTAGTTGTCTTAGACAATTATAACAATGCATAATGAAAGTTTTTTTTTTGTACAATTGCAAGAACCCCTCTCAACGGAGGGTAAAGGCCTCCTCCAGAGATGACCATTGTTTTCTGTCCTCTGCTACTCGCATCCAATGGGTACCTGCTATTTTTATAAGTCGTCTGCCCAGCGCGCAATTGGTCTACCCCTTTTCCTTTGGCCCAATGATCCTACCCATGATGTGGTCTTTATGGTCCAGCGATTGTCAGTAAGTCTGACTACATGTCCAGCCCATCGCCATTTTAGCTTCTGTGAGTAGCTGAGAGCGTCAATGGCTTTAGTTTTCTGTCTTATGGTAGTGTGGCGGATTTTTTTGATCTTCTTAATCTTCAAAATGCTTCTTTCCATACTTTTTTTGACTTGTTATGATCTTATTTTTTATTTTCCTAATAAATTTCCATGCTTGACAGGCATATGTTAGTGAGGGAAGTAGGCAGTTGTTCATGACTTTGCTTTTTAGCCTTATGGGCAAGTCGCTTTTTAGAATTTCTTTGAGGCTCCAGAACTTCTTTCAAGTGATGTTGACTCTTCTCTCTACTTCTTGTTCGTTGTTGTGTTGGTTAAATGAAATTTGTTTACCCAGATAAATGTATGTATCAACATAGGTTAAAGGCAGGTTTTTAAGATATATATGTCGGAGCGTCTATAAAATACCCGGTTGGATCGAGGTAGAATGGAGGGTATATCGAGAAACCCCCTCTTGTGTCTGTAGTATAAAGTTCACTGTAGGTGCCGTGCGTGAGAGATTCCGCTCAAGTCATTCAACGAGTGTGGTCACTCTACTAGTGCTAAGATATTGTCGTGGTTCTGTTCGTTGTGGTAATTCTTCTAGTGCAGGCAAGGAGGATTGGTGTTGCTGAGAGGCTGCCCTGTGTTACATTGAGATAAGTAGTGTTGGTGTTGCTGTACATATTTTGGTGTTATCATGTAATTACGTACCCCACGTTACACTGATGTGTGATTGTGGCTGAGACGTATTACGGTGTGGTCGAACTGTAATTTCACTATACTGAATGTATAGTGCGTTACGTTGTCTTATTACTGATAATGATTAAACTGCGTAAGCAAGAGAGCAAGTTGAACATCCGCTCTCACACTTCTATTATTTTTAACAATTAACGCTATCCTGATGTATTTCCGAGATCAAAATTGGAATCCTCAGTTGTAATCTCCGACATCAGAAGTGGGATCTCCTGTTGTCATTTCCGATATATAGGTATTTTAGTGTGATTTGTCATGATATTAGTTTTATTTAAGTTGATTTATAAGCCTACTTTACTACTTTCTTCATGTAGAGAGTTTATCATCACTTGTAGTTGGTTTGTGCTTTCTGATAGCAGAACTATATCGTCAGCAAATCTGAGATGACTCAGGTAACCGTTTACGTTTATGCCGACTTTCTCCCAGTTTAGTTTGCGAATGATGGACTATAGCACTGCTATAAAGATTGTTGGTGAGACTGGGTCTCCTTGCCTTACACCTCTTTTTATTTGTATGATTGGCCCAGTGGTCTCCAACTTCACTCTGCTATTACTGTTGTCATAGATGTTTTTTAGGACTTGTATGTAGTCCAATGCCACTTCTTGAGAGAGTAGAGCTTCCCAAATCGATCAGTGGAGTAGAGTAGCGAAGGCTTTTTGTTGATCAATAAAGAGTATAGAGTGGTCTGTTGAACTCTTGGAATTTTTCTATTATCATCTCTAGCGAATGTATATGGTCAATAGTGGAAAAACCTCGTCTGAAGCCCGCCTGTTCTACAGGTTGGAAGTTTTCTGTGGTTTCTTTTATTTTTTTCTCAAGTATGGAGGAGAAAAGTTTGTATAGTGAAAATAGCAGGCTTATTGGTCTGTAATTACTAATATTGTCACAGAAAACCAGCGTAAAGTAAAGTTTTAGCTCTGCGTTTCGCTTGGTGAGTGCAGGTAGCCGGAGACTCTTTTTACTGGAAATGAGGCATTCCATCTTAGTCCTCATGGGTGACAACGCATCTACATTTTGATTTGTAATAGAGGATAGATGTAGATGTATATGGGCCGCAGCAACCACTTACCATCAGGTGGACTGTGTGCTCGTTTGTCACCCTTATCCTATAAAAAAAAAACTGAAAACTATATTTTATTATAATAAACTGATCTATATTTATATCATAATAATAATAAAAAGTTTTTCCGCAAGCGATTATTTAATTACTAACTCTTTTTAGTATAGTAATATTATGAGTATTTAATCATTTATTATTAGAAATATTTAGTACCTGGCTTTAATACTTTGATAACGTGTCGTTACTTTCAGATAAAATCGAAAATCGAAATAAAAATATAAACTAAAATTCTAAATCTAACAACTGAAAACTATATTATATTATAATAAACTGATCTATATTTATATCAAATTAATTAAAAAAGTTTTTCTGCAAGCCCTTATTTGATTTCTAACTCCTTTTAGTGCAGTAATATTATGAGTATTTAATCATTTATTGTTAGAAATATTTAGTACCTGGCTTAAATACTTTGATAACGTGTCGTTACTTTCAGATAAAATCGAAAATCGAAATAAAAATATAAACTAAAATTCTAAATCTAACAACTGAAAACTATATTATATTATAATAAACTGATCTATATTTATATCAAATTAATTAAAAAAGTTTTTCTGCAAGCCCTTATTTAATTTCTAACTCCTTTTAGTGTAGTAATATTATGAGTATTTAATCATTTATTGTTAGAAATATTTAGTACCTGGCTTTAATACTTTGATAACGTGTCGTTACTTTCAGATAAAATCGAAAATCGAATTAAAAATATTAACTAAAATTCTAAATCTAACATCTGAAAACTATATTATATTATAATAAACTGATCTATATTTATATCAAATTAATTAAAAAAGTTTTTCTGCAAGCCCTTATTTAATTTCTAACTCCTTTTAGTGTAGTAATATTATGAGTATTTAATCATTCATTGTTAGAAATATTTAGTACCTGGCTTTAATACTTTGATAACGTGTCGTTACTTTCAGATAAAATCGAAAATCGAAATAAAAATATAAACTAAAATTCTAAATCTAACAACTGAAAACTATATTATATTATAATAAACTGATCTATATTTATATCAAATTAATTAAAAAAGTTTTTCTGCAAGCCCTTATTTAATTTCTAACTCCTTTTAGTGTAGTAATATTATGAGTATTTAATCATTTATTGTTAGAAATATTTTTTTAAGTAACTGGCCTTAATACTTTGATAACGTGTTGTTACTTTCAGATAAAATCGAAAATCGAAATAAAAATATAAACTAAAATTCTAAATCTAACAACTGAAAACTATATTTTATTATAATAAACTAATCTATATTTATATCATGATAATTAAAAAAGTTTTTCTGCAAGCCCTTATTTAATTTCTGACTCTTTTTAGTGTAGTAATATTATGAGTATTTAATCATTTATTGTTAGAAATATTTTTTTAAGTAACTGGCCTTAATACTTTGATAACGTGTTGTTACTTTCAGATAAAATCGAAAATCGAAATAAAAATATAAACTAAAATTCTAAATCTAACAACTGAAAACTATATTTTATTATAATAAACTAATCTATATTTATATCATGATAATTAAAAAAGTTTTTCTGCAAGCCCTTATTTAATTTCTGACTCTTTTTAGTGTAGTAATATTATGAGTATTTAATCATTTATTTTTAGAAATATTTAATACCTGGTTTTAATACTTACATAACGTGTTGTTACTTTCAGATAAAATCGAAAATCGAAATAAAAATATAAACTAAAATTCTAAATCTAATAACTAAAAACTATATTTTATTATAATAAACTGATCTATATTCATAATAAAAAAAATGTTTTTCTGCAAGCCCTGTGGCGTACATGTTAAAAATTATTTCTCTCACCTAAAGTCCTATATTCACAAGTCTAACTGCTTACTACAAACAGAATTGTCACTTACAAAATTAGTCTTGAAAAATTTACTATTTCACCTGAAATTTTCTTATCAGACATTTCGCACACATCTCTTATAATATCAATAATATATAATAAATATATATATCAATTAAACAAGTGTTGAAGAAACAGCATTAAAAATATTTTTTAACTGTTTGTTACATATACTTTACCACAGAACAATGAATTATCTATTAAATCTTTTAATACTAAATATGAAATTACATACCAAAACACCGATCTATTGTCGGTTTACAATAGTTTTGCAGAAAAAATTACGATTTCGGAATTCGAGCCTTGCGAATCAGATTGGACTATTCTTAAACAAGAAGAATTTTGCAGAAAACATTACGATTTCGGAATTCGAGCCTTGCGAATCAGATTGGACTATTCTTAAACAAAAAGAGTTTTGCAGAAAAAATTACGATTTCGGAATTCGAGCTTTGCGAATCAGATTGGATTATTCTTAAACAAGAAGAGTTTTGCAGAAAAAATTACGATTTTGGAATTCGAGCTTTGCGAATCAGATTGAACTATTGAGTCCATAAGATACTTAAAATTAAATTTTGTTAAATATAATCCGTTAAGATTAGGTTCTTATATACCACTACCCGAAAAATTATGCAAAACAAAATCATGCTTAAATTTAAAAAAAACAATGACAATACGTTACCATGGGGACACTATAAATCTGTATTTTATTAAGTTTGAATGTATAACTGTCTAATACTACTACTATGTACTGTATAAGTAAGAGATAAATGTATAGCTTAAGTTACATGTATTATCGTGTTTATAACTTTACATTTAGTTTTAATAAATACATTCGTTGAAACAATAAATGTCTTTTTCTTTTTTCGCTCTACACAAATAATAATGATGATACATAATAAAACAGCAATAAAATTCAATGTATAATAACTTCATTATATTTTACAAGTTACATTACTTAAATTACTAGTTCTCACATAACTTTTTTCAGCTGATGGGGAAAAAAGGTTCTCGAGTGGTGGCCTCGTACCGGTGGATGAAGTGTACGGCGTCCCCCCACTAGATGGAGTGACGACCTGGTAAGATATGAAGGAAGTCGATGGATGCAGCTGGCTCAGGACCGTGGATTGTGGCATTCCTTGGGGGAGGCCTATGTTCAGCAGTGGACTTGTGAAGGGCTGTAATGATGATGATCATGACATAACTTTTCACCTATTTTTTTATAAGACAATTTGTAGCATAAAAGCATCTAACACTTCATCATACATTGAATCAATGACATATTGAACACTTATATTAGTACTAAGATCGTTGATGACATTTTGTTTTTGCTCATTAAGTTCGTAAATGTTGATTTTAATTAGACGACAACCTCTTTTATCTTTATCTTGGCGGATAATGTATGATGATGATGATGAAGATTCTTGAGAACGGTTTCTCTTCCTGGAACATTTCTTTGATTTCGATTGCTGCTCTTCATTTATAGCTATTCCATTTGGTGGTAAATCATGAAGCCGCTCCTCTTGGTTGTAATAATTTAGTATAAATTTATCCACGTCCTGAGCATAGTAATACAGTTTAGTGATAGGATTAGAATCAATGTTTTCCTCACTGTTGACCATGATCTGCAATTAACAAAAGACGTATAAAATCAAAGAAAAAATAACAAATGTTAATCACGATTAAATTTCTGAATAGTAAAAATTATTAAACTCATCAATATTAGATATTTGTCGAACGTTGAAATCAACGTGCACTCGCTATGATAATAAAACAATAATGAAACATCAGCTTCGCACACTTTTTAATTTGATTTATACATATGTTGGAATCATCATCATCATCATCATCATCATTACAGCCCTTCACAAGTTCACTGCTGAACATACGGCCATAAATAGATAAATAGAAGAAACAGAAACAGAAACAGAAACTTTTTTATTCAATATAGATTATAAATAGTACCTACTTATTGAAAGTCACACTTTTGTTTAATTACCACTGGTTAAAAAAAAACCTCTGTCCTGGGAAGAACCAACAAGAAACCCAGCGGGACTTTTTTTTAAAAATAACAGCTTACAATCATGTATGTTACACGAATTAACAACACAACAAAGTGGAAATAGCTTGGTAGCGATCACCTCATTTCCAGGGGTTATTATCATCTATAAATTCTTTAATATTGTAATAACCCTTCTTATACAAACTTAGTTTAATAAAGTTTTTGAACTTTGAGCAGGTCAAATTTTGTATATTTTCTGGAATTTTGTTGTAAAAGCGTATACATCGCCCCAAGAATGAATTACTGACAAGATGGAGTCGAGTAGCTGGTACTACTAGCTTGTGTCTGTTCCTAGTATTTACACAGTGAATATCACTTATTTTTGTAAAACTACTTTTATTTTTGTGTACGTACATTACTGCTACAGCACTGGATTCTAATAGGTCAACGAACTTCGAATCCTACGTACTCCAGGTTCCAGCAAAACATAAAGAGACATTCCTCGCTCCCGATTTCTGGCCCTCTGGGTTAGTGTTTCGCCGATACAAGGACGCGCCAAAGAAAAAAGTTCCCTAAATAGTGTTAAGCTATGTTTATATCTATATTTTATATATATTGGTATATTGCTATGGGCCAATGTCCTTAATTTTTAAGTCCTCGATGCCTGAAATAAAGTTATTGTATTGTATTGTATTACGTTTTCATAAATGTATTGAGAGGCCAAGGTTAATATATTAATTTCCTTAAATTTTTGTCGCAGCGACTCTTTAGGCTTTAAATCATAAATTGCTCTTATGGCTCTCTTCTGTAAAACAAATATAATTTCAGTGTCAGCTGCGTGTACCCATAGTAAAATACTATACGACATTATGCTATGGAAATAGCTAAAGTAAACTAGTCTAGCTGTTTCAACACTGGTAAGATTTCTAATCTTTTTTACATCATATGCTGCAGAATTAAGTCTGCTTGCTAGTTTTGATATATGGGGGCTCCATTGAAGCTTCGCATCTAGTGTGATTCCAAGGAAAATGGTGGTATCTACAAGACTCAATTACAAGAAATTATAGAGGTTTTATATTAACACGATAGATTTTCCTAATGAGGTAAAGATAATTGTACTCGTGCAAGTAATAGTAGCTAGCACTTTATCAGATATGATTATTATCCAAAAAAATTAAACATTGTTTTATTACCACTGACCACAATGAAGTTAGTCAAAACAAGTCGTATCATTAGAAATTAATCATAAAGATGCAGCAATACCAGAAGTATCTAACAAACGTTCTGAATACAATGCTCAATAACTCTTCTGGAAGTGGAAGTACACTTGTTCCGCGGGATAGAAAAATTGTAGACCGTGCGGGCGAAGCCACTGGCGTTCGCTAGTTACACATAGAAAAGGCCTCCAACAATACAACCAAACGTCTTCATGCACACTTATTTTTGTACTGTGTGGGAATCGCACCGCAACAATCAGTATTTGTAGTCCACTCATAGTAGAAACCACTAGACCATTGCGATCGACACCATTGGTTAATTAAATTGATATAATGTAGAAACTTGCGAGCATGTAGGCACTAATTTGGTTAGACTAAAATTTTGGACGTCTACTGGAGAGGACGCAGAAGCCCCAATTCTATCCTACTATGCGTTGTCACCTCTGACTGATGCAGTCACCCCTAAGGACTCAGAAGGAATACTCGTTTGCACTAAAAAGGGTTTTCGGTTTTATAAACTCACCATACGAAACACAGCAGCATTAAACTGTTACATTAAGCTGCTATTCTATTAGAGCCTGGCCTTCCCCGGTCGAGCTGACCAATTCGTGCTACATCTATATTATTGCTACAGCTCTTCCACGTGTGAAGAATTAAGCATGAGGGTTAAGCTATATGGGTTACTGCACTTAATCATATAGTAATAACAATACGTGTCATCACTATGTAAAGACAAGAGATTAAAATATACCGCCCAAAGACATAATATACCAACGTTCTATAATAGGAACACTAAAATGTTTATCGAGTTTAATAAAATTGATTTTTATTCATTTTTTTTAATTCAGTCAATTAAAAAAATTGTGTACAAACCGGAACATTAATTACGGCTCCTTATTAATTTTTCCAAAATTCGTGAACGACTAAAATTGACACTTATTGCTTTCGGTCGAATTTATCCCAAAAACCAATTAATCACGTCGCCTCTGTCCAATAAATCCCCTTACGGACTTTAATTATTTTCTTATGATTTTAATTTCTACTCTCCGCCCAGTTCGACCCTCCTTAAGATCTTGGATTTGCGAACAACTGTCACCACTTTGAATTTTTTCGACTTTGAGTTGGTGACTTTTATTAATAAAGGAGGAAGACAATTAATACTACTTAATTTTTGTTTAAGGATTTCCAAACTTAATTACATGATATTTCTTTTAGGAAGTAATGAAAACAGAAGCGAATGAAACAGGTGCATAATAAGAATAAAGTATTTTTTATTTTTACTTATGATTGAAAATTAAAATTCAGGTGCGGTACTATCAGCGCGAAGATGCAAGTTGTCTCACTTACTTTAGAATATATTATCTATACTATATTAATTCATGTAGTAGAGGCACGCACAATTTAGTTGTATTATAGCTTACGAATGTGACGACTTCATCAAGGAGTTTTATTAATTAATACTACCTTCTCACCTATTTTTGACGTTAATAAACAGCAGCAATGCACACATTGTTGTATTCCGTTTTGAAGGGACTTGATAGCTAGTATTATACATGTTTTTAGACATAGTATGTCGGTCTGCAGACGCGACAATGTAACCGTTGTCACGTTTGATATAACACTGTTTGAAATAGGCTGCAGATCCTCATGGGCTGCACTGATCACAAAAAAATTACAAAATCGAACTTATTTATCGTGGTAGGAAAGTTGGTATGCAATCTTAGTGATGATGATAAAATGCAAACTGTTGGTGTTCCGGTCTTAGTATTTTTTTATAATATTAGAGTGGTAAATGAACTCTACCTGATGATAAGTTGCTATTTTAGTCAACTGCAACCAACTTTAAACAAAGAAGCCAACAGATACATTGTCACCTCTGAGGACTAAGATTGAATGTCTTACAGTCTGCAATTATACTTGCTTTCTATACCCTTTAGACCAAAATACAGCAGTGCAAGCACTACTATTTGGCGGCAGTTTTTTGTTCATATCAAAATTCATTTCAAAGTATTAAGTAGTAATATATATCAGCAATAAGCCACTTACCATAGAGAACAAATTTCACAATTTAAATTGCTACAACCAGAAAAATTAAATTACTAACTACATGTTGAGACGTGTAAAGTTGAGCATGTCTTAAAAAACTTTTTTTTTTAAGGAATAAGGTGTTAATGTTCATGTAATTAGATCTTTAGAACATATTGTAAGAGTGAAATTAGAAAGGAATAAATCTTTGAGACGTTAGACGTAGAAGGTGATTGCCCGCTCTGTTCTAACATGCATTAAGGTTTTTTACTGGTAAATTGTATTACAGCGTCCTGGAAATGGTTCACACTCCGTTGAGCTCGTGCGTCATATAACTTTTTTTTATAGGATAAGGGTGACAAACGAGCACACAGTCCACCTGATGTTAAGTGGTTGCTGTGGCCCATAGACATATGCATCTATCCTCGATTACGAATCAAAATGCAGATGCGTTGTCACCCGTGAGGACTAAGATGGAATGCCTCTTTTTCCGGTTCTCTACACTCACCATACGAAACACAGCAGCATTAAGCTGCTATTTTACGCTGGTATTCTGTGAGAGCGTGGTCCTTCCCCGGTCGAGCCGACCCATTCGTGCTACAACTATCTATACATATAATAAAACTGTAAATAGCAGATGTCTGTACATTTTATATTTTTGTAATAAAAGTGATTGAGGGGTACTAAAAATAAGTGATTAAATACATTTCTACCATTTTTAGAATTTTCTGTCTGTCTGTCTGTCTGTCTGTCTGTCTGTTTGTTTGTTAACGTATCACGTATAAAGTACTAATTTATATCATAAGAATTGTTAAGGAAATTATAAAGTGTATCTTCGGGTTACATTTAGTCTTTATTTCATTAAAATCAGTTCATTCCATCAAAAGTTATGATAAATATTCTGAAGTATGGGTAGGGAAGTATAGGTACGAATTTGCTCAACGGTGGCTTTGTTTGAGTCATCAAGTGTATTTTAAACTAATATCATATCATAAATCATATTTAATTTTTTAAAATAATGATATAATTATGTATATCTAAAACGCTGTAAACAAAAGTATTAAAGAACGTATTAAATATATTATACAAAAATATATTAACCTTATTAACTAAATCTGAAGCACAATAGTTAACCCATTTCTTCGATAGATGGTGGTGTGGCATAAATGTGATACAAAAAGGCAGGTTAAAATTTATTCCTGTAGTTGAGTTTCATATTTGCTTCTAACCTTTATATTAATGACACGCTGCCCTACTGCGTGTTGACAATCTCATTTATTTTTTATTTTTTTACCGCCGAGTACTCTATGTGGTAAATCTAATTTTAAGAGCTATTAACAATTTCATTTTTCGGCGAGGATCAAACTTTCTTTTTTGCTTACTATGCAGGCACTGATTTATAAGTTCTTTTATGTTTTTTATTGTATCAATCGTGTGAATTAATCTCTTATTTTTAGAATTGATGTTAACAGCGCCATCTCTCTTAAATCTATACATATAATAAAAATGGTAATAACATGTTATGTCTGTTTCTGAATATTGTATAGTATATTAATTTGCGACTAAAATCATTATTGGGACTGTAAATCATTAAATAAGTACATTTTTATAATTTTTAGAATTGTACTATCTGATGGTCTGTCTGTTTGTTTATGGACGCATGACGTTTTGAGTAAACATCTTTTTTTTTTCAATGAAATCCTTAAGAAAATCATAAATTTTCATTTAATCTTTGTTTTATTGAAATTGGTTAATTCTATCGAAAGTCATGATTATTATTTTGAAATGTAGGTTCGAATTTGTTTAATGGCGCCACAAAATCCCAAAAATAGTAATAAAAAGATTCGTGTGTAAAAAAAACGTTCTATTATAATATATTTCGTATCGTTCTATTATAGTACTTAAAACACAGTAAAAATATGTTTTCCTTAAATTAAAAAAGGATGTTTTCTCACAAAGAACGTAATAGATGGCGTTGTACAAATTACAACCTTTTCTGAATTGCGGTGTTAAGATTTTTCGCAGGTGAATCGTATTGAGACTCACTGTAATAATTTATGTCCATGAGCCTGACGAAGCTGCAAGCCTGTAAGGTATATATACAGAGGTATTGAAATATTTAATTATTCAACAAAACTCGACTAAAACTAAAAGTAGCAAAATTGCAATAAATGTCGTGATGGTGATATTGTTTTATAGCCAGAATCACTCTAATACCAAATAACTTTTTTTTTCAGTTTTAAGTAAAGTAAAGTTGCAGCCTATTTACGTCCCACTGCTGGGCACAGGCCTCCTCTCATTTCTGAGAGGGTTTTAGGGCAAGGAAATGTCCACCGCGCTGCCCCAATACGTGTTGGCGAACTTCACATGTCATCGAAATATTATTTTTTATTTCTCAAACATGCAGGTTTCCTCACGATTTTTTCCTTCACCGCCGAGTACGTGGTAAATTAGCACTTAAAATTGCAATTGACAATTTCATTGGTGCCGGCGGGAATCGAACCCGGGTTGCTCGAGTACTGTGAAGCTTACAGCGAGCGCTAACCATCTGAGCTACCACGGCTCAGGCTTCAGTTTTAAGATAGGGATAATAACATCGATGTTGGCATCGCTAGCTCAACATCGATGTTCGATGTTTAGGCCACTCAAAACATCGATGTTGACCATTATCGATGGTTTTTGTATATGTGTAGATAGTTACACATTGTTTTAAAATTATATGGGTATACACAGCAAGGTAAAAGTAACAATTAACTTGAATATCAATTTACGTAGAATAGTTATTATGCGACAACCGACAACGACACTACAAAATAAAGCGAAAGCAGTGACCATTGTGACATTACAGGAGACACTTGACAATTAAGTTTGACTCACCATACTGACATTTTTTTAGATTAACGATGTGTTCAGAAATTCTGAATTATTCAAAATTTTTAATCTTCAGAGCAGATGCAAGATTTAGTTGATATTGATTTCGCGAGTTCGCATTGTTTGCAAGTTCCCAATTATCGATTATGGGTTCATTGACGTCGATGTTTCGATGTTTGACATATGTCAACATCGATGTTAAAACATCAAAGTTTTAATTTTTAACATCGATGATCATCTAACATCCCTATTTTAAGTGTGTTTCCCACTCAGCGTGTGTTATGCGACGATCGTAAATAAAGCGCAAGGTCAAACTTTACGCGTCAGTACTGATTGTTTTGCACATGGCCAGCTCTATATTGCTTTTTCCCGCGTTAGTAGTCCCCGTAACCTTTTTCTGTACGCCCCGGCTAAGTCTACTTCTATCGTCGTTTACACAGAAGCTCTATCATAAACGACTTAGAACTTTGAGAATATCGATTTATTTTGTTACCACTTATTCATAGAGTAATGATATAAATCGGTTAATATTCTCTTACCCTAAACGTCAAATTCTTTAAGTAAAACCTATATTCGCGAGCTACGCCGCGGGCACAGCTAGTACTAGTAATATAGCTGCAGCATGGCTCTAACAAGTTTACTTTAGCGGCCACCACTCAGAGCAGTGTAATACAACAGCGTGTTTTTTTTTTCATGAAGCCACGCTCCACACTCCACCAAACGCTCTCTACTAAGGCTTTATCCTTCCAGAATAACGAGTTATTATAGTCTTTTTCTATATTTTATCTTATCTATGTTTTCTTTAATGTGTAAAGTTTTCAACACACTGCTTTAATGCTCGTTGGCGGTAGATTAGTTCTACTTTACATTTGAAACGTTTATTTATTATTTCTTGGACATACTGGTTTCTCATCCACCGAGAACATAAAATTGATATTAATTTTTTGCCGTCGATGTTTTTGCTCTAATTACTCATGATGTACTATAATATTTTGAGGTAAGCGCCTTACCCTAAGCCTAAATAAACGTGGAATCAACGTAACTTTCTTCGAATATATAATATATATAAGTTGAAAATTTATTATATTTTATTAAGGTTATTTAAAAAAAGAACAAACGAACATTTTATGAGCATCGATTATCGTCTAACTGACAATTCTTTTAGGAGCCATAACTGAAAACCTCGCAATTAGAGCGGCATTTGTCCACAACAATAGAGGTGTCCCCGTCCCCCGTTTCTTACGAAATTAGTGATGACTTCAATAAAAATAATTCTTGTCTTTTAAGCAAATTGCATTGCGAAGAGTCCAACGAAAGCCTTTAATTAAGGGTCGCCCTCCGCCACCCCGTAAACATCGCTGCGGCCGTCGCTTTTTATTTTTGTTAATTCTTGGGGCTCTTTCTTCGCCGCATAAGTTACTTCACCCCTTCCCTGTGATTCTTTACGCCTTTTTGTCACCGTTTGAATTCTTTCGAAGGAACCCTTTTCTTTCCATCTTCCACGCCCGTCAATATTAACTCCGTGAGACGAGTTAAACTTTTTAATATCCGTTAAATGCTGTTACGTCCTGAGTAATACTCTTTTGTAAACCTTTTAAGGTTTTTAGTAAACCTTTTAAGGAGTTATTGTGGAAAAATTCCTTAATATCAGAAAATATACTATAAAAATATATATAATTTAGATATAAATATACATCCTATGCTGTACGTTTGATTTCATTTTGTATAAACATAAAATAATTTACATATAACCACAATTGTAGAGCAATTTGTTTCTTTAAGAAATTTCTTAGGAAACCACAAATAGAAATATTTCTTTAATTCATTAAATTATTCACAAGGGTAAGAAAAAAATGCAAATAAGACTTGAATGTTTAAAAAAAGTTGTTTGAAAACACAAGAGATCGTGATGGGGCCACAGTTGTCGGGACACGGAATTTTTAATCCATTTCCCGTAGTCGATTAATATTCAAGACTCGGCCGGTCTGGTTCATCTCCTCTTCCATTATTGCTTGGACGCCATCTCCTTCATATCTTCGGTCTTGTACATTCGCTTTGATTTTAAAACTAATTACCTTCCTTTTGTAGTTAATTAAGTCTGTGAATTGGAAATCTAACCAACAGGATAACGAAAGATTTTAGCTTTAGTTTGCGAATCCGAGAATATAAAGGGAAATTTAAAAGCTTTTTCTCCAGCATGCGGTGTAGAAATCCATTCAAAAAATCACTGAACTTAAAACCTAACTGACTGCTGATATCCTTTTACTTCGTCTTCGGCACTGTTTTCATCAACATGCATGTTTAGCGATGGAGCATGCTGGAATAGGGCCTATTTCCAACAATTCACATTACAACGCTGTTGATTGTTTGAAATTTCTATTTCATTTAAAATAATAAATTTATATTACATTTAAATTAATATTTATTTAAACATAGAGCTAAAATTTAGTTATTGATAATATGTAAAGTATAAAATTACATTAATTCAATAATAATATTGGATCAAACTACAATATTTGATATTTAATAGTGCGTATTTGCATTTTCCTCATCTAATACATACTGTTCTAATATCAACAGATTTACAGGCCAGCAATTACACGAATTCAAACCTGTTTTGCATGCTCAGACAGAGCAATATTGTCTTAATATATTCAATATCCGAGAGGATGATAATTTACCGACTCGGGTAGAATCCATTATGGGTATTTACTTGACCTACGCTTAGTGCTTACTAAGAAAACAGGGGGTGGCCGTCCGCCACTTGTGCTCCATGTATTTAGAAACTGTTTGGCAAGGAAAAGTACTTGTAGATACTCTTACTTGTAAGTTATTCATATACTAATAAAATTGCGATATCAATTTAGACGTCATTTATAAATGACGTACATAAATTATAATATGCAATGTTTGAGTTAAATTAAAAAATATATTCCAAGTGTAATAAATATAAATATTTAATCTAGATGCAGAAGACCTAAGGCTTCATAAGCATATACAAACATCACCCGCTGCTGTCAATAACAGAATAAAAGAAAGTAGATAAACAATCAAAAGAAAAACAAAGGTGAATCGGAATAACTGCGACCCGAATTTGGAATTCAAATCTCGCACGTTAGCTTTCTCGCAAAGAACTTGATAAAAGTGTAGATGAAAAAAGACAATATGATTTCTGATTTGAGCATGTTATTCTATCTTTACAGAAACGACAATAAGAGTCCTAGAAATTAGGTTCTATGTGATAGATTTCAAGACTGACTTTCGTAACAGTTTTATTATCTTTATCATAATGCGATGACAAGTGCGTAGTATATCAATTAGTTTCAAGCACTGCAATCAATCCGATAAAAAGATTTGATCAAAAGATTTGGAAAGTTGTAGTGCTTCTTTCCTTAGAAACTTTTATTAAATTTTATTATTTATAAAATAAATTTGAATTCTTGTAACCTAAACTTTAATTTTCCTTTAATTTGAACTTTAAGCGTTGAGATATCATTACGTCTATTTTCCCCTACATTGTGGGAATACTTTTTCACCACTTAGTAACATTTTTTTATTACTTGCATTTTTGTCACCTGTTTACCTTCTCTATAACCGACCATAAAGTTTATTTGCGTTATAGTATCCATTAAAAATCTTCACAGTAGAACATGAGAATAGACATTGTTTTTAAGAATTAGTAAACAAGTGTCAATAAGCTTTAGAATAACATATTATCAATATTTTGTAACCTTGAATTGCTATTGAATAAAACACATATTAATATCTCTAAAACTACAAACACGTGAAGTATCGAAATAATACATGTCTTTGCCGAAATATGTCTATGGCTTTTCATGGAATATTTCAAGAGCAAAATCCGGGATAATCTATAAATATAGCCCTCGACACTTTCACCCGCTCGCCAAATTTAAAAGTGACAATATTCCTTATTGTATTCGCGGTGTGAAAAATGTATGCACACCCTCGCCTGTCGCAATATACGTCGCCGTGGGGAGTTATTAAAATTATAAACAAATAAAATTATTCAGCACGCACCCTTATTCGTGGCTGGAATTCTTCATGTGTGATTTGAATTCATCTTATTCTGGATATGATTTAGTAAAATTAATAATTTTCTACATTAATGTTATTGAAGCATACAAAGACGACAAATTCTATAAAAAGGCTCTCAAGAAAAGAAAATTTTTCACGGTTTCTTATATTTTTCTAATTTAGCAAGGGCTGATTCGTGGTAACACTTTTACAATTGTCAATTGTTAAATCAGTGTCGGAAAACATTTTAAATTTGACCACATCATTAATATTGTCTCAATTTACTAAAATGCGTGTACCAAATTTCAATACGTGGTAGAGCCATGCTGGAGCTATATTAATAGTATAGTTGTAGCATGAAAGGGTCGGCTTGACCGGGGAAGGACCACGCTCTCACAGAATACCAGCATCAAATAGCAGCTTAACATTTCTGTGTTTCGTATGGTGAGTGTAGAGAACCGGCGACCCTTTTTACTGGAAAAGAGGCATTCCATCCTCACGGGTGACAACGCATCTGCATTTTGATTCTTTATTAAGGATAGATGTGGATGTCTATGGGTCATAGCAAGCACTTACCATCAGGTGGACTGTGTGCTCGTTTGTTACCCTATCCTATAAAAAATATGCTTTTCATTGCATTGTATTAGAATTATGAAAATGGTATTGCATAATTTAAAGAATGTATTAAGAAATAAGAACCCACTGTAGACGATTTTATGAAATTGTGGTAGATATTAATCTTCATATGTCAATAGAATAAAGAAATTTAGACTTTGATTGGCACTTCTGCTAAAAGTTTGCTAGGCCATTGTTGTTTAGTTTGTTTACTTGTAACTGTCGCCTATTATTTAGCAAGTGATTATGTGGACTGTGTGCTCGTTTGTCCCCCTATCCTATAAATAAAATGCTTTTCATTGCATTGTATTAGAATTATGAAAATGGTATTGCATAATTTAAAGACTGTATTAAGAAATAAGAACCCACTGTAGACGATTTTATGAAATTGTGGTAGATATTAATCTTCATATGTCAATAGAATAAAGAAATTTAGACTTTGATTGGCACTTCTGCTAAAAGTTTGCTAGGCCATTGTTGTTTAGTTTGTTTACTTGTAACTGTCGCCTATTATTTAGCAAGTGATTATGTGGACTGTGTGCTCGTTTGTCACCCTATCCTGTAAAAAAAATGCTTTTCATTGCATTGTATTAGAATTATGAAAATGCTATTGCATAAATTAAAGACTGTATTAAGAAATAAGAACCCACTGTAGACGATTTTATGAAATTGTGGTAGATATTAATCTTCATATGTCAATAGAATAAAGAAATTTAGACTTTGATTGGCACCTCTGCTAAAAGTTTGCTAGGCCATTGTTGTTTACTTTGTTTACTTGTAACTGTCGCCTATTATTTAGCAAGTGATTATGTGGACTGTGTGCTCGTTTGTCACCCTATCCTGTAAAAAAAATGCTTTTCATTGCATTGTATTAGAATTATGAAAATGGTATTGCATAATTTAAAGATTGTATTAAGAAATAAGAACCCACTGTAGACGATTTTATGAAATTGTGATAGATATTAATCAAAATTTGCTAGGCCATTGTTGTTTAGTTTGTTCACTTGTAAGAGTCGCTTGTTTATTTAAATCATAGTTTTATCAAATAGGTACTGGAGAGTTCCTCTGCTCATATTTGTTTTTTACATTTTTATATACATGTACGAGTATGTCGGCTTCAGAAATTTCCATAGCGAATTTGTATACTTTATGGACATGTTTTTTAAAAAATTCCTATTATTTAGCAAGTGATTATGTAAGCTTGGTAAAAAATAAGACTGGTTTAGCATATAGCGAACCAAAAAAAAATTTAGTTTTTTAAAACGGTGCCAAAAAACAACAAATTTTCTCATGCCATCTACGTAAAAAGACAAATCGTTAGTTTTCAGGTCTTGTTTTACTGTCTCCTTCTGTTTCTGCCGTAGATCAGATTTGTAGGGATCTAGAAGAATAGTTTATTCAAACACTGGTTTTTCCTAGCCCAAATTGATAAAAATTTTAGAAATGTCCCGTGAGCTTCATACAAACTTCAAGTAATCATCATGAGACTTTCTAGAGTATAATGTTAAGAACTCTGACGAGAATCGCGAACACGCTGTTGGGCGACAAACTAGAGCCTTGTATAGTAATGTCACATATACCATGGTCAGCAAAAGTATATTTTCGAACGAAACTTAACGAAAAAATATTTTCTTGAAAATATTTTTTTTTTCGTTTCTTTACAAGGAAACTTAAAATGTTGCGATAACTATCTAAAAAATACAATTTCCTATCCATCAACAATTGACGTTTTTTTATCTATCGCTATAGAACGTAACCCTGTTCCCTTTATTTTATATTAAAGCGATAAACATGTCGATTGCTAGAGTCACGCGTGGCCGCGCTCCCTTTCGAATATGCAAGTCATGAGAAAACGCTTATCACGAGGTTTAGATAGCTAAGAGATAGACGTGAGATGAATTATGGTGTAACATATTGCTCTCTGATCTTTAAGTTTATGTTTTTTTTTCGTATGCAAAATAGGATATAGATATATAAATGTATATAAATGTAATTGATACGCAGAGGTAATGGAAGTACATGCGGAAATTATTTTTGTTATAGCATAAGGGTGACAAACGAGCATACAGTCCACCCGACGCTAAGTGGTTGCAGTTGCCTATAGACATCTACATGTATCCTCAATTACGAATCAAAATGCAGATGCGTTGTCACCCGTAATCACTAAGATGGAATGCCTCGTTTCTAGTAAAAAGAGTCTCCGGTTCTCTACACTTACCATACAAAACACAGCAGCGATAAGCTGCTATTTTACACTGGTATTCTGTGAGAGGGTGGTTCTTCCCCCAGCAGACCCATTCGTGCTACAACTATACCAGTAATATAGCTGCAGCATGGCTCTACCACTATATATATTAACTATTTGATAATTAAAACTACTCTCTCACTTAATATAAGTATTAATAACTCAATATTCCTTAATAGGCGCAGTTTGAAATAGTTATATAGCTAACAATAGATTCTTATGGCTGATAGAGTAAGCTGAATAAATTTTTAGTAGTGATCATTAATTATGTGGTGATGTTTTTCTGATCAAATCCGACCATAGCAAGACAGGGACAATCGCAATATATTTAGTATACGAAAACCATCAGTTTGTGCTAATGAATTAAACTGCATAATAATCAGATGGTACTGGTCACTAGGACATGCGATCGAGCTACGTTATATTTTATAAAGTGCTACCTGAACATTTTTGATTTATTATCCGACTGCACCAGTAGAAGTTAAATTAAACTTAATAAAAGTACTATTACTGTCTACTATCTATGTAGCGTTGGCAAACTTCACATATCCTCGAAATATTCCTCAGACATGCAGATTTCCTCATGATGTTCTTCATCATCGCATAGCACGTGGTAAATGAACACTTAAAATTGCAATTAACAAATTCATTGATTCCTGCAGAGTTGTTACCTTGGTTGTTGGTGTACTGTTGAATATAACGGTGAATGCTTAGTCCCTTAGCAATCACTGCTTGAATATCTTGGTAATTTAAATATATTATACATATAAATCTATACAAATAAATAAAGTTGAAGTGTCTGTGTGTAATGTCAAAATAACAGCTTTTTACTAAATGCATACGAAAGTATATACGGTACTTATAAGAAAAACACAATTTTTAAATTTTTGTCTGTCTGTTTGTCTGTTTGTTCTGGCTTATCTCCGGAACGGCTAGACCTATTGCGACGGGACTTTCACTGGCAGATAGCTGAAGTTATAAGGAGTAACTTACATATACATACATATAATCACGCCTCTTTCCCATAGGAGTAGGCAGAGACCACTTCTTTCCACTTCCTTACATACTTGTTTCGCTTCGTCCACTTTCATTATTCCCTTCATGCATGCTCTACGGTTTAGGGTACTCTTGACCTGGCCTTTCTTCAAGAAGTCCCTGATTTGGTCTTGAAACGTCCGCTTAGGTCTAACCCTTCCAACACTTTCATTCACACTCGCTTTATACACTTTTTTCGTCAATCGTTCTTCATTCATTATCTCTAAGGAGTAACTTAGGCTACTTATATTTTAGAAAAAGAATAAGGTTCCGCGCAACGTAATTAAAACCCTAAATTACACGCGGGCGAAGTCGCGGGGAACAGCTTGTAGAAATATATATTAAAAAACCGGCCAAGTGCGAGTCGGACTCGCGCACCGAGGGTTCCGAACAAATCCGTAAGTATATAAGTTTAAATTTTTAAAAAATATTTTTATTATATGATGTAACTAAAAATTTATGCTTTTCACAATTTTTTCTTTATCTTTGCTATAATACGTTGCTTCGTACCAAATTTTAAGATTCTGAGTTCACGTGAAGTACCCCGTAGGTTTTGCTTCATTTGCGAATGTCGAAAATTTGCGGCATAAACGGCTGTATCTTTTGATAGCGTTGGCTTAGAAGTTTGATTTTTTCATAGCTCTAAGGGACAGTAGACTTGAGTATTTGATATGAATTTCAGTTTGATACCTCCACGCGTTCCTGAGAAAAAGGGTCTTGACAGAGAGACAGACAGACGGACAACAAAGTGATCCTATGAGTGTTCCGTTTTTTCCTTTTGAGGTACGGAACCCTAAAAATTGAGCTGTTTTAAATTAAACTGGTCAGTAACTTCATTCAGAAATTCAACTTCAGAAATAAGAATATAAGAATAAAAGTCAACCTTAACTTAATGGATATGGGTATGGATTACGTGGGTTCGAATCCGCTATTCAACCATTGTCGTGAAACACTATAATAATTATAATTAATTAATTAATTAATTATAGGAGTGTTTTAAGCTAAACTGGAGTTGTTAAATGGAATATTAGTAGCATTAATAACATTGCTAGTAGCCTTTTTATTACAAAATAATGAACAAAAAATTAAAATTACCACCAAACATAAATTACGCTTTGATTTACCACTCCATTCCATTGGGATTTAAGGGGTTTCTTGATCGCCAGTATCGTTACACCGGACACTTCAACAAAGGCGTTAAAAATGAACGCTGCGTCCAACTGTCGGCCCAGATGTATCACTCCACTGCATTTTGAAAAAGGAAAGGGATCCACAGTATTATTTGCAATTTTCAAACGATTAATTTGCTCCAAGCTCATTTTTCGAATCATAAGCAGGTTATTTTATTTACAAGATGTAGTATAATAAGGTACAGAGTAATATTTTTTTTTTATATTTATTAAAGGCACGGAGTAATTAACTATTTGATTTTGTATTATTGAAGTAAAACTTTTTTAGGCGCGATTTGATTCTAACTCAGATCTTGTTCCTGACGATAGTAACGTACAGTTTAGTCGCTTAGGCAGTTGTCGCATTTATAAAGGCAGAGGCCTACTATAGTATTTGGTCCAGTAACAACGAAGACTAGCCATCTGTGCAGGACAGGATCATAAAGCACGAATGAATGCGCAAGTACAAGTGCACTCTTTATTCCTTTACTCTCACAGTCCGTTAGGACGTTAATCACACACGACCAGAGAGAGAGAGAGAGAGAGAGAGAGAGAGAGAGAGACTAGGCGCAAGTCAAACAAAATTCTTGCTTCCGAGATGCGAATGCGAATTTCTTGATAGAAAACCCAAGTGATTTTGGCCCGGCCAGGGATTTGAACCTGGGACGACATGATCTGCAATCTTGTTTTCTTTTATGATAAGGGTGACAAACGAGCACACAGTCCACCTTATGGTAAGTGGTTGCTGAGGCCCATAGACATGTACATCAAACGAAATGCAGATGCGTTCTCACCCGTGAGGACTAAGATGGATTGCCACATTTCAAGTAAAAAGGGTCTCTGGTTCTCTACACTCACCATACACGAAACACAGCAACGTTAAGTATTCTATGAGAGCGTGGTCCTTCCCCGGTCGAGCCGACCCATTCGTACTACAACTATACTACTAATATAGTTGCAGCATGGCTCTACCACGTAAAATTTGTTTACGACCACTAGACCAATCATACAAATACCATACAAAACGACGTGCTGGTGAAAATGGCACCTCTCGCGTCTACAGACATTGTTTACTCTTCTTCACCAGTCTGCAGGACTACTTTTCCCCTCAGATTATAGAATATTTTTTTGAATATTCTGAACTTTTCACCATCAGATGGCCGCCAGGGCCCTGTTCTTTATTTTTTGAATTTGTTGCTGGTAATAATAGCACCTCAGGAGACTATCACAAACAACACCACAACACAATTTAATATTATTTTTCATAATAAAAGTAAAAATCGTCTATAAATAAATAACTTTTTAATATATATTTCATATTAGCTATATGAAAATAGATTGGTAGAAATTTTTAGAATAATATAAAAAGTATTTCCAGTTTGAGCAGTAATTTATACATGTCCCTCATGACATTTTCTTTACACATTTAAAACGTTGGCAATCTACGCGTATTCCAGGAAATTGATTATCGTGGTCTATCTGTGTACAGACTGTATTTTCTAAAGCCCAACAACTAAACACAGGAGCCATAGAATAGTTTCCATAATAAACGAGCAACCTTATCTGAACGCCAAGGACACGAGTCACGCCATACACCACAAAAACATTTTTGTGTTTGACAAAATCAGAACTCTTCTCAGATAACTTTACATGTTATTCTAATGAGTTTGAGCAGCGCATCGTATTTTTCTGGTCCCCTGGTCCACAACACTTTCGAAAAAAAAAACGGTTGCAGGACATACGAGATATAATGGGCAATCTGACCAAAAACATAAATATAGAAAAGGGGCCATGTTCGATATAAAGATACTTAAAGAACCATCGTGTGATACTATGGTTATCGATAAATAAAAAATCAGCTATAATGAATAGGTTAACTAACCTCAGAGATATCTTGCTATCATCAATATGATTTTTTGTATTCGCTTAATAAGAAAGTGTGAAGTTAAATTTAAGACAACAAATTTAATATAAATTTAATTACGTAGATGCTTGTAAGATGGTATACTTACATAAGTTGTACCTACAATAAAAGGTTTAACAACACTGTTATTAGCAATAACATAACAAGGAGCCTCTCTAAGGTACTTTCTTCAATAGCAACATCCCCATAAAGCCCGCTTTGAACAAGCGATTGTGTGAACAAGCGGCCGCTTGGGACGTCGAACTTTCAGAATTCCCCGTCGGCTTGTCGCGAGCAGAGTTTTACGGCCAAATTAATATGGCAAATTAATGCGTCCCGCAACCGTATAATTTTCACGTATTCGGGGGTATTTCTTGCGACATTCCATATTGTAGGGGAAATCATGTTAGGTGTGCGTGCGTTATTTCAGCACATAGCGGAAGCGGTAGGCCTAGACAATAATGATATTTCGTTACAAATTACGAAAAAAACTGATTCTTTAAAAACAATTATAATTGTTTTACTTACATGCTATCCTAAGCAAATGTGATATAATTAAAAAGTATTATAAAATAATACAAAATGATCTATTAATAATTCACAATTTCCGATGTAACTAATCATATCATGTTTAATATTTTAACTCATTCGTATAATGCTTTGATTGTCAACAATTTTACTATTTTTATTTTTACTCATCATAAGCGTGCAATCACACAAGCACTCTTAAAAAAGAAACGCTTGAAATGTGCCTCTAATATCTGCGTGACCTTAATAGTATTTGTTTGAACCGAACTTACGCATGATAATTTCCTTAAACAAATTATTAAATAATGACCTAATTATAATTAATATAATTTAAGAAATGCCAATCTTGCTAGATTTTAGATAATGTATGTTCAGTAGTGGTCTTGTGAAGACTTGATGATGATGATGATGATGAAGATAAAACTTTAATGCGAAAAATCAATACATAAAAGCATTCATGCTTTCCCGCTTTCATTTAAGCTGCGAATAGGGACATACAAAGGCCACTGGGGTAACGTTCGTATCATTTTTCCATATGGAAATGATGTAACGAACATAGCGCACAAGACAACAGTGATATGCTAATTAAAGGAAAACACGCAGAGCGAGTTCGCTGTTTATTTTGCGTCCACGACGAAGCGTAGAAAACGGCATTTGTTTTTAATTTCCGCCGCAGGCTAATCATTAAAAGAACTGTCGACATATAAAGCTTCTTTAAATTCATTGTTGCAGTGACAAAAATTTTGTATATTCACTGCGCTTGATTATTTATTTTATTCATATTGAAACAGTAGATAAAGTAAATTTTGTATGCTCAATTAAAAATACACTAACGAGAGGCATTGATGTGGCTGAATTTTTCCTATCAGTCCACTGCTAAACATAGGTCTTTCCCATAGATTGCCTCATATATTTACCATAGTTATCACGATTGGTTAGCGAGTTGGTAACCACAATTTCTTATTTTATTCAGCTGGTATGAGGAAAAGGCCAGGTCAAGAGTACCCTAAACCGTAGAGCATGTATGAAGGGAATAATGAAAGTGGACGAAGCAAAACAAGTATGCAAGGATCGTAGCAAGTGGAAAGAACTGGTCTCTGCCTACTCCCACGGGAAAGAGGCGTGATTATATGTATGTATGTATGTATGTATGTATGTATGTATGAGGAAGATGTTACTGCCAATCTTCTAGTTCAGTTTTACTCTATCGCCCTTTACGAAACGCACGCGATGACATGGGATAATGGGCATCATTACATCGCCACTACACGCTTAACGATACTAAAATATAAAATTAATTGTATTGTGTATTTTCATTTTCAACCCGTAGGTGTCGTAAAGTGACTATACGAAATGCCAAAAAGATCTTATGCCTTCCGAAATATTGCTGCATTTCGTACAATGCCGTAAATCCTAGTGATGACGGAGATTAGTGTCAAAGGTGACTAAAGAGCATTGCAGCAGGGGTACAAAAAGGTATAATTGAAGGCCAAAAGACATTTATTAATGATAGCACGTCCTTTATATGGCAGAGAAAAATAATAAAATAGCGAGTAGCTAAGAAAGACAAAAATTATTTTTATAATTTTATGTTTGATATAATGTCTATAGGCCACAGATACTGTGAATATTTTTGAGATCATGTACTTTTTTTACTTAATTAAAAATGTTAATTCATCATTATAACACAAATATTACATGAATTTCAAATTTATAGGTTACAGCTTGTTTTAATTAAATCCCCACCAAAAAATCTGCTATGTACCGGCGTACGGCATTTGTATAACAGAGCTGAGGCTTAATTACGAAGTAACTTTATAAGTGTACGATTTCTACGACTGTTGCAAGACTTTATCAAGTAACATGCGACTTTACGAGTGCGATTCGTCACGACAATTGAGCACGTGGGAGGGCCCTAGCCTAATGAGAACACTTCACGTAAGAGGCGAAACACTTCATGTAATAAAAAGGTAGCGCTTTGAGAAATTCGTTTAATTTCCTACATACCTGCATCGTTATTGCACTTAATGTTAATTTTATGTGAATATATAGTCGGTTAAATTAAAAAATATTTGAAATGAAACGGAATGAAAAAGCTTCTATGAATTTCAGTTGTTTTGTGTCAAAGTTACAGCTTATACGAGTATACGTCCTACTGCTGGGGGCACAGGTCTCCTCTCATTTCTGAGAGGGTTTAGGGCAAGGATGTGTCCGCCGTGCTACTTCGATGCGAGTTAGTGAACATCACATGTCTTCGAAATATTTTCTCTTATTTCTCAGACAGGTAGGTTTCCTCACGATGTTATCCTTCACCGCCAAGCACGTAGTAAAACAGTACTTAAAATTGGAATTAACAATTTCATTGGTGAACTTAAATTATTTTCCGTGTGATGGTGCAGTGAGAGGATTCAGCACCCCATTAATGCTGTGGGTGTTGTAAATGAGGAATGTCAGAAAAATCTTATGGCTTTGGATAGATCTATATGATAAGATTTTTTTAAACATCTCCTTTACACCAGGCGTAAAATACCCAGACCGATGAAGAGCGGCAGCGTGAAAGTAGCATAACCTCTGGTGCTGCGTTCGTCAATCAACTTAGCAAGCGTGGCTACAAAGAAAAATATTATGTACAATGGAAAGTATAATGTATGCCTCATGGTGCGAGCTAGGGAGCGGTAGATTTTACGCCGCTAGCACACGGCAAGGAGCCGAGTTTATTCTTTCGGCTTTGTCGGTCGATTAGCACCACCCGGGGAACACGTATAGACAACCGACACGGGCTTTCATTTGGCACGCTCCTGACACACCTCTCTCGCGTTGTGTATCTGGATCATGCCAAATGGAAGTCCGTGGTCTTTGCCTACCCCGCTGGGTGACAGGCATGAGTGTGTTTGTTTATGTATTATGAAAAGTATAACGGTAAGTGGTAACGTAGACGAAGATCGTGAAGCGCACTAACTTAGCTTACAAAAGTATTCATTCTTGCCTTGAAATACTAATTGATTACATATTGTAGTAATTCACATTCAAACATCATGTTGCTTAGGTCTCCCAATTTTTACGTAAAAATATTTATGTTTGGATATTAACGTAACCTGTTATAAAATGTAATAAGGAATAAATAAGATCACGCGTGCTATTAACATTCTATATATGTACATATTTTAACTATAATGAATACAACAAGAAGACATGTACAATATCGAGAGCAAACAATTAGAGGCAAGTTAGGGTGGATGGGGCCGCCGATTAAGTTATACACATGCGGGTTAAGGGTAACCTGACTCAGTAAGATTAAGATTCATCGAAAGACCCTTACATGGAAGCAAACATTGTATTACGAACCGGTGTCTTGGCGATGTTTGCTAAAGGTATGCGGATGTTAATTTAGTATTCACCCCCTTGCGAAGATCGGGCCCAATATTAATATAACGCCGAAGTCTGAGTATTGTACGGAAAAGATTTGCTGCGTCGGTGGAATGAGGCGACGGAATGAGGTTTTCTTAGTGTGGTGGTCTAATTTGCGGTTACAAACAAGGGGCGGCGCTGGAACGCCGTTAATGTCCTCGGAACGCCTTCGGGCTATCCAAAACGCTTGACCGCCCGCCCGGGGATACAGCGCACTATTAAAGTGCTAAGAGGGATATTAAGCTACCCTCACGGGTCCTGTCATCTGAGTAAATTAACGTCTTAATTCTTCGCATTGATGTTAAATAAAACTAAACAATATCAAAATATTGGAAAATTATTATACAAAATAAGTAGATAAAACTTTTTTACATATTACAAACGTAAATGTTTTCTCTTTAATTAATATTATTAATTTTCTATTAAAAACTTAATTTATTGAAATGTATGAATTAGGTACTACATTATGTAGCATAGTAATTAACAACGGCTCATATTGTTGTATTTCTTTTTTGTAATATTTACTAGCTCTTGCTGGTGAAACAATTGCAAACATATAATATTAATATCATTTACCAATTTGTCCCTTGCCTTATTCTACAAGATTATGTTGCTTGTTTCTTAAATTGTTTCATGATAACTTTTTCAATCTTTATAAAAACTCCAATTTTTTGTTATTTGTCTCGCAATCAATGAGAAATCATTGTTACTTCTAATATATGTACAATCGTTGTTCAACCTATTGTTTTTATTTCTTAATATTTCATTTTCAAGGTACTTTAAGTCTGACCGCTGTGATAAGCAAGTTAATCCGCAAGATAAATAGAGGTCCTATGATCATTGTGCCCAATGTCCGATACGTAGGGGCAGTTGAGTGATGTGTTTCTTTTGTCTCGCTCCGATCGGACCCCATTTCAGCGGAGACAATGTAAGAAAGAACTTTAGCGTGTCAGCAATCGACGAGGACAAAGAATATTTGTAACTCCGAGCTATGAACAGGCAGAATCATCTTTTTGCTTCACATTTATAGGAAATGCAAAAAAGTTAACCGAAAATTACCTGATAACTGTGTTTTAGAATATATAGGTATTTGAATTTAAATTACAGCAAAATAATTTATAATCACAATATTTAATAATATAAGTGTAGCACGATAATAATTACTAAATATAGATAATAAAAGATATTCACTAATCCGCACATGTCTATGTAATCCTTAGATCGTTATAAATGTATATATTACAGATCCCTTAAAAGTTTGAAAGTATTTCATAGAATTTAAAACAGTTTTCACTGGCATTTGGATAAACAGGTTGCATATTTTTCATATTTTATGTAAGGATACTTCAAAAAAGCTTGGTATTTTGTGAAAAGGGCGTAAAGTGATACTATACTACACTAGTGAACCGTACGAAAGTTTGACAGGTCGTTAGTATTTATTAGGTAATTCAAAATATCTGAGTTTCAATATCCAAAGACGCTGTGTTTTGCACAGCATTTTATTTAAGTGTAAGTTAGTACCACTGATTATAATATAATTGAATTTATAACGTCGAAGGAGCCTTTTGTTAACAATTGGAACCCAGAATGTCCAGCACATTAACTACAGGCCACAGACGAAGGGAGGCGATTTGACAATTGGAAGGGGACTTTATTTTAAATCACTACGTATTATGTCTTAGAAACGCTTTGGAAGCTTTAAGAAATTTCTTGCATTTATCCTCTTTTATTAAAAGAAACACATGATTTTTTAAAGTAGTAGTTAGTAGTGCGTTCTCTACAGACATAATAGCTATGCCAATAAATATTTTTTATAAAATATTCGCTCCGTTACTTAGACTCTACTTGAATACTTGGACTTACTACACTTCTTCAATCATTTGAAAATTTGTTTATTCTCGTCCAAGGAGTTTCTGATTCACTTTTCACACACGTAGTACTGAAATCCAAGCCGCAGAAAAGGAAATCATGATACATATTTTAGAAATTAAACTAAACCTTTCTGAAGTTAAGATACAAACATTACTATAATTAATAGAATCAGGCGTTACTTTGCGGAAATCCATTATATAAAAGCTTTTAAAAAATTTACTTCGCAAAAATCCGCTCTATAAAATAAAATGATGTGTCTTACCTAGTATGAAGAGCACCTCCCGCCCTCCCTCAATTGCGTGCACTATCCCCGTCACTACTAATCCCTGGACCGCTACTCCCAACACCACTACACTAGGCAAGACACACCACTGACAACAATACGACACGTGTTTCGCCTCTACACGAGGCATCCTCAGGTGATGTAGACTCCACGGTGGCTGACCGTTAAGATCTGAATTTTACAAACATTTCTGTCACATTACCGGTAATTTGATTTCCTTTACCGACACCTTTCCATTAATGTGTAAGCTGACAATAATTCCATTAAACATATAAACTAGAAGGGCCATGGCCACGGCCCGATCAAAGGCTCTAGGCATGTCAACAACCATGACTCAATACTCAAGAGAGAAGAGCATTATCTCATTGTTCTTCATCAATCATTAAAAACCCATACAGTGCACTGCTTAACATGAGCCTCTCCTATCACAAGACGGATCAGCCATAATTGACATATTTGGTAAGCGGATTGTCAATGGTTTTGCACCTTTGATACTGTTCACGTTGCTCCGTAGGCGCGTCGTATAAGGAAAAATCTCATATCTTCCAACTAATGGCGGCACCACCACCTAGTAAGTAAACTACATGGGAGGCGTTCATTAAACAGCCTCACCTTCATATCAAATAAAGTTATGACCTGGAATGTAATAACTTACGACCTGGAATGTAATTTTGAACTTATCACCTCCTTAACAACACCAAGTTTAATTCCCAACAGGGTACTGGGTCGGCGGTTTCAGTTTGTTAAACTACTACATGTTTAGTTTCTACTAACAACAAAGTAACAAACCAATATTTAAAATTTAATTTCAAACGATTAATAAATAATTGACTGGGAGAGAATGTCTTAAGGCAATTAAGTCCTCCTATGTACGAATTTATTTTTGTGCATAAAAGTTTAAACAAATTAATAATAAATAAATAAATACAAATTAAAAACTATGACTTTTTGATGGTTTTTTTACAAGTTACAAACGAAATTGTAAAAATATTTCACCGCTAAGTTGTTAAACGTATTCCGTTTCTTTGGATTTTGAATAAATCTATGAGGCTCTGTTTTACAAGTAGATAAAAATCGATACACTGAACAAATCCTCTAAACTGCCTAGTAACACTTGGTTCGGAGTAATCCCCTGTTTTATTTCCTCAGCCAGTCCACGGGCTTATCGCCAAATCTACTGGGCAAACAACCGCCCGGGCTTGCCCAGATTTGCGAACAGCAGACTATCGAATAAATTGACCGGTAATAATAAAATGTAAGGGGTAAGAATGTAGATGGCTATTTAGATAATTGTTAGCTGCGTCCGCAGTAAGCAGTGTATTGGAAAAGTCGACGGATAGTTCGGTTTTATTGCAGCCGCCCGAGGTGGTCATTTATAGGAAAACTATCAACGAGAAGGAACGCTCAATCGCAATTTATGATATCGCATTTCGTTTGTTTCCGTTAGTAAGCGGAAACTGATGTATCTAGTGGCCATCAATTTAACACTACGGCTGATTTAATGTTGTGTTTTTCTGGCTTATTGTCATAAAATCTCCTTTTGTATTCATTAAAATTGTAAACGGTTCGTCAATTTAAATGATTAAAGTTCATTAGTAATGACCCGCTTTGAAAATTAATAATTTTCAAAAGCAGGAAGTTATAGATTTCAGTCCGATTTCATTAGATCTCCACGTTTTAAGGTCCTAGGAAGCCGTTCCGACTATTTCCGGCTGGACGTGGATGTATGTATGTAAATAAAATTTTGTCGTACGATATCTCTAGAACGAACCAACCGATCGAGATGGGTGACACGGCGTTCGAAAGCGTTCATTGAGACTTCGGTTTGATTAGATTTTCAAACAATAAAAACCAAAAAAAATTGTATAGATTTTCGAGCGTTGCGTTCTAAAATAAGCGGTAAATTCCAGGGATAGCCTGCAGGGTCAAGCGAATTTTTTTTAATGAAATTTTTTCACAATACGTTATATTTGTACACAATGTACAGTGAATAAATTACTGTATCTACTGTAACTAATGTATTACTGTATCTAATGTATTACTTTTTTAAATTTATAACCCGAAAAATCTAGAAATCTATACATATGCATACATATAAATAAAATTGTAATACATATAAGTAAAAGTGTCTGTCTGTTATATCGAAATAGCTGTCGTTTGTTGAGCTCAGGGGTCATTTGCATGTTATATAGACATAAATAACCATTATTAAATGTATCTGTCTGTTCAAGACAATCTTCGTAATGGCTAAACCAGTTGTGATGAAACTCCACAAAATCTCCTGGCATTACGCTTTGTTTATTTGTGAAAGCTCCTCCTAGGCTATAATTTTATCAAAAAACTTGAAAGTTGAATTTAAATTTAAATAAAGGGTATTCCCATCTTAAACCTAAAATCGCAAACCACGTAATATTTTGTACGTGATAAAGCCATGCTGCAGCTATATTACTGGCATAGTTGTAGCACGAATGGGTCGTCTCGACTGGAGAAGGACCATGCTCTCACAGAAAGCGTAAAATAGCAGCTTCACACTGCTGTGTTTCGTATGGTGAGAACCGGAAACCCTTTTTACTGGAAAAGAGGCATTCCATCTAAGTCCCCACGGGTGACAACGCATCTGCATTTTGATTCTTTATTGAGGATAGATGTAGATGTCTATGGGTGACAGCAACCACTTACCATCAGGTGGTCTGTGTGCTCGTTTGTCACCCTAACCTATGAAAAAAAATTACGCCTCATTAATAAATACAAATCAAGCGAAGCCTGATCGGTCACTAGATTTAAATGACACTAGTAATGCAACATTGTTAACATTAATTAAAAATAAAATAAGAAGCAATAAACGTGAGGGAAAAACACAAAGTGATTTGCTTAGTGACGTTGATAAATAAAGGCAAATTGTTGGTTTATTTCATTTGACCAACCGTTCTTTAGGTGAGAAGTGAAATGGCACGATTTTTCCCGTCCCATGCTTTACACGCCGGCTGTTCGTTTGCCTGGGACCGAATATTTTATGCATCGGCGATCACATTCTCATAGTCCCAAACGCGAATTATGCCGGTCAAGTGACCACCCACCGGAGAAGCAAACGCACCGTAATCAGATCAACAAACATTTTGTCCTTTGATAAAGATAAATCAGAACTCGCAATGCTTCGCTTTTGAAACGATTGTTGTCTTATCGGGGCTCGGCTATAACAAGAGGTTTAGATAATAGTTGGCTTTTATTTATCGTTAACTGAATGCCACAATAATTAAGCAAAAAATATATTAACATAGTATTAGTGACAACAAAATCCCAGAAAATATTCAGTTAATCAATAAACAAGCTTAAAAGTTTTATTAATGAAAAATTGCACAAAAAGAGTTATTATAATATCAAGGAATACATGAATATAACCCCTGGGAATGAGGTGATCACCACCATGCGGTTTCTATTAAAATTCATATAAAAAAATTGTACAAAATAATTGTAAAGTTATATATGCTTAAAAAATATAATCCCGCGAGATTTCTTGCTGGTTCTTCCAAGGACAGAGGTATTTTCCGAACCAGTGGTAAATACTCGTAAAAACAATAACTTTCAATGAGTATTACGTAATAATCTATATGAATAAAAAATATTCAAAAAAATATGAACTAAGTACTTCTCTAACATTCTCAGCATGTACATATTTTATCATACAGTCTAGCTGATTGTTCGTAAAACTTGAGAAAATTTTGAACTTTTTTCACGCAATGTGTAAAAAACAAACACACTTGAAAACTTTTGACAATAAAGATTTTCTCTAAACAACGTTTTGTAGAAACATGCTCTTAAGACGTGACTGACAACTATAAACAGAAGAACGATTCAAGTTCGATGTTTAGCGGCACCTGCGACGCCCATCGTCTCATAATATTCGGCTTAACGCTGCCGGGGCCCGGCCTCGCTTCGCATGCATAGACGTTCTATATTAAACATCTTGAACTTTGATTAAAGGGTATGTGTATACAACCTTTTTATTTATATAATTTGACGTGTATTGTACACATCACTTTTTCAATCCTTTTTACACAAAATTGGCTATTGGAAAACTTTTGTGGAAAATTGCCGTTTCAGTTTTATCACAGAATACAAGAAGTAGATAGATAGATAGGTACTTCGTTTTTGATGTCTTGTTGCTACACTACGATAGCGAAAGCTTTGTGCTATGCTTGTGATGTGCCATACAGTCGACAAACCGCCTTGACCTGATACTTTCTTGTTTAATTTTATCATTATACTTAAAATATATTTAAATAATGGATTTTAAAAACTAGAAATTATAATTTCCGTAATTATTATTCAGACAATAATATATATGTAAGGGTGGAAAAATGCAATTACTTACTGTTCCTTTCGTTAATCTGTGGGTATGTATGCTAACAATGAACTAAACGAAGAAATGAATGCTAAAAATAGAAACAAATGACTAATCACCATAAAAATATAAAATATTTCTTCTTTGTTATATCTATGCTAATCACCTAAGCTATCTTACTACAAGTTTCCACTTATTCTTCAGATATGAGATCTTTATTTCTTTGATCCTATTGAAATGTTATATGTAAAACTCTCTCAGAAATACGACGAGGCCTGTGCCGTATGACGTATCTATATATAGGCTGTAGCTTTAACTTTATTGAAATATTAATTAATTACGAGTTACGAGATATTAGCTAATTCGATAAACTTTTTGAGAATTTTCTGTAAATCTACCATTTATATTATAGTTATAACAAAACAGCAAGTAACAATTTAAATGGATTAGGGAGTACATTTTGGAATTTCCAATTTTTTTTTAAATATCTATTACCAATTTTATATTATTAAAAATCTCCCCTATTAGCGCTTAAGGAATAATAATTAGCTGAACATGGATTTTTGCCATAAAATAAAGCAATTGCCGTAATCGCCACGCTCGCCTGTTCTCCGTCCGTCGCCATTTTCTATATTTTTAACGTTTGTGAGTAATCATGGTTGCTCCTTTCAACACTTTTGATTGAGTGGAGAGTCCTCTTTTGACCACACATTATTTTGTTTATTACAAATACATTATGTTAAACTTCATAAAACGATTTTTAAACGTTTATTAATTTAAATAACCCAATATTTACGGCTAATTAAGTTCACGAGAAAATACTTAGTCATATCTAAACAATAACATTAAACCCAGCAAGTCCCGGGACCCAAACACGATGATGCATGGGGCCGTTGAAATAATATTATCGTTACCGAGTGCGTACTTATTCTCGAAGGAAAATCAACATAAAGTGAATAAAAGAAAATTATGAATCGCACGAAAATAAATTACCCCGTGTTGGCGGCAAAATAACATCACATTTGAATGCCTTTTATGCTTTATGGGCCCGTAACTATATGAAATAAGTCCCGGTGCTGTTTTATGGGACATGGGAGCACGTACGGAGTATAATTTTTGAATTCTTTGTTTTCTTTTGTTTATACTAAGTGCTTTCAAAAAATTAAATAATTCGTAGACGATGCTGTTTTATTTTAAAAACTTTATACATATATACTATGTAAGTACATACTCAAAGCGATAGATTACAACCATTTTGAAATATTTCTCCTTTTCTTGAAGTTTACTATACATGTGTTTTATTTTTATTTATTTATAGCGCATTTTGTATTTTATATTTCTTCTGCGTCAATACATATATTTATAGATCTGACGCTACAAGGTGCAGAATAAATTTCCAATAATTACATTATCTAACAAACCACCGCGCCGTGGCATCTCTCCGGCAAATTTTTCTTCGCGCACCTCGGAAGCCCATAATTCCTAATGACATGCAATAACCGTACCCCCAATTTTCGACATAAACCCGCCATAACAATATCGACATCAGCGAATTTTTCTCCTCGGTTTTTTATTTGAGAATAAGTAACACTTTTCGGTGTAATCAAAATTTTGCGCGAGCCACCCCCTCGGGTCGGAGAATGTTTATCGGCCACTCAATTTGATTTTTACCACCGCACTGATTTCACTCCTTCAGAGGAATGATAAAACGTACGTGGCGGAAAACGATCCGATTTAGTATGGATATTCCATTATATCATTGAAATTAGCAATAATCAAAATAAATAGTTTCAATAAAAAGTACAAATTGGACTTCAAAATGTAACAACAATGTTGTTTAAATAGTAATTAATATGTTCATTTTTACGTAATTTTCTTAAATTTTTATGAGACCTTAAAGTAAGCTATTTAATAAAAACAAGAATAATTTTTTTTTTTTTTTTTTATAGGATGAGGGTGACAAACGAGCACACAGTCCACCTGATGGTAAGTGGTTGCTGCGGCCCATAGACATCTACATCTATCCTCTGTTACAAATCAAAATGTAGATGCGTTGTCACCCGTGAGGACTAAGATGGAATGCCTCATTTCCAGTAAAAAGGGCCTCCGGCCACCTGCAAAATTTATCCTTGGATAATGACACAACAATTATTATCGGTTCTGGTGTTTCCGAGAATATATAACGTTTATTTGAACTCGGTTACAATGTTGAATAGGTATTCCCGCAATCCTTAAATAGTATAATTAACACATTTACGAACAGGACATTTTTACAGGATTTCAGATCTAAAGGTCTTTTTAATATCTCTTTTGAAGCTCTAAACTATGTAGGCACTACACTGTAGCGTTTGCACTCGCTCATTGCAACACAACACATCCGCGTCGACTTCGGCTAAGATTTAAACTTACTTTGACTAAAACCGACAACGTCGTATCGGTAGGCGAAGTGTAGGGCAACCCATCACTAGATGGAATGACGACCTGGTAAGACAAGTAAAAAGTCGAGGGATGCAAGTGGCTCAGGACCGTGATTTCTGGCATTTTTTGGGGGAGGCCTATGTTCGGCAGTAGACTTGTGAAGGTCTGTAATGATAATGATGATGACTACTAAAATATGCTTCGACATATAAAATCTGTAGAATGTTACATTAACAAAAATACTAATACTATTAACACACAAAGTAATCTTAAAACACTTGCATTAGACGTGGTTCACGACAGTAGTCAAATGGCGGAGAATTTCAAATTATGACTTTCTGAATTTGCCGTACCCTATCATTATGCTACTGTCAATTCAATACATGACAGTGTACCTTTTAATTTCTTAATTAATTTTCGCATCACCGTGTCCTGAGTGTCAGCCGTTCCAAGTATATGACGAACGTGTCCGTTTACCTCACATCGCGCCGAACCGAACACACTGCAATCGCGTAAGACTTCATGTCATCGCTATCATAAAATAAAAAGTGTTTATTTATTTTACTGCTTTTGCAGCAAGTTTTACGCATGTCACGATAACACAACACGAGTAGTAATGAAAACAGGCATTAAGAAGATATCTGGGCTGCAAAAAAATTTGAAAATAGATCTTTTTTCTGTCTATTGTTGCCATCGCATTGTGCCTGAGCGATCTACCCGTGAAAAGTATTTGCTCTAGTGTCATTATCCAAGGATAAAACAATAGAATACAAGAAAAATATACAAACTATGAACTAGAAACCGCACGGATCCTTTAATGGAACTTAGCTATATTATAAAGGAGTAAGAATAAAGAACATCATTGATGATTAATTATAGTTATAATCATAACACCACTACCAGAAAAATTACTTGACACTCAGGTCAATCGATTTGCTGTACTTTTTATGAGCTGTCTTACAAAGGATATACGAACAATTGATATCACAGCTTTTTATAGTCATAAAATGACTTATATTCATATTTTTAACACCAAAAATCGAATTTAGATTTACACGGAAATCTGACTAAGTTTCAACAAAACTAGATCACTACCTGATTGTTTAGTGTATATAATATATCATACATATTACATACACTAAACGATGTACAATGTACGATTATAAGAATATATAATAGACTCGTCTGAAAAATAACATCCACATTATGAACTACGTAGAAGAGACGAGTTCTGTCAAAAATATCAATGTAATACAAAATTTTGAAGCTCATCTAAATAAAACCCTTGATTCCATGTCCACTGATCCATCGATGTGGAATATTGTCAATTTAAATTCGGTCCATTCAAGTCCAGTATCGGACGACGTTTCAGTCACCATACACTTCTTACCTACATAATCGTATTAGAAAGGGGTGTGTGTGTCGCAATTTTTTTTTTTCATTTGTCCAGCCAATAACCCTTTACGTATATTTATATTGTCGAAACGATGATAAATGTAAATAATATAAATTTACTATTATAGTACGTGTAATAAATTGTTAATGACCCAGTTTAATAACCTTAAAATAATTAAATTGGGCTACGATAGTTGTCAGTTTTATTGTATTACGTATAATTCATAATAATAGTCATGGAATTAATAATGCACCTACGTTATTTTATGTCATGTTAATACTTATGCTTTTACATACATGGGTACTTTAGCTTAAACTGAGCTTAACATTATATTATGTGATTATTGCATCGTCAACTATTTTAAAGTCTACTTCTGCGCATAGAACTTTTGATTACGTACGCATAATTTGATTATATGCAGAAATACGCGATTAGGTACGCATTTCTTGATAGCTCATACTCCCCACGCTAGGAATGTGGCTCGGTAAGTACTAAGCCAAGACTCGCACGAGTTTTTGTAATCTCAGTTTCATACCTAACCATATGTTTTTCGGAAGAAGAAATGTTTTACCGAAAGCCATAAACTGCCCAGGATATAGGTATAATCCACAAATGATTCACTCTTCTTAACCAACGCTAATGGAATAAGATTGAAGCTTATGCAATAAGCTTGCATGTAGTCATAGATGCAGGAACATTCACCGTACATAAGGTTTGAACCTGAAACCCAAAAAGTAGCTACTCCAACTACTTGTTGTGCGATCAACAATCATTGCTTATTCATGAATAATTATAAATTATTCTTATTTAATTTTTTTTATAGAATAAGGATGAAAAACGAGCACACAGTCCACCTGATGGTATGTGGTTGCTGTGGCCCATAGACATCTACATTTATCTCCGTTTGCGAATTAAAATGCAGATGCGTTGTCAGCCGTGAGGACTAAGACAGAATGCTTCTTTTCCAGTAAAAAGGGTCTCCGGTTCTCTACACTCACCATACGAAACACAGCAGCATTAAGCTGCTATTTTACGCTGGTATTCTGTGAAAGCGTGGTCCTTCCCCGGTCGAGCCGACCCATTCGTGCTGCAACTATACTATTAATATAGCTGCAGCATGGCTCTACCACGTAAAAAATAAGCTATTTTAGTTTTTTTCTAAAGATAGTGACGTTCATTCCGATTTTCTTTGTAAAGATTAAGTATTCAGTCATGAATTGAGGCCATTTTCCACCCTCGTTCCATTACGAAACAATACTGAAAAACATAAGAACGCGTCACACTTTCATACCCATAAAGTACGTAGGTAAGTAACACGTCCTCGACGATAAGAGTTTCAGCATCAGCCTGCCGGTCACGTCCACGGCCCTCGCAGTTTATGACTAATGAGTGGCTCACATGCCCCGCGTTGCCACACCTCATGAACGCCACGCTTTATATTCAAATCATACAGCTTCCTGGCTCTGATAAATGCTATTTTCTTTACGTCCATTTGTAAACGTCTTTTCACATAAGTCAGGTGACATGCTTCGTGTGTAATAAGGACTGTGATATACAATTATACTTGAAAATCACTATAATATTATATTTACAGATGATATGGGTTAGTGGACTCTCTTAGTGTGTGACAGAATCTGTAAATTGTGATTTATATGGAATCAACATTTATAATTATTATTTCGTCACATTATTCGAAGATATAGATGTTATATATATGTATTTTATATACATATATAAGTTTAACAGGTAGATGTTTAGAGATTAGTTTTGCCGAAACATATTCTACATTAAAGGTGAAATGAGACCAAATGTTATCAACCAATTTAGATTTAATAACAAAAAACATAATTAGTTTACAACTTCTCAGAAAATTTATAATATCATAATTTTACATTGTGAAATTAATCTTTAATACACACTGCTCTTGCGAATTCATTATTGTCTACTACTTGTCGATTGTAAAACCTAGCAAATATAATAGACGTTGATGTCCAACCCGCGGTTCTTCGGATTACATCGAGTGAGACTCCTGCGCTTCTAGCCGCGGATGTGGCAGCGTGTCTCGTACTGTGAGCGCTGAACGTCGCCACATCCACTCCGCTTAGGCCGTTAGGACTTGTTTAACCCATCGCGCGATCGTCTGACTCGTAGCCGCTCGGTAAGGACGTTTTAACGTTAGTAATAAATTATCCACCTTACTAGTTCTCAACTGTTCCGTTCGGGAAATGTAGTCTTTTTTTTTTTTTATAGGAGAGGGGGCAAACGAGCATGCGGCTCACCTGATGGTAAGTGACTACCGCCGCCCATGAACAACTGCAACACCAGGGGAATCGCAGATGCGTTGCCGGCCTTTTAAAAAGGAGTACGCTCTTTTCTTGAAGGTCCCTAAGTCGTATCGGTCCGGAAAAATCGCTGATGGTAATCGATTCCACAAGGAGGTCGTGCGAGGAAGAAAACATCTTCTAAATCGCACAGTGGTGGACCGCCAATCATCCAGATGGTGTGGATGGTATCGGGAGTTCTGCCGCGATGTGCGTTCGTGAAATTTGGTGGCTGGGATTAATCCGAACAATTCCTCAGAGCACTCCCCATGGTAGATGCGAAAGAAAATGCAAAGGGATGCAACATCTCTTCGCAGTGCCAATGAATCGAGCCGATCGGAAAGGGCTCGGTCGTCGACAATTCGAGCCGCTCTGCGTTGGATGCGGTCAAGTGGAAGGAGCTGGCACTGGGGAGCCCCTGCCCAGAGATGGGAACAGTATTCCATGTGAGGCCGAACTTGCGCCTTGTAAAGTAGCAGGCGGTGTGCCGGCATGAAATACTGTCCTGCTCTGCTGAGCACGCCAAGCTTTTTAGAGGCCAATTTGGCCTTCCCTTCCAAGTGACCACGAAACTGCACGTCACTCGATATGTCGACTCCGAGGATACCGATACTGGCTGAGGCAAGAAGGGGAGTGCCTTGAAACTGCGGAGATACGACAAAGGGGTTCTTTTTAGCATATAGATAAAGTTCCCACCCGGCCCAGCCCGAGAGGGTTTTGCCGAATCAAGAGTATATTTACTGACAAATAATCTCTGAAAAATGAAGCAAGATCACGGGAACAAAGTAGGGAAGGGATAGGAAGTAATCGACAGTTAAAATCGATTTTCTAATCGATATTTAAGAATCTGAAAAAGCGTGCGAGTTATTGCCCGAACAATGAAAGGACTATACCTGTTAAACTTATATATGTATATAAAATACATATATATAACATCTATATCTTCGAATAAAGTGACTCATATAATACTGATCGAACTTCACTTAGAAGTTCGTTTGATCATGTATTATTAATTATTAAGGAAGGCTAATAATTTTCTGCTCACCAGATGTCGCTAGTTGACACTGAAGTAAAGTTTTTTGTTACACAATGTAATTTAATTAAATAGTTGTTTTTTAATAAAGGTTTATCAGTTTAAAAAAAAAAGTCCCGTTGGGTTTCTTGCTGGTTCTTCCCAGGACAGAGGTATTTTCTGAAGCAGTGGTAAATAAAATAATGACTTTCAATAAGTATTATGTAATAATCCATATTGAATAAAAATCATTCTATTCTATTCTATTCAGTTTTTAGAGTATTATATTATCAGTGGTTTGTTCTTTAATTTTTTGCACATTTTTAACTTTTTTTTAATTTTTCTTCTTTTATGAATATCTGTAGTTTGGTTTATTTATTTTTAATGTTATTAATATAAAATATTGGTAAATCCAATTGGGCATACCTTAAGCGCATTAAAAAAATTACGTATAACATGATTATACGGAACTTTTAAAGTAGTTTAAATACATTTCGACAGCACTATCGGCTTCAGCACCCTCGAAAACCATGAAAATGACACCCATGATGAAAAAATTGGTACCTACTTCAGCCGCCATCTTTGATTTACATTTCGACAGCACTATCGAATTTAACACCATCGAAAACCATGAAAATGACACCCAAGATGAAAAATTGTTATCTTTTGCAGCCGCCACCTTGGATTTACATTTCGACAGCACTATCGGCATCAGCACCCTCGGAAACCATGAAAATGACACCCATGATGAAAAAAATTGATATCTATTGCAGCCGCCATCTTGGATTTACATTTCGACAGCACTATCGGCGTCAACACCCTCGAAAACCATGAAAATGACACCCATCATGAAAAAATTGGTACCTACTTCAGCCGCCATCTTGGATTTACATTTCGACAGCACTATCGGCTTCAACACCCCCGAAACTCATGAAAATGTCACCCATGACAAAAAAAATTATACTACTTACTTTTAGTACGTACTACTATTATTTATTCTGTGCTTTTAAAATATTGCAATAAATAAAATCTCTTATGATTATTATAATCAAGTATTTAAGAAATTTGGTTATTCGAATATTGTGTATTTGTACAGCGATCGTTTTGAGCCGCTGCAAACAACCAAACCAATTTCCACTCACTACGGCGACTGAAGCCGAACTGAGGTATATATTATACAGTAATCTATGCGAACTGAGTGAGTAAACTACTCTGTGGCTATAGCTCCCCATTTACAGAAATAATTTACATACAAGGCTACCAAATCAACGAAAATTTCGCCATTTTGAAGCCGAAAAAAATTAATTATAGCTAAACAAAACAAAATTACACTGCCATTTACATTCAGTGGCTTCCCACATGGTAGATGAAGAGATTAAAAAATAGATTGAGTTAAACAATTGATATTTTCTAAAGTTATTGTGTTTACAAGCCTTGGGGACATGATAAATCCACACCATAAGCCACTTAAACCCCTTTTTTATTTAAAAATAGCAATTAATCGATTTAAAAAAAATATTAATAAGTTCAAGAATCATTTATCTTTCTAACAATGTGCTTTTTATATCATTTATATGTATAATATGATTGCTAGATACGATTTTATTCGATAAAACGTTGGAATCTTAATTTTTAGGCCATAGTAGAACATACCTTGCGCTTTCGCTTAAGGTATGCAATATAGCTAATAGTACAAAAAGAAACAATAAACTTTTACATTTTCCGAATAAATTATCTTCCCCGCTATGCAATCTGTCAAATATTATACCTCACTTTCTAGTGGCGCCGCCCTGGTGGCAGAAAAAGTCGTGGATGTCCTCAATAAGGTATTTCGCATGGTGCGAAAATACACGTAAAATATTTTACCCAAAAGGCTACTAAATAACAAATGTTACGAAAGTAAATTACTCAGAACTTCGCAAATTGCAATCGCTATCCTCATGCACCAGAAGAAAATAGAGATTTTACGTTATACATTATCTACACTGCAATCATCTAGGAAGACTAAAGATAATAAATATTTCTTTTTCTTTCTTTTCTCAGTTGCATACATTGGAAATTATTAAAATGACCTTACCTATGTATGTTCAATATAGATTATATTATATCAATAATGTCACTCTCTGTGTAAGTACTCTTTTATACAAGTGTGTACGAAACAAGTACACAGTTTGCCCGATGGTAAGTCAATGCTGCGGCCCCTATATAAAGACACATAACATCTATCCTAGATAATGATGAATATATTAGAATCGAAAAAGGCAAGTTATTCTTCACCATAGAATCTCGAATCACCTGTAAAAAGAGTCTCTGGTTCTCGTAAAATCATTTAAAACGCATTATACGGTATTACGCTGCTAATTTACGTTGGTATTTTGTGCGAACATGACCAATCTCCTACCTCTGATGACATAACTCAACTAAAGCGTGGCTCTACCTCGTAACAGTTTTGTGGATTCTATAAATAATACCTTAAGTGTAAGAATAAAAAAAATAACCGCAAACATACAATAAAGCAAATTGTTAATATTTTACCATTTTCTCTAACATTTAGTTTTTACTATTATTTTAGTAAGCAATACTCCTTTCTTCTATAAAAACGTTTTCTTAAGTTATTTTTATTTCTATATTTACATTTATCTTTTTATTATTTGTTTTTATATTCATTTCTATTGAAAATTTACATGTGAATTACTATTGATTATTAGTATTTCAAATACATTTGACGTACACGAGTACTACTAAGAATGTCGGCTTACTTTAAGCAAATATTAACGGCAATCTCATTTGTAAGACGTCTGAGCGCTCTCCTTAGACAAATTAATAACAAGATAAAGAAACTCGGTGGGTCTTAATTCATTAATTAACCTAATTGTATTTGCCGCGGCTTCCATTATTATTGTGTTTTTGTGATAAAATAACAGAGTAGCTACTAAATGTGTTCATATCTAATATATATTAAAAAAAAATGTTTGTTCGTATTTTATGCTCTGCCGTATCGTTCATGAGATTGCGTTAAAACTTTGTCAACTTATTGCTCGCAATTGTGTGAATGTTATAGGCATAGTACAATTAAAATACAGTAGGTGGCGCAAGTATCATATCGACAAATTTATTTAAAAGTTAATATATTGTTTAATTAGGAATGATAATACATTATCATCAATGATGATAGTGATAGATGGCGCAAGTATCACACCGACAAATTTATTTAAAAGTTATATATCATTCAATTTCAATGAATCCTAATTAAACATTTTACATTTAACTCTTCCAATTTTAAAACGATATTTCCACAATTGTTTCTTCTGCGGCAGCAACGTGCCCGGTACCAGTTACTAAATAAATACAATGTGAGAGGTATCTGATACTGCGTTCGCCAAACTGCCTGCCAAGCGTGATGATAACGTCAAACCCTTTCTAAAATGATCCGAGGTCCAAGCCCAGTTGTAGGCTTACAACGGCTGCTAAAGATGTGCTAAATAGCAAAAAATAAACGTTTCTTATTTCATAATCAATTTAAACAGTCTTGACTATTATCAATAACGAGAGTTGGACAGAAAAAATATGAAGATACTTTTCCTCGTATTAAAGTAGTAAATATCACGGTTACACTCGACACAAAATAGTGAGGTGACGTGTACTGAAACGCCATTTTTAAATAGTTGAAACACCATTTTACTTCATTCTAAACTTTTATTTTAAGAGGAATGCTACATTATTTTTCATCAACAATATTTTTTTTAACAACAAGATACATTATTTTTTTATGGTATTAACATTTTTATTCCTAAAATCATTTTCACCAACTCTCTACTTTAATTTACTCTGTGATTGTAAAGTATAGGCTACACAGATTGTTTGCTTGCTAAAGAAAAGGGGTGAATCGAAAAGTTTAGCGAAAGAAAAATTTGGTAATTTAAAGAAAGAATAAACGCCGCTTCAACATTGCTACAAAGTTTTGAAAGATTTTTCACTTTCAACGTTAATTGCAAGTGAAAGTCAAATAAATCTTTGCTATTTTGCCTTGTTTTAGGCAACAATCTAAAGTTAATCAATTAATTAAATTGTTGATTTATACTAAAATTATTTGGTATTAATAGATCATCCTTCATTTATTGTTTAAAATAATTTTATTAAATATTAGCAGCAGTTATTTACAAATTCGATTATTTAGTACACAATTATATACATACATATATATCATCAAAATAAGTAAGTAAATGGCAAAGGGACGGCCATATAGCTCGAAGAACCGATAGCCGATGGGGGAAAAAAGTTCTCGAGTGGCAGCCTCGTACCAGTACGCGAAGTGTAGGGCGACCACCCACTAGATGAAGCGACGACCCGGTAAAACATGCAGGATGCAGGTGGCTCAGGATCGCGCTTTATGGCATTCCTTGTTGACTTGTGAAGGCCTGTAATGATGATGATGATAGTATCATCAAAGTAGTATATAATAATGGTGTTTATCATCATTATTATCGTCCTTAAAGTCCATCACTTCAGTCCACTTTCGAAGATAGGCTTCTCCAAGATATATCACAAAGCACCTGAGCTACCGGCATCCATCGAATTTATGCATCTCTTACGAGATAGTCACTCTATGAAGTGTGTGGCCGCCCTGCAATTCGTTTACTGGTATCATCCTCATACTCATACTCTCACTAGAGAAATTTTCTTTCTCATCGGTTGCTGTTTATTTGACTTATATGGTTCATCACTACTTACTGATCCGTCAGGCTATGTCGGTTACTCTGGTTTTACTACGGCTATCCCCAATACGAAGATCTCGCTAAGCGACCTTGAGTATCCTTATACTGTCAGCAGTAAAGGGCCACGTCTGAGATCCAATATGTGGTCAATGATAACATGCGTTTTGTACTATTTAGCTCTAATAATGATTAAACTGGCTAATTTGATCAATTATTAAGTTGTAGAATAACAATTTATTGATTTACTCGTATTAAGTGGTAAAAATGCTACGGCACTAATCCGTATTTGTGTTTTAAAGTGAAACTTTTTTATCGACGTAGTGGAGAAGTTTAGATTAAATTTTATACATAAATTATTTAACCTACTTATGTAAAATCTATAAAAACAAATAAAATTGAAGTGTCGGTTTTTAATGTCAAAATAACAGCAAAAAACAATTTTTGAAATGTTTGTCTGTCTCTCTGTCTGTCTGTTTGTTCCGGCTAATCTTCGTAATGACTGGACCGATTTTGACGGGACTTTCACTAGTAGATAGCTGATGTTATAAGGAGTAACTTTGGCTACTTTGATTTTAGAATAAGAATAAGTCTTCGCCGCAAATAATTTAACACCCATGAAATACAATCGTAATAAATTCAACGCAAGTAGTATAAAATAAAACAAGAATGATATGTCGTAAAAAAGTTTCACTTCGTACATGTGTACATAATTACATGCACAACTTTTTTTTTATAAAACTGAAATGACAAACAAAATGGCAGTCTTCCTTATGGTTATCTACGACAGTCTATAGACACCTACAGTTAACTTCAAATAAAGAACGCTACAGATGCGTTGCCGCACGTTGCCGCCCCTGAGAACTAAGATGATATGCCTCACAGCCTGTAGTTATTTGGCTTTCTTTACCCTTCATAACAGCTTCATAACAGTACACAGCAGTGCAAATACTGCTTTTTGGGGGGCATCGGTAAGAGAGTGGTACCGACGGACACAGATAAACTCCTATGTAGAAAATTTGTCCTACCATCTAGTGCCTACATTACCTAATGTAAAAGTTTGACTTTAGGCGAAGTAATGGTGACAAACGAGCTCACTGTCCACCTGTTTGGAAGTGGTTGCTGTGGCCTTCCCCTACCTCTATTAAGAATCGGTTGCAGTCCTTACTCTAAGTTGCACCACCAGACACAGACACCTCGCGGTTTATAATGATTGTTACTTTTTTTACCAGACTCGATTTCTATGTCATCGATTTCTATGTCACCGATATGTCGATATGAGGCAATAGATTTTCTTTCGCAGCTGTGATACGGTATTTTACTAAAATATCGAACTTGTTTTTATTTTATTTTCAGTGTATGGTAAGTCAAGTCATCGCAGGATTTCACTTATTCGTTTACAAAGTCTGTCAACAAAACAACTTATGTTATTATTGCATGAATGGTGCCATCTAGCATTAAAGATAACTTTAATTATATTTAAAACGAGACTTCAACTTTTTAATTTACTGTAATAAAAGTGAACAAATTTTTAAGTTTTTAGCCGACTCCAAAAAAGGACAACTTTCTCAATTAGGTTGCATTTTCTTTGTATGTATGTGATGCGATATTGAATTTAATCATTCTCTTTTATAAAAAACGGTTACATAGTTCGGGTGGTTCCATTCGGAAAAAAAATCCATCCCTAAGGGAGACAAAATGGGTAATAAAATGTTTAATGTAACTATTTAGACAGCATCCAGTTATTGCCTTGAGCTTGTGATATTCCTTACTTCACTCAAAAGAGTTAAAAAATAAAAGTTTTGGTAAAATGTAAAGGCTGACTTCAAAGATTTAAAAATAATAAATAATTCCCACATAATAGCTACTAAAGTCGGGGCATTTTTTCTTCTATACACTATTCTCAACAGCAAATTCAGAAGATAATCTGTGATAATTATTTTATATTTGATAGTTGTTTGAAATCGGCTTTGACATTTTATTGAAAATTTATTATTTTATGATAATTTCAGCCATTCAAATCAACTTATCCTTGACTGACTAACAAAAATAAAAAATAAATACTGGAATGTAGTTTAACTGGAGTCTAGCTGGAAGATATAGAGACAACGATTTAATATTTCCGTAACTAAAGTTTGTGAAATCCACTGGAAACAAATTATTTTCACCGTTCCCCGTGTGTTTGCCCCGCCTGCAGTCGTAACATTTTATCATAGGTGCAATGAATATCGGGCGATAGTAAAAAAGTTGGTATTGCTTGTCGCTGTTATTTGCGAAGTTTTGCGTAATGTTTATTGTTTGTTTGTTGTCGATATCCTACACAGAAAAATTTATGAAATCGTTGTCGGAAATACTATTATGTGATTAGAGTGAACTTTGAAATAGTCATTTATAAGTGTATCACATTATCATATTATTTAGTTTGATTATATATACACGTGATAGAACCAAGCTGCAGCACGACAAGCTCTGACAGAATACTAGCATAAAATAGCAACATAATGAACGACTTAGTGGACTGTGTGCTGGTTAGTCACTCTTATATTACAAAAAAAAAAACTTATTTACATATGTAACTTAAATAAACACTACTATTAGCTTATAATTCACACTGCATAAAATTGGGGAAATTCTTAAGTACCGTATACATGGCACGTGGGAGGGTATTCACAACCGACTTCAAAAGGTTTTCAAAAAACTGGAAAGAACTACAAATAAAAATATAAATACATAAAAAATCCGAAAGTTCGAATTTTTTTATGTATGTTCAGCGAAAGTTTATTACCACGTCATCCGAATACAATAATTTTTTTTTGTTGTAAAAAGGAATATTTCAGACATTGTCATAAATTTGATCAAGATCTAATGGTGGAACCCATGAGAAAATCATCAAACTCTTCAATTTGTAAACGCATCTGCACAGCATATGGGCGAACTTTTCATTGTACCTTTAATTGATTTCAATTAATATATTCTTTGTTGTTATTCGAAGCTAGTTTTTAGTTTTATAAAAGATCCCGTTTCCAAATTATATTAATGATTTTTTTTTAAATTAAGACTACCATTCGATGGGTTTTCTTATCAACAAATTATTCGACAATCTGACTATACCCAATTATAATTTTGTTAAAATTTGAACTTAACAAACGCTTTTCCCTAGTGCATATTCACTATGTTAAATTATATAAATACTCGTATATACTAAACTACCCAATCGCGCAGGACTTTACGCCATCTAAATCTTGTAAAAATCCATCTATCGACAATAAAAATTAAAAATTAGCGTTTATTTACGTTGTCTTTAAACAAGTGTAGCCCGATCCAATATCGTTTGAACGCGTTAAACGTACGCGCCTGCTTTCACATGCGTGAACGCTCAATTATTTGTAGGCACTACAAATAAATGTATTGTGCAAGATTCGAACCCGTCACGGACCGCAGAGCAGACGTAAACTATGTGCGAAAAATAATATACAGTTCAGAAAATTTTATTCTAGCTTCTCCATAGCACTCCATCAATCCTTCGAATAATGTAAATGTATCGAGTTATATGCAATAATAATTAAAAAAACCGCTGGGCTGGGAGGCGTAAGAGAATCCACTACCCTATATCACCTCTTAGGCTTCGTAACAGATGGCAGAAACAATAGATAGGCAGCAGCGTCTTCCTTATAAAAATAAAAAATAATAAAAAACTGCGATTGTCAAACCGGCCGCCAAAGATGACAACTTTAAAATATCCCCCTATGTGGCAATCTATGGGGAAGGTCTATTCAACAGTAGACATTTGACAGACATTAATAATGATGATGATGATGATGAATTAAAAATTTATAATTTGAAACCACTCATATAACTTTGGTTTCCAACTCACGATGTAACACCACAGAATAAATATGGTAGCACTTAGGTATCTGTAGTCTTTTAAATATTCACAAGAAATTTCGAGAAATAAAAGGACTTGCTAGAGAAAATATTAGCTTAGGAACGTCAGGTAGCATGTCCCTTCTCAAGCGAAATAGGAACAGTTGGAAAAGATCAACATGTTGGCAACACTTCACGGACACTCAATTTAAAAAGTTTCTCCTTCTTTGTTTTTCTCTGAACAAACTTAATTAAATGCCTCTTGACTTTGAATTATTCTTGAAAAACTCTACTATTTTTTTATTTAGAGAAAGAATAAGTTTATAACATTTTTATTTCAAGAATCCTTTATTCAAAGGAAGTTATGTTTTATTTTAGTAAGATTTTTTAAAAGTCATCATCATTGCAGCCCTTCACAAGTCTACTGTTGAACATAGACCTCCCCCAAGGAATGCCACAAACCATCCATCGACTTCCTGCATATCTTACCAGGTCGTCACTCCATCTAGTGGGGGGACGCCCTACACTTCGTCCGCCGGTACGAGGCCGCCACTCGAGAACCTTTTTCCCGATCGGTTGTCGGTTCTTCGAGCTATATGTCCGGCCTATTGCCACTTCAGCTTACTAATCCATTGGGCTATGTCGGTCACTCTGGTTCTACTGCGGATATCCTCATTTCTAAGTTTATCACGCAGAGAAACTCCGAGCATAGCCCTCTCCATAGCTCGCTGAGCGATAATGAGCTTCCTCATCCGGCCAGCAGTGAAGGACCACGTCTCAGTTCCATAGGTCATCACTGGCAAGTGTCTATAAATAAATTTATTTGAGCCAGTCAGTTTTTGGTTGCGACGTGTATCATAAGAGGCGACTATGGTAACTTATTTTGTATAAGGAGGACAAACGGGCTCACAGTCCACCTGATGCTAAATGGATGCTGTGGCTTATAGACATCTACCTTTATCCTCAATTAAGAATCAAAATGAATACGCGTTGTCAACCCTATGGACTTAGTTGGAATGCCTCGTTTTCAGTAAAAAGGACCTAATCCAGAAATGTCAGATTAATCTTATGACTTCCGATAGATGGCTACTTTCGTTCCTTATTCTTCTCATCATCAGCTTGTTAAAGTCCTCTGTTTGACATGTGCATAGACGATTGCAGCAGCAGACGTCTCGCACCTTTGACCTTTGATCCGACGTATGCTGGGTATTTTACAACTGGTGTAAAGCCGCATTTACACATTCGCGCGAGTAACAAGGCGAGCGGCGAGTCAAGGCACGAGCACGAATATGTAAACGGTGGTTCGTCATTCGCCTAGTGTATTGCGTCGCTGCGAGAGCGGTTTTTTGGACACGTGTCAAAGGGTTAAAGAGCAGCGAGACGAACTAGTGTTTACACATTCGCTTTCTAGTTCATTTCGAAGCAAACGGTCTATAAAGCATCATAAACTAAATGGATTGGACCAACAATAAAGTTATTTTGTTTTTGGAGATCTACAAAAGTCAGCCAGTCGTTTGGAATACAAAGCATTCTCATCATAAGAATAAGCAAAAAGTATACAATGCTTGGACTTCATTAAATCATTCACTGGAACTTCCATTACATCGGAAGTAAAGGGAGTACCAGTGAATGATTTAAAATTGAAGAAAAATTCTTTGATAGCTACTTGTCGTCGTACGTCGTCCATTTCGTCAAGCTGAAGTAGAAAAGAATAGACGCGAATGTGTAAATGGTCACTCGTATAGCCTTAAGCCTCACGAACATCTCGCCAAACAATTCGCCGAATGATGAAGCGAATCACGAGCACGCATGTGTAAATGCGCTATAAAGAGATGGTTATAGTTATACTAATTGTAATACGAGTAAATTAAAAGCCACAAAATTATACAATATATATGCTATTCTCTCACACTGCCACAATACGGTAATTACCATACGGTTTATGGGTTCACAGTTTTTTCCTTGTACGACTTCCTTGTGGAAATGGCTAGCACCTGCAATCTTCCGGACCGATACGACTTAGGAATCTTCCAGAAAAGAGCCAACTCCATTTTAATAGGCCGGTAACGCATCTACAATTTCCCTGGTGTTGCAGTGTGCAATAATATATAAAAATACACTGTCCAGGCCCGAACAAAATGAGCATTGTCTAAAATGATAAAGGATGATTGCTATTGTGTCTACCATATAAGCCTCCTCAACCAATTAAAACCTTTTTCCTCCTAAAAATCCTTTCCGAATATGTGAGGCAATGAAATGTATATTATAGGCTGCTTCTTTTAATGTTTTTTTTTTAATTTTTAAGTGGCTGAACTTAATGTTAAACTGTTAGTGTAAAGAATAAAACAAAAAGAATATTTCAAAGTATGATTCTAGGTATGCAATCTACGTTTTAATCAACGTTGACAAGTAAAAGGCAATCAGAGGCAAGTAGTGGGTATATCAGAATTAGAATTGAATGTAAATGTGCGGGCTTTATCGGGGATTATAGTGTTCGTGTCTGCAACTGAGAGATAGTTGCGGCCCAACGCTAGCCGTTGCTCCGTATTAATACATGTTTCTAACAACTAGTTTTAAATGACCCGCCTTGTCCCTAAATTTACTCGATAAAATTACCAAAATTTAAGGAATCGTTTAGTTCTAAGAGCTCAACTGTAACTGGATGTTAGAAAGCCGCGAGGCACCCATATACCGCTCGCCGTTAACAAATTTTACTGCTGCCTAATCCGCCCTTTTCGCAACACACGGATACCCCAACCCTTACATGTCTTGTTGCCGACTGCTACCAGTTATGAGGTTATTATCCTTTAATAAATCTAGGTTATGCCAGATTAAAACGCTTTAGACATAATATAATATTCAATTAATTTGTAGATAACTTTAAAATACTGTTCCAGGTTTACGGTGAGTTCATCGTCGATTTAGATGTCATATTCAGAAATATGCCTTAAAATTATTTTAAATCGACCCGCTCCTTTTGACTATGAGTGAATGTCGGAAAAAATAAAAATATTTTTGAATTATTTTTATTACGGTGTTGTACTTAAGAATTTATAAATAAATATTTTAGTAGGTTTTTTTTTTATAGAATAAGTGTGACAAACGAGCACAAGTCCACCTGATGGTAAGTGGTTGCTGTGGCCCATAGACATCTACATCTATCTTCGTTTGCGAATTAAAATGCAGATGCGTTGTCAGCCGTGAGGACTAAGATAGAATGCCCCTTTTCCAGTAAAATGGGTCTCCGGTTCTCTACACTCACCATACGAAACACAGCAGCATTAAGCTGCTATTTTACGCTGGTATTTTCAAAACTAGTAACAAATTAATCATAAGAATGACTTTCAATATTTTATAATCTATATTGCAAAAAAAAACTATTTCTATTTTTAAAAATATGGCTTCCGAGATAGATGCCGGTATAATTTTGCTATGCGTAGGTACCAGAGCGGCAGCAGCGGCAAAGGTGCGAAACGTCTGTTACTGTAATCGTCAAGTCAGTGCGCCTTTAGGGCAAATCCTTCTACACTAGGCCCATGTCAACAAGTGGACATGCGCTAGTGTCCTATTAATCTGTGCAATGGACTTTTAAAAGCTTATGAGAAAGAAGAAGAAATAATAAATAAATTACTAACAAATTGTACGTGGTAGAGCCATGCTGCAGCTATATTACTGGTATAGTTGTAGTACGATTGGGCCGCTCGACCGGGGAAGGACCACACTCTCACAGAACACCAGCGTAAAATAGCATCTTAACGCTGCTGTGTTTCGTATGGTGAGTGTAGAGATCTGGAGACCCTTTTTGCTGGAAACGAAGCATTCCATCTTAATCCTCACGGGTGACAACGCATCTGTATTTTGATTCATCATAGGATAGATGTAGATGTCTATGGGCCACAGCAACCACTTACCGTTAAGTGGAACGTGTGCTCGTTTGTCACCCTTATCTTATAACAAAAAAAAAAGAATATTTTATACGTTCCGATAACAATTAAGCAGGCAATTCTAGAGAGTGTTGAAATACGTGTTCTTCATTTGTGTTATATACCTCAATAAAAACGATGTTGACTTACGGCAATTTGGTAAGATTTTAATGTACCTATATAATAAATATTTCATTAAAATTTAAGCGATTAATGTTAGATATTCATTTGAAAATCATATATTAGTCACAGGAAGATACTCGTATTATCCAAATATTTATAAAAATAATTTACCGTTAAAAATATTTTCCGTCAATATTGTACATATATGTATTAGTTTTTAACATCCAGTAGTACAATTTCATGAATTTAGTTATTATCCTATAAAGAATATACCAATAATATTAAAATAGTTTAGATCAAATATGGTTGCCTAATGAAGGCAATTAAATGGCCCTATTACGTATAACATTTAGGTGCCGTGAGCCGTGAGTCAGCGATGCGGCGCGGGCCTGTCAATCCGGCTAAACCACGCATTACGCTAAATGGCTCGAGTAAAATGGAATCCGGGAAAGGGGAGGAAATAGTAACAACTATGGTAGACACACGCGAAAGGATATTCGGCTACTTATGGACAATAAAGCAACGTTACAAGACTGCGGGACCCGAGAAACGAGGCTTGTTAACATTTACCTATACAAGTTAAACATAACTTGTATAGGTAAATGTAATGGTGAATTCAAAAATATGTGTTTTTCTAATTGATTTAATAGTTCGATCTAACAAATTTTAGTTTAGGCTTAAATTTTTAGTCCTTTTTCTTATTTTATTAATATTTGGTGTCCGAAAAATAGTTTATATTTGATAAAATTAGAGTTTAAAGATATGCGAAGTCCTCTAGCTCATAGTGGAACAATATACCGATTTGACCCTTTCATTCAATGCTTTTATTGTATTTATAATATTTTTTTATTTATAATCTTTTTTAATTTATTATTTTAGTGGGAGTAGAAAACAAACACAAAACTATTTGTCACCTCTAAGTAAAAGTTATCATTACTGATCTCTGGTCACGTGGTCTTTTGATTTTGTATAATATACTTTATATAATCATACTTTTAGCGATAAAAACATGAATTTCTCAGCCCAGTGTTATCATCATCATCATATATGAATTATAAGGAACATTTTTAATAACTGCCGCGCTTATCTGGTGCATCAAAAAGAATAAATGAATAAAAACTCATAATCTAGTTATAACCACGAAAACCTTAAATCTTTTAAAATACACTCTCTGATACTCCATAGCAGCTTCAAGTTTACCGAAAGTAAGTCTAGGTGCGTCTTGTAATAATATTCAAACGACAAAGGCATTATCGCTATTTGACTTCACATTAAATCTTAGAAGCGGGCCATAAATAACGCAAACTTTTATCCCACTCGAAATAAGCACTCAAAAATGCAAAGAGCAGAACGGCATAGAGCACGTTCACTAAATTTATTTTGTTTCGCACAATTCAAATAACCATAACTCACCGAGCGGCGGAACCGACCGCCTAAGCCTATCTAACGATATAATGAAACGCCGTTAAGTTCGGAAGAAGTGAAGCTTAAGTTTAGCAATGCGTATTTACTTTCTTACCTTCGAGATAAAGATGTTGCTTTTCAATTTATTGATCAGGGCGCTGCCGTGATAAAAGCTAAAGTTTAATTTGCTAAAGGTCTTTTAGCTCGCTGTAAGTTTATTGTGTTTTCCTGCAATTGGCTACAATGCCCGTAAAAGACTACGCGGGAGTGCTTGCTTATTATAATCTATCATAAAACGTCTTGCGACTCCATAAAATTACTAATAATATTTCGCTATATACGTTATAATTGAAATATTTGAAAATATTCAAGTTTAAAACATGTCCTTATTTTTCATGTTATTACGAGTCTTTCAAACTTTAATTGTTCAAAAAAGCAAGCTCATTTTCACAAACTTTTTAAGGAACCATCTAAGCGTGTAACACCTGAAATTAAAAGCGCAGTTCGAACTCGGGCTCCGCCATCTTGGCTATTCTATAATTAGGTTGTTTGCATTCAGCGAGCGACCGCCGTATGAATTTTACCTATTGTCTGACATTGGACCTTCGTAGCTATATCATTTTCTCGCACCTACTTACGGTTTCCCTTGCCTTGCCTACGAAATGAAAAGAGTGAAAAACGATAATGTATTGTATAATGGAAAAAGGACAAGTTTTGTCGTCCTGAATATTAATGTCTGATGACTGAATTTTATAAAATGAACCTTTTAATAAAAAGTAAAAGCCGACTTCTAATGACTAAATAGAATGAAATAATTACCGCATAATAGGTTTAGAAGTCACTGCAAAGACATAGAGCATAGAAGTATCAAAACTCAATTAGGCGGCTGCTACTCGCCCAATAGTTTATTCGTAAGCAGAGAGACGTGTTGCATACACGAAAGAACCCGCTCAACCGGAGAAGAACCACGCTTGCACAGAATAACAACTTAGAAGTACAATGCAGCTGTGTTTCGTAAGGTGAGTGTCGAGAACCCAAGACCCTTTTTGCTGGTAATGAGGCATTTCATCTTACTCCTCAGGGTTACAACGTATCTGCAGATATTGGGCCACAGCACCCACATAAGATCAGGTGGAATGTGTGCCCCTTTAACACCCTTACTTGTATAAAAAAATCCTACAGTCCAAATGCACACTCTATCGTTTGTAAACATGATATGTATGAGATATTTAATGATTTTAAATAATGAACCATATACATCTACAGTAGACAGATACGTATATGACACACACAATACTGGCCACAGTTCTAAAATATTTCTATCAAAACAACACGAGTGAAATAATTAAGTAAACAAATTCTATTCAACTGTTAACTAGCTCGTAAGAACCCTTGTTTGTAGACGAGTCTGCGTTCTTATTTGTTCTCGCATAATCCCTCTACAGTTAAACAAATGCTTTTATCGAAAAAGATTAATCTCGAGATGCCGCATAATAGATATTTATGCTTGGTTGGAAGCAATTTCTACGAAGGCTTGCCAGGGCTAAGCAAGGCTTCTATATTTCAGAGTTTTATCGTTAACAAATTTAATCTAGTGATGCTGTTTACGGCCAACACAATTATCTGCTTCGCTCATTATCGAGTAAATTTATTAGACTTCAGATCAGAACGTAACGTCTAGACTGGTAAATTAAATCTATACAAATAAATAAAATTGAAGTGTCTGTTTGTAATGTCAAAATTACAGTTTTTTACTAAATGCATATGAAAGTAAATACGGTACCTATAACTAAAATACAATTTTTAAAATTTTTGTCTGTCTGTCTGTCTGTCTGTCTGTTTGTTCCGGGTAATCTCCGAAACGGCTGGACCGATTTTGACGGGACTTTCACTGGAAGATAGCTGATTTCATAAGGAGTAACTTAGGCTACTTTCATTTTAGAAAAAGAATTAGGGTTCCGCGCAAAAACATAAAAACCCTAACACGCGAACGAAGTCGCGGGGAACAGCTAGTATATAAATATAATAGCTGACCAGGATGACGTTGTTCTGCCCTTTCCGAACGATCATTTGCTTTCCCGAAAAAAAAACTCCTGAAATTAGCTATAAAAAAATTGAGGGTCACTTATCGGTATAAAAACTATCCTATCTCTCAAATTGGACCAAACTGCACACAGTGTGCAAAATTTCGTTGAAATCAGTTCAGTAGTTTAGGAGTTCATCGCGGACAAACAATGTGACACGTAATTTTTATATATAAAGATTAATAGATATATAAGTTACTTTAAATATTTGAACACAATTTAAAAACATACTTGACATATTTTACCTCTTTTACGAAAACTGACAAAATTATCTGAGAAGTTAAGAACTGAAGCAGAAACAAAAACTTTTTTATTCAATATCAAAAATGGTTTAAAAAGAAAACCAGTAAAAGCGTATATGTTACACAATTAACAATATAAAACAAATTAGAAATAGCTTGGCAGCTATCACTTCATACCGAGGGGCCATTATCATCCATAAATTCCTTAGTATTATAATAATCCTTTTTAGACAAACAAAACAATAAAAGAAATTTAAAGTATAACAGAATATACATAATATTTTCATTGATTTTATTGTCAATAATAACTTGAACAAACAATTCATAACTAACCCAATTGCCCAAGTTATTATTATATTTTAAGAAATAAAAAAATAAAAAACGGAAAATGGTACTCTGCAAAATATAAACTACACATTATCACTCTGGCATGCTCTACATCTACATCATATGGCGTCTAGACGCAGGTTTCAGCGGAACGCCGAACGTTCAGTCGTCCGAATATTTGATTATGCAAAGGGAGTACAGTAAAACCATTTCTATTTCTTCATTATATAAAGACAGATTTGTCAATGTTGATTGTGTTTATTTTCGAGGAGATGGAGGTTTTATATGGATAGTTTCCATAAATTGTCTGTATGGTAGAGAGAATAAATCGTTCACAGTATGCTATCTTAAATAATTAAAAAAAAATATTTACTATTATCGCATCGTTTCGCGTCATATCAAAATCAGAATTATATTCAATGACTCTGGTGGACCTTCTTCAGGATTGAAGGAATAATCATAATTATTTTTAAGTTTAGAACCATGGTAGCTTAGATGGCAAGCGCATGCTGTAAATTTCACAGTATGCCAACAAACTGGGTTCGATCCCCGCCGGCACCAACGAAATTGCAATTTTAAGTGCTGCTTTATCACGTGCTCAGCGGTGAAGGAAAACATCGTGAGGAAACCTGCATGTATGAGAAACAAGAAAAAAATATTTCGAAGACATGTGAAGATCATCAACACGCATTGGAGCAGCGCGGTGGACACTTCCTTGCCCTAAAACCCTCTCAGAAATAAGGGGAGGCCTATGCCTATGCCCCAGCAGTGGGGCGCATATAGGCTGTAATTTTAACTTATTTTTAAGTGTAATCTTTAAGCATTATACACAAACTAACTTATTTCATCAGAATTTCTGCATTGGACGAGTGAATCAAAGCCACCTGATCAGTTCACTTTTACACGGTTATTTTTCACGCAATGACTCGTAACGAATTCCAGTTGCAAGGGATCGCAAGAAAGAATAAGACTGAAACGACGCAAATTAAAAATGGTGTGCGAAAAAGAAGCACTCAAAACAAGAGACGGACCCGGGGCGGGTTATGACAAATATGTGAGCCGATGGCGTTAATGAAAATGAACCTTTTTTTTTAAATATGAGGGGAAACCAATTTGTTAAAACACGCTGTAACATTGTTTAGAAAACGAGTCCTTGTGTTTGATGAAATAAATATGCCTGTTTTAAATTGTTAAATGAGTACAATATTTTGATATTGATAAGTTTTTATTTTCAGCGTGCATTTAGCACATTGCCATCAGCACCGCAAAGTAATATATCCGTAATATGGTTTATCTATTTCTAATTTAACTAATATAAAATAAAACTAATATTTCAGAAAGAAACATTATTCTACACTTTTCTAACAAATTAACTTCCACCGCTTTGAAATTTGTCAAATATTTCACCTCATGTCTAAGTGGCGCCGCTCTGGTAGCCTAAAAATCGTGGATACCCTCATTTACTCTAACTAAATTATCTAAATTAGGTTACTCCAGTGATAGCAGTATTGTATAAACTTGTATAAATAAAAAATATTCAATGAAACAAAATAACAACTAATTTCATCAACTTAATCGAATATCTGGATAATTGGATGAGCATCGTTTGATAATAAGCGTTGAAAAGTTATTGTGCTGTTTGTAAATGTATAGCAATGGAGTTTAGCAGACAAATGGTTTAATTAACCTGATGGCGCGGTGACGGATCGCCTTGAATTCGCAAATTTCAACGCAATTAGAAACACTTGCAAATCTCATACCAATTAGGCAGCCACCCAAAATCGCGCCCTCGTAATTGTTTTTGAATGCGTAGTTTGTGTTACGGGTGATTTATTTAGATTCGAATTGTTGAAATATGCTTAAATACGTCCACATTACGTAATAAGTAATATATTCCAATTTTCTATTAAAATATGTGTCTTCCCTGTGTAAATTTAAGAAATGGCAAGAACAGGAAAATATCGCGTGGACTCCGTTTCCCTACATTCACCATAAGAAACACAGGAGCAATAAGCTGCTATTTCACGCTGGTATTCTCTGAGAGCGTGGTCCTTCCTCATTCGTGCCATAACCATAATGTAGCATAGCTGTACCACCTTATAGTAAGACGCTAAGAAATAATAAAAAAAATAAGCAGTAAGTTGGCTACGTTGTTTCTGTATAAGCAGCTTAATTGAAAATTAAAATTCGAGTACAAATAACTACTTATAAACATAGAAATAAATATTACGCGTTTGATAGAATGTGTATAATTTGTCATTTTCCGTGATCCATTATTAGTTATTGCAAAGCGACCAAAGTTTAAATCAGAGTTAATGCATTTTTTTTTTCAATGAATGAATACTAAATTTAAAAATATATATCACATAATTTTAAAATCAAAATAGAAAGAAGAGACATTATTCACTCACAAACAGAAACAATACAAATCAAAGCACTCGTACTTGTTAGAAGGTACAGTTTTTGTACAGTTCTTAACAAAACGAAAGAAATCACTAGAGACGACATCGTTTGAATAATTCGCATTTCTGGGACAGACAACCGTCCGCACGTTAGACTGAAATCTGCAGCCTTGACAGCTAATTAGTGCTCTCATTGTTAAACGAATCTTTTCGCATTTTCAAGTAATTTACGCGTTTTCTTTTATTTCTACTTAAAGCCAATGCTCCAGGGTCCAATTTAGTTCAACATAATACTCAAGATTCATTAATACCTTTCTTAAATATTTCGAGTGGTGGAAAAATACAATAATCCAGTGTGAATTGCGGGCATTGTATTGGTTCAGCGTCCAGGAAGGATGTTTTGTCAGGTTGTTCCTTTTATTGCCGAATTTGCGTTTTATGGGTTGTCACAGTGGGAATCGAGAGACTGTGGCAAAGCTACACCCTATTTTGTCTGAAGCTTTTATTTGTGACAAATTAAGAAATTGTAAAATTATAGAATTTATTCTGTTAGATAATTTTAATACACATTTTCCTATAAAAGGTTATTCTTTATTATCTTTTTCTTTCATTACGAAATTACTAACTTTTATTAAAAAATAATGGTGACTGTAGTTCAATTAAAAAAGAATTTAGTAATCAGGAGGAAGATATAAAGATTTTTTTTTACCGCACAAAGAAAATTTATTAACATAATACAGATTTTATATTCAATAAATAAGTATTGGACCATATAAGGAAGGGAACAGTTAGCCCTCACTAATTATTTATGTCGCTATCCCCTTTCTTACTTCATGGTCAATGTCCAGATGCAGGCGACTTTGAAATATGAATGATATTTATTATATCCATGCAGAATATTTGACAAAGCGTGTACAGATTCTTGACATAAATAACAAATATATTTCATGGAAAATTTTTGAGGAACGCAAGAAAAGTTTAATTTCTCCTGTGGTAATTAATAATTATCACTGAATATTTGTTTATAAATGCCATTAGAAAAAGAAAGTTTTATTTAGTTTTATTATTGCTCAATGTGGCGTTTTTTCACAATACGACATATTTTGCCAACCTTTGAATTTGAGTTTAAATTTAGGTTTTGTTTAATTTTTTTCCTTACCTGCCTTGTTTATCGTGTTAATTGTGAATTGTTATTACAAATAAACTGAAAATGCTAGATTAATAAATTTTATTAATTAGATAATTAGATTAAATTGCTAGCCACTCAAGTTGTTACTTCAATTGAAACTGGGCATACCTACAAACATGTGGCCCAAACATTACGAGTAACAGAATCTGTAGTTATTATAAGTCCTAGTTATTAAAAGGAATCTGCTGACCGGACAGTACTTGTGCGAGACTCATAAGACAGGGACGTAAACAGAAAACTGTAGCCAGGGATGACTGGTTCGTCGTTACTAGCGAGCTTAGAAACCGGACCTTAACTTCTTTTGACCTCAGAAGTTAAGGTCCGATTTCTCACCTGAGAACGAAACTCCAAGAAGTTCAGGGTGATGAAATGAGCACAAAAATTGTGAGCCGGCCGGAATAAATTCATACTTGCCTGCCAGATCCCCCTTTCTTCAACGTGCTATCAAGTCTTTTAAGTCTATTTTGTTCGCAATCACGAAAATTGGAATGACGAAGCTTGGAGTCAAGTACTATTCACAGATGAGTCTAGATTTCGTCTCAAGCCAGATGATGGAACGATTAGTGTGGAGGCGTTCGGGAGAGAGGTACGCTCAGTGCAACATCATTGGAAAAGAGGCATATGGAGGGTCAGTTACGGTATGGGGAGATATTTGTATGGGGACACGGAACTCCGAGTCATTCAGAATGGGCGACTAACAGCGGCGCGATATATAACTGAAATTGTAATACCATTTGCCCCTTTTATAGGAAATAGTTGGTTTTTATGCATCATATATAATTCATTAGACGCACATAAACGTATTACAGGAAGAATGGAACGCAAATTATCAAGATTTTATTGATAACTTGATTTGGAATATTCCAAGGAGACTGGAAACAGTTCGAAGAGCTAGAGGGGGCAACACTATGTACTAATACTAATACTAATAATAGGCCAAGTTATAGCCTTACCTACGTATTTATGAAAAGATGAATAAAATGTTACAAAAATGTTTTACCTGTAAATTTTTTTTTCTTAATTTGTTTTCATTTTTGTCATTTGATCGTTTCTTTTTTCGACGTTTGCAGTTTTAAATTAATGAACAATAAGCAAATTCTAATTTTATAAACTTAATTGTCAAAAATATTTATGATATTTTGTTTTATACACACTTTTTTGCGTTCCTCTAAATTTGTCCATGATCATGACCATGACCACGCAAATCCACTGCTGAACATAGGCCTCCCCCAAGTAATGCCACAAAACGCGGCCACGAGCCACCTGCATCCATCGAAATTCCTGCATGTCTTACCAGGTCGTCACTCTATCTAGTGAGTAGTAAGCTGAAGTGGCAATAGGCCGGCCATATAGCTCGAAGAACCGATAACCGATGGCGAAGAAAGGTTTTCGAGTGGCAGCCTCGTAACAGAAGGCGAAGTTTAGGGTGGCCCCTCTCCCTCTCTCCTCCACAGATTTGCTATCATTTTTACAACGGCAGTTTTTTTATTACCTGTAATTATTTTATTATCAGAAAAATATCCATCCCAGCCCATCTGCTGTTTCAGCTTCCCTAACGTAACTAGAGTAGTGGATTATTCTTAGACCGCCACAATACGGTTAATTATCTATACATACAAATAAATAAAATTGAAGTGTCTTTTTGTAATGTCAAAATAACAGCTTTTTACTAAATACATATGAAAGTATATACAGTACTTATAACCAAAAGACATTTTTTTTAATTTTTGTCTGTCTGTCTGTTTGTTCCGGCTAATCTCCGAAACGACTGGACCGATTTTGCCGGGACTTTCACTGGCAGATAGCTAATATTATAAGGAGTAACTTAGGCTACTTTTATTTTAGAAAATTATTTAGGGTTCCGCGCATAAAAAAAATTAAAACCCATAAAATCCAGTTATATTAAACTCCACGCGGGCGAAGTCGCGGAGACCAGTTAGTTATTATATAAAAACATATTTGGCATAAATTATGATATTATGCAGTTATCCAAATACAGATGATAAAGGTTTCGAATTTCAAATTTAGTTTAAAATAAATAAAAGTAATTTAATGGTACTTTTGATCACGTGGAAAATATTGATGGGCACGATAAAATACAGAATGTTATTTTTCACATTTTAGTTATTTCGATTCCAGGCTCAATCAAGTGACTATCTAATCCCGTGCATGTAGTGCTAATAGTTTTTAAAATAAAAACAAACTTTTATTTAAAAAAATCATACTGATGACCGAAAACTAGATGGGCATATTTTACATTTTTTTCTGTTGTCTCTTAAGCACCCACGGGATGATATGGGGTAGTGAAATTTTACGCTGCACACGGCTACAAAATAACTAATTATATATTTTAAAAAAAAACGAAATTATTAACTTAAAAGGTTTATTTTTTTCATACACATTTTTTCACTTTCGATCACCTTCAGTGTCACCAAGAGCGCAGAGACCGCAAGAGTCAATAAAACCGATTTCGCGGCGAGTGCAGAAACGAGGGTGCCCGCCGCGGTCGCGCCACGGACGTGACGTAGCACTTGACGACGGTCACTTTATTGCTGACCTCTGTCTGCCTCTTTATTCCTAATCACCATTATCGTGTTGCATTTTCAAAAAGATTTTTTTATATTGTTTTTGGTTTAGGTTGTCAGGTTTTCTTTATATTCTCTATATAATATACCGAATATACTATTAATAAATAATAAAATACTTATAATTAATATTACTATTGTGATATATTTTCATAACATTGTTATTTTTATTTATCATTATTTATTGTTCAATCAAAAACTTTGTTTAAAAAGGGTTATTATAATATTAAGGAATTTATGGATTCTAGTAACCCCTGGGAATAAGATGATCGCTGCCAAGCTATTTCTAATTTTTTTTGTATTGTTAATTGTGTAACATACATGATTGTAAGCTATTTTTTTTAAAGTCCCGCTGGGTTTCTGGCTGGTTCTTCCCAGGACAGAGGTTTTTTTTTGAACCAGTGCAGTGGCAATTAAACAATAGAGTGACTTTCAATAGGTATTACTTATAATCTATAATAGGTATTACATATAAGTTTCATAAAAAATCCGGTTGAAAGAATAAATACAAAATCACAGACGTACTCCTTATTTCATTTAAATAATTTAAAATGAATTATATCCATAACCGCCAACAAAGATTTGTTAAGTAGGTGTATTAAAAATTTTATTTAATCGTCGTATTTAGTAAAGCATCCAGCTTTACTAATTAAGTTATGCAGGAACCTCGGTCCATTAGACGAAAGACAAACAACCGGCTAGCAGTTATTATAATCTCTCATCAAATTTGCTTGACCCGTTCTACGAGTTAGAGAGTATAAAATTCCTTTATTTGGGTCTTGAAAATTTACTTTTCGTTGCAATGTTTTTAAGCTGATGCATTGGTAGATTATAAATTGCATCGTGAAAATTATTACCTCTAGTATTATTATACGAAGAGAAAACAAAGTGATTCGAAGGAAGGAAGAGTGAAGGAGTATAAAATTAAACGTCGCACAGAAATTAAAAAAAAATCAGGTGGTTACAGAAGAACAATAATAGCCTCTAGACGTGCATATTTTGATTGCATATGCAGAATATCCACCTTAGGTAGCAATCTATGGAGGATGCTTCAGCTTTTGACGTTTAGGACTTTTGATAGACTGTTATTATTTAAGACTTTTAATAAACTGTTATGAATGCATGAATGATTATATGAATAAATGAAATGACGAAGCGTTTCAATTATTAAATCAGGTAACTCATAAAATATAAAATACCAGATAGAAAATGCGCAGATCAGCGACAGGACTTCTGATACTGCCATCGCCAAGTAGCCTGCTAAGTGTGTTAGTTATAGCGGATACTCGCTACTATGTGAGACGCCCATGTCTAGCTACGGACTGTTAATAAACGAACATGGGCCTCCCAAAAGAGTGTCAATATGTAAGAGATGACCAACAACACCTTGAGAACACTGCGATTGTCTGTTATGACAAATCACAACAGTTCTTACACATATTATCATGTACTATGTTTACCCTACTATCTAACCAACTCTGGTTCTAAGAACCATTTAAATACGTAAATAATAGTTTAATAAGCCGTTACGTATTCCTATGGTAACACCACAATGCTTTGATACTATGGGTAAGCCTTTCAAGAACAATACATTCTTGGAAAAGGCAATATTAAGCAATTAATTTTGAATGTCGATTAAAATAAGCTACTCATTAACTGGTGCATTTAAAATTGTATTTATGACTGAGAAACGGACCCCTTATTTTCTTAAACTAAAAAGCAATGCCTAATGATTTTTGATAGTAAATGATTAATTTCTTTTCACGAAATATTAAACAGAAATGCTATAAAATCTTTTCTAGATATCAGCAATACTACTCGTTATTGTCGCGAATATCTCGTTAGCAAATCTATTTTCACCTCTACGTCTGGATTATTGAATAATTGTACAGATGAGTACATGTAGGGGAGTCTAAGCGCCTGGCCATTTAAACTTTTCTAACTACGGAGCACGGAATCTCGTTACCGGCGGATTATTAAATATTGAAACAGAGTCCGTCCGATAAAATCTGCTGCCTAGACAACGTATAAATCCGACGAGTACTAAAGAAAGAGAACAATGACGGTTTTAGGGATATATTCATCGGGCTATTCATTATATTCTTTGCTGTGGCGATTTTATCAGGATCTCTTTTAAGGATTGCCAATAGAATGTTTGTTAATATTCATAAGCACGAACCATCCTTTGTGTACGACAACTGCATTAGAAGATGATCCAGATGTAAACACTCTCAATTGAAGGATTAGGAATGGGAGTGGACTGTATAAAGTACACAACCTTTTTGAAATTCGAATTTGCAATTGCTCGGTTTTAACACATTTTTACAAATTTTTGTTGTATTTACAGAAACAATGTATTTACAAATTTATTTTGTAATATCAATCACTCATATTAAATATTCGTACCAATGATTATTTACGTTCTTTTAACGTAATAATCTTAAATTTATTAACGTAATAAATGTTTCTCAGAGTAAAGATAAAAATAGTTTGAAATTTAAAGTTAATTATTATTTTCGTGATCAAAATAAACAATTATGAATACCTATAATCTATAACAGAATAAATAATAACAATAAAATCTTACTTTTCGCAGAATAGTTAACAATTTCGATATTGGTTATTACTTTTTTTAAACATTAAAGTGATAAGAGAGAATGTTAGCTATACTCTATTCTATGGTAGATTGCACCTACAACAAACACCTAGATGAACACCTTCAACAAACTTCAAACAGAGAAGTCGGCACGTAATAATATGTTGTAACCTCCTCCAAAGAACTAAGATGAAATTTCTCACAGTCTGATATTATAGTGACTTTCTTACCCTTCGAATGGCAACACAGCAATAAGCGCATTGCTTCATTGTCCTAAATAGACTCCTAGACCAACTAAGAAAATTCTCTAAGATATTTTTAACGACAACTTGACCATTTAGAACGCTAAAAAGAGTACGTGTTTGTAATAAATTTGGAACTGAAATGATGCAGGTAGTGTCTTTAAAAAAAAATCAAATCGTCACTAAGCTAAATACGGTACGTTTATCAGCATCCCAACACCCGAGGGTGGTTAATTGTGAAAAGAAATCTTTGCTCTTTGTCAGCCGCGTGCAGAGAGGGGAAATATTGATTTCTTTTGTTTTATGCTGATTGAGACACCTTCGCGATCCGCGATCCCGACGCCCCTACGTTGTGAACGCTTGAGAAAACACTTTATTTCAAAAGCGAATTGTAAAAATCTTTAACGGAACGTATTTAAATGAAAGGTGCAACAATAAATACAGAACTGCTCCTTGTCCTTTTCTTGATAATAATTAATGTATGTATCTTTATGACTATGATTAATATTTTATACTATATATTTCAATACACCTACTTCATATGTATGGTATTTAATCATGTACTTTATAACTACATCTTGAAGAGCTGTTATATACATACGTAAATGTTTCCTTCTTTTTTGTCTTGGAGACCGTCTAACCTATTTATGCCGCCAAGCGCAAAATTTTTTGTGAGTGTTTGAGTTTGGCCCTGGATGATCTAAACGATTCATAATTGGACCCGGTTGGTGGCGCTATTGTCGAGATCGAGAAATCACCCGTGCGAAGCCGGGGCGGATCGCTAGTTTTATATAAAAAATATTTTTATAAATAATAAGGCAATTATTCGCAAACCAGTAAATTTTGTTGAAACAGTTCTTCAGTTATAAAACATTTTATTATTTACTCGTATGTAGCACATTTTACAATACTTAAGTAATGATACGTATTTTTCAAAATAACGGGTTTTCCTGGGATGTATTTGAAATATTATTCTATGTAGAGATAGTAAACTACAAAATAGCATTTATACAAAACATGTACGAATATAACAGTTACACATTACCATCTAACTACTAAAGGACCCAAAACATCAATCTTCGTCAATTTAAACCTCAATCGTTTCTTACATCGATGAGTTAAAGGTCTTTTTAAAGAGAAAAAGACTTTAAAAGTATAACAATAAAATCTATAACGTATTGATGTTATTTCCGGGACATTATGGTAAGCCAATCAACATTAGTCCCTTTGGCGATCACTTCTAGGCTCATTTCTCTCGTGATTGACTAAGACTTAAGAAAAATTAGATTGCCACCTCAAGGAGCGATAGCATCGACGATTTTTTTACTGCGTCTTTGCTAATGGAGGTCTGTTTTATCTCGAGGCCCTAATGTTCTTATGCGGGCGACAATAATAGGATTTTGACACGATAATGAAAAGTAGATTGCCGATATTCTTCAGTGATCAGCTGTTTTTAACATGAAAAAAATTATTAAAATTTGAAGAAAATGTTTGTCAGTTGTGTGGAGCATTTTATTTTCATTTTTCAAGCATTTAATATCCATTTGTTATATTTATATCAAATTTGATTATTAAGGAAACTTTTCACTATGAATTGTAATCACAAATATACTAAAGTCACAACATTATATATTTCTAATGCTTTCTCTTAGGTAATAAACTCCGAGCGTTGTTTAACTTACAATACCGGTTGTCTGTGGCATAATCGCCAGCTCGTTTATGCATTCACTAGTAGTCTTCAATTATCGATCACGAATCAATTTTTCAATTTCATCTCGAGATGTCTTCCTTATGCTTTTACAAAGAGCCTCAAGGAGCACTCTGAGGACCGAGGGCCTGACGTCAGCGGCGACTTTAATTGCGCAGCACTTCGTTAACGGCCGACTTGATGGCATTTTTAATGAACACCCGAATTAATGTAGTGGGTGAAATCGAAAATCGAAGTGTGGACACCCTCGCAAGAGCGTGCAATTCACGACTTGTTTGCTTAGGATTCGATTTCGATCACCTATTAGGCTCTTGTTTTAATTTGATATACTCGTATAAAACAAACACATCTGATAATGGTTTCGGTTTAGTTTAACTTTCCGTCCGAATACAATCTGGGCGTCTTCAAGGCAAGAGTGAATAGGTTTTTGTTACGCTAAGACACTGCGATTTACCATCTAAGGTTACATCACCACTTACCACCAGGTGGAGTTGTGGTTAAGCACTGGCTTATATGAAGTAAAAAAAACTGCCAAGCACGGTTACTATTGCAAATAAAAAAAAATAAAGATTTAAGAACTTTTTCATCTATCCGCATTAACCGCTATCGCAAGTTTTGCTATATATCTATGTTAAGCTCAGCTATGTCTTCCATTTCGAGATCCAATCAACGTTTTCAATTGATAAAAACTTTGAGTCATTTGTTACCAGCGGCGGATCCTAAATAAATATGCTAAAATGAAATGTCTTATTTTAAGAGTTTTGCGAAACGGAAGTCCAATACTAAACACTCGAAGCAATCGAGATGAGGAGGGATTGTGAAATAAAAATTCTTTGCCGTGAAGATTGACAGGTGCGTCTTAATAAGACCGGCGACAGCTGGTGTTTGAAGAAATGAGAAAAGGTAAATTGCGGACTTTATGAATTGTTGGCATTAACGAGAATTATTACGCTTCATTTGCCAATATTTAGTAGTCAGTAAGTCTAAATTTTGAATTTGTATGTAGCATTTATTCTTTTAAATATTTTTTTATAGGATAAGGGTGACAAACGAGCACACAGTCCACCTGATGGTAAGTGGTTGCTGTGGCCCGTAGACATCTACATCTATCCTCGATTACGAATCAAAATGTAGATGCGTTGTCACCCGTGAGGACTAAGATGAAGTGCCTCGTTTCCAGTAAAAAGGGTCTCCGGTTCTCTACACTCATCATACGAAACACAGCAGCGTTACGCTGACCCATTCGTGCTACAACTATACCAGTAATATAGCTGCATCATGGCTCTACCGCGTAAAGAAAGGTTTAGGTAAAAAGAATTAGGTAATGAAATAACAAATCAATTCATTCACTATTCATATACTTTCAATATTATCAAAAATGGACAAACGACTATATGCTAACATGACATGAGTACTATTTATTACGAAGATTTTATTCGAATAGACAAAACTTATATTTTCATTCAAATATTGTCTAACTGTATAATCTAAACAGATAATTTCATGGTCCAACATAGACAATGGAAGGGTTCCGGCCGCAGTCTGATCTCCAGCGCCGCGCCGCCACTTATTCCGCTGGCCTAAGCAAATTTTCGCCCGGCTCTGTTGGTTTTTCCCCGGATTCCTATTTCTTCACTTCTGATTATATTATTCCATACTTTATATAAACAATAGCTTGTTCGCTTCCAACCCTTTACACTATTTCCAGTCATATTGAGCTTATTAACATGGAGTAAAACTTACAAAGAAATTTCAAATTATAACGTTTGGTTAATATTGTCCTAACAATAAATTTTCTGTGCTCAATTTGGGACATTAATACTACTACTAACTAACTATTATCAATAACTAGCTGTGCCCCGCGGTTTCACCCGCGTCATCACGTGTCAGAGGTGCGCGACATGACCTAGTTCAAGCATTTTATAATTGCAATTAAATATTTTATTTGATAGCAATGGATGCAAAAATTGGCATAATAATGGAGTACTTTTATCTGTCGGCATATTATGTATGATGTAGAGCGAAGTCACAGTAAATATTTATACTGTGGCGAACTTAAGTTTTATCCACTTTCCCTCCCCCTCCCGGTTGAGCAGTTCTCGCAGTTCTCACCGGGCGGCTAGGGTTTGTGTCGTTCGCGCGCCCTGCCAAGTATTGTATTATTTTAATTTTACATTGTCTCTTAAATTATGCGTCCAAATAACATGGTATAAAGAACAAAGTTTATCGTCATAAAATTGTCTTGATGATGAAGTAACTTTCGTTTGTAAGGATAAATAGGCCATGCCTAATAATAACGCTCATAAATCACTTTTAAATTTTCAATATTTTTTTGTCACAAAATACCTAATTATGGCTTATGTATAAGAAATAGACATATGGTATAGCGAACTTTTTTTTAGATGGAGTAAATATCTATATTTTTCTAGAACATTGTATTTACGTATCCCTAACGATAACACCAGCGTACGCGGTTAAATCATTTCGGGAGTGTTTTTACTTCTGACTTGCTTAACAAATATCCATATTTTAGGCTAGCTGAGTGATATAGCTTAATGTTACATAGCCTATACTATTCCACATAAATCTGGCTATAATATACAAAAAGAATTTTTCAAATCGGACTGGTAGTTCCAGCGATTAGCGCGTTTAAACAAACAAAAAAACAAAAAGCTCTTCCGCTTTATTATATTAAGTATATAGATGAAATGTCCTAAGTGTTATAGGATTAAAATAACTGATAGTCGCGAGGCGAGAGGGCTGGTTCTTTTCGCCCCCAAAGGCAAGTATAGCGATTCAGCAAGGAAACCCACCCAGCGTTCCTGGCACTTATATCGAGGTGTGTAGGACTGCTCGATATTTTTTATTGTAATAAATTAGCCCCTACTAGATGAAGTGAAGACCTTGTAACAGATGCAGGAAATCGACAGATGCAGGTGGCTCAGGTGCGTCGTTTGGGGAGGCCTATGTTCAGCAGTGGACCCATGCAGCGATGCAACGATGATGATGATTTTTGTAATAAATATTTTTATTTTTAAGTAATTTCATGTAAAAATAGCTATATTATTGTTATTATCAATTATTAAGCAAATATTAAAATTACAGCGAATCTTTCAAGCTTAAGAAAGAGCAAGTAAAGAGAAGAATTCATATTACTCGTATGCTTATTTATAATGCTTTTTCAAACCTATGCTAATATAATAATTGATGGAATAACTATTCAGTAGAATACTAACTGTGTGTATTTAATTATCGAATATAAAACAAAAAGCAACGAACGTAGAACTGAAACTATAATTATTATAAAGTAATAGCATTTTCCAATATTATATAATTATATAGTCTATTTAATGGAATTTATATACGTGTAATACCACAAAAACTACCACAAGGCATAGTTCTGATCCATATCTATCTCAAATCCCTTCTTGTATTCTCAGGTCATCACTACGTCTAGGATCTGCTGTCTCACTAAGCAACAGCATCAGAACCTAATTTCATTGTAAACTTATGAATGAATATATTCCATGTAACCATTGAGACAAAGAATACAAATAAGCGTACTCCACGTCAATGTAGCTTTTTATAAATATTTTTCCGGAGTTCTAACCGCTGTAAAAGGTTTTTGTATACGTTGCTTTTTGGCTCCTTTTGGCAGCTAATCCAATATTGACCACCCCGGCAGGCTATTGACTTATGTTTGTGTTACTCATAATAATTCAGCGGGTGCCTTTTATTATTCAAAATATCAATTTGCTTTCTTTTGCTTAGTGAAGGCGAAGTATTAGGTAATTTTATTATGTTTACCCAACATTTCTAACAAAATTTATTCCAGACCGTTCTTGATAGTACTGAACCTTTAAATAAAAATGAAATGTAAAAATTGTATTAGTAAAGACCACCTATAATAAATAACTACATACATCATATAACTTCAATTTGCTCTTTAATTCGTGTCTTAAAACTTAGTCAATTATCTATTTTAAGTAAAATTTGATTTTCGTATTTAAAGTTCAGTAAAGTTACAACCCACTACAAGGCACAGGCACATGAGTTTAGAGCCCTACCTTACTCTATGGCACATGCCTCTCCTCATTTCTGAAATCTGAAAGGTTTGTGGAGGAATTTGTTTGCCGCGCTGCTCGAGTGCATGTTGCGGACATCACGTACCTCCGAAATATTTTTAATCCTCAGACATGCAGGTTTCCTCACGACCTTTCCATTTACCGCCGAGCACAAAGTAAGTTAAGTATTTAAGAATCAGTAAAAATATAACATAGTATTTACGAATATACAATTAAGATCATCATGACCATTTCTATGATAATATTCTCATACAATTATTTTAGAAATGTTTGCTGAGGTGACTAGGTGTAAAATTACTAGTGTCAGATTCCTCATAAAATTTTACGTATTTCTTTTATCGTTCACACCCTTTTAAGTGCACTGTTGGATAATATAAGCATTTCCAAGAATGACCTAGCTCATACGAGTAACTTATTTCAAAATATTATATTATAGCTATGGAAACAATACACCTTTGCACACGCACAATATCATCATGACCGACACTTTAATTATTATTTCTTTTTATAAAATATCACAATTTCCTTTCCATAACAATGAGTCTGCGGCATCTAAATGTTAATCTTTGGTCAGTCGCGCAAAAATTATGTTTTTCGGACACGACCTGAAGTTATTGGAATGGAAATAAGCAAGCTTCATTTAACTTATTCGCAGTAAATTTACAATATTATTTAATCTGCATGATTAATATTGTTACGAACTTAAAATTATTAAAATAAATTTTTAGAAAACTCATATCGTCTAAATTTAACCGTAATTATATATTAAAAATGGCTTTATTACCTTTTTTTTAACTCTTGTGATCGAAATATTTGTACCGAACAAACAAATAAACAAACGTACGAACAGGCAAGGCAATGATTTTATATTGCACTGTCATGTAGTTTTGAGCTGTTTTAAAGTTTCAGGTCTCTAGCTCATCGGGAAGTTAGTATAAAATCAATTGCAAAATTTGTTCCGAACAGACAAGAAAACGAATTATTAAAAATGTTGTTAAAAGTGTTTTCTGTGATCATCTTTTTTATCAGCTCAATACTATTGCTATCAACATTTTAGATACGACTGCCGTGATAGCCGTGCTCGGCGGTGAAGGAAAACATCGTGAGGAAACCTGCATGTCTGAGAAATAAGAAAAAAATTCGAAGACATGTCAAGTTCGCCAACACGCATTGTGGCAGCGTGGCGGACATTTCCTTGCCCACTCAGAAATGAGGGGAGGCGCAGCAGTGGGACGTATATAGGCTGTAACTTTAACTTTTATTTTATTGAGTACATAATATATCGAGGGTCGTAAGGTTTTTTTTTGGCATTTCCTATAGACGCAGTAAACCATACTCACAGAATGAAGGATATGCTTATGCCTCCACAATACGGCGTAAGAGGCTCTTGATTCACATCCTTAGAGACTGTAAAATAACAGTCATAACCGTTTAATTTAAACTTGTATTTTAATATTTATAACATCGTAAAATAAAATTTAATTTATTCGCCACTCATAATGGCTTTTAAAAATCTCGTTGGCACCATTTCGGTGCCGATAACGCTTTAAAAGGCTTCATTTTATTTCGCGTCAATTTCTTCAAAGCGAAATGACTCCAATTTGAATATGTAATAGCGGCTTAGGATAATCGTCGCTGGCTTACACTAATAAAGGCTCTCCTATTTTAAAATGGGAATCGTCTCAAAAGAATCGAACAATCGTTCGATTCGGGGGTGGAATAATTTATTCGAGTGTAGGCCGCCATTTTGCGGTGCTCTTCGCTATCGCCGGAAGACGCTTCAAGACATTGATGCTGATTCTTTTTTTATTATGCTCCCTTCGTTGCTTAAAGACGCTAATATAAAGCGGCCATATATAAATAATCCGCCTTTGTAAGGACTTGATTCAGTACAGACAGGAAACGGTGGGACCCTCGCCGACGGAAAACAATCTAAATTACATTTTCACGCAACTTCAAATGTCTTATTAATTGCATAAGACTACGATGCAATAAATTTTCTTTTAACATTGTCTTCTCTTAATCTGCTTAGTAGTTTGTTGAACTTGATTGTCTTATATTATTCTATGTACTTTTAATAGTAATACATACAGCATTGACCAAAACAATCGAAACTGAATTCGACAACATAAAACATACAATAAAGCGTAGCCCCTGTATATATCACGAAAAACCCTGCAGTGTGTCACATTGAAACAAATATATTTGCAGTCAAATAGAAAATACCTGGTAGGACATGATTTAGAGGAGCCGTTTAGACATTTCGCGATACCGTCATCACCTCGCGAATGACCCCGCATCCCTCAAGCTCCGCGCCAGATAATACAGGGGATAGTGTCGCTATCCCCTGGGGATTTGTCAAACAAATGCCTCGCTATGTATCGAAAAAAATAGCCGGCTCACTAGTGGCCGTTAAGGGTATTTATGGGTGATTCACGGAAGATTTTTTTATTAATAAAACGTATATTATGCGCACAAGTGCGTTTTATGTCGCAGAGCGTCCTTCCTCGCAGATATTATCGTCCATCTTCGGACATCTAATAATATTGATTCGATGTTAAGAATGTTTACGTACTTTTGTATAGATATTGAAGTACCAGAATATCATATTAGATTAACTAGTACACATCTATTAATTGTTCAACATAATTTACGAAAAGAAAATAACAAACCACAAACGGTTAATATAAAATAATTACTATCTCAAATTTTCCAATATTATGTGCTTGCGTTATAAACGAGTAAACCTGAAATGAGTTTCGATGGCAATATATGTATTTAAGATCGCTGGTAACATGTTCTGATATTCTAAAGTACTAATTTGTATATGGTATTGCATTTTGGTAATTTGTTACTTACTTTATATCATAGTAGATTAACTCTACCTACTACTTTAGTTAATGAGTGTTTACTTTGCATAAATACAAACGCAATCCTCCGATATGATGTTTTTGTTTTATCTTTTATGTTCAAGAAAAACAAGAAGAAATTGTTGACATTCAGGTAGCTTCGATATGACCATGTTTACTCCACACTCGCGTCAGAACAAAGCAGTTATGCAAACAGAGAGATATTGATACGAGAACTTTGTGACTGAAGAAAAACAAAAGACGCATTTCTATAAATACACGTCAGTATTTACAATGTTTGGAGACAATATTGATAAGAAAGCTTAAACAGAAAGAAAATACGAAACTAAATCGTTCCTCATCTGACTTTATTGTAGTTTTTATTTGAACAGATGAATATTAAAACTGTCTCATTGGTTTATTGGTCATAAGAGCGACTGTTGATCGTGTTATCTCGGATGGGAACAAAAGTTACTTATTGGGTTTTTCTGACAATAAATTCGCAGAATTAGTCAGGATTTGAGAAGTATTTCTTTATAAATCTGAATTGACAAAAAATCTTACAGTCCATTATGTGGCTAATATGGTCCGTGAACAGACAACTAAAACAAAACACACAACTGAAGATACCGAAAATACAGATGCGTTATCTCCTCTGATCTTATCTGGCTTTAATTATTTTGACTCTGCATAACCCTAAGACCAGAACGCAACAGTGGAAGCACTTTGGTAGCGGCAGAAAAAGGTAAGACGGTGCTAGGAACCCAGACAGGCTCCTAGACAAATAAGAAGTCCTATCGCCTATTAAAAGTGTCGGAGTTTCATCCATGTGTCTCGGTCGTATCGGATTGCCGTACTATCGGACTATGAGAGTGCATTACAATCCTGTCGTGCACAGGTGGCTAGTCTTCATTGAGACTGGCCGGCGTGACCGAAATTAGATGTAGAGGACATTATTAAGATAATAAACTTTTCTCAGTATCCAAATTTACCGGTCGTTAAATTACATTGAAGGGATAGTGGTGGTTGACGGTGTAGTGGCGGTATAAGAATATCTAATACCCCATATCGTCTAGAAAGTGTTGTAGGAAGTAACAGAGGAAAACAAATGAGAAGATGTGCTGCAGCGCCTTACTAATATCAACTAGAAAGTAAAAAAAACTGCACTAAACAACCCGCTTGTCGACCGTAGCAGTTATGGCAAATATTCTCACTATGAGCCAATCTATGGAGGAGAACTATGTTTTATAGACTGACCTGATCGGATAAGAACAGCACTACCAAAGAAACCAGCATAATGCTGCTGTGTTTCTTATGGTGTGTGACGAGAACCGGAGACTCAGGGGTCTGCGTATGCACCTGCACTTTGATTCTTAATTGAGGATAGATATACACTTGTATATGGCCCACTTACTGTCAGGTGGACTGTGCGCCAGTGATCCTTCCTTCTCGCATCCTTACTTATAAAAGAAGCGAGTTTGATTAATATATCTCAATTGAGCAAGATCACCCGTTCCTCCCAAAATCGTATGCACTATCACCGCCATCACTCCACTCAACACCACTAGACCCAACACTACTCTAACGTCTACACGGGAATAAATTAAAATAATATGTAATTTTTTTATCTTAAATATTTCATCTAAAATTACAAAAGTTACTATCTAATTAATAAAGCAAGCAATCTATAATTTCATATAGCATAGAATTGCAATGAAGTAAGTATCTTATTACCCAGAAGAACAACCAAAGTTCATTTCTAATTCAAGCTTGTTCTCTCGATGCGACATTAAGTTGTTATGGTGTTTGCACTGGCGGCCGCCTGTATTACAGCCCGTTGTAACTTCATTTCTCTAAGTCTCGTTTCATGAGTAGATTACACGTAATTAATTTATAAGAATATGGCGGCGTCGAGCGCCTAACGAGTAAGCGCCTGTCACATAGGGAGGGTCAGAATTAGTAATATCGTTGAATTAAAAGCACAGCTTTCGATTTGTTTACATGATGTGGGTATCGTGATAAAGATGTGGTTTAATTAACATTCCGGAATTATGATAATAATGCTTTATTATAAGTTCTGAACACGGATATTATAACCGTTTTTAACAATAAAATATGTTGTTATTATCATTAGCAAAACAAGTGTGAAACACAATTAGATATAGGCCAAGGAGAGAAGATGAATTATTAATGAGGGAGAATTTCCTATATATCCGTCACACTTTACCAGGTGTATTGGTGTTGATGTTTTTAGTTTTTCTGCCGCTAAAATGCAAAAAACCTGTTTTTTTTTTATATGATAAGGGTGACAAACGAGCACACAATCCAACTGATGGTAAGTGTTTGCTGTGGCCCATAGACATCCACATCTATCTTCGTTTGCAAATTAAAATGCAGATCCGTTGTCAGCCGTGAGGACTAAGATGGAATGCCTCTTTTCCAGTAAAAAGAGTCTCCGGTTCTCTACACTCAACATACGAAACGCAGCAGTATTAAGCTGCTATTTTACTCTGCTATATATAATTACGCTGCTTGCAGTGCTATGTTCCGATCTGAACGGTATAGAAAGCCAGTATAATCACAGACTGTAAGGCATTCCATCTTAGTACTCATAAATTACTACGCATCTGCAGCCTTCTCTGTTTAAAGTTAGTTCCAGATATCCACATGTTGCAATAGCCACTTTCATCAGGAGGGCTGTATGTTTGTTTGTCAATTCAGTTGTATAAAAAAAAATATCTATCAGATATTAATGCAATTATATTAATCCTAATATTATATCAGATGCATGAATTATATGAATGATATATTAAGAGTTAATTTAACCATTTTTAGGGTTCCGTACTCGAAGGGTAACCAACGGTTTCCTATTACTAAGCCTCCGCTCTCCGTCAGTCCGTCCGTCTGTCTGTGTGTCAGCGGGCTGTATCTCATGATCCGTAATAGGTAGACAGTTGAAATTTCCACAGAATGTGTATTTCTTTTGCCGCTATAACAACAAATAAAAAATTGTATTACGATGGTACGTGACCTTTCATGTACGAGTCCGACTCGGACTTGGCTGGTTATTAAAGGTGCTGAGGATTCCTATTTCAGGCCTCATAGCTGACAATACTGAAATCACAGACATCAAAGGTAGTATTTAGTCTATGAGCCATAACATTCTCTTAAAATCAGGTGGTACTACATGCTCGTTTGTCACCCTAAATTCTTTAATAAATTAAGAAATTACGTTATTTAACGATGAATTGTACGTGTAAGCTTCAAAAGTTTAACCGTAAAAGCTTTAAACGTATAAACTTTAGCGATATTTGAAATGCGCTTTTTATAGAAGAGAAGGCAAACTAGCATACGGCTCTCCTAATAGTAAATGATCACCGCCGCCCTCATTTGCAACACCAGAGGAATTGCGGGTGCGTTTTTGGTCTTTTAGAAATAAAAAGAAAAGCCTTTTTATTTCTTTTTTTACTCGTACTTTTAAAGAAAAAGAACCAAGGAAACAGTTGTTTATAACATTATATATTTGAATTAAGCCGTAACTCGCACCGTCTTATCGTTCCAATACCAAATTCCTATATTTAAGTTGACTGTAGTATAATTTCACGATTTCAACCAAAATGAGCGCAGCGAGGCGCCAACCGCAAGCTGTTACTTTTAATGTGTTATTCGGTTTAGAATTAATGATTTTATTGCTGACAATTACAAGAGATTGTGGAAGGAATAGAAATATAGTTATAATATAGATAACATAGTTTATTTCTTGTACTCTTAATGTGAATGTTTTTTTTTTATAGGATTAGGTGACAAACTAGCACACAGTCCACCTGATGGTAAGTGGTTGCTGTGGCCTATAGACATCTACATTTATCCTCGTTTGCGAATCAAAATGCAGATGCGTTGTCACCCGTGAGGACTAAGATGGAATGCCTCTTTTCCAGTAAAAAGGGTCTTCGGTTCACTACACTCACCATACGAAAGGCAGCAGTGTTAAACTGCTATTTTACGCTGGTATTCTGTGAGAGCGTGGTCCTTCTCCGGTCGAGCCGACCCATTCGTGCGTTTTTTTTTTATAGGAGAGGGGGCAAACGAGCATGCGGCTCACCTGATGGTAAGTGACTACCGCCGCCCATGAACAACTGCAACACCAGGGAGGGAATTGCAGATGCGTTGTCAGCCTTTTAAAAAGGAGTACGCTCTTTTCTTGAAGGTCCCTAAGTCGTATCGGTCCGGAAAAATCGCTGATGGTAATCGATTCCACAAGGAAGTCGTGCGAGGAAGAAAACATCTTCTAAATTGCACAGTGGTGGACCGCCAATCATCCAGATGGTATGGATGGTATCGGGAGTTCTGCCGCGATGTGCGTTCGTGAAATTTGGCGGCTGGGATTAATCCGAACAATTCCTCAGAGCACTCCCCATGGTAGATGCGAAAGAAAATGCAAAGGGATGCAACATCTCTTCGCAGTGCCAATGAATCGAGCCGATCGGAAAGGGCTTGGTCGTCGACGATTCGAGCCGCTCTGCGCTGGATGCGGTCAAGTGGAAGGAGCTGGCACTGGAGAGCCCCTGCCTAGAGATGGGAACAGTATTCCATGTGAGGCCGAACCTGCGCCTTGTAAAGTTGCAGGCGGTGTGCCGGCATGAAATACTGTCCCGCTCTGCTGAGCACGCCAAGCTTTTTAGAGGCCAATTTGGCCTTGTCTTCCAAATGACCACGAAACTGCACGTCACTCGATATGTTGACTCCAAGGATACCGATACTGGCTGAGGCAAGAAGGGGAGTGCCTTGAAACTGAGGAGATACGACAAAGGGGTTCTTTTTAGCGGTAAACGCGCAAACTTGTGTCTTCTGAGGATTAAACTGGACTAGATTTAGTCGCCCCCAATCCGAGACTTTGTTCAGCAAAGACTCGACTTCAGACACAAGTTTGTTCCGGTACTCGGCGACGTTTTCCCGAGAAATATTGGCACGGCCGGTGTAAAGAGAATCACCAGTGCTGTCATCTGCATAGCAATGAATGTTACCAGTTAGCAACATATCATTGACATGCAGAAGAAACAGCGTTGGTGATAGCACACAGCCTTGTGGAACACCAACGTTAATAGGCTTGTAGTCAGAACATGCACCGTCTACAACGACCTTGATGCTCCGATTTGCAAGGAAGCTGGTGATCCAATTGCACAATTTCTCGGGAAGCCCATAGGAAGGGAGCTTCGAAAGAAGCGCTTTGTGCCAAACCCGATCGAAGGCCTTCGCAATGTCCAGACTAACGGCCAACGCCTCCCCCTTGGACTCTACTGCCTCCGCCCATCTATGGGTCAGGTAGACCAGAAGATCACCAGCTGATCGACCCCGACGAAAACCGTATTGGCGGTCACTAATTAGATGGTGATCCTCAAGGTACCGGATGAGCTGGCAGTTAATAATGGATTCCATTATTTTGGAGAAAAAGGAGATGATTGCGATAGGCCTATAGTTGGATGGGTCTGAGCGGTCGCCTTTTTTAGGGATCGGGTGGACAAAAGCTGTCTTCCATGAATTCGGGACTACGCCTTGGGAATAGGAGTATCGGAAAAGACGCGTTAGGACCGGTGCCAACTCCGGAGCACACGTCCTCAGCACAATTGGGGGGATTCCGTCAGGCCCACTCGACTTCTCGATGTCCAGGGAGAGAAGTGCTTTGCGAACCGAGCGCTGTGAGAACAGCACATCCGGCATGGAGCACTCACACCGCGGGATGGTCGGCGGTGTTTTCCCCCCGTCATCAAGAGTCGAGTTGGACGCAAAAAGGGAGCCTAATAGGTCAGCTTTGTCTTTTGCGTCTTGGGCCAGTGAGTCGTCCTCCCTATGCAGAGATGGTAGTAATGGCTTACAGAAATTCCCTTGGACAGCCTTGGCAAGAGACCAGAATGCACGGGTTCCCGAAGGAAGTCGAACTAGTTTCTCGCCAATTCTGCCTATGTGCTCTGACTTTGCCTTGGCAATAACTCTTTTGAAGGACCTGGAGGCGAAGTTATACTTCTTTTTAAGTGTGCTGGTGTTTACATCCCGAGTCGCCGAAGCCGCAGTCCAGGCTTGATAACACTCCTGCTTACTGCGTAATGCAGTCTTACAGGAGCGACCAAACCATGGCTGAGATCTACCTCCGAGGGGTACCACAGATGATGGAATAAATAGTTCCATTCCCTGTAGCACCACATCAGTGACAGAGTCAGCAACAGCGCTGGGATCATCCGGCGTGAAGCAAACCCGCCCCCATGGGTAGGATACTATACTATACTACTAATATAACTATACTACTAATATAGCTGCAGCATGGCTCTACCACGTTGTCTTTTTTTTAAGTAACGACTGCATTGTGATTAGTGTACATGGCTACTACGACGCGGGTCCCTGGGTTTGAGTCTCAGTAGGATGTAATGTATGAACATAAACATAAGTAGTTTAATGTTAGGTTTATTACCACGGCTATATCAGTGCATTTTTATCGTGATTTTATAGAATAAGGGTGACAAACGAGCAACAATCCACCTAATTCTAAGTGGGTGCTGGAGCCCATAGACATCTACATCTATCCTTGATTAAGAATCAAAATGTATAAGCGTCGTCACCCCTGAGGACTAATATGGAATACCTCGTTTCCCGTAAAAAGGGCCTCCGATTCTCTACAATCACTATACGAAACACAGTAGCATTAAGCTGTTACATTACGCTGGTATTCTGTGAGAGCGTGGCCATTTCTCGGTTGAGCCAACCTATTTGTACTACAACCAACCACCACGTTGGACATTCTTCGCTTCCCATATCATTGAATAAATTGTATCAAATAGTGTAGTGGCGATGTAAGAATATCCACTACCACATATTGTCCCATGGGTGTCGTTTCAATGGGCAGCAGCGTCTTCCACACAACAACTGAAAAAATTAGAAAACTGCCGTTGCCAACCTGCCTGCCAAGCGTGACAACTATGGCAATCCCCCTGTGCGCCAATTCAAAGAGGAGGCCGATGTTCAGCAGTGGACTTTTAAAGGTAACTGTAATGATAATAATAACGATAATACAGGAAGGTTTGAACAGGTATTATTACCTGTATTGATTCGTTCTCATCTAGCCTTAATAATAATTAATATTTCCCTTTACCGTTTTTATCTTTTATACCATGGAAAATATTTTCTTGTAACCGCTAGTAAAAGAGGCCTTAGACCTACGAAACCTTTTTAATTTTTCTCTTATGCGTGGACTTATCCGAATGAGTGAGGGGAGGTGTCCCCGAGATCGCGTCTTATCCACTACATAAACATTCTTTACAAGAGCTTTTCCCGTTGCAGTCACTCTCCAGAGGTTATCTTTCACGTTAAACAGTTTAAATCATAAACGAATGCGGAATAGACGTCATGCTTTTTACATTAAGGGCTTCATCATTACATACAACCCGGTGTTATTGTAGTTTAGCACTGACTTATATTAAGTTATTTTTTTTAAATATCATACACATATAGTACAGCAATAGACAATCCACTTGGTCTATAACACATGCTCTAGTCATCTATATAAATAAAATGATAGAGGTTTGTATTTGTGCGCGCATCACGGAAAAATTACTGGATAGATTTCAATTAGGTTTTCGAAGTATTATTTCTTGGACACCTTATCTAAAAAAAATATTGCCATATCTTCATTTAATATAAAGTTATTAAAATTTAAAGAAAGTATACGGCGTATTTCACATGCGGTCAACTGTACGCGTTTCAACGCTTGCTCTCGCGTTACTAACCCAGATAATTTATATATTTTATATAGTGCAATTATATTTTTGCTTGCGATCTTTTTTATGTTTTTTCCTTCGCACATACGAAAACTTTCTTAAAATATCAAGCAATGCGGAGGAAGTCGCGGGTATCAACTAGTTAGAGAATATAATAGTTATAAGTCCATAGTAACAAAAGAAAGTTTTCTCGCTGACGTCACTCACTTGTACCACACATACTAGGCCGTTATTATTTCTCACAGCATCCTCTTTTTATTGCCATTCATATTGACTTTTTATACGGCTCGCGAATAAATACATTTTAATTTTCGCCTGCGCCAGCAGCCTTTTGTGCAGTTCATCAGACGGTGGAGAATTAGCTCAGTCGAGGTGTCATAAAACGTTTCATTGCCTTTTCATGCTAACGTTTGCAAAAAAAAATGTTCTCGCCTGCAAAGTTACGAATGCACAATAAATAACGAATATGTTCCTCATTCTTATCTGAAACAAAACATTACTTTTATTTATAATGTGTAGCTTTATTTAGCTTAAATTTTAAATAAATAAACAAAAATAAAAAAACTATATATTCAGAAATAACTATATAAATTAAAAAATGGATCAATTATCGGGCTGTAACTTCAAATTTCTCGTACATAGAAGTCAGTTTCAAGGAATTACTTGAAACTCAACTGCCTCGGGAACAAAACGAAAATAAGCATAAATCTAAATTAAGAAAATTGTTTTATCTACTGGACAAGATTTATTAATTTATTGTACAGAACTTTTAAATTTGATGTTAGTTACAGAGGAAACGTTCTGTAAAACGTTAATGGTGGTGCAAATTGTATTAATTTGAAAAGTTTTTTTTAAACTATCTATACCTCAACTTTAATCTAGGTAACCAGTGTAGGCGGTGTAATAATATCCACTACCCCATATCGTACGAGGCGACAGAGGGAAACTGAACCAGGAGGTGGGCAGCAGCTTCTTCTTGATAACAGTTGTATAAAAAATAAAAAACTGCGATTGCCAACCAGCTTGCCAGGCGTGGCAACTTGGCAAATATCCCCTCTATTAGGTAATCTATGGGGAGGCTTATGTTCTGAAGTGGACTTTTGTTAGGCTGTAATGATAATGTAGACTAGGTGACATACATGACGGGCATTTGCTGTAGTTTATTATTTATAAAAGAAAACTAGTATATTAAAATCACCATGCTTGGAGCACTATCGCACGCCTGACAACGTGAGGAAGTGCTCTACTCTCGATATGTGGCCAAACCTCAATTTCGCTACATAAAATCCACATTATTATTTACGTGCCATTAACTACATTAAACTATAAGATTAGTTTATTCTCTAATTGATTCACTTTAGATTACATAACAATAAATGTAATTGAAAAAATATATGGACTGCCGTCCGTTGGTCTGTGAGTCGGGCAGTCTTCTTAAGCAATAGATTGAGTTAAATAGTATTAAATAAGATTCCATATATTCTAAGGAGTATCCCAATTGATTTTTGTTATTGAACTCAACACCGTTTAAAAGTTATTAATGAAATTCGATCACAATCTCTGTTTTTTTTTTCTTGTAAAAATTATCGTCACTATTTTTAGTTTTTTCATTAAAATTAAATGAAACGCTCATGGGGCGTGCACTTCTTGGTTTTCCAAACTATTTTAAATATATTATCCGCACCTTTAACCATTACGTGTGTACAAGGACCTAAATACGTACGATAAAAATATTTGAAATTACAATAAAAGTAAATTTGAATAAACGTACCTACAGGATAAAGTTATTAAGTAGCACATATAATCTCCCTCTCTCACACGAATTCACGTTAAAAATATTTAATTCAAATTTATATCGTAGATCCATTTAGCTATCTACCTTTTGTATTACGCATATTATATTCATTATTTTTATTAAATACTAGTTGTTCCCCGCGACTTCGTCCACGTGGAATTTATTACAATTTAATGGGTTTTAATTTTTTTGCGCGGAACCCTATTTCTTTTTTTAAAAGTAACTTAAATTGCTCCGTATAACATCAGCTATCTGTCAGAGAAAGTCCCGTCAATATCGGTTCAGTCATTTCGGAGATTCGCCGGAACAAACAGATAGACAGACAGACAGACAGACAGACCGACCGACAGATAGACAAACATTTAAAAAAATGTTTTCTTTTTATATATGTACGGTATATACTTTCATATTCATTTAATAAAAACCTTTTATTTTGACATTACAAACAGACACTTCAATTTTATTTATTTGTATAGATGTATAAGTAAGCAAAATACATGATATTGTGTTCTTTTAATGCAAATGGCAACTAAGGTATAATTACGAAACTTTTGAAGAATTTCACACAACGAAAAACCAGAGAACCCTAACTAAAATGGTGAATTTCCCGCGTCCCCAGGGATCGATTAAACATGTAAAAGTACCAGGATAACAAAGTAGCTTCGAGAGGAGCGCTAGGAAATAGCTTTATCCATTTAGCACGTAGCAAGAAATTGCCGTGACACGTTTGCAGAACTTAACGATCCGGCGAAAGAGATATTTCGCTCTTGGTGTACATCAATCGGTTTGCTTCAAGTGATCAACAGTACGATTGTGTAACCCTGGTGGGAATCGCAGCTGATTTCGTTTTAACATTAGGCGACATATCGGTATAATAGTATCGATTAGAAGCCGATATCATTGTATCATCTTAATTTATGCTACAAAATAATAATAAAAAAACGTAACGCCGTTGTAGAGTGATTTCCACGGACAAGCGATTCGTACCAAATCCTCATAATCGCACTGCGCTATTACAAATATTTATATGTCAATACATTATTGAATTCCATTGTTTATAAAAAATATTATTTGGATCTTACGTTAGTTAGTTACTATATCTATGATTTGGATGTAAACAAAATGTGTTACATGGAAACTTAACATGAAGAAAAAACAAGGGTAACAACACCGAAGAAAAGATCTTATGTGAAAGTCTATGGTCAGCCATGTAGTTGTTAGGGGCGATAAAATGATAATAAAAGCTACACATTTTTCCATTTGGTGACAATTGTCGTTAACAAGCTTATGGAAATATTCTTATTTGTTTTGAAATGTGTATTGGTATAGGACATGTAATGTTAACATAAATGTAATGTGATGCAAGTTGCAAACACGGTACAACCATCGCGTATATTGTACCAGATTTAAAATGATCAGATCAGCGAAAAGAAGCAGTATAAAAGGTATCATAAGTTTGGTACTTTTACAGAGTAGACTAAATAATTAAAAAAATATTTGAAGTTTCTGTCTGTAAAATCGAAATAAATGTATATTAACGACCTCGGAAGGTATTATTTGCATGTTATTAAGACCTGAATAAACAATTTTTTTTTTTTTGTCGAAATGGCTCAACCCTTTCTGACGTAACTTCATGAATATATAGAGAGCAATACCAGCAGTGATCTAAGCTATATTTAATCCAAAAAAAAACAAAATTTTTGTGGAAAGGGAAATATTGCTAAAATTTTATAGGAGAGGGGGCAAACGAGCATGCGACTCTCCTGATGCTAAGTGACTACCACCGCCCATGAACAATGAACAACTGCAACACCAGGGGAATTGCAGATGCGTTGGCTCGCTAGATTATTAATATTCTAGAATATTACAATAACAAATAATACGAATTAGAAATGCGTCCTTGACGAAGTTCAAAACCCGACAGCTTTCAAATAGGAAAATGAATAATTTAAACATAATATAACATGTTTGTGTCGATACAACGTTACTAATATTTATACACTAGTGGTATATAATAAATAAGTGATCAGCGTTTATTATTTATTATGATTCTAGCCTATTTTCTATACAGAGGGTTAACCAAGATGACATTCTACGATCGATAACGCTTTCTTCATCAGATGGTCGCCATAGCCTCGTCCGTCATTCACCAAGGCGCGCGACGCGCAAGTATGATTGGTGTTTAGAGAAAAAACTGCTTTCATCCCAAACACTACATTTGAAATTGTTATGACTTTATTATAATTACATCTTTCATAATGAAATAACGACTTTTGTTCTGAAACAGCGATTAAAATAATTAAAAGTGTCATTATAAGTGCCATCAGTTCAGTCTCAGTGGGAACATAAACGTTTTTACGGGTTGTTTTCTTGTTTAAAAAGATATTCTCGTCATCAGAACACTATAAAAGTTTTATAAGCTATAAATAATAAGCATTCGCCGCCAGGATCTTGTACATTCCGCCCTAAAAGGACAGAATCTTATTCAATGAATTAATTATTTCTTTACTTTAGCTTTGAATTTTACTATCTTGGCAGTCTTTTTTTTTCTTTATTAATTTATCATAAATTTATTAATAACTCAACCATAGCGCCATTGGACCACTAAAAAAGTCATCGCATCCAGTGTGTATTTAATTTTAATTGTATATTGTAGTTTATTAATAACTTGACTATAGTGCCACTTATGGGATCCCAGTATAGCTATAATAGTTTCGACAGAACGAACAATATTGTGTGAAGACCGTCGGTCAAGTCGTTCAAAAGTTACGTAATCACGCACAGACAAACAACTATTATATAACATGTATAATTGATATTTTACGCGTGTTCATGACTGTGTATAAACAATAATTCCGTACCGATTTTATTTTAATGTCTGTTTGTCACAAAAAAAATTTCTGATATTGTTTCATGTAGAAGATCAAAAGTATATATATATATATATATATATATATATATATATATATATATATATACATATGTTGTTATAGAAGTTGGTTTTGGTTTATACGTGGTAGAGCCATGCTGCAGCTATATTGGTAGTATAATTGTAGCACGAATGGGTCGGCTCGATCGCGGAAGGACCACGCTCTCACAGAATACCAGATTAAAATAGCAGCTTAACAGTGCAGGCTATGCGCGATAAGTGTTCGCAAAATAACGTTTATATTCCCTTTTTACCCCCAATACCAACACATGTTAACCTCACTTGCGTATTTTTTATGAGGTAGGGTGAGAAACGAGCACACAGTCCACCTGATCGTAAGTGGGTGCTGTGGCCCATAGACATCTACATCTATCCTTGTTTGCGAATCAAAATGCAGATGCGTTGTCAGCCGTGAGGATTAAGATGGAATGCCTCTTTTCCAGTAAAAAAAGTCTCGGGTTCTCTACACTCACCATACGAAACACAGCAGTGTCAAGCTGCCATTTTACGCTGGTATTCTGTGAGATCATGGATCCTACCCGGTCGAGCCGACCCATTCGTGCTACAACTATACTACTAATATAGCTGCGGCATGGCTCTGCCACGTAAAAATACTTATAAACAAATGAAAAATATTGTTTACTTAACATAAGTATTATGCAAAATAACAGATAAACGTTTTTATTCGCTCCCGTAGCCGTAGCGTTTAAACGCTAAGAAAAGTTTCTTTGGCAATGTAACAGCAATAATAATTGTCGCGCGCCGCATTCTCGTCCGACTTTTAATTGATCCTCTAGGGCGATTCGCGCAGATAAAACTCGGATATCTAAACTTTCTCTATTACAGTTTAAGAAAACCGCCCGCGCGTTTTGTTTGGCCGATAACAAAATTTTCATTGCGCTCTCCGGGTGTAATGTGACGTGTAATAGCGGGGAGCTGCTTGCGAATTTGTGCCGCGTTAAGGAATTGTTGAGAAGAAATGAACATTATTTGATTTGCATACTTTTAAAGCATGTAAATGTATACCTTTAAAGTTATCATTGTTTGTTACTTAAATAATTATAATAAGTTTTATTATCTGTGAACGTTGGTAAATAATTTGCAAATTGATGTAAAGTAAAGACCTAAATATTCTTCACAGGGGTGTATATCTCGTTTAATTTATGAGAGAGTTTAGAAAGAGATCTGCGTTCAGATCAAGGTGAAGGCGAACTTCACATGTTCTAAATATATTGTAAACTTCTTAGGCAAATATTCCTCATGATGATTCCCTTTATCGCCTCCACGTGATAAAGCAATTAAAATTGTGAAAACTAATTTTAGTAGTAACGATGGTGTTCGACGATTTGTGACGAGAGCTTTACCATGGCTCTTATCAAGATAAAAAATTCTTGAAAAAAACTATGGTAAGTTAATATAAATATATACAGCTATATAAATACGATAATAATTGAAAATCATGTGTTGCTGAAACCGGTTTAAATTACAGTACGAACAATAACAAAAGCTCACAATAACAATTCACTCTGCACAAAACTTCTTTTTCTCATCTGAAAACAATAACCGGCGCCGTATTTATAATAAAACGTTTAGTGTAAACGTGTAACAACAAACTTCCATATTTTATTATGATCGTTATCGTAAAACGACCCCAATGCGCGCTGTTTAAAAGTTATACCTAGTCGCGCACCCCTTGCAACCCGGCTCTGAGATTTCATTATGAAATTAAAGTAAAATTTCGATAGAATTACAAACGGCAATGACCACCTAGGTATATTTTATTTAAATTTATAGTAAAAGTAAAGTTACAGTGTATCCCACTCCTGGGCACATCACCTCTCATTTCTAAAAGGGTTTATGGGCAAGGAACCGTCAACCGCGCTGCCCCAATTGAGGGACTTCACATATTTTCGAAATATATTTTTTAATTTCTCAGACATGCACGTTCCCTCACGATGTTTTCCTTCACCAGCGAACACGTGGTAAATCAGCACTTCAAATGCAACTGACAATTTCATAGGTGCCGCCGGGAGTCGAACTCTGAATCGAGCTCGGGTTTTTCGCGTGTGCTGTCAAATTTACAACAAGCGCTTAATCCCTGACTTACCACGGTACCATATGTTGTTAATATCAATTTATTTTTCATCTGCCTCATATAGCATCATATTTCTCAACAGAAACAGACCGGAAAATCGTTGCATATATAATGTCTTGCAGTACGTATTACTGCAAAACTTAATAAAGGCACTATAGGATTATTTATTAGTGCTTGCTCTTACTTTTAATATATTTTTCTTTACCTGTTAGTGCGATATAAAAATATCAAACCCAATTGAAAACCTAATTTTTAACGTCTCCGTTTCACGTTAGAGGCGCGCAAAATTCATCAGGTATAATATCGGCGAGTAAAAATATAACGATATGTAAAACCTAGTACAAAGAGTACCCCTCTCACACTCCTTTATACAATCACGTCAATGACATGCAACACTAAACCACACTAGAAAATACGATGTGTACTGATGAAAATATCCGATACGTGTTTTACCACCAAACGAATATCGTTTGAAACGAAAACGAATATTGAATGAATACATTAGAAAAAATATACTCTGCGGGTATCTGTCTCACCGTTACCACATGGTTTCTAAATTTAAAAAATTCACTCATAATTTTTCCCAAATGCCCCAAAAGAAGTATAACTTCAAAAAACAGTTTGCTCTCCCTTACGAGCCGTTCTGCAGTGTAGAAAGTGCATTAAGAAGACCGTTAGTGAAATAAAATACTAACTCAACTTAGGAACGACTTAGAGTTCTTACATTTTAATAAATAGTGTTTTCACGTGCACTCCGGATGTATAATGGAATAAAAGAATGGAGTACGAAGCGTAATAATCTGCGACTCTAAAACAGTGACTAAGCGTTTAGCTACGGCGCTGCAGGCTCGAATCCTGCACAGAACGTATGTATGTATGTATGAGCTAGCTTCTGGTGTTAACATTTGTTCATGTGCAATGTATATATGTTAAAACTTCTTAATTTAAACAAACAACGTTATACGATTCATATCGCAAATATAAGTACACCTTATATATTTATTGCTTAGTGCCTATTCTTCACTCACCTTCTAGGGTCAGCTCAAAATAATAAAAACATATCTCTAAAAACACCAAAACCATTACAAATCTCTACAGATGGATAGTATTCATCTTATTGATAGTAAAATTGAAAACATCTCTGTTTCCGTAACAAATTGAGACACCATTAGTAACCGTTTATAGAAGGTAAACACATAAATTTGCGAGAAGCTCCTAATTGCCGAACTTGTGTCCGAATCCTTACCTAAGAATTAATAGTTTTATTTTTGTTAAATAAATTACAAAAAACGTATTACATCCTCAGTTTGTGATTCGTTTATGTATGGCAATTTAGTATATTATTTATTTGTATTTTATATATAGTTCGTATAACTCAGACAAAAGAATAAAGACTAAATATATAATTAGGGTTATTTAGATTCATAAATATACGTAATGTATGTAGTTATAAATAGATTAGTCATTCGCGTCGCGGAATTTTATACTTTTTTATGTACTGATAAGTAGCGCTGGCGTCGATGATCTTCGTTATTAGTTATAAGAGTGCGTACAGATTAAGTAACATGTTGTGTAAGTTTTGTTTTATAACAAGTCCACATTATGTTACATTGTTTTTCAACATTGCGACATATAACATTACTGTACACATTAGAATAACAATGCATTATAACAATGTTATATGACATTGTCGATTGTCTTTCTGCAGTGCTATTGACAATGTCGACACAAGAGGACGTTTTGCTAGCTGCTGCAGCAACTCTTGTACTTTTAAATTAAAAAAAAAACATATACACTAAATTCGTCCTAGTTTATTGACTAGAGAAAATACTCTCTAGTTATATAACATTTGTCACGTTATATAACACGTTTCATATCATGTTATGGTATATAATATATACGCACCGTAATGAACATTGCTTTGCGTCACTTTCTTTTTGAGGTGAAATGGGATTATATTGAAATAAATAAATAATATATAGGAATATTTTATTTCGGTTAGTACATCATGTAATGTATATTAGTACATCATATGTATATAGTATAACGTTTTCGTGTCAAAAATAAGAATGAAATAAAAATGTTTATTAATTAGGACCTTTTTATTCATAATAAACAGTAAAAAATATGCTTATTTTTGCACTATAATTTTTTTTTACAAACTTGAATGAATATGACAATTGTTGGAAATATTGCAGTTTTATCCAACAAGAACGGATCAGAAACCAATTAAAAGGACAGAATAGGGTATTTGCAATGTGCGGACAGACTAATCGCTTTCCATTGTTCTTCGAGCCACTATTTGGCGTGCTTTTGTCACGCAAGGGCGGCAGCCAGCACTAAAAAGTAGATGTTTAATAATGCAAAGAAAGAGCACACGAGGCTTATACGATCTACGAAATATATCCGACTTTTATAAATTCTGTATTAACAGGTTTATTTTGATTTATTCTCAACATGCAATAGGACCCCCACATGTTTTGTAGTCGCGCTACTAGTTACTACTAGTTGAAGCACGTAAAGCCGTTGGTCCTGCGCCTGATCTCTCTCCGGTCGTGTCGGTTTACCGTCCCATCGGACTATGAGAGTGAGGGAATAGAGAGTGCACCTGTGCTTGCGCATACACTTGGGCACTATAATCCTGTCCTGCGCAGATGGCTAGTCTCCGCTGAAACTGGCCGCCGTGACCGAAATTCGGTCTGGAGGACATTATTACTACTAGTTACTACCACAAGACCAACAAGGTAAACATCGATACTGATATCAAATAAAAATATATTTTAAATAAAACCTCCGTAAAGTATTGTTTAAAGTATTCTTTAGGTTTTATTTAAAATATACTTTGATAGAATATCAGTATCGATGATTGCCTTGTTGATCTTGTGGTAGTAAGCGTGACTACAAAACATGTGGGGTCCGACTCCTAGGTCGGGGCAAAATCAGTTACTGGGTTCTATCGAGAAATTCTCAGTAACAGGCGGTCAGCAAGTTGGCGCGGAATTTCGCGCAGCTATGGAAAAGGCCAGAAAGACCTCATACTCTACAACCAAACTGACTACGGGGAGCTGCAACAAAGGTGCGAAACATCTGTTGCTGTAATTGGCAATCCGCGTGGCAAACGTGGCGATGAAATAAAATTCTTAGAAAAAAATTTAAGAAAGTTTTCTTTATTTTATAGCCATATTAATTATTATTGTAGAAATAATTATTTTATCGTCAGATAGGACACCCATATCCAGCACTGGAGTTGCTAATAAAGAAGAGAAATCATAAAGAGTTAAGTAACAAATTAAAAGAATTTTTATAAAATTTTAAGGATGTATTAAGTACAATTTAAGACATGATATACTCGTAGGTACATACAGTTGAGTAGAACGCCTAATAAGTTTGTATGAATAATAGAATAACAGTTCAATACGGATGGTCTCGGACGTTTGGTTTTGCAGATAGTGGCGATGAAAAACGCAAACGGTGACCGCCGGCGTCCGACGCGATACGAACGTGACAATTGACAGCTAAGCTGCAGCACGCGCAAAGAACGTTTTATTACTTCTTTTGCATCTCCCTGCAGTCGGTCTGCTTGCATCGTAGCATATCGAGTACAGAGTAACACCGCATAGTAATTATCGACAGACCTTCTACTATTTATACTTTAATGCTTTTTCATAGAAAGAATGGGTCACAAACGAGCACCCAGTTCAAGTGATGATAAGTGTATGCTTTGGGTAATAAACATCTTTACTTAAATGTTCGCGAAAGTACCGATTTATAAAAACAAAAAACGTGCGTGAGTGTCCTGGGACACTCGGTTGGAACGAAGTTCCTATCGTAGTATATTATTATTGATAAACGTATTATATTATTGATTAACAAATACAAAAAAAAATTACTAGCAACAAATAATATTTCTTTAATGGCAAGATAAGAAAAAGTGCAAGGGAGATGGATATTATTCCATCTCGCTTCCTTATAGCCACCAAGGCCGTCTACACTACGTCAGAAGGAATCGTGACGGAAAAATCTTACACTTTTTCTCATCTAGCCCCCATCCGCCAAATTCATACCGTCCGATAAGGAACTTTGTTCCAACATCATCACATAGTTCTAGGACGAAGGAAATTTCTATCGAAAGATTTTTCCAAGAATCATACTCAATTTGATACTTAGGTCGCAAGAAGATATAAACCATGGTCTTACACTCGATCTTGCTCATAAAAAAATCTCTTTGTTTTAAAGAATATGCAAAATATCTTTAGATTATTTTATAATTTTAGCCCGCTTTCAATTTATCATGTGTATGATATGTTTATTATATAGTTATAATACGAGAAAATTATGACAGTTTATTTTGCCTTGTATGATAATGTAATGTAATGTAATAGCGGTAATTAGTGACAAACGAATTAAAAATCCATTTGGTGGTGAGTAACAATTATAGTTATTGTCCCATGAACACAACTTTAAACAAAGAAAGCCACAGATACGTCTTCCTACTCCTAAGGTATATACGAGTGCAATGGCTTAGAGCCTGTAATTAAATTTTCCCGGAACGAATCCTTAACAATAAAAATAGATAATAGGGTGACATATATCCCAGATTGACAAGTAATGCTATCTAGGATAAAAACATTTGCGTGCATTCGAATAACTATTATTCAGTAATTGAAAAAATTTGCTTAATATTATTACTTACTGCAACTTATACTAAAATTAGTTAAAATTAACACGAAAGAAAGTTACTGTAAGCTGCTAGGCTGTATACCCCAACCGCTTTCTGACGACGTTATTTTTTAATCAAATATATCCGTGGAGCGAGTGACGGACGAAAGGGTCACAGCGACAATGTAAAACTAAAAGGAAAAAGTGGCAGTCTTTTAAGCAAATAGAGGCGAGACGAAGTTGATTGGTTTTGTTAGCGAGCCTGTTGATTGGCAGCGGCGTAAACAATACGTCGCTCGCAACTCGCAATGTTTAAGTTAGAAAGGACAATTATGACCCTCGACTACACACAGCCGGTGTGAACAACGCTTTGCGAAATATATTTTCAGTGCTCAAAGGGCCCTTGTGTAGTGTTTTGAATAATATTTTCTCTGCTGCTCTACAAATCGACAAGCGTTAAAAATACTGAAATATTTCCATTTCAAAATTTCTGCAGATGGGCATGCCAATATGTTGAAATTTAATTATAAAAAATATTTAGAAGACATGAAAATTGTATTTTTCTCGTATGTATCTCCTCTTAATTATTATTTATTTTTATAACCCGTATTAAAGATTTCTACGTGGTAGACTCATGCTGCAGCTATATTAGTAGTATAGTTGTAGCACGAATGAGTCGGCTCGACCGGGGAAGGACCACGCTCTCACAGAATACCAGCGTAAAATAGCAGCTTAACACTGCTGTTTCGTATGGTAAGTGTAAAGAGCAGGAGACCCTTTTTACTGGAAAAGAGGCATTCCATCTTAATCCTCACGGGTGCCAACGTATCTGCATTTTGATTCTTTATTGAGGATAGATTTAGATGTCTATGGGCCACAGCAACCACTTACCATCAGGTGGACTGTGTGCTCGATTGTCACCCTATCCTATATTAAAAAAAAGATTAGATGATCTTGTGTTAACGATAACGGTTTTCTTCTTCATCATCAATAAACTTGTATTTAGATTCGTTTGAAAGGCATAATAACAATCGCAGTACCAGGCGACTCGCACCTTTGACTTCGTTACCTGTTATCAATCTCGGTATGTTACTGGCTTAAGCGAAAATTAAACCTCGCAAATTGGTAATGCACTGGAACCTTGTCACATTAACGTCTACGTGACGTCATCCGCAATTAAAAAGTACAGTGAACAAAAAATTTTTTAAATTTATACTAATATTATTGATGTGAAAGTAACTCCGTCTGTCGCTTATACCACCATATATTGAAAGCTATGAGGTTTATAATAGTAGTTTCTTAGGACACCCATCATATAAAATTGGTTGATAGTAGTTTTTACTGTTCGATACTGATAGCAAACGCACGGTAATAGGCGTTATAGGTAACTTTGTCAAATTAATTACAAATATGTTTTGGCGTACAGTATAAACACTAACTAACACAGCTGTGTGCTCTGGTTTGAAGGATAAGTGTAGAAACTTAGTGACGAGCGTGCAGCTAAGCGGGTCATAACGGATAACGGATTTGGCATGATATATACTTCTCTATTATACTTTAATATATATACATTGTACAAATGTTCACACCAGAAAAATATTTGTAGCCCATACATTCGTTCTGTGTAGGATTCGCTGCAGTGCCGCAGTTAAACGCTTAGTCATTGCTTGACAGGCCTGTTGGTCTAGTGGTTAGTGACCCTGACTGCTATGCCGGAGGTCGTGGGTTCGATTCCCACCCAGGACAAATGTTTGTGTGATGAGCACGATCATTTGTTCTGTGTCTGGATGTAATTTATCTATAATATTTATGTATTTAGAAATATATAAGTATGTTTATCAGTTGTCTAGTACCCATAACACAAGCTCTGCTTAGCTTGGGACTAGATGGCGTTGTGTGATAGTTGTGGAATATTATTATTATGGGGTATTTGTATAGTTTTCTCATCTGGTTGGGCTGTATAAATATATAATTGTAAATGAAAATGATAAACTTACATAAATATCAATAAAATAAAATAAATACATAAAAATTACATAAATATATAAAAACCCAACCAGATGGAAGCCCTCGGCAGGGGAGACCAAACGGCCGAGGGTTAGGGGGAAAGGGAAAGAAACCGGCGGACGATGCGGGCGGTATCGAGGACCACCGCCTTCTGCCTTTGAGCTTGGAGCGATCCGTCACGGAGTCCCAGTCGCCTCAGATGACCCGAGAGGCTGACTGGGATTAACCCGTTCGCAGAGACGACCACAGGAATAATTTCGGCCGGCAGACCACCCCACATGTCGGTCACCTCGTGAGCCAGGTCCAGATATTTTGTCAACTTATCTGTTTCGGCTTTCACGAGGTTCTCGTCATAAGGAATGGTAATGTCGACCAAAAATATCCTTGACTGTGCCCGGTCCATCAGCACAATATCAGGCTTATTCGCAAGAATAGTCCTGTCCGTGATGATGGCCCGGTCCCAGTAGAGCCTGGCGCGGTCATTTTCGAGCACGGCTTCCGGCAAGTAATTATAATATGGCAGTTTCCACGAGACCGTATTTCAGAGCGAGCTTCTGGTGTAGAATCCTGGCTACTAGGTTGTGTCTGTGCAAATACTCAGAGTTAGAAAGCGCCGAACAACCGGAGATGACATGCCTAAGTGAATCACCGGGATGGCGACAAGCTCGACAGATGTCGACGGCGCCATCCTTTAGGATGTATTTCTGATAATTGTTGGTCTTAATAACCTGATCCTGTATCGCACAGACAAAACCCTCGGTTTCCCCAAAGAGGTCACCGAAACGTAGCCAGTGGAAGGAGGCGACTGTGTCTACGCAAGGCTCATGTAGAGCCTTGTAGAACCTCCCGTGGAGCTCCTTCTCCTTCCATACGGTCTCCCGGTCGGAAATGCTCTGTACTGCCGGGTCTTGCCATTGCTCGTTGGCTAAGGATAGAGGGGTAAGTCCTTTATCCAAGAAATAACGTCCCTATAGAATGGATCATCCGCTCTCGTCAGAAAGTAATTACGGAGGCTGCACACTTCGCGATTATGCATGGTAAGCGCGCTTAAAAAGCCGCGCCCACCATGCTTCCGCGGCAAGTACAGCCTCATTACTGACGATCTCGGATGATGCATCCTGTGGGACGTCATTATAGTGCGGACTTTTCTGTCCAGAGCGTTCAGTTCGGTCTGAGTCCACCTGAGCATGCCAAAGGTATACATGAGAACAGGCATGATCCAACCGTTATATGCATGTGTCTTATTAACGCCCGACAAAAGACTGTTAAGCACTTTTGTCAAGCGTGCATAAAACACACCGCAAACTGACCGTTTCATGTCCGCCTCATCGATACCTATGTTCTGTGACATACCCAGGTATCGGTATGTTTCAGCCTCGGATAGGGTCTTTATGTTGATGGGCATAGATAAGTCTATGCCCTCAGAGTTAGCAACCCTACCCCTTTCGATATGGAGGACCGCACACTTATCCGTCCCCAGCTCCATTCTAATAGAATTGCTAAAATCACAAGTGATGTTTAGCAATTCTATAAAATGAGAGCGACTGGAGGCGAATAACTTGAGATCATCCATATAAAAAAGGTGGGTCACTTTTGTACCTCCTCTCCGAAGCTGAAATCCCCTCCCGGAACCCTCCAGTAAGGTACTAAGAGGGTTCAGAGAGAGGCAGAACCAGATTGGACTCAGACAATCGCCCTGGAAGATACCCCGTCTTATCCTTATGTGGTTCTCCGCAGCCGTCATCCGCTCGCCTAGATGACAAAGGATCGTACTCCACTGCCCCATACACTGCCCGAGGAAGTCTCGAACTGTACAGTCAACCTTGTACAGCTCGAGGACCCTCTTCAGCCATGTATGAGGCACCGAGTCGAATGCCTTTTTGTAGTCTATCCAGGCAGCGGAGAGGTTCCGACGGTTGCGTTTAACCACCTTGCCAATGACTGCGTCAATGAGGAGTGGTTCTTTGGTTCCACGACCGCCGCCCCGACATCCATTTTGAGCGCGCGACATCACCTGATTTGAGTTCAGGTGACGAGTGATTCTCGCGCTCAAAATGGATGTCAGTGTCTTGTATATGGTAGGTAGACACGTTATGGGGCGGTATTTGCTCGGGTCTGTAGAATCTCCGTCTTTAGGAACCAAATGAGTGATCCCAGTAGTGAAGAGGCTCGGGAGCGACTTTTGGTCGAGAGCCTCTTGAAACTGTCAGGCGAGAACAGCGTGACACACCACGAACCCCTTCAGCCAGTATTGATGCAGTCCGTCGAGTCCCGGACTTTTCCAGTTCGGGGCCCTACGGACCGCCTCAGCTACGTCATCCGGCGTAATGATGACGGGGTCCATGGGCGTAACATTCGCACACTGACTCGCCACAACTTCCGTCCAAGGGCCCTCACTGTGGTTTACGGGCTCTGACCACAGGCCGCGCCAGAATGCGATAGTGTCGGCCTGATTCGGTGCTGGGCCCGTTCCACGTACCATTGGTTGCTCCAATGATTCATAGAGCCTCTTCTGATCACTCTGGAAGAGACGATTCTGGTTGAACCGTGTCGAACTCTCGGTATATCGCCGAATCCGCTTCCCCCAAGCAGCGATTCTCTGCTTCAAGGCGTCTATGCGCTCCGTCAGTTTTTGCGTTATATCCGGCTGGGACAAACTGATGTTTGTCCCAGCAAACGCCATCCTGACGGTGCGCACAATTCTCGGCCTATTATTGCCCGACCTGAAGCTTATCAGCCTGCCGATGAGGGCCCTTGCCTTTGCGATACGGTCCTCAATCCTTCTTCTCCAGGCTGGGATGGCGCTACTTTGTCTAGTAGCGCGTCCAGCCTTGGGAAGTTTGGCGCCAATAATACGGCAAACTGCCAGTGCGGCGCCAAAAAGAATTGAGTCCGTCTCGCAAAGGTCCCGGCTGGCTTCCAAATAGGTCACCAGCATAGGGTTGAGAGCCCTCACGACAGCTCGATTCCGCTTGCTTAGGGGTATACGAGGAAGTCGCGGTCGATTCTCGAGAGGCATACTGCGCGTTTCCCTAATCGCCTCTTCCACTATGCTCCTCATTTGCTCTAGTTCTGGGGCGACTATTCCATCGTCGCCTGAGTCAACTACAAGGAGATCTACGGCGGCATTTACATGTGCGGGTTGCTCTGCAACTCGTAGAGCCGCATCTCCTGTCGTAGCATTTTCATTCGACAAAGGAATAGCCTCACGTCGTAGCCGTTCGAGTTCGGCGTCATCAAATATTTTTGAGCGCATGATGTACCGAACTCGGTCTGCCAGGTTTTGCTCGGTAACGGTAATAGATGGCTCCAGCTCAGCAAATAGTCGGTGCATCCTAGCCCGATACCCAAAACCTCCAATTTCTCTCCCTTTCGCACCAAAATACGCCCGCAATGCATTTTTATTCATTTGCATTGACCAACGCATGCGGCGTACTCCACCAGTGGCGGGTGCTGATTGCTGGGCCAACGAAGACCCTGCCAACACCAAGTCAGCTGGTGGGGATGATGGATGCGAGGAGCTGCTGGGTGATCGTGCAGCACCTCGCGGTCGACTGGCGGTTCGCATGCTGCCGCGTCCAGCGCCAGCTCCAGACGCGCCCTGGCGACCTCCAGGCAGCGGCCCTTTGCGCGTATTTCTTAATTCCATCATCCATGAATTGGGCGTCAATTAACGGGAGACGCCCAGACCCGGCACCGTTTCATGGTGAGGCCATGTGCACAATCGAGCCTTTGCACCTCCAATTTTGCCGAGGCACGGCGCTAACATCTCTTGGCAAGGTGCTGACTGACTGCGCTGACGTAGCAGTTTTGTCACATAACCGTTACGTCAGCGGGCGATAGGGTCGTCACTTCCCTACGCCTTATCACTTCCCTACGCCTTACTTATTATTATTATTATTGTGTTAGAGTTGCAGAAACAGCTTCCAACGTTTCAAATGTATACCAAAAAACTTCGAAGACCTTTGGCGAAGAGATATAACCAGTGTATTCATAGGCTGCGAGGAGTTTGAATTTTTTCTTTGTTTGAAGTTGTATCAGGATTTCCATTATTGCAGTAGCCACTTACCATAAGGTAGACAGTTAGTTATATTCTCACTCTTACATAATAAAAATGTACTTAGCTTTTTATTAACTCTCGTCCAAAACGTTAGCTTATTTTTCACCGCCTTCTAAAAGGAGGAGGTTCTCATAATGATTTCTTATATTTACGCGAACACTACACATTTAAATAAAACTAGTTTTACGGATTTTATCGCGTATATTAACTTATTTTATATTCCCGACGTTTCGAGTACTTTACAGCATCCATGATCACGGGGGGACTGAGGTGTTTAACGTCCCGATGTCATAGTTAACCACGGCTACCTCCAGATTAAAAATTATTAATTTTTGTTCTGATCTACGCATTATGAAGTTACAGTATCTTAAAGTCTTGCTATGGGTTGAGATTTAATTTTATTAATTATAGGATGCCAATCAGATGGTAGCGCCCAACCATCTTCTCTATTGAAATTAGGATGTATTTGATTTCAATAGCCTCGCGAATCATCCTTGGAAGGAATCGGTGTTCTTTAGCGAGGATTTGTAGTCAATCAAATCTGATGTAGTGACGAGTTTACAGACTGCAGACTTTTCGGAGCGTCGATTCTTGACATCAGCTATATGTTATTTAACGCGGGTTTTTATTGATCTTTTAGTTTGTCGTATACAATAGAGACCACATTCACAATCAAGCTTGTACACTCCTGCATCTTGTAGAGAGACATTACACTTGACTGATTGTAAAAACTAACTAATCTTCTTTGGCGGCTTGAAGTATGTTTTAATGGAAGCACGCTTCAAGATGTAGCCAATTTTGTCAGTGACACCTCTGACATATGGCAGTACAGCAGGCACTCGCTCGACTGTGGCCGGCTTCACTCGTTCACTGTGACGTAGGCGCGGGACCAGAAGCTTATTGTCGTGCACTTGGAGCTCGGCGGCCAGGTGTTTACTGTCACAGATCCCTCGTGCTCTCTGAAAAAAAGATTTACCTACGGTAATATTTCTTACAAATCTAGTCAGTATTCAACACTCACAGTCAGACTAGAAAGACCTTTGTTTCTTGAATTCGATCTGACGATATAGTTAAACTGTCATAGTTTTAAATTAAGCTCATTTTGGGTTAGCACAATTGGGTACACTACACACGAAATTGTTTACCAGTACGTTTACTGGAAGTCCATGGGTGCAGGTGGTTCAGGGCCATATTTTGAGACATTCTTTGAGGGAAGGTTTATTGTTCAGCAGTAAACTTGTGCAGGACTGTAATGATGATGATGGTGATAATGACTCTTTATAAAGGAGCCAAATGAGAACTGCAACACTCATTCAATCCCATCATATCTCTTAATTTTTTAAAGAATTAACCTCTAGTTGATATACTAGCCATCGGTATTACTTTTGAAAGTTCCCAAAGAAATAAAACAGTATTTCTGGATAAAGAGAAAGTAACCGGCAAAATACCTAAGCTCGTAAATTCTTGTAGATATTATTCACGGCGTGTAGCTTCGCTATAAATCAGCGTTCCTCAGCCGCTATCGGCCACGACTCCATTAGTGATCTTACCCGTCCGCGTACTTTTGCGTTTCTACATTTTTCATAAAGAATTGAAACTTCTACGACTATGCAATTGTTAAAATAACAAATTTCAGCAGCTAAAAACTTTAAATACGACAGCATTAATATTGCCATGAAAACTTTTTAGACTGAAGTACTAAATATATTTAAGAGCCCCGATACCCAATGTAGTAATATCGATTAAGCTATACTTAAATGGGTAATAAACGAATAACTGAGCAATACGAATACCTACCTTACTAATATGATAACTTATAAATGAACAACGTATTTTTAATAATGGTCTTTAGTTATATGTGACGTCGTGTGTAGTAAATAAGCTGTCACCTTACTTTTATTTAAAAAAATAAAATAATTGTTCAACCCTCATATTATACCGTATAACGTCCTATACACAATATATTATATTATACGTTTAGTCGAGACGATGTTTTATATCAATGCAATCTGATAGGTGGCGCCGTAGTCAACAAATTTCATATTTGTATACCAAATTGACCCATATTAAAAAATAAGTTTAGTGGCAAAATCGATAGGTGGTGGTGTGGTCGAGTTATTATTATATTTTATATTTTACACTCTAAAAATCCGCAGTGAATAAGGAGTGAAACTATTTGCGCCACCTATCGGAAACAGTAGAAACAACAACGTCTGTCGGCCTAACATTTATTAATATAAATTTTTAAAGATGGTAACGCCGGTTTTTAAGTTGCACTTGTATATTCTGATACTTCTTTACTTCGTGGTTGGATTTCATTACTGCGTAGGATTCCGTCATTCCACCAGGTAAGTGGACGCTGTGGCCCATAAGCAGTTTTAATCGAGAGATTAAGAATCAAAAGATTATTGTTAAATGGCACTCGTGATCTAATAGATCGCCACAAAGAATACACCAGCATTATGATGCTACTTATTTTTAATTATATAATTTTATAATAATATATAAATTATATTTACGTGAGGTGGCAGGGTATGAGAATCAAACACTCCATTTCCTTCCGTAGTTGTCGTTTTTTCTTTATAGGAGAGGGGGCAAACGAGCATACGGCTCACCTGATGGTAAGTGACTACCGCCGCCAATGAACAACTGCAACAGCAAGTGAATTACAGAACCACGAAACTGCACGTCACTCGATATTTCGACGCCTAGGATTCCCATACCGGCTGAGGCAACAAGGGGAGTGCCTTGAAACTAAGGAGATTCGACAAAGGGGTTCTTTTTAGCGGTAAGCGCGCAAACTTGTGTCTTCTAAGGATTAAACTGGACTAGATTTAGTCGCTCCCAATCCGAGACTTTATTCAGCAAAGACTCGACTTCCGACACAAGTTTGTTCCGGTACTTGGCGAGGTTTTCCCGAGAAATATAAGCACGGCCGGTGTATAGAGCGTCACCAGTGCTGTCATCTGCATAGCAATGAATGTTACCGCTTCGCAACATATCATTGATATGCAGAATAAACAGCGTTGGTGATGCGCAGCCTTGTGAAACACCAGCATTAACAGACTTGTAGTCGAAGCATGCACCGTCTACCACAACCTTAATGCTCCGATCTGCAAGAAAGCTGGTGATCCAATCGCACAATTTCTCGGGAAGCCCATAGGAAGGGAGCTTCGTTAGAAGCTTTTTGTGCCAAACTCTCTCATCTGCCTCCGCCCATCTATGAGTCAGATAGACCAAAAGATCACCGGCTGATTGACCCCGATGTGAACCATATTGGTCGTCACTAATCAGCTGGTGATCCTCAAGGAACCGCATGAGCTGGCCTTTTATAATGGATTTCATTATTTTGGAGTACAAAAAGGTAATGATGATAGGCCTGTGTTTAAAACAGGTCTTAGCAGTCGCCTTCTTTAGGATCGGGTGGACAAAAGCCGTCTTCCATTATTTTGGGACTATGCCTAGGAAGTAGGAGTACCGGAAAAGACGCGTTAAAACCGGTGCCAACTCCGGAGCACACGTTCTTAGAACAAATGGGAGGATTTCGTCAATTTCGATTTGAAGATGTCCATAGAGAGGAGTGCTTTGCAAGCCGAGCGCTGTGTGAACTGCACATCCGGCATGGAGCACTCACACCGCGGGATGGTCGGCGGTGTGTTCCCTCCGTCATCGAGAATCGAGTTGAACGCAAAGAACGAGTCTAGCAGCGATCGGCTTTCTCCTTTGCGGCATGTGCCTGTGAGTCGTCCTCCCTGTGCAGAGATGGAAGAGATGGCTGACAGAAGTTCCCTTGGATAGCCTTGGCGAGGGATCAGAATGCACGGGTTTCCGAAGGAAGGTAAACTAGTTTCTCACCAATTCTGCCTATGTGCTCTGACTTTGTCTTGGCAATGACTCTTTTGAAGGACCTAAAGGCGCAATTATACTTCTTTTTAAGGGCACTGATGTTTACATCCCGGGACGTTGATGCGTCAGCCCAGGCCCGGTAGCACTCCTGCTTATAACGTGATGCTATTTTACAGGAGCGACTAAACCATGGCTGAGATCTTCCTCCGATGGGCACCACAGAGGAAGGAATAAAAAGTCCCATACCCTGGAGCACCACGTCAGCAAACGAATTACCAACAACGTTGGGATCGTCCGGCGAGAAGCAAACCCACCGCCAAGAGTAGGATGCAAAGAAAGACCGTATCCCATCCCAATCGGCCGACCTATAGTGCCAAACACGGCGGCAGCCTGCAGAAAGCAATCGCGATTTCAGCGTAAGCGGGAGTGACTCCGGACTAGACAATGATCCAAGGAGCCAAGAGGGGCATGGACCTGATATCTGTCCGGCTGAGAGGTCAGCAGAAGGTCCAACAGGGAAGGTGCACATCTGGAATCATCCACATCAGTTGTGTCAGACCATATGCCAAGGCAAAATCATGAACAGATCTCCCCGAATGATCGGTTAAACGTTAACCGAGCCATTTAGCGTGGTGGGCATTAAAATCGCCAAGGATCACGATCTTTGCGGATGGGACCTGTTGTAGCAAGGAATCTGTAGCCATTGAGAGGACGTGGTCGATGAGTCGGTCTGTTTCGGCATTACCGCTATGGGACCTATAGAGGCACCCGTAGATGCGCGTATGGTCGCCGCTCTCTACGCGTAGTCAAAGGATGGACAGATTCGTACCTTCAAGACTGCCGAGGCGTCGAGAACAGATATCCTCTCTGACCTATACGCAAACTCCAGCCCGGGGCACAAAGGAGTGTTCCAATTTGTACCCCGGGTAGGACAGGTTAGAAGTATAAGCTGGAGAGGACACCTGCGTCTCGGTCAGAAAGAGCAAGGCCGTCTTCGCCGTCTCTAGATGGTAGTGGACAACGTTTAGATTCGAGTGAATTCCCCTGATGTTGCAGAAATTCACGGATAGCGTGGCTGGGGTCGCCTTGGTCGTACAAGGCGATTATGGAAAATGTCAAAATCTATAAATAATATATAAATATAGAAATGCGAAAAAATTTATGGTTTCCGAAAGATTCTTTTTTTCTATATTAACAATGCTATTAATATTACTAATATTCCCTTTAACCATTCCTGGTAAGCTTAAAATGCTTAAGTTAGGAGTGGTTCACGACAGTAGTCGAATGGTGAATTTGAACCCACGACCTTTTGAGTTTGCGGTTCGCACCTTGCCATTAGGTTTCTGTAGCTGTAAACATAATACCTCGTTAACGCTAAACCAAAAATAACAAGACAAGTGATTGGCCGCAGTGTCAAAGGTGCGAGATATCTGGTACTGCTATCGTCAATCCGCCTACCAAGCGTAATGATTAAGTAAAGTCCCTATAACGGGAGAGGTTCAGCAAAGAACATTTACGGACTGGTTATAATTATGATGATTATATCTATATGAATCCAAATTTTCGTCTTAGATCACCGGGTTTGTTAAAAAAATATACAGCCAAATCGTAAGCCTCCTCCTGCCCGGCTAGCATGGGTGGGGGACAAAAATTTTATGCCCCGATTATATCCACTGACAAGAGATAAAATTATCTTCTCTATCGAAGTCTAAGTCTATCTCCCATTTTATCTACTGTGGATATTATATCCACAGGTGTGCCCATGCTCGAAGGTGGATAAAACAAAGCGAGGCGATAATCATTTTCTCCTTTCCCCGGGGATAAAATTGTCTCCTGCCCATGCTAGCCCAGCTGTTTAAGGTCGGCTAAAAAACTGAAGTGATAAATGTTAAAAGGACCAGAAACTCTCTATAGGTAAAATATTTCCATCGATAGGTATTTTAAGAGAAAAAATTAAAGTCTTTAAATTCTTAACGAAAAATGCCTTAGAACTGATCACCTAAACTTACTAAATTTCATGTTAAACCTTGATTTGTTGCGTTAGCCTGTTCGTATAGAAAATAATGTTGCATCTTATCCTACTTCTATCACGCAACAGGAAATCTAACAGGATGGAAGATCAATTTCCGGGGTGAAGTAACAAAGTGCTTTTACCGTAACTGTTATAGTAAGTAGTCTTTTTTTATAAAATTGAAGCTCTTTTTTTATAGGATAAGGGTGACAAGCGATCACACAGTCCACCAGATGGTTAGTGGTTGCTGTGGCCCATAGACATCTATATCTATCCACGTATGCAAATCAAAATGCAGATGTGTTGTCAGCCGTGAGGACTAAGATGGAATGCCTCTTTTCCTGGTCCTTCCCCGGTCGAGCCGACCCATTCTTGCTATTACTATACAATTAATATAGCTGCAGCGTGACTCTACCATGTATTAGACAAGTGACAAAGGAACTTACAGTTCTTTTGATAGTAAATGGCCACTGCGGTCAATTGGCACCTCCAGCCAACGTTATACAGAAGGCTAGAGATTCATTGTCGCCCCTAAGGACTACGATAAAATGCCTCACATACTACCCTGTAATTATACTAACTCTCTATATCCTTCAGACAGAATAGAATAGAATAGAACAGAATTTTTTTTCAATATAGATCACATGTGTAATTCTTATTAAAAGTCTTTATTTTACATTAATCGTTGTACAAACTATTTACAAAATTTATTTTAGAAACCGCTTGGAAGCGACCACCTCATTCCCAGGGGTTATTATCAGCCATGTATTCATTTATATTATAATAACCCTTTTTATACAGTTTCAGCTTAACAAAACATTTAAACTTGGTAACAGAGAGAGCCTGTACACTTTCCGGGAGTTTGTTGTAATAGCGTATACATTTCCCCAAGAATGAATTACTTGTGTTTGTTCCTAGTGTTTACACAATGTTTATCACTTTTTTTTACTAAAAGTACCTTTATTTAATATATTTATTTCTATAAATTTATCTCTAAGAGACTCTCTGGGTTTTAGGTTGTAAATATCTCTAATGGCCCTTTTCAGACTTGTCTTCAGACAGGAATCGACCGAGGGTGGTACCTACACAGACGGAATCCTAGGCAGTAAAGAAATCCTACCACGAAGTAAAGAAGTATAAGAATATACGAGCGCAACTTAAAAACCGGCGCTAACATCATTAAAAACTTTATACAGGATGGCCCATAAGTCCCTTGAAATGTAAAAAAATAATTAAAAAAAAACTAATGACATTATGAAAAAGGTTTTTATTTTGTCATAATCCTTATAAAATGGGAATTATTTTTTGAAAATTACATCATCTAAATGTAATCCGTTACGATCGCGGCACTCCTGTAAGCGACGTTTAAAATTATCCATCACTGCGTGGCACGTAAGCTCTGTAATGTTTGCCATTTCTCTTTGGATATTTTCTTTCAGGACGTCAATTGTCCGCGGGTTGGTTTCGTACACTTTAGTCTTAAGATAACCCCATAAGAAAAAGTCCATTGGGGTCAGATCTGGACTACGTGGTGGCCAAGGAATATCTCCTCTTTGAGAGATCACTTTATTAGGGAAAAGTTGACGGACGACCGGCATAGCGACGTTAGAGGTATGGGCAGTTGCTCCATCTTGTTGAAACCAGGTCCGCTATTGAAGCCTGGAAAATTCTGCAACTCTGGTGTAAAAAAGTCCTGGATCATAGCTACATACCGTTGTGAAGTAACAGTAAGCGCGCGGCCTCTGCCGTCCTCAAAAAAGTAAGGGCCTATAATGCCATGCGCTGACATAGCCGCCCAAACTGTCACTTTAGGGCTATGTAAGGGCTTTTGATGTTTGCGATTTGGATTTTCGCAACTCCAGTAGCGACAATTTTGCTTATTGACATGGCCGTTGATGTGAAAGTGAGCCTCATCAGAGAATAACACGTTATTAAACGAAGTAAAGCGGTTCAACATTTCATTTGCGAAATTTAGTCTGTGGATAGTGTCAGTATCTTTTAATTCCTGTACTAACTGAATCTTGTACGGGTGAAGATGTAAATCTTTCTTTAAAATTCGCTGTAACGATGTTCTGGGTAAGTTTAATGCACTGGAACGCTTACGAGTAGACTGGGTAGGATTTTCACGAATTGAGTGTTTCACTACATCGATGTTTTCTTCCGTCCGTGATGTCCTTGGTCGACCTGACCGTTGTTTATCCAACGTCGAACCACTCTCTTCGAACTTAATAACCCAGTTCTTAATCGTTTGAACACTTGGAATGTCTTTAAAGTTGCGTAAATTCTGATATTCTCGAAATTTACGCCGTGCAATGGTAGCCGAATCATTGTTTCGATAAAACTCGCGCACACAAAATGCACGGTCCGCACCGGTGAAACGCTCCATGGCGACTGAATTCCCAGAAACCGTCGGTACTCCCCCCGCACCGCGCGCGCCACTCATGCGCGCATTTTGTATTTTATTCGAAATTTACATTTCTAACGACTTATGGGCCACCTGGTATTAACACCTTGTTCTATCCTTTCCGGTAGGTGGCACAAAGGGTTTCACTGCCAATTCACTCCGGACTGTTTACAGTGAAAATATAAAATATAATAAAAACTCAACTACACCACCACCTGTCCACCTTCATTTTAACTTCACTTTCATTAAGCATCTTATTTTGTAGTCAATAACTGAGTAATAAGAAACTGAATTAAATTTGATATTTTTATGCCTATATAAGCTGTGAAACGTGTTTGGCCTAAAATTTATGTAATTAACACCTGTATTTACCATGTTTGATGCAAGTTGAAGTTTTAAATCTTTAAATCTATCGGTTTTGGCACTAAACTAACATTTTTTTTAATATGATCCAGTTTAATATACAAATATGAAATTTATTGACTACAACGCCACCTATCAGATACGAACATAGATATAAACCATCGTCTCGACAAAATATAAAATAATATTATATTGTGTGAATATACCTTTATACAGTATAATATGAAAATGAAACAATTATTTTATTGAAAAAAAAATATAGTGGCAGCTTATTTAGTACACACTAAGTTTTACAAAGCAGTAAAAATCATTGTTGTTCATTTATACGCTATCAAATTAGTAAATTATTCGTATTGCTCAAATGTTATTATTATCTAATGTAATGAAAAATGAATAATTAAACTTTAATAATATGTAGAACTAACTTCAAAATTAGAGAAAAAATCACAAAATAGCTTGTGAAGTCAACGCTAAGACATAGTGTATTGAAGAATTACTAGTAGAACTCTGAATATAGAAGCCATTATAACCAGAATTGAACTTTTATGAACTGAAGCAGAAAAAGATTATAGCAAAATTATCAAATTATAAGTAAAATAATATTATCCTATGTTACCGTGCTCTATTGTTAAAAAAAGTCAACAAACGATAAAACCGTCTGCAAACCCAAGCACATTTCCGAATGGGCCCAACATGAAATTAATATATGAGAAAGAATATTAATAGGGGTTTTAATATTTGCCGTAGATTATTTTTGTATCAAAATTATGCACACTCGAGCGCGTGGCCAGACTTGAATAAATTTAAAATGTTGCCCGAGAATTTCGGCCCGCTCATTACCGGGTATTTATGTGAGGAGATAAAAATATTAGGGACACATTTAATCGGTAACGAATGAACAGGGACATCCCTAAACTTAACCGTGTCCATTTCTGTCGGATTAATTTTAAATGTTATCTTTTATTAAATTTCGAAATAAAGGCTTACTTTAATCACATTGCGTACACTGATTTCTTTTTAAATTGAAATAACGACATCTCTATCGTATAGTGCACCAAATACAAATAATTACTAAAATGATTTTTGCTTCCTATCTATACAAATAAATTAAATTGAAGACGTTGAACAGACGTTTGTAATGTCAAAATTACAGTTTTTTACTAAATGCATATGAAAGTAAATAGGGTACTTATAACTAAAATACCTAGTCAGGTCATAAGTATTGTCACACAGTAAAAACTTTTCTTTTAGAATGCTGGCCACAAAAAGTTTATTGAATTCGAATTTCGAATTGTTCATGAAAATAAAACTATATACTTTTTAGAATTTTACTCATTTTTAAATATGGAGTGGACGCTTAAAGAAAACCGTGTTGCAGTTATTGCGTTGCATCGTTGCGGTTACGCGCCACTTCAAATTTTTGACATACTGAAAAATTTGAATATAACCAAAAGATTCGTTTATCTTACCATCAAACGATACAATGAAGACTCTAGTGTAGATGACAGGTCAAGAAGTGGTCGCCCTCGGTCCGTTAGGACTCCAGCAGTGATAAAAGCTGTGAAGACGCGAATTCAAAGAAATACCAAACGTAAGCAGAAACTGTTGGCCCTTCAGATGGGGTTAAGCAGAACCACGGTGAAAAGGGTGTTAAATGAAGACTTAGGGCTTCGAGCATATCGAAGAAAAACAGGACATCGTTTGAATGCTCATCTAATGGACCTGAGACTGAAGAGATGCCGCGCTTTGTTGAAGCGGTACGCGGGAAAAAAATATCGGGAAATTCTTTTTTCGGATGAAAAAATTTTTACCGTAGAAGAGAGCTACAACAAACAAAATGATAAGGTGTACGCACACAGTAGTGAAGAAGCGAGCAACCGTATTCCGCGTGTCCAACGAGGTCATTTTCCATCCTCGTTCATGGTATGGTTGGGAGTTTCTTATTGGGGCTTAACAGAGGTACATTTTTGTGAGAAAGGTGTAAAAACGAATGCAGTTGTGTATCAAAATACAGTCCTGACGAACCTTGTGGAACCTGTTTCTCATACCATGTTCAATAACAAGCACTGGGTATTCCAACAAGATTCGGCGCCAGCTCATAGGGCGAAGAGCACACAAGACTGGCTGGCGGCGCGTGGAATCGACTTCATCCGGCACGAAGACTGGCCCTCCTCCAGTACAGATTTGAATCCGTTAGATTACAAGATATTGCCATATCTTGGAGCTCTATGGCCATATCATATCTTGGACACTTGGAGGAAAAGGCGTGCTCAAAGCCTCATCCCAATTTGGAGTCACTCAAGACATCCTTGATTAAGGCAGCCGCCGATATTGACATGGACCTCGTTCGTGCTGCGATAGACGACTGGCCGCGCAGATTGAAGGCTTGTATTCATAATCACGGAGGTCATTTTGAATAAACTTTAGTGTCATAAGAATCTATGTTTTGTTAAGTTCATTTTGGTATATAAATGGTTACATAATGAATAAACTTGTTTCAATTATTTTATATTAAACATATGACAGAATTTATGACCTGACTAGGTACAATTTTTAAAATGTTTGTCAGTCTGTCTGTCTGTTTGTTCCGGCTAAGCTCCAAAACGGCTGGACCGACTTTGACGGGACTTTCACTGACAGATAGTTGATTTCAGAAGGAGTAAGTTAGGCTACTTTTATTTTAGAAAAATAATTAGGGTTCCGCGCGAAAACATAAAAACCCTAACACGCGGGCGAAGTCGCGGGGAACAGCTAGTATATTAATATACCCGATATTTCAACTGTTAATTCAAAATAATAATACTGAAATAATGCTGACTTCATCTACGAACAAAACTTGAACTTCATTTACATGGGGAAATACCTTAGCCCTACGCATGCCCCCGCGAAGGGACTAGGACGGGTTATGGACTCACACCAACAAATCTAAAACCCCATGTTTTCTATCTTCGCTGCATATTGGCAGTGCTACGAAACACTTCTGCACACATCCGCGGCCCCACCAGCAAACGCTGCCACATGGTGGTCCCGCCCAATAGAGATTGCATCTACTCCCCCTTTTACTTAATATAAGATAAAGAGAATAATTTAACATGAAGCCTGTTTTCCTTCGCGGTCTCCAGCTCCAACTGCACAACGGTCTCCTCCGAGTCCCACACGCTTAGGCGATGAGGCCAGGAAAAATAAGCACTTGCTTTCAGCACAATTTTTTACGGGTTTACATGAATCAAAAATAAACTATTTTTCTGAAAATGTTTCCCTTCCATCTTTACGTTTTCATTTTTTCAGTTTCATTAAAGATAACTTAAGAATGTCGTTCTAACACATTACGTGTCGTGTCGTGTCGCGACGATTGGCATCGCCGCATTCTCACAGAATATCAGCGTAAATAGCAGCTTAACACTGCTGTGTTTCGTATGGTGAGTGTAGAGAACCGGGGACCTTTTCTTACTGGAAAAAAGGCATTCCATCTTAGTTCTCACTGCTGACAACGCATCTGCATTTTTATTCGCAAAAGAGGATAGATGTAGATGTCTATAGGCCACAGCAACCACTTACCATCCTATAAAATCTATCCTATAAGAAGAATATTAACAAAGACCTAATGTCACCTATTGTACGTTGCGTGGCAGCGTCAGAGAATCCATCACCCTAGTTGACTGTGGGAAATTCCAGAAAGGTCTAATGGTTTATGACAAATGACGATGTAATCATCTGATGTACGCCAGACATAAAATTGCTCAGATCGGCAACGGGAAGCAGCGACAGTGGTACGATTGTCAATCAGTCTGCCGAGCGTGATGATTAAGGCAAAGCATCCAATAATGGACTTTTACGGGCAGGTGAAGAAGAAGAATATACATGGTAGAGTCATCCTGCAGCTATAGCACAAATGGATCCCACCGGGAAAGGAGCACTCAGTAACAGAATACTAGCAAATGCAGTGTTGATGCATGTAATGATGAATGAAGAGAACCGGAGACCACTTTTTCTAATAAATTCGTGAGACATCTAGCCCTCATGACAACACTTCTATTTTGTGATTCTTAATCGGTTTTTAATGAAGATGTCTATGATCCACAGCATCAATGTACTATTAGTTGAACTGTGTGCTTGTTTTTATCCTTCAAAGCCTTTCAAACTCAGTAATAATGATTTTGTTTA